>CP042201.1:0-1200000 GCA_007735645.1 Venturia effusa | reverse complement strand
AGGATGGTCAGTATTCCTCTGCATCATTTCGTGTGCACTCGTGGCCTACTTGTACCAACGAAGATGCAATCTACTAACTCGTTCGGGCGATCCTCTAACCACTGTGATCCCAACGCAAATTAGATGATAGCTGTAAGTCAGTGGCATGGTCATCAAGGAATCAAATTGCTTTCACACTGTAATGTCCTCTCCGGCGATTCCGGTCACACAAACATTATCCGGTGGATCCGCCGTAAGGAAACCGCAGGCACGTAGAGCTACTACGACCAATTAGATCCTAAGATTCGTACGAGATGTGTACTGGGTATGTTATTGCTGTGGATTCGTTTGTCTGGCTAGCTAGTACCACAGTAGACTCCATCAATACTACGGTATCAGGGGATTTGAAGGTTGATTTGCACATCCCTATGATCTCTCGATGAACTACAACTGATGGGCTATCGGTACACAAAAACCAGATTCGGGGGAAAGGATGTCGGCGTGGTAGAAACAAATACTACAAGGACGTACAGGTGCATGGGTCAAGGTAGGGCTGCGAAATCAACCTTTAAATTCCCTGTAAGTACATCAGAAGACCCCTGCTGAGTAATTTGGGCTAACATTTAACCGCCTTGAGACCATGCACAGTAGTTTATTAATAACTGTGGACAACGTTGCCTCGAATCCCCTTCCCCACAACATCAAGCACTTCTCTTCTTCGGCACGAATTTGCTGCATTGAGCGGTGGAGTCGATCTCGGTGTCTAATTATAGCAAAGTCCATGGAATATGGTAAGTCTTATAACGTATCAGGGGATTTAATGGTTAATTGCAACCCCGGCCAGGGCTCGTGCATCGATACGTCACTACGCTTTCTTTCTCTACCTTTCGAGTGATTCCCTCTCGGATCTCGAGCATTCTCTTCTCCTCTTCTTTCTCTTTTAAATAAGACTACTTTTGCTATACTTAAACCTATTAGGCGTGGTTTGGCAGGGGAGGCGACAGGGGTAAAAATTAACTTCCAATCCCCCGGATAGGTTGTAGCTGGAAGTGTTGTATCGATATTATGCACCACGCGCTTCCTCGTAACTTCCAGAGCAATCTGTCCTCTATCACGCTTTCCGAGAGGACCCAAGCACTTCTCACTTTGCGATTCCAACACACTTCCCAAATCGTAAAATGTGAAACGCCATGTTGTCCACTCACTTCAGCAGCTTTATAATCACGCTCTCCTTACTATTCCAAACCAATGCCTTATCATTTCTTCCCCTGTCCACTTCTGGCAGAGACATCGTCGACAATGCTGGAGAAACCGTCACTTACGCCGGGGCCAATTGGCCCGGACACATGAGCGCGATGATTCCTGAAGGTCTGCAGTACCAGTCTATCGAGAATATTGTTTCGAAGATTAAAAGCGTGGGATTTAATGTTATTAGACTTACATTTGCCGTGGAGATGGTGGATAACATTTTTGAGGGTGGTGACGTTGATGTTCAGACATCGCTCAAGAGAGCACTTGGTGATGCTGATGGTGTGATACTTTGGAAGAAGATACAGGAGAAGAATCCGACGTTCGGCAATACAATCACGAGATTGGAGGTGAGATGATGAAGTGGAGGAGCTATGGTACAAGTCGCTGATACGTGATAGGTATTCGACGCCGTTGCTGCAGAGTGCGAGAAGCAGGGAATCATGATCCATCTCGATAATCACATGTCGAAAGCAAAGTGGTGTTGCAACACTGGCGACGACAATACCTGGTTCGGAGACCGGGAATTCGACGCTGATAAGTGGAGGAGAGCGTGGGTGTACATGGCCAAACATGCAAGTCCGCGCAAACGTAGAGTACAATCCAAACACTTACAGTCGTGCCTTAGACAAGATCATGGCCCGCACTCGCCAGCTACGGAATGCGCAACGAACTCCGAAGTCCTGACTACAATGCGAACCTCAAAGCGAATTATTACAACTGGAAGGACTGGTACGCCAACATGAAGCCCTGTGCTCAGCAGATTCAACTGGCAAATCCCGACGCAATCGTCTTCTTCTCCGGTCTCAAGTTCGATACAGATCTGTCCGCTGTGACTGCCCAGCAGGACCTCGGTGGTGGGCAGAAATTCTCCAAAGAAGACTTTTTACCAGGAAAGATTGCTTTGGAACTCCACAACTACATGCTTGGGGCGAAGGACTGTAAGACCATTACCGATGTGTTATACCCGCATGGATGGAACGCCCTACACGAGTCGAATCCGCTTGTCCTACCAGTGGTGATGACCGAGTTCGGCTTCCGGCAGACTGCGAACGCATCCAGTACTCCGTACGCGCAATGTTTGAAGACCTTCTTTGAGAAGGAGAGGGCTGGGTGGATCTATTGGGTCCTTGCCGGGAGCTACTACATCCGATCTGGGAACAAAGATTCTGATGAGACTTGGGGTAAGTCTTTGCGATGGTGTGGACAAAGTCAAGTGATGCTAATGTGTCTGTAGCGTTGTTGAATCATGACTGGTCTGATTGGAGAGCTCCGGAAGTGGTGGAGAACTACTTTATACCGATGGCTGAAGGGACTACGCGGCGCAGAAGACGTTGTGGTAAATAATGGAAGACTTCGATATGGCACTAATCTGATTTGTATTCCATCTTTTCTCCATGGCTTCCGATGATGTTGCCATGATCTTGGAAAGTAAAGTCAACAAGAAACGGACTGGATTTCCTAATCTTAATATATGCCACAGGCCGAAGATTGATTTGCTTGGCTCTACGATCATCGCGGACATGGTGCGTCTAGCCAAAGAGAGGAAGCTGCTCAATATCCCACCCTCGACAATCCCTTCGATCAGAAAATTTGCGTCTCACAGAGATGTCCGCTTCGTGCCGTGCTCTTCTACATGCGCCCTGCGCATCACAAGCAGAACTGACCGAGATCCCAAGGCACAAACTCCCTTCATCAAGTCAAGAAAAAACCATGCCACAACGAAGTTGCCCCCTCTCCAACCAAAACTTCACCACCGATGAGGGAAAAACGCGTTCAAAACTCATCCTGCCCTACCCTGCCACTTCCATCCTACCAAGGCGGACACGGCGAATGCACATCGCTCGCGAAAGCATTCGAACAGTGCCCAACCCAACAATTATATTCCTCTTGCTGCGTGGGCGCCCTTCTGAAGCAAGCGCAATACTGGGTGTCGCATCCGTCTCCGTTAGTTACTGGTAAAGCGAGCGCGAAGCTGGTGAGCAGAAGTGTGAGAGTGAGGAGGTGGTTGTGTATTTGCATTATCGAATTTCGAGTTTTGGGGGCGAGGGCATGAGATCGTGACACTGGTGAGAGCGGATGAGGTAGCAAGATTGATGAGTATGAGTGAGGCTTTGGTGTTTTCCAGAGGGAAAGCTGCGGAGACGGGTCCTGGCGCCGACGGGATGAAAGATATGTTGTATGTTGATGCGATTCTAGACCCGACTCTCATATCGGAGACAGGCGTCGTAGAGCACAACTCCACCGGAGTACGGTCTGGACGGATCGAGAACCTGCCAAAGGGTTTCCTGGAATGACAACCATGTTCTGCGTTATCGATCATCGAATCGGAATTCAATCTCTGAGATAACAGATTCGTCATCGTTGTACTATGGAAGCCAGCGGAAAGAATGTTAGTATGGCTATCCCTCCACACCACTAAAATATACATATATAGCTTACATGTACACTCCGATTGGCTCTTATAGCCTGCTATCAGCTCTACTTGGGTCCGGCTATATTAAGGCGGATCGACGTGGTAACATTCTTTCCGCCGGTTACCACAGTATATGCGCAATATAAGTTATCTCTTGTGAACAAGGGGTTCAGAGGTAAGTACCGGTACATCCGAATCGTGGACTGGGCCTATTTATAGAACTTCTTTAGTACTTTCATTTACTAGGTTGGGACCTTACGGATTATCTTTCCCTTTCTTTCTCCTTCGAATGAAGAAGATATTCAGGTACTTGAAAACTGTTCCAAGGGACGTAGATGATGAGTAAAGGTAAGAAGTATCAGGCGGTAGGGTTGCGGATTACCCCGTATATCAGAGTAGATTCGTTACTCGTATCGCTTCAGTAGCGCAAGATCACTTCCATGATAATAAAAGAGCATCAAAGAATCTGCCTGTATCTCTTCATCTCCATTTACAATCTCCATCTTTGTGTATTTGAATCGTAATATCAAAGACGCCCTCTCGCTTCTGTCTTACGATATCGGCGACTTATCTGATTATCGCAACGCTATTGCACGCTGTCGTACACTTTCAAGTCTTCATAGATAGTAGCTAGGTTTGACTCCTATACCATGAGTACGATCCCATATCAGGTTGATGAACGTCGTGCAGGCCCATCTGTTCACTAAAGAATAACTTACTGTCTAGAAACCTCCTTCCAAACCATATTTCTCGATGTGGAAATCATCCAACCTCTTTTCCACATCCCATTTAACAACATGATTTTCTCACTTCAAAGGCATCGCAGCTGGGACACATCTCTGATTCATCTACCATATCATCTTCATTTTTTCTATCAATAGCTGCTCTTCAATCTGCTGTCCTCGTCCTCCATTGCCTATTTCTTACCAAGCATAACAGAAATTCAAAAAAGCTTTGACTACGGGCAAAGCAGCACTTGAAAATGTCAAAAAAGGTAGCGCCACTCTCGGGAATGAGCAGGTTCAGCACATGAGCTATACTCTTAGCGCTGACCAAAAATGAGAAACTGCAAAAAGGGCCAAAACATACAGCAGCGAGAATTCGCTGGTGGTCACCCACCCAACTACTACTTCGCCGATATCAAGCTTAACTAGGGATGAGCAAACGGGGATCCGTGTATTCTTGATTCTATGGCCGTATGTGCCTAGAGCTGATTTTCCTAATTAATATCCCACGAGCTTTCGAATCAATGCCTTCTATCCGGTCAGAAAGTGATCCGAGCTTTCTTGATTTTGTGGCCGTGTGTACCTGGCCGTGATTTTGTTTGTAATTATACTATCTAGAATTAGCTGTCTTCCATCAAACGAGTTTCGAGCTTTCTTGATCCTATGACCGTATGTACCACAGGCTATTGGTGACGTCAAATATACCAATCTGCTATTTCTCGGCAATCTTTGTCCATCAGTCGGGACCATTTTCAACCTGGACCATTACTAGGAACTTGTTCATTGAGATTTTGCTATTGAGTTGCCTTTAAAAAGTAAGAAAATAGGGAGTTGTAGCTTGAAACAATATCGACTTTTGTGACATGCTGGCTGCAATATATGAAGTAGCATTCAAACGCATCCTCGACAAATTTTTGCCTCTGGTAATAATCCTAATCGCTATCAAGATTACAATCTTGACTAGAGCGTTGAAAGACATACCGATAAAGAATGGTAACATACCTTCAGCTTATAAAAATCGGTGCATGTCAGCACCGAGCCTTCTTGGCAATTGTCTTTTGTTGGGCCAGTCGTGATGAAGCGACTTAAAACGTTCAAAAGGTATGGAATGGCCGTCCACAGATGTAGTTGGTATGCCAGGATGGATGTTGTAAACACTCATGCTAAGAAGCAAGAGTTTGTAAGCTTGCAATGAGGCTTTAAGCGAGGGACTGCACTGTTGGCTGCATGAACAGTGTAACATTGAGAAAGCCCAATGGTAACCAGCCTCATGTGTTCTCAGCATAGCTGCTCTGACGCTGGACAATAGTATACCCGGACTTTTGCCAGCAGCCTCATCAAGGTCGTCTCTTCTTTTCTGGGCCTTGTCTTTGGGCTTTGCGACGCAACTGTTATTATTGGTATTAGTCTTGTGACAGGACGCAATTTCGGCCTCCATATTTCTAGTCTAGGTCGAGGAATGCAGGCAAGCGAACGTATCGATGTACAAGAGACGATTATCGGAGGACCAGCAACAAGAAGTATGAAATTGGTCCCTAACCTTCATACACAAAAAGTCGATATGAAAGACCGTAGACGTGATGTAGAAGAAGCTTATCATACGCTTTCGTGCGCTGATTAACAAAGTAGATGTGAAGTCGTTCTCATTAAATGAATCTGATAATCGAGTTCCTGGAATTGAATGAGACGCTTCGCAAAATGTCTCCAAGACATGACGTAAGAAACGAGACACACCTTGGGGAGTGAATTTTTTAATTGCTTTACTCCTTGGGAATGGCGACTTGAAGATTTCAAAGTCCTTTCTCGGCCAAGTCCAAGAACAGGTGCCTTTGATCTTCACGCTGGACCATTTTCAGCCAGGAGTGATCGATAATTTGGAGAACCATAGAAGAAATTCAGCATTTCACACTCCTCGATTCCACCCTACCATATGTTATCCGCTGCAGAATCTGGTGGAATGTGGTGTCACTATCTATTCGCACTTTCTAACAGGATTGTCTGCATACCATTAGCTCAAGATTTTCTTCTTAAGCACCGCAATATATGCCACCTTTCAAGTGTCTCGGTTGATTCCATCTTGCCATTTCAAGCTCTTTCTTGGACCAATGTGCTCAGCCTAACACTTTGGGTAGGTAAATGGCAAAGTATATGATAAAGGGAGCACAGCTTGGTAATGAAGGATCTTGAAAGGAGCTTCGTAAAGTACGCTTAATCGATGCTCAGATGTTGCAAGATGCACCTGCATATCCGTGCAATATTTGTTGTTGGGAGATGGAATTGCGGACGTGGGGCAGAAGACATCCCCCGTCAAGGAAGTCGCACAGCTTTGAAGGTTGAGTAGGGCTTTGTACTACTCGTGGAACCATGAATGTAGCTTGCTGAAGAGCTGCCTATGTCCAGAGGGTCAATCTCAAGGGAAATCGGTCCACCGTATTGTATCCAAGTGCCAAAGGGCCGGAGACGAAGCGTCTTGATTTGCAGATATTTGCAACATCCTGTAGCCATTGTTCATGCCATGTGTCACACTGTATACCTATCTCGTCACGGTCCCAGATCTACAACTTTCCCTCTCAACACCAACCCTCCCAAACCCTTTCCAATAGCCCACCCCAAATAGGCTCCTGTCAAAATAGTAACAGGCCATTTCTGCCACTCCCTATCCCAATCCAATGGAATTGGGACGGCACCAAGCCACGCACCCACACACGCACCCAACGCAGCGCCAAATATTTCATCAATCGGCACAGCAAGTCTCGCAATCTCTTTCCATTTCTCCGTATCAACGCCATGGGTATAAATGAGGGGAAGACCAGAGAGAAGCGCCAGATGAGCGGCACAAAGGAGAGTGTGAGGCAGGTGCGTTGTCAATGGCGCGCCGAAGAGGACGAGGATTATCGTGAGGATGGGCGTGCCGAAGGTCGCGGAGAGGATAAGAGAAATCAAAGAGGGCTGTAGTTGTAGAATTAGCATTTCCATCTCCACCTGTGTGAAAGCAGTTAGGTATCAACATACCACAATCTTCTTCGACCAATCCGTTGCCTTTCTTTTCCCTCCAAAGGCTTTCTTCTCTGCTGCTTTTTGGCCTGCTGCTGGCGAAGCCGTGCCCGCTGGTGGTAGACATAGTACCACGTATGCAACTTGTAGAATGCTCAATGGCAGGAGCAGTATGTACAATGATCGCACTGGATTCGCGACTATAGATTGAAAACTGAGGAAGTACGATGAAAGAACGAGGATGGGATGTATGTGCGTATAGAGCTTGGCGATGTCGCTGTCGAGATGTTTGATCGGGAAAGAGCGCGGTTTCTCCGTCTTCTGGGCGGGAGCGGAGGAACTCATCGTCGGGTTTGGGAGAAGAAAGGTACTGTGAGGGAGGATATTCGTGGTCACCGCATATCGTGTTGTTGTGTAGTCGCAGTATCAGATCTAGAGGTGACGTGACGCGCTTTCAGGGATATAATTTGGTGTCACTAATTCTGCATATAAATCTTGGCAGCCTCGCGAAGAAATAGCAATATTATGAAGTAAATCAGTATCCCACAAACATAGATGCTGCTATTCCTTTCTTCTTGCTGAATCTAATGGCGTGGCTGCTATGTAACACCTCGTCCATATCTACAGGCCATAAAAAGGCTAAGCTCATGGTCCTCCCACAAATTTTGAACGCCATAGTCAGTTCGCTTTCATGAGCTCATCAAATTGACCTTCACCATCAGATAGGTTTCCATCGTCTGCAAAGTTCCTAGAGAGAACTCTCCTCCTCCTTCGGAACCAACCCTCTCAAACTCAAATCATAAACCACATCCTCTACCTCCTTCACCCGATATTTCAACGCATCCACCCGCTTCCTCAAAATATCGTTCTTCAAATTCAAAATCTGGAAGCCGGAGAAGACATCCTTGATGAACTGCGCTATCTGTATCGGTCTCCGGAAATCTTGTAGTGTGACTGAGTTGCGTGCGAGACGGGCGAGTTCGTCGGTTAGAGAGACAAGGGCGAGGAGATATTCTTCTATTGTTATGTGGAAGGCGTCGCGGTCTTTGAGGTTAGTGGGAACTGTGCGGGCGAGTTAGTTGGAAAAGGTAGGGAGGGTGAGGAAGAGGGAGATTGGAAGAACGAACTCTGCATTGTGGCACCGATTTCCTCAATTGTGAAGAGTTGGCCTGTTTCACCTCCCTCGTGTAGACCACCTAGCCAACCTGTAAAGAGAACAGAGAGTATCTGTATATACTGATCAGCAACTGTCTTTCATCCCGTGGTCCGTGAATGTACGCACCACATCTTGCATTTGTCTTGTCCACATTCCATTCCATTTGTAGTATGGTTGTGTCGAGGCCTTCTCTGCCAATGATTGGATCGTCTTGAATTGTCCTTGAAGTTCTGCCTCTGCTGCCTTTACCACGCTCGCAGCTAGAAGGGTCAGATGTGTTCGGCGAGAAAGTATTGATCGCAGACGTACTCTTCGCGCTGGGCGTTGAATGGACGCGTGAGAGAATCGATTGGGTTGTTCGAGCTGCGAGAAGTGGTTAGAAATTCAATGTCATCACCATCTTCACTCTCTGGTATACACACCTTGCTTCTCAAGCTCCTGGACGAGGTCGCGAATGCTCTAAAGTTGCGAATATGAGTACCGCTTCGCGCTTGTAGGTCCTAAGGGAAGCAACATCTCACATCTCTGAAGACCTTGTCATCATCGATCTTGGATTGAAGGCCCTCGAAAATGGCTGGATCGACCATACCTTGAGCCATGGTGGGTAATGTGATTGGGTCGTGTCGGTTACCAAATCGAGGGAAAGCCTTTTAGCCTTGCACGCTCGCGGTAGCAAACACGAGATCAGGTGAGCAAAATTAACGCTGGCTGTCAGGAATTGGTCACCTAATTCATTAGTGCGCACATTGTAAAATATATATAGTATACTAGAGGATCCCGGAGGAACCTTAGAGATTATCTTATTAATATAATATATTTCTAATCTAACTACTTTAAACCTACTATTCCTAATATTATAATCTCTCTAAGTATCTTAAAGAAGACTAGAGAGGAAATACTATCTAAGATATTCTATTAGTACTAGTAGAACGCTTTAGAGAGCGGAGATAAGTATAAATAGGTTATTTAGACTATTAACGACGACTAATCGGATATCGATTCCGTTAATAGGCTTATTACTATAGTATAAGAGGAGACCGAAGCGGGTCTATTCTACGTTTCTACTTTCGGGGCCTATCTAGGTTAAGGTAGGTAAAACTTACCTACTAGTATTAGGGAAGCCGTAGGAGGTTCTATAGGGCGTACTAATAACTAGACCTAAATTAATTAGCTCTAGCGTAAGCGCGACTAAGTCTTTATATATAAGGCGCGCCTTAAGAAGGCTAAAACTAAGCGTTAAGCCTAAGCTAAGCGAGAGCGCTTATAATAGGCTACTCTCGACCTAGGCCCGAAAGATAAAGCGACTCGTGAGCGAGAAGTACTCCTTATAAAGTTCTAGAAGTAGCCTAAGGTACTAACTAGCCTAGGTAGCGCTAGAGAGCGCCTAACTATACTAATAATAACGAGACCTAGTAGTTTAGGGACGGACCTAACCGCCTCGGTTACTCTTAAGAATAAGGAT
The DNA here is from genome assembly GCA_007735645.1 of Venturia effusa. Taxonomy (NCBI): domain Eukaryota; kingdom Fungi; phylum Ascomycota; class Dothideomycetes; order Venturiales; family Venturiaceae; genus Venturia; species Venturia effusa. The sequence continues at coordinate 1,190,020 of CP042201.1, read as the reverse complement.
AAAGTAATTACTAAGAAGTTAGAGTAACTCTAGAAATAGGTAAAGAAGAATCTTTAGTTAAGGAAGATTACTAAGTTAAAGCGTATTAAGGATATAGTAGAATCTAGAGATCTACTTATACTCTTAGCCCTTATTCTAAATAGTAAAGAGGAGCTTAAGGATAAGAGGAATACTAAGCGACCTTATATACCCTAGGCTAAAGTACTAGAGAAGTATATAGATAAGAATCGAGTAGAATTTAACGCCTAGGCGTAAAATTATAATAATATATTTACTAATAACCCGACTTATTTTATCGAGAAGTATATAAAGATTACCTTTACTAAATAGTACCTAGACTCTACGTTAAAGAATACCTAGATAAACTTCTATAAGAATACGGGAGACTTCTATTCTAGTAGCCTATTATAGAGTATAATAAAGGCGAAGATACTAGATATACTAGGTATACCTATCTAGTAAATAATAAGGGTATCCGAATAAATCTAGAAGTACCGCTAACGCGTCGGGTAGATACTAAGAGAATTACTCGAATACTTAAAGCCTCTATAGGAAGAAGCCGACGTAATAGATAACTTATAATAGATTCGCGATTATCTAGGCGCTCTTTATAAAGAAACCTAGAAAGAGTTAGCCTTTCGCCTAAAGATAAAAGATATAACCTTAATAGTTATAGAAGAGGAGGCTAGTAACTTTACGGTATCTATAAAGCGAAATTAGGATCTTAAAGAATTAAGTAAGTCGAAGAAATACGAATCCTCCGAGCGTAATAAAGATAGGTACTCTCCTTATAAATATATATAAGATAGCGGCGAGAAGGACCGTAACTTAACTAGCTAGAAGCGATCGTACTAGAATAGGCTAGATCGTTCTAGAAAAACTAGTAGTAGTAGGTATAAACTCCGCTATTTCGTATATAGACGCGAAGGGTATACGGTACCCGAATATAAAGACGAAGAAGCGGTAAAGGCCTACCGGAAGAAGAGTAATAATAAGTACGCCTCCTAGAGAAAAGGTAAGGGTTAGTAGATATAGTTTCCTACCTCCTAGCTTATATCGAATTAGAGATATACCTTAGAAACTAAGAAATTATCTATAGTCCTATAGTAGTATTTACCGATAAACTAGTATCTATCTAGGGTAATATTAGCCCTAAAGATAACCCGTTTAAAGTCCTAGTAGACCCGGGCTCGTATCTTAATTTAATAGATATAGTAACTACTAAAGAAAGGGGGCTCTAATAGAAACTACTACCTCCCTTTATTATAGCGGACGTAGTAAATAGATCTACTATAACGATTTATAGTATCGTCGAGGCTAAAGTAACGCTTACTAACTTATTTAAGGCCTAGATAACCTATATAGTTCTATTTATTATTATAGATCTCTATAAGTACTAGATATATCTAGGAATACCTTTCTATAGCGACGTTAACCTAAAATTAGACTTCCTAAAGAAGACCTTATCCTAGCGGCTCTAACCTAGTAACGCTAGAGCTAGATTTATCTAGATTAATCTAGAAAGACCTAGAAAGTTCGTAAAGTCTCTTACTTCTAGTAAAGTAGATTACTACGTCCTATATATTAGCGTAGCGGCTAATAGAGAAGAGAAACTACCCGAAGCGTACTAGAAGTACTAAGATATATACTCTAGAGGTACTACTTTATAACTTATAGAGTATAGTAACTAGAATCTAGCTATCGAGCTAGAAAAGAGCGCGAAGGTCCCCTTCTCGCCCCTTTATAATATATCTTCCTCTAAACTAGCCGTATTACGTATATATATTAAAGATAATCTTAAAAGAGGCTTTATTAAGCGATCGAGATCCCTAGCGGGGGTACTAGTACTCTTTATAAAGAAAAAGAACGGCTCTTTAAGGCTTTATATAGATTATAGGGTACTTAACCGAATTACTATTAAGAATAGATATCTACTACCTTTAATAACTAAGTTATTAGCTAGACTAGGTAAAGCTAAGATTTATACTAGGCTAGATATCCGAGAAGCCTACTATAGAATCCGTATTAAGAAAGGTAATAAATAGAAGACCGCCTTCTAGACTAGATATAGCTATTTCGAGTATATAGTTATACCGTTTAGTCTTACTAACGCACCTATATAATTCTAGGAATATATTAATACTACTTTAATAGGCTTAATTAATATATTCTATATAGTATACCTCGACGATATTCTAATCTACTCTATATCTAAGAAAGATTATATAGAGTATATTAAGTAGGTCCTAGAAAGACTACGTAAATATAAGCTCTACGTAAAGCTAAGTAAGTACGAGTAGTATACTAAGAAGATAGAGTTCCTTAGTTACGTTATTATACCCGATAGGATTAAGATTAACCCGTAAAGGATCGCGGCTATCTAAGATTAGCTAATACTATCGAGTATACGTAAGATCCGCGTATTTATTAGCTTCCTAAACTACTATAGAAGATTTATCTCCTATTTCTTACGTATTACGGTACCGCTAGTCTATCTAACCCAGAAAGAGCTAGATAGCGCTAGAGGCGGATACGCGTAGTAGCGCGAAGAGTCTAGAGGCCTAGATATTAGTAAAGAGGGGAGAGCGGCTTTTTAAGAGCTTAAAAATACCTTTCTAACTATCCTAATCCTAGTATACTTTAATACAGCCCTACCTACTAAGATAGAGATAGATATATCCGGGGGCGCTATAGATAGAATCCTTAGCTAATAATAGACCCGTACTAACGGGAAAAAGGTATAGAAGCCCGTAGACTTCTACTTAAAGAAGATAATTACGGAAGAATATAACTATAATATCTATAATAAAGAGTTATTAGCTATAGTAAAGTACTTACTCTACTAGGAAAAGTACCTTAATAGCTTAGTAGCTTTTAAGCTCTTTATAGACTATATAAATTTATAATACTTCCTAACTACGAAATAACTAAATTCGAGGTAGATAAGATAGTTAGAGAAACTATAAAGATTTAACTTTATAATTAGATATCGGCCTAGGAAACTAAACCTAGCCGATAGAATCTTAAAGAGACTAGAGTTACTAGACTATATACGTACAGTATACTATGTATTTAGATATCTAAGAATATAATAAGCGTAACGTTAACGCTCTCCGGGCTAAACTAACCCTTAAAGAACTATACTTAGTTAATACGATTATCTTAAGGGACCTTCTATTCTCTTAGAGGACTTATATATTATTTATAGGGTCCCCAAGGGGTCGGGGGATCCCCCGACCCCTCGGGGGTAGGGGGAGTTGGGGGGGGTATTCGGGTCGGGTATAGGGGTCCCTAGGACCCCCCGCCCCGACCCTAAACCCGCTAGAACCTGACCCGATTAATTGGGGCGGGTTCTTAGCTAAAAAACGTAACTTTTTCGTATAGTTTTATTAATTACGGACGACCTATAGGTATTTTATATTATATAACCTTATAGACTTATAGAATAGGTATTTCTCTATAATTCTAGCTATTTAGATCTTAATAATACCTAGGTTAAGTATTAAAATATGTAACTTAAAAAACCCGACTTCCTCCCGATTAGCGGGTCGGGGGTAAAAGCTCCCCCCGACCCGAAAACCCGCCCCCCCCTATTTCTACCCCCCCTACGGCGGGTCGGGGGGGTACCCTTAAAACCCGACCCGACCCGACCCCTTAGGGACCCTAATTATTTAATATCCTAGTAATATACTACGGATTATTAGACGCCTTTACTATATATTATATATATACTCGCTCTAAGACGAAGTCTAGTAAACTAGACTTAGATATCGAGAGCGACTTTAAGGAGCTAGAGAAGACTATAAGCTAACTAGGAGTAAAAGACGATATATCGTAAACGGTTATAGAACTATAGGCTAAAATATAGAAACTCCTACCGGTAGAACTCCTAAGTATACTCGCTAAAGAGTATAGAGCTCTAAGTCCCCCTTATATATTAAAGGAACTAACTCTAGTTCCGAATATAGTATAGGAAATATAAGAAGTACCTATAGGCCTAGCTAGATAAGCTACGCCTCTACTACCTCCGTACGAAGCTAGAGAGAGCTAGATTAGCCTAGAAAGCTCTCCTAAAGTATAGAAAGGCTTATAATAGATATAAGAAGTACTAGCCAATATAGAGCTAACCTAGGATCCTTAATCTATTCTAAAAGAATATATTATAGACGTAGAGAAGAGGAACGTACTCCTTAAATATTATAATAATCTCTTAGTAGGCTATTTCGGACTATTTAGGATATATATAAAACTAGCGCGGAAATATAAGTAAAAGGGTATAAGAAAAGACGTAGACGACTAGATATAGAACTATCTATTATATAAGAGGGCGAAGCCGCCTAAGTATATACTATATAGCCTACTTAACCTACTTCCAGTTCCGGATAGGCCGTAGAAGGAAGTAACGATAGATTTTATTATAGAACTATCCCCGAGCCGGTTTATAGGGCTAGTCTACGACTAAATCCTCGTTATAGTATACCGCTTCTCTAAGATAGCGTACTATATATCTTTTAAGTCCGTATAGGGCGTAGCTAAGCTTACGTAGGTCTAGATAAAGGAAATTATCCGCCTATACGGCGTACTAGATAAAATACTCTTAGACTAAGGACTAATTATAAACTCTACCTACTAGGATACCTTTACCTACTATCTTTAGGTAAGAAGGGTCCTTACGTCGGCGTACTACCTATAAACGGATAGATAGATAGAGAGGTAGAACTAGACTTTAGAGTAGTACCTAAGAATCTTTTACTTACTAGAGTAAGACGACTAGATATAATAGATCTATATAGTAGAATACGTATATAATAATAGTACCTACTTAGTAACTAGATTTACTCTATTTAAGATAAATATAGATATACTACTAAAAGAACTAGATATAGCGGATAAGCTATTAGAGAAAGAGGAATCGCCTCTCGCGAATAGGCTTACTACTAAGGTTCTAGCTATAAAAGAATAATATCGCTAAAAGATAGCCGCCTCTAATAAGTATTAGAAAGATAGATCTAATAAGAGGAGAAAAGATATAGAGTTCTATATAGAAGATAAGGTACTTATCTCTACGCGCTATATAAAATTACTAAGGCTAAAGAAGAAGCTAGATAATAAGTTTATAGGCCTAGGGTTTATTCTAGACTAGAAAGGGCTAGACGTATACGAGGTATACCTACCCGTACTCCGTAGAGTATACCTAGTCTTCTATACCTTACTCTTAGAGAAATAGTCTCCGCCTAACTCTTTATAACCCCTAGGGAACCAGATACTAGATACCCTAGAGAGATATAGTAACGAAGAGAGAGAGGTATATAAGGTACTTTAGAGGTACTAGAACTTAGTCGGGTAGTAGGAATACCTAACTAAATAGAGAGGAGAACCCCCCGAGAATAACTTCTAGAAGAGAGGCCCTACTATTCTACTAGAGGTAATAAAAAAGTTCTAGAAGAGTATTAAAGTACTTCCTAAGAGGGGAACGAAGTAGGCGCGCGGCCGCGCTACCCTAGAGGGGGAGTAGAGCGATAGAGTAGCTAGGACTAGGCCGAATTAATCTAGGCTTAAAATATATAGTATAAAATACGCTAAGGTATAGCCTATTATACTATAGAGGTTAAGACTCTAACTAAATATATAATACTACGGTAGATATACTTAGTAGTAGTAAAGAAGAATAATAAACTTCTTATATTCTAGAGTACCTAGCTAAGTAAAATAAGATTACTATACTATTAGGGCTTAAATTAGGATATTACTATATAAGATTATATAGTAGGAACCTAATACTATCTTTACGAAGATAGTAATTAGGATTTACGAGTAGGAATTTCCTACTAGAATCCTAGATTCTACTTTAGATACTACGGATAGAATTTAGAGGTATTCTAAATTCTATATTCCCTAGAAATTTAATAGGGATCCCTAGTAAAAAGTTAGAAACTATAGAATAAGAAGTATTCTATAGTTCTAGAATAATAGATTCTAGTAATAATTCTATAGAAGACTATCTAAGTAGAAGTCTAGGAATTAAAGAGGATAGAAGAATTCCGATAGAAGAGAACGAATAGATAGGTACTACTAAGATTTATATATAATTAATATATAAAAGATAGTAACTACTATCTATAAAAGGTATAAAGATAGAATAAAAAGTATAAAGAGTACTCCTTCTATAGTATTATATATATAGATTCGGGAAATTTCTAGACTATTCTAGCCTATTTAGAGGTATTACTATTCGTAGAGGCTAGAGGCTAGGGGTATTAACCTAAACTATTCTATAGAACGCTAAATACTAATTATTAATATTAATCTAGGGCCCTTAGGCCTAGATTCCTCTAGTTTACGCTAGAAAGCTTAAGCCGCGGCTCCGCTACGACTACTACGTCTAGTATTATACTTACTACTACGAGCTCTCTTTAAAGTCTTTCGAGTAGCTATAGCTACCTTCTCCTAGTCCTCCTTCTTCTTCTCGCGCGCCTTACGCTCCTTAGGGGTCTCTATAGTACTAGCTAGGGCGAATTTACGCTAGGATAGGTTAGAAAGATCTACTTAGCGCTAGAAAATAACTTACTTTCTTAGGAGTACGAAATTTAACCTTATTATTATCTAACTTATCTAGTTTATTCCGATAACGCTTCTCTTAACGTATAATAGCTAAAGATAAGCGAGAACGACCCTTAGTAAGTATACTAGACTAAGAATTACTATCTAAGCTATTATAGAGGAAGAAGTTATCCGTAAAGAGTACTTTACTACTAGTCTAGGTTAGAACGTACTAGATAGCGCTAGAAAATAAACTTACGTATCTAAATATACAATAATCTCTCTAGCCTTCTCCTCTACTACCGTTATATTCCTTACTCTACTAGTCTTAGATCTATAGTTAGGGACTACGCCTAAAAGCTTATCTAACTCTATAATATAGGAAGCGTACTCCTTATTAATCTAAGTAGAGATTAGTATAACTAAAAAGAAGATTAAAGAGGGAAAACTATTACCTTAAAGTAAGATTCTCTCTTCTCTAAATAATAGTCGTAGTAATTACTCTATTTATTATCGAATTTAAAGCTACGAAGTTAGAATAGTCTAGCTTACGCTAGAAAAGAAGTAACTTACTCTACGATATATAAAGTATTAGTTAGGAAGCGGTACTAGCGAGCGACGTAGCCTTTAGCGATCCGACGGATATAGCGGAGATAGGACGACTTATAGTAGAGCTTACTAATATAATCGGCCTTACGGCGAGCTACTATAGTTTAGGGAGCTATAATATAGTTAAGGTAGAATTCTTCTAACCTAGAATTAGCTAAATTACGCTAAATAGCGCTAGAAATCTCGGCGCTAGTAAATACTAGCGTAGGATTAAACTTATAATCTTAGTAAGAGGTTATAAGAGAGATAGAGTTATATTAAGAAAAGTTCTTTATTAAGTAGTAGTTACTACTAAGGGTCCTACTATAATAATAATATTATAATACTATTATCGCCGTTAATAGGTCTAAAATAGGGGTTCTATTAGGAATTAGTTACCTAATTTATTAGTGCGTATATTATAAAATATATATAGTATACTAGAGAATCCCGGAGGAACCTCAGAGATTATCTTATTAATATAATACATTTCCGATCTAACTACTTCAAACCTACTATTCCTGACACTGGCAGTCTCCGAAGCATGAGATTGAAGAGCGTGAAATTTTCTAGACTTATACGATGGGCTCTCGTAGATTTCTTTTGAAGAAAAACCTTCCTTCGCAATGGACTCTTTGATCTAAACTTGTAACGTATCTTATCACATCAAGTCTCGAAAACTCCCAGCTAATTCCGTTCATTGCTGCTCACAACTCGAATCCCTCTACCACTCAGCAAACATAAATTTTGGCTAGCTATCTTAAGCGCCCTCCTCTGGTCCTCCGTCCCTTGTGGGCTAATTCATGCCGCCAGCACCTTCTCGACACCCTCTTTCATTGCCTTGAGCATGAGAGCATCTTCCCCCGTTCTCCAAGATGTAACCAAAATCGCCAGCCTGACGATTCCAGCCGGAGGACTCATTCGTCCGGCAAATCCCAAAGAAGTGTAAAGAGTCATGGCAATTCGTACTCTTCAAGCATCGTCGTGAGGAGATCAGTGACAACTACATCACCGCCGTTGACGTTCAAACGTTCATGACTGCGATCATCACAAGCGGAGATATCGTGGTAGAGATATACTGCGAAGAGGAGGTCGAGCTTAGCTCGAGTTGCGTAATCGGGACTTGAGCAGCACAGATCGCCCAATAGCAGCCCGGACGGATAGGAGGAAGTCATATTTCTCATGTTTGACGTAAGACAGGGCTGTTTTGGTGGAGTAACGAGATATTATCTGGAAATTTGCTGAGGGCTTCGTGGAAATTGGATTGTAGAATTCGGAGGGTCATGTTATTGAGTTGTCAGCTGTAAATTAATCCTGAATGTGAGGATATTTGACTCGTGCTGGCGTGGTTTCCTTTCTCTCATCCTTTCGACTCGGTAATCAGAGAAATTGGCAGGAAATTGGAAAAGTAGAGACAAACATGAATGTAGGAGACTCTATAGTCCTGGAATGTTAGCCCAGACCGTCAAAAAGAAGATTGTTCAGTACCTTCTCAAAAATCGCGAATCTGAAAGGAGGTCAAGTCGCTTCGGGCCCTGGCTTGTGTTCTTTCGTAGTTTCAACTAACGTTGACAAGGTTAAGATTATGATTTGGGGGTGGCAACGAGGTGCAAAGGCTGTGCTGATGACAGTGGTTTCGTATCGTTGCATACGGGGGGTTAACAGAATATGCATTTCGAGAAAAACAGCAATATCAAGATTTCATAGAACTAAATGCCAGAACCGACGATCCTGATCAACCAGTACGGCGGCTTAGAGAACATGACTTGCTATCCGGTCTCGTTGTTCAAGCACACACTGTAACAGATGCATATCGTCATCACGTTGTTACCATAATCTCTTCAAAAGACGACCGGCAACTGGTGTCTCTCTAGTGCTGAGATGTCTGTTCTACACTAAGAGTAGCATCATAGTGTCGTATTGTGGCTGCCATCCTGCTTCATTAAGTAACATCAGGCAAGCAGTTAAAAGCTTAGTGTCGGTGAGAGAGAAAAGTATTCCTACGCTTTCCAAGCATCCTTTGTACAGCCTAATATCGCTGAAAGTGTAGTCTCGGTGTATGTACAAGTCGGGGCGAATGTCGTCGCCATTAAGCTGTCCCATCTTTTCAACTTTCTCCCATCGTCACTGTCTTGCAAGTGCCCTCGTCATCGCTACTCTTTCATGGTCGGAGAACTCGTAGGCCATCGCGCGATTGTGCTGCTACGCTCTTAAATGACTGCAACATGTGTCAGTCGGCTATCTTTTCGACCTCTTGCCGTGAATTTCACTCACATTGTCGCACTCCTCAACTGCTCGTCCGGCACCGAAACCCAGTCCGACGAATGCTGGCCACGCTCTACGCTTGAAAAGCAGGACGGAGAAAATGACGCCAAAGCCGAGACCGAGACCCGATTTTATCAGAAGGGAGGAAATGCAGCGATCCCACTATATGTGCTGCCGATTAGCCTTTGTCCTTTATTTGATGAGCGTCTTGAGACTGTTTTCGCCATGTTGAGACTATTACAGCTCCGCTAAGAAGGCAGGAATGAGTTCCACCTTACCTTGTCATTAAGTAGAGATTCACTCAAGGGACGTGATGTTCGCGCAATAGGAGCATTCGGAGCTACTGGCTTTGGCAGGGTCGAGTCCGCCATTGTGACAGGACGAGATACTTTGGTGGTTTATGGGATTGAAAGTGCTTCGCGTAGTTGAAATTAGGATATTAGAGGTCAATGCAGTCTTTGGGACGCTGTACGGCGAATGGGTTGAAGCTTGGGAGATGTTGATGTTTGCTGCTCCGACAGACCCTTACACAAGGTTATGTAAGCCGCCAAGATGAAGACCGAAAAAATCTTGAACAACTTGATACCCCTTGAAATTCGTCTGAGAGTCTCATATATGGCTCCCGATACTACGGTAGGCTCCCTAAGACGGAAGTCAACCAGTTTTCTAACAGAATGCAGTCTCCCTCGCTGCCCAGGCTCCTGAATCTGGATAAGGATGTCAAGAAATGGGGACACAGACTACAGCAAGCAGCAGACATTGCTGGAATTCCATTAGAAGGCGATCTGGAAGATTCGCAAATCAGAAAACTCTCATGCCGAAGTGCGGCTCATGGGCGCGCTGAATGGGTTTTACGCTGGCTCTTGGAGAAACTGAAGACCGAAGAAGGACGACGGAAGTCCCGCACCTCTTCACTGACATTCGTATTGCTCAGAAGATTGCTTCTTTTCGTTCCGACTTCGATATGTGCTCGTTTTCTCAATTCTAGCAATGTCCTGGACATCCTCAAAAACTACTTGAAAGAAACTGCGGCACGACTAGGAGATAAACTCGACGCGTCGCGTCAAACCACAGATTCTGGAAGCAGTGTCACCTTGGAAGATGTCCAGTCCAGTTCAACCGTGTCTAAGAAGAGAAAGCGAACTAAGACCTCCGACAGCAATATCGAGACATCCAAAAGCTTGACAAAAGTGGCAAAGCACGAAGAAAACAACCTTTTAAGTTTGGGCATGTTCATCGATGAAATTATCCACTTAACAGATGATTCCATCGAAGGTGTGGACGCGGTTGCTGCTCAACATCTGAAGAGCGTTCTCCGAACAAGCACGTCAGAGTCAGCCGAGATCTTGAAGTCCTGGCTTAGTTGTGTCTTGTTGCTGTGCCAGAGTCGAGACACCGATGCAGGCTCAGAATTGGATATCGAAGCTATTATGCGTACTCATTTCGCGATACTTCAAATATGGCACTCTAGAGCGCTCGAAGCTGATGACGATTCTGGCACCTCTGCTTCCACGTTCTCCAAAACTTGCTTGGTACCTGTGGTTGCATTGTATGCGCAGATCAAACCGCTGGTCGGTTCCCATTCCTCTCTAATTGACATGAGAGTATCTTTGGAGCAATTGCTTGCAAGGCACTTCTTCATTCCAGCACGAGCTTCATTCTCAGCAACGCGCGCAGCCCAGAGGACGAGAACCACTGGCACCCAAAATCTGCTGATGGACCTATTACGGCCGTTGCAAGACATGGTTGTTGGGCTTGCAAGAGACGATGAGCACGACTCCCTGAGACACCTGGTGTCTATCTTACCTTCCTTACTCGAACAAGCGATCAAATTATGCCCAGGAAGTTCAACAAAACAAAAACTTGCTGACGCTTCTTGGATCGAACATGTCATCAAATGTCTATCACATTGTGCTGGAGAACCAATCCCTTTTGAAAAGACAGGTTCTGGCAACCTTGATCACGCTCTATCGCCGTTGCAGAATATGCTAGAGATTGTCCAGCTCCACCGAATCAACCTCAGCGCCACATTTCTGGAGTCTCTGCTTCAGGGCTATAGTGGATTATCGGGTGTCACTGAGCGCAGCGACGTGCCTGTCCGATGGGATTTGATTGCCGTCCTTCTTAAATTGAGCGGAACTGTGTTTCTGAAAGAGAAGCCAAGAAACCAAGACAATCCAGCAGAGAGCGAATACACGAACAGAATACCACCGTATGTCGAGGCTTTAGTTGGAACGGTGGAGAACACGAAATGGGAATCTTCACCAGGTCCTGAACCCACTACACACTCAAGCAGCAATGACTCACCTTCAAAGGCCTTTCAGCAGACCAACTCGGTGGAAAATGCCGTTGATAAGATTCTCGTTCCACTGATGCACTCATATATCTCTGCTCGTAGTCTTAATGGCTTCATGGATTTGTGGTCCCGAGAACTACGTAGACACTGGGACGAAATCGGCAGTAAGAATGAGCGAGCAATGCCGTGGGCCTCGCTGAACTTACGACAGGAGTTTCAGGCTGCTCTTGAAACTTCCTTGACGCCGGCTCGCATCAGCGAACGCCTGATCGAGTACATCACTCCCATCAGCATCTTGCTGAAAGAAGCTGCTATGGCTACTGAGCGCCCTCAATGGGCGAATTTGCCAACAGTTGCGCCTGCTTCGGTTTCGCTGTTTATGCTCGACACGTTGCTGCTCGGCATACAAAGTCGAGATACTTTCGTAGGCAATAGTAGGACATGGGAAGGCTTGAAGAGCCTTACAACTCAATTTGCAACCATCGATCTGAGAAACTTCGCCAGCTCGTACAAAATCTGGTCAATTCTGGCTCAGACCTACACACTTTCTGCACGAGTTGATGACAATAAGTCTTTCCAAGAACAACTTGTGCAACTCGGCGATTCTAAAATTCTAGAAAGAGCTCTCGCTTCGGTCGGGGAGGTTGGTCCACATCAATTGGACGGCTTCCAGTTTGAAGCGGCTAGAGAGGCATATCGTTTTGTGGTAAATGTCGGCTCAGACTTGCTCGGCGTTCCAGACTTGAAAGAGAGAGGCGAACATTACATCGCGACGGCCAATAACTTTCTTCTCCACAGCGTGTCGCGTTCAAAAGCAGCTCAAGTCGTCCAGTCCACTCAAGACAAGGAAGATCTGGCGCTCAGGTGCAGACTAAGGAACAGCATCGCAGTTCTCATTTCACGTCCAAACTCGTTCTCGTTGGTGCACACTCTACGTATTTGTATGGGTTTTTTGTTAATGAGTACAGGGCATTCTCCTCACGTGAGCGATGCGGCATATTTGAGACGATCTTCTATCATGCGGTCACTGAGCTCGATCATGTCGAAAGCGCGACTTCCTTCCCGCTTCTTTTCGAGGCGCTCGCGTGGTGCGTAATACAAACCGATAACGAAGTCAAAGGCAGGTGACGTCCAAATCGAGCTCCATCTCCAGGTGCTAACAACACATAGAGGACTTCGTTTTCACGCTGGTGTCTATGCGTGAAAAGGCTACATCATACAAACAACCGAGGCTCCGTGGACTGGCACTAACCATCGCTATGCAGCTCCAAAGCGCGATCCTGTCGCGCAAGGAAAGAGAATCAATACTGGATAGAATCTTAGCTTCTTTCGAGGACAAGGCTGAGCATAATGTCCTCCCTGAAGACGATACCTCGCCCATTGAAACCGATTTCGGTCTGGATGTCGGCACTCCTGTCTTTCTTGCAGAGCTCTCGACCATGATCAGGTTGATGGATCAGCGTAACCCCACTTCAGAGCTTGTGAGTAACCAGCCTGTGCTCTTCGGGTGGCCCCTGACCATTAATAGTGTACCGATGCGGCTCATGTCTGGAAAATTGCCCGCTCATGCGATCGGCAAGCCTCCCAGGGAACATCAGCAAAGACGATGCTGCTAAATCTTGAAGCATTATTCAATGCAGTCATCCAGTACGTACGGTGGCCTACTCTGACGACTTTGCTAAATCACCGATAGACAAGCGACCCACGATGCGACCAACGAACGCAAAGACACATTCATCAAAACTTTCACAGATCAATGGTCTCTGGAAACTGCCTCTTCATCTCTATTGGAAAAACTCGGCACGATGTTCCTGCTCAAATCGTGGGCCCACCTTGAGACACAGCGTGGAGCTGACGCGCCAGCATTAACCTCGTCAGAAATCACATCTTTCTACATGAAGACTCTCCACCATGATATTGGTCTAGTTAAGGAGGGCGCAGCAAGCGAAGTGCAGCAATGGGCCGTCTTTCGTGCGTTGTCAGAAATGCCTTTGCACTCCATCGAGCCCAACATGCATGATTTAAAAGAGATCCTCAGGAGATCAGAGAATCCAGACCCAGAGCTTGTCAAAGATGTTATGAAGTCCGGTGCGGATCCTAAAGAGATCGTAAAAGTGTTGATGAAGCGATTGCAAGATGAAGGCGTCTCGCCTCAAGATCATGGCAGACTAATTGTAGCTTTCGCGGAACAAGTGCAGATGTTGAGGTCAGCGAGGAGGGTTGAACTGCTCAACAATATGCTGAAAGATGACGTAGAAGCCTCAAAGGGTGGCAGTCTACGATTACTGGAAGTGTTAATCAAGTCTTTGACACCAGAAGATGCTCCTGTCTTTGCTGAGAAGGGTTCCCTGCTCGTTAAGCTATGTCACCAGGTCTTGTTCTCGGGAGAAATAAGCCAATTTGGTGTCTCAATCTCCTGTATCAAGATTATCCTTCGGACCAAATCGTGGCTTGTCAATCAGCATGGCATCGACACGCTTCTCAGCACCCTCGCCACCATCGCCTCACCGAAAGCGAGATACTTGCCCAATGAGCACGCACCATTCATCTATCTTCGTCTCTGTCAAACAGCAACAAACATCATCCTATTGCATCGAAAGCATCTAGGTGGACGCATGCACCTCCTCGTCCCACTTCTACAAAACCTCCTCACCTGTCTTTTCAAACCAATTCGCCACCAAGGACCACGTTCGGCCCCTTCACTACCACCCTGGCTCTTCAATACACCTTCGCCCCTCACCAATGAGCATTCAAAAGCTTATACTCGGCTCCTATCCACGCTCTGCTCGCCCACTTCCTCATCGACGTCTCGGCATCGGAAGAACGCTGAATTGACGGATTCGAATAGAGAAGCTAGAGAGTATGCAGGCTCGTATATCCCTTATGTTCTTATGCATTACTGTTCTTTGCAGTTGGGTGCGAGTATGGACCCTGATGTCAGGGAGGGATTGAAGGCGGGGATTTGGGAGATGATGGGGGTTGTTGGTATTGAAGGGATGAGGGGGATGAATGTTGGGATGGGCAGAGATGAGAGGGCAATTTGGGGAGTTGTTTATAATGAATGGTTGAGAGTTGGTCGGGGACGATCTTCTTGAAGTTGAGGACCTGAAACTTGACTGGCTATACCAAATATCACAAACCGCGACGCGAAAGACGAAGCCATCGATTTTCAATCATGATTGGCTACTTGCTACCAAGCGTGACTGACATCGGTATTCCTACGTATTATCAGCAGGCGGCATGAATTACATGATCCCCAGGCTTATTGTTGTTATCAGATCAAAGACCATGAAGATGATCAACAACAATGCTCGACTCCTGTACGTCCTGCCAATCGTGCGCGCAGCAATAATCCCAGCAACGATATAGCTCGAGAAGATTTGGAAGATGAATGCTTCCCAAGTCCCAAAATGGATCGGCACCAACAGACACACCAGAGAAATCGTGAAAGCCAAAATCCACCATTTATCTTTTATCAACCACCTTCTGAACCTCTCCCTAAATTTCAGTCTCTGTTCGCGCAGGGGTGACTGATACATCATCGTCCCTCCTTTCAATTCTTTCTTGATCACCGACTTGATCTGTCTTTCGCGGAGGACACTCGGATTTTTTCCATGCTTATCAAAGTCATTATTCATGGCTGAAGCGAGAATAATGGCGGCTTTGTATTCGCCGACGATCTCCATGTCATCGTGATGGCGCATGGCGAGTCTGGCTTTGAGCCACATGATATAGGTTCCAAGCGTCCAGATAAGTAGGGTTATTAGGAAGATGAATAAGAGCAGGAAAGAGAAGCCCCATTGGTAGCTGACTTCGGGTTGGCACTTTCCCGATGTTGTGCTGTCACCCAGAACGAATGTCTCGTTGTTGGAGCTTGTTGTGTATGTCGCCTGGTCTTGATCGTAGAAATGGCGATTTCCGGTGGTGGGGTTAGTCCAATTGTTACCATAAATGGTTCCATTGGAGTGATTACTTAACCCGTAAATGCCTACAATGACCGAATGGTCACGTCCACTATCCCAATCTATTTCGGGGTCTATGTAGTGTGCGGTGACGTTGATGATTGGAGCAGGGATGGTGGCACCGAGGAACGTGGAGTTATTCTGCTTCAGACCGAAGAATCCATGTTGGGTAGTATCTGGCTAGGGATTAGCCAATGTAAAACACATTCCGAGGAAGGCACAAACAGTCGGATATCAATTGGCGCAGGACACAGTCGAACGATCTATAACCCTCTATCAAAACGGAAAAATCATCGGGAACTCTAGCTTTCACGTAGGGCATGTCGAAATAGGTTTCTACGCTCAAACATGTCAAAACTTCTAGACGGGATGTAAGCTTAGTCCATGACGAGAATCTAACGCCGCTTACTCTTCGGTCGCTTCACAAAATACGGGTCTTTGAGCGTGAAGTTGCCCCAATACGTCGAGTTCTGTCCTTCCATGGTGCCGAAATAGGTAAAGTTCAAACGGGATGCGTCATGGATAACATAATCAATCAGAAAAAGATTTTCGTAGTCCATAAAATTGCCACTGGCATCTCTGATATACGCATGGCCATTTGCGCTGTACCCACTCATAGCACTGACTAGAGTAGGAAAGATGATGACAAATATCGTACTCAGGACTATCCAGGTCATGGCAAGCGTAGACGACAGTGGTCGGTAAGTCAAGCATTCTCGAATCAAGGCGACGAGACTGGAGAAGGGAATATCATCCCGCAAGAACACAGCCTTGTAGGTGCCATAGGATATCGGTGAAGTCTCCATCGCCGCTGTGATGTAACGTTTGATGGTTTGATAGGAGATTATTGCCAAGATTGTCTGTCCTCCTCTGCCTGCAACCTGTGTCAATATCGTTTAGCAAACTTCTCCGACAAATCAATTGAGGCTTACTCACAATATCGAAGGCAATGTCAATGAATTTCGCCAACGCAAAGGACAGGTGACCAAAGCCCAGCGTGATCTGAAAAAATCCAGAGGTCTTCCAGATGTTGTAGTCGGAAGGCTTGACGTTGAAGCTCCCATCCGGCATGCAAAACCCATCGATGTCGCTCGCGTAAAAGTATGAAGTCGTTATGCTGAAAGCGATGGCAAAGATCCATACCAAGAGCCAAACCAGAGGAGAGTCCGCGTCCATCGGACAGCTCGTAGATCAGCCCATAGCTCTCGGGTGCTGGATTTCCACTCTTGGGATACGAAACGCTTGAGGACTGCTGTGCGACTCGCTCGCAGGTCCATGGCTAGTTATTCGGCTCGCGGATAAAAGATTGTGACGATGATACTACAAGGCCGGAGATAGTACAGGAGTGCATTTCCATGTAAGAAGGAAGAAATCTGCGAAACAAGGACCTATATGCCTTGGGAGTTGTGAAGAGCCGCACAAACATGGCGTAAGCATGCGTAGACGAGTGTTGGCTGACACGGGTAGTTCGCCTTTTTTGTACTGCAGTTTGCGCTCGAGGCTGTGGCTCAATTGTATTACTGCATGAACATGCACGGCTCATTCTGCTGCCTCTGCCAATTTCATGAAGTCGCCTGTGGTGAGCACGCTTTCTTACCAAAGTTTTTCGTGATTGTGTCCAGAGTTGACATGGAGATCTTCGAATTTGCGACATGTTGGGGGCCATTGGGTTATCTGTGATGGAAATTTTGATATCATAGTGGATGAAGATGTGAGCATGCGGTATTTGAGAGGCGGAACGAACGGAGGAAGACCTCGAATGGGGATCGGGTTGGCGCCTTACCGTACCTCTAGTGGCTGCGATCGTCTAAATCTGGAGGATCACGAACTGAGCCATCATACCACGAATTTCAGCCTCCTCCAGATTCCAGAGTCACCTTCTTTTGATTCGTGGAACAAATTTTGGCACAGGGAAGATTGGGCCGCAGCCTGGGCAGAATCCTTCCTGCAGCACAGTCTGCCTGCACACTTGCAGCAAAGGTCGCAGCAAGAACGAGAATATTGAGAAGCATTCCGAAACATTGGAGAAGCGAAGTCGACAAGGCTGCCAAAAGAGTGGAGAGCAGAAGCAGACAACAACAAAAAGCGTTTGGCGTTGTGATCTTCGGTAGACATAGAGTAAGGGGGAGTACGATGACGGTATCAAGATTCCTCGCGTGTATTAGCTCCCGTTATTCCGTATATTACTCAATTTCTAACTAAGATATACTCTAACCTATCTTACTAATAAGTAATAATATAATTAGCGACTATATAATTATACTTATTCTCTACTATAGTTTCTAATTTTATTATAATATAGTTAATACTTAGTTAAGTTTGTCCCTAGTAAGCTAAGTATAATCTAAAGAATATATACTAAAATATTCTAGGTTTATACCTTAATCTAATAAATTTATATATTAGAAAATAATCTTCTCTAAGGCTTTAGTTTAAAATACTATCCTATATAAATTATTCATTGTAGAGAAAGTTATACTAATAATATAGATATAAACTTTAGAAGTAGATTAAAGATTTAGTAACCTAGATTTATTTTCTAGAGAAGACTTAGAAGAGATTTATTACGTATTATAGATACTAGTATAATTTATAGAGGGTTATTTCTAGATAAATATAAAAGTATTACTTTCTCTATTTACTAGTCTCTACTTACTATTATAGTAATCTCTTATATATAGTTATAGATTAGTAACCGTTAAAGAACGTTTAATGCCCTGCCCAATTGAAGCCGAGATTTTGATGCCCCTTACCTCATGTGGATTCATGAGGAATTATGGGTCATGGCAGGGATGTGAAATCTCTGCTCTCTCGTATAAAATGGGGGATAGTAAATATTTTTATCCGTACGACAGAACAGCAGAAAACAATGCATTGACTCAGAAGATATCTTTTACTATTTCATACTTATTTTCATTTCATACAATCAATTGATTGGAAGCGCAATCAACACCTCACAACTGAAGAATCGCACTAAATAGGCCTACATGCAGATTATATTCGCGCATACGAGGTCGAGCGCAAAGCCTCTTATGATTGGAGCCAATTGTGTACGTCGATTTCGGGCGGCAATGCATAACGCTACACACGCATCAACCAACCCAAGAGCCACATCAAAATCGCATGCAAAAGAATCGGCGACCCAACAAGTTGTCGGGCCGTCCCCTATACACCAGATGCGTACAACAAGTTCGTCTATTTCTATAACCGAAAGCGAGGATCTGGACTTCGAGTGCCCGATTCAGGGTCAGACTGTTGATGCGAAGGAGTCCCCTTCGGTCAATCTTTCATTCTGGTTTTTCCTTTTTGTCATATTTTCCCTTTCTGAATGAGGCTCTATATCTTCGAGGAAATAAGCGAGGGCGTGGGGGCCGATGACGTTGGAAGGATTTGGTATTGCATCACTAGTGAGGGAATGAATTGTTACATCAGGGGGTATCTGCTAAACAGAATTATTTTCCTGGTTAGTTTATTTTGAGTGTGGTGATGAAGGTGGAGCCTCTGCTCTGTGCACAGGTAATCTAGAAGAACGGGCTTGAGTTGAATGTCCGTACGGTTTGGTAGCGTGTTGATTGGGTATATGTGGGTGGGCAGTAGCTTGATTCGATCGATGCTGCTTTATGTCCTAACATACATCTCAAATGATAGACAAAGGTATTGTGCTTGTGCGTACGGGAGCAGAATTTAGGGACAATTGGGAGCTCCGAAACGTAGATTGGTAGAAGGAAGGGCTTGCAAACGGGATATCGGCGAGTTCCTGTATTTATCTTGTTGTTGGCTGTTGGCAAAAGAAACATTAATCCAAAGGAATAACATTTAGAGGCGCTAGAATAAGCACTTGAAAGAGAACCTTGGAGCAACGCGAGAGAAAAACCTATCTAGGTCTTTAAGTGAGTACAGACTAGGTAATGGTTGCGGTAGATCTGAGAGAACGCACTACTATATCGTTGTCTAAAAGCTTATACGATTTTGATTTCAAAAGGTCACCAAGCTCTAATCGCTATCAATCTCTACTCAGAATCATCGTGTTAAAATCCAGATATCGTCCAGAAGCAACCGCATAGGAAGCACGAGCCATAGATGTATAAACAATCAAGAACCCAGAACCAAATCTGATGCCAGACAGAATACAGAAAACATTAAGTACAATCTCATAACACTGTTCCAACACGTTACTGCCCTTTCGATTTACGTTGTTGTAATCTCCTCCCCTACGTCTTCATCCTCATGGTCCTTTAGAGGCCAAAACCATCCTAAGATCCATTCGTACGATACCCTCCCCAATTCCGTTTCCTTCACTCTTAGCATCAGGCTACAAAGGAATTTTTTCTATACTGCCCTCCCTCGTTCCATCGCTTTCTGTTCCACACTGGTACTCTGTCACAGGTAAGACAGGGCTTTCAGCCGGCGGGTTCGCATCCTTCTCATGGCAGGTCGTGGGAGACTCCAACTCCACTGGAATCAAAGAATTAACGAAACCAGGGACTTTGGCTTCGAGCTCGTGATCAAGCTCCGAACCCGACATTTCTTTTGCAGACCCTTCGTCGCCGGGGAGTTCTTTTGGCTCGCCATCATAGTGGGTGTAGGGCGGCGTGTCTCCGGCGGGGAGTTCCTTGATCTGAGGAGCCGTGCGGCGTTTGTAAAGAATCGCTAGACCGAGGAGGATGATGGAGCCTACCAAGCCGCCTATCACGCCACCGGCAATGGCGCCGTAATTTGGGCGGCTTTGACGTTTGGAGGACAACAGTGGCGCACCTGCACCTGCGCTTCCTGACTGTTTGGTGATTCGCTTCGCTTGATCGAACATTGCTGCGAGGGCAGGGTGGGCCCAGCCGCCCTTCGGGGAATTCATGGTTGCACCACCGTCTCCGCTGTGCCAATCTTAGTGAGCATGTCAGTATGGTAGAGGAGGGCGTACGTACGATCCCCCAATGACCGCGACAAGTTTTGCAGGTACTCGATAGGCAGGACTTAAAGGTCCAGGCGAGTAAGTGCCCCAACCACCCAAACTCAGATCGAAAATTCTTACGAGTGCTGTTGGGTCACACTTCATCGTATCTAAATTCGTCGGAATCTGGCCGGATGTCTCAACACCGTACAAGGCCCCATCAAGAGACCCGCCAATAGATATCATGTGACTCTCGCCTGCCCGATGACAAGTGTGTCCAAATCGTGCATTTGATCCACCTGAGTCAAGCTTTACCCATGTAAAAGATGGGAGCGAGATGACCCAGACGTCGTCATACATGATGTTTCTGGTGGGATCGTAGCCGCCATACATATAACTATTGAACGGTCAGAACACAGCAGTCATGCCAGGTGTGATGAAGAAGCTTATATCCGCGGCACTACACATGTACTGGACAGGGCCGCGCCACCTGCTCGTCGAAGTATATCAAGGTACAAGTTTACCTGCCGCAATGTAGAGAAGGATACTTACAAGTTGTGGCTAGAGTTGTCTTTCGCCAATTTTGGCACTGGGAGGATGCAAAAATCGATTCTAGGAGGCGGGATCTCGCCAGAAGTTGGTTGAGTAAACCAGATGGGCTTCGGATCTTGCCAAGAGTCACATAGCGCAACAGTCTCGAATCCAATCTACAGAAAATCAGTCTTGCACCACTCCGAGAATAGGGCTGAACTCACCAATGCCCCATTCCGGAAATTGTCCGTGCTGAGATCGACGCTTTTCATGCCGCCAAAGGTGATCAGACTGCCATTGATGGTCTTTCCGAAGCTTTGGGCATAGATTAGACCACCTGCAACGCGCGGAGGTCCAAGACTCTCTGTGGAAACATTCCTAACCTTTACCGGCCCGGATACGTCGACAATAACAAGGCCTCCAAGGTAGGTCGTTCGGTCAGTTATGTTTGACGATCTCCCCCCGATGTACTCTTCCATGGTGTACATCACTTCCGAAGAGCCTCTGTCAACTTGCCCATTCAACGAGAAGCCAACACCCAGATCTATAGCCTCAGTCACAGATCCCCGATTGGGACGTCTTGGGACCGCATAAGTAATATCATACTGTGCCCATTTCAGTGATGCAGTATCGAAAGACCAAAGCGAGTAACGGTCATCTTGAGGTGGTTTCCAATCCACGTCTGTTCTGTTGGCCAAAAAGGTCGAACCCCCGAAAGTATAGAGCCTGCTGTCGTTGGGAGGGCCGCGCCACAAACCACCTCGAACCATGTTAGGAGGATTAGACCCCATTGACGAATCTCCAAAACGGCCGATTCGCCTTTCGGTGAAGTTCGTCTTTGCGTCCCACGGCTTGCTTAAGTCAATCTCGAACATGTACTTGTCTGGTTGAGGGTTAGCTTTCTCACACTTCACACTATAGGCTTGGCGAAAAATATATGTAGAGCACGTACTGAACCCAAGCCATGTGCTTCCAGGCTTACGAAACAATTGTACACCACCATCTACAAAGACCGAACGGTCCCTCAGCATAGCTGATACAGTCAGCAAGTCGTTACAACACCTCTTTGGTCCGCGATTACCGGAGTGATGCCATCTCGTGCACCTATCACGGACAGCGTCTACATCCGCAGTTGCAGCAAGGCATACGGAAGTCAACAAGAGCAAAACCAGGCGCAAAGAGATCACTATCTGGCTAGCGGTCGAACGCAGCATCACGCGGGAGAACGGGACGAATCGCTGAGTAGACAAGGTGGTCCTAGTCATATGACTAGCGATAGAGAACTAAATTAGTGCAGTATTAGTATGCAAAGGTCGATGCCGTTGTGAGCGAGGGATTTTCATACAAGCAAGATTGTAGTAAAAGACTGAAGAAGCCACGGCGCAACTTCGTCAAAGGGATGTCGGCGGCCAAAGCAGCGATCAGAATGTCTGCCGTACGAAGCCGGGAGCTCTTGTAATCTGGGACGTAGGCCAAGTATACATCCCGCCTTTGACCGCTTCCAAAGTCAGGTGCTGCTCCTAAGAAGCACTATAATTGATTAATTGATCAACCGGCAAATTCCCACGAACATGATCCAGAACTGTCAAGTCAGGGGCCAAGCTGTCTGAGACTCTAAGTGGGTAGTCAAGATATTCCCAAGGTAGCCCGGCATGTTTCCGGTGACTACCTTGCGCTTCTGCAACAAGAATTCTTGAAGCGGAGGTGCGCACGTGATTTCGTCTTTTCATCCTACCAGGTATGTCTCTTTCCTTCCCCTCTCACGACGGGCGCCGTAAGCTTACTGGTGACGATCCGGACCGTAGCAGAAAACCTCTCCTGCGAAGAATTCATGCACTTTGATCTCAGGACAGCCAACGTGTTCGGATGTCCTCATAAGGCCGCAACGTCCGCTTTGCAGACGTATATCAGCGATACGAAGAGAAGCTTGGGTTCTGTGTAGGGTCGAGTTGGGGAAAATTCGCCTTCGGCACGACTTTCGGAGGTGCGGTGCCCAAAGTGAGGCAATCACCTGGATCACTGATGTGCAGGGACTCGGAGCTTTGTTGGTTGTTTGACCACGTCGAAAAGGTCGCATGCGCGGAAACGTTCAAGGACTTTAAATGATTCTGATAACCCAAGAAATGCTGTAAGGTAAGGCTCCTTCAATGGTCCAAATAGGGTCCGCAGGTTGAAGAATTTGTTGCAAACGGACCCCTCCAAAGATCTGAGCCAGGATCTCCGTGGAAACTTGAGAACAGTACCGTGACATCCGGCCAAGCTAACATTAGAACAGTATGATCACTCCACAGGAATTGAGTACCCAATACACATCTCATACGTGGATTTCGGTTGATGGTCAGCAGGTTCACGTGCTTGCAGTCTTATCACGGCGGATCTTTCAGGTAACGTTTGCTGGGCCGGAGACCACGGTACTATGTACCACTGTATGTCGTGTTTATGGGGGGGGCCCTGTCGCAAGATTGATCTGTACTGATGATTTGTCCGTTGTTCTCTCCCCCCTCTGTCTAGTTGATTCGCACGAACTACAAACGACGGACGAGGAAGATGGAGAAGTGCAGGCATTCCTTGTACAGGTGGTTCCTAGAAACAATAAGATTCTGCTTCATGCCTCAGATACCAACGAGGACTCCAAGATAATCAATGTCCAGGACTCTCGGTGAGTTGGCATTGGTCGAGTGCCTCTGGGTTCGATAATCCGTGGTGCTGGCAGCTATAAGTGTGGTGGTGACGCGTAAAGCTCGTCGACCGAGGGAAGCTTCTTTAATTCAGATATCAAATTTTGCTGATCTCGGGCAATACTTCGCTACTGAGTGCAAATATCAAGACGAGGCCATCACCTCATGTGTCCTACATTCCCGACGGTCGTGGTGATTGTAGTGAGACACTGGTGCCAGTGGTCTCTGACTTTGAGAATGATCACGTGGGACTCTGGCAGCAGTGTCGTGATGAGAAGGTTCGAAATACCAGCCGCAGGACGAAAAGCTGTAAATGGACTTGTGAGAAGATGATGCAAAGAGCCGAGAGACCGAGAATGAAGGGGAATCACCTAAAAGGCGTTTGAGAGATTTGAGATCGCATAGCGTACACGTGATTGAGCTAGCGTTGTCTTCCACCAATTTGGCAAGAAATTCATAGGATATTGATAGATATACGATACAGTAATAGAGGTGTCCTTGGTGTGTAATATCCCTCTCCTCGTCCCCCTCGCCTCGTGAGTCTCAACCTTTTCTTTCTTCTCTGGGCGAGTGAAAAATTTAGAAGAAGCACAATCTTCTTTGATAGCCCTCGTATACTGCTCAGGGGGCTCGGTCGGGCTTCCGCCGCTTGTGTGTTACCATCCCTAAGGAAACTACGAGCCGGCCAACAAAGTCTGCCGCACATCTTCCTCCAACAGTCAGGCATCAAGGTCGCTGGTCTCCAGAACAGAATTAGGAAGGTTCAATAAAGCGCTTATACATAGTATAGCCTTAGATGAACGGCGAATGGGTGCTCTACCCCTGTTGCCGTCAGCACGCCTGCTGATACGTGCATGTAGGATCAAGTGCTACCTTGTTCAAAGTAGGGGTAAAATTATACGGAAGGTGGCTGTGGAGTAGGGTGGTATAAAAGTCGATGTTTTGGGAATGCATCGTAATGGTAATCAAAACTGATTAATATCGTTTAAATCCCGTTTCTAGCACGCCTTACCTATTTAGGAAGTACGGTAGCGGAAATATATCTTACCGAGGTGTAATCTCATCTTTAAATAGCCTTCTATTACTACTACTATTATATCTCGCTACCTAGATATTAAGACTTATTATAAGTTACTAAATCGCGCTCGTTTTAAGGTATTACTAGCTTCTTTACCGGCTATATACTTGGCTACGTACTTAGCTTTATTAATAGTTATACGTTATACTACTATCTATAATTTTTTTAGGAATACAGCGGATAAATAACGGTTAATAATTAAAATAGTTAATATCGCTAACTATAACCTCTTAGGGGAAATAAACGTTAATTACAACCCCGGCTATAGCTAATATATTTATATATATAAAGCTACCATCGGTACTTATTCCGCGTATCTTTAGTATATCTTACCTTATTAACGTTACTACTTAAGGCTACGTCTAAGGCTATCTATATAGCTATTTATAAAGCTATTTTAAAGCTATATATACACGGTTTTAGTATTATAAGTTATAATATCGTAACGCTACTAGGAGCTTATATAAGATAAACGGAATAAGGTTATTACCCTATACCTTATAGGCTTTAAATATAAGGAGATTTAGGAGTTTTTCGAGTAGAAGAAGAGCCCGGGTAGACCTATTTCTTTTAGGTAAATTTAGTAGGCTATTAAGTATAGCTATCCTATATTATAAAAGAAGGGATATATTAGCCGTAATAGACTACTTTCTAAAGAGGAGGTTAATAAGGTCGAGTAGTTTATAGTATATTTATAAAGGAATTAGTTTATATTATAGTCTAGTATAGCCGAGGCCCTCGACCTAGATATCTCTAGAGATATAATCCGTTTAGTACTATACCGACGAGGCTATAAGAGATATATAGCTAAGGCTAAACTACTAATCTCTCTAAAGAACTAGAGATTACGTCTTATATTCGCCTATATCTATAAGAACTAGACCCTTACGGACTAGTATTTAATCTTATAGACTAATAAGACGTAGGTATAGGGTAGGAGGTATAGGAGATAGTAGGTTATACGTAAGGCTAGGGAGGAAGTCTACCCCGACTATATATTATAGAGATTTAGGCGGAGATAAGGGTAGATATTCTAGGGTAGCTTCTAGAGGGCTACTAAAGGGCCTAGTATCTTCTAGGAGAAGGATTAGGGTATAATTACTATAGTAAGTTAAGTTATTCTAAGTACTTTATAAGAATATATATTTTTTAGTAGTTTAGGAGAGTCCGGGGCCCTCCTAAACCGCTAAAAAATATATATATCTTAGGAAGCATTATCTCTAACCTTATTAGGATATATATATAGAGAGGATTCTCCTTACTATTTATAAATATATCGCTTAAAACCCTTACCTTATCCTTATATAGGATAATATACTATTATATAGGGGAAGGGTTACTATAGAAGCCTTATTTTAGCTTAGTATCCGCTTTATTAAATAGCTCCTATATTTACTAGATCTAAATCCTATTAAAAAGGTATAGGATAAGATAAAGGATTATATTAAGGAGTATTACCTAGATAAGAGATATACGTATCCGGAATTAAGGCGGATGGTTTAGGTAGCCTAGGAGTCTATTATACTAGAATTTCTATAGAATCTACTCTATATAATACCTAAAAGGTACTAGGACGTTATTAATGTACGGGGATTATATACGAAGTAGTAGATATATTATAAGACTTTAAAATCTAGAGTTATATACTAAAAACTAAGCGGGTTAGCCTCCGAGTAGATTTACTAATTATAACGTGCTTATTTAGCTGTATAAAACACTAAAAACGTAAGATCTACGTCCGATATTGAGCTTCATGGATGGCTGCATGCGGGCATGTGGTGGGGCCGAATTAACGTTTATTTCCTCTGAGAGGTTGTATGTTTTACCCACCCTACTGTGGAGTATTACAGGGTGATCCTGATAGCGATGAGTTACTTGGCGCCAAGAGAGGCTGTAAATTGTCAGACTAGTCGCCGAGCCATTAGCCGTAGCCGAGGTCGCCCGAAGGCTCTAATATCTGGTCACCTGGTGCCAGCTACTTAATTAGAAGCTACAATATTAGAAGGATGTCGCTAGGATTGGCTTGTAATGTTCTACAAAGCGGGATATAGGCTATGTTGCTAACAAGAAAAATGAAGATGGCTCAACCTTTGAAAACCAAACAAAAGCAGGAGAGTTGGAAAGAGAACAAGCAAAAATGAAATATTCTTGACACACATATGGCGTAGTGTAGTATGCTTTTATTACTATAAAGCTGATAACTAAAACGAAACAGCACTGCACTATAGGTAGACATTGAGTTCATCGCTTTGCTGTAATAGGCATACTATATCGGACCTAGTGGTTCACTCGCTTAGCGATAAGCCCAGGGTGAGAGTCGCGACTTAAGCTAGCACTCGCGTAAAGTCCCGTCGCTCATCACAACCTCCAACTTCAATTCTCAATCTATTCGTCTCCAGTTCACTGGGGATCTAAATTGGTCCGCTTACACCACCGCCCGATTCGAAAACTCACAGCACACCAAAGCATTTTCAAAGCACTCATCCTGTGGCCCTAGCCATTCTGAAGTCTATCGAAGGATAAGAGAAAGCTCTTAGTCGGGACATACGATTTTTACTGGCAACGATGCGAGAGGGTTGAGAAGCGACATAGAAGGAACCAGAGACCTTCGAAGTGGCGCACGATCGAAGAGTCGGGGACTTCGAACGCATCAGACCAAAAAGTGAGATCTTGCGAGAACGTGGCCATCTCTGAGAACATAGATGTATATTGGAGCTATACAGAAGGCCGTCAAATGTTTCCCTAAGAATGAGATGCGTGGTTGATGACCGTGTGGATGGAGGATCAGGTTGCAATAGGTAAGAGATAAGGAAAAGGAGAAAATCAGAAGAGGGCGAGCATACTCGATGAGCTTGGCCTAGCCATTTTAGCTTACAAATCCCAAATCGATATCGATATTGATAAATTTCTGGTAACATGATTGCAGCAGTCCGCTGGAGATTTGGCAACATCAATCCCGGACCAAAGGCATGCTTTTCAACAAGTAAATCATGGGTTCTAAGGTAGACTGAAAGGCAGCTGCTATTGACAGACATGCAGCGACAATCAACAATTTGGAAGAGGTCGCGATGACTGAGGTTATTGGCTAGTAATTCCTCGAGAGATGATTTTTCTCCCAACGAGAACAGGAGACATGATAATTTCATCATCAGACATGGAAACGCATCAAGGAAAAATACGGTGGTCCCTGCGACTTGGGTCATACCATGGTACAGTGAGCTGATTGAAATCTGCTCGAGCTTGGTACCGATGCTGAGCTACCGTTCAAATAACGCGCACAACTTCTCATCCTTTTTTTTTTCTCGCCTTTGCGAACTCGATTGCAAATTGAAAATTTTCAGACATCAGCTATCACACACTCAGATATCATCTTTCGAACAAACAGAATTCTCAGCTTCCAGCCCTTTAACACAAAAAACGTTCAGCTCAAAGCTCAAAGCTCAAAACAAGTACAACCACTTATCAAGGTTAGTAGATATAAATCTCCACGTAGTCTCAGGACGCGCTGTTCTCAAGTCTATGCCCTTGCAAAAATCAGCAAATCGAGGATGCTATTGGATTTGAGATTTTCGTGATCAAGATCGATTGCCACAATTTCTGGCGATATTAGGTATATTTCTGTCCAGAAAACTCCTCAAAATCCATACCGACTTGAGTATGTCACATTCTTGATAGCGTATCTTTGAGAGGCAGAGAAAGAATGGCTCTATCGTGCCATTATAGAACTAATTTTGCGAAGACGATCCAAAGCTCCGAGTCTCAGAACCACCGAAAAATTTGTTCGCTAGAGCTTTCAAGTCCCACGTCACACCAGCAGCAAAATGTCTTCTACAAGCACCAAAAACAGCTGGAACAGCGATAGATGCGTACGGGAAGCCACCACCCATAAGCTTGGCAAAGATCAAGCAAAATCCATCAAGTCGATCGAGACACTCCAGCGCCTCGAAATCACCCTTGAAGCCAAGCGCATCCGAGCCAAGGAGCGCTTCATCTCACAAGTACGCTACGAAAAGAACGAGCTCTATCTCACCACACCGACTTGCGTCCCATTCGTGCTGGCATTCTGGTATCAAGTTCTCTCCTGCTCCACGACCTTAATCTCCGCCTCAACCTGCCTCGAAAAGAGGAAACGCGGAAAGCATGATCAGTGTCTGCGCTGCACGAAGGAAGCCACAGCAGCTGAAGCAATGAAGGCTAGGAAACTCCTCCGAGAACGACATGCAGCCATCGAGGCTGGAAAGAATTTTGGGAAAGAGTCCGCCAAGGCTCAAGCTAAGGAGGCAGCCAGAAAGGAAGCCAAGAAAGAGAATGTCATACTAGAGGGGTTACATCCAGATGCGAGAAAGGCCTATAAGCAAGCGAAACGAGAGGGTAAGCTGGAGGCTGAAAGGAAAGCACTGAGGGCTTGGGGCTTCCCAGGTTGAGCCAGCTTCTGCATGCCACAGCATTGAATGTGCATCCGAATTTCCAACGTTCCATTTCACCCGTACTACGTGAGAAAGGGGAGATATAGTTACCCAGTCTGGATATAGATCTACATCCTAGCACGCATGCGCACCGCGCTTTAAGGTCCAGATACCCCCAGAACACCCTATTCATTAATTAGAATCCAGTCTTCAGAGATCCAACAAACCGGCTTCTAGCACTGATATCTCGCACCATTCCGCAACCATGCAAGGAAAGTAATAGCATCAAATCAAGGACGTAACAAAAGTGGAGAGAATAGTCTCCACTTCACACCATCGTCGTAACAGTGGAGCTGATTAACGACTGTCCAGCAGGGAGGTCATCGAATTTGTCTTAGGTTGAGGTGGATCGAGTTGACTTGAGATGCGCTGGATTGGACACTCGATAGCTGGCACCGCTGTGGCGATGGATTGGTTGGAGGCGAGAGATGGGAATTATGGATGTTGGTTGTACGCCTTGATTTGGCTAAGGATTCAGCGTATTCTGATGTGGGCAAGTGTGGCTTGTTGATCCTGATTCTTCCCACATTCATAACATCGTGTAGTGAACATTTGTAAAGAAACACATTTTTTATTGCAATTTTTCGTTTTAGGTACATGACGTGGAGGAGAACTAGAGGAAATTGAGAGAACCTTCAAAAGAGGGTGAGATCTACAAGCAGGACAAAGGAAATACGAATGAAGTGCTTTACATGGGGAGTGAGATCGTAACCTAAGACAAGAGAAGGCTTGGTAGCCGATGAAAATAGGAGAGCGGCGTTAGAGCATTAGGGATATACAGAAGCCAGATCTGAAAGAAAATATCCATCAACGCGATCATCACTCCCTCTCTTCCACTCTTGTCAATGGGCAGCACAAAGCTGCTATGTTCGATCCGAGAAGGCTAACCTGTGGTATAATTAGAATCTAAACGACGGTTGGTAGGTATAGAATGTGCCAACTTACCGTTTGGTAACATTCAAGTCTTTTTGAGGTCGTTGAAGACTGGGTGCCATTGAAAAGCCGGAAACAATCGGAGTACTGCTTCGCGATTGGAGATCAACTCTGGTGTTGTTATGTACATCGCTTCGTGAGCGCCAAGAACTGGATAATCAGTACCAGATTCTATACGTTTTGGGCAATCGAGACATGTGATCGTCTCTTTGCAATAGAGCCATCGGTTTTCCAAGAAGTACGTGATGGTAAAACCAGGCTGGCCTCTATTATTCTGGGCTTTGTTGAGAAGAGAAGTCCACGACTGAAAATGATCCCGTTCCACTAGATGATTCAGCAAGACATGCTCGAAGGCGCCGAACCATTTACCGAAACGTTTAGCACAGATCGGACAGATAACCTCGCCGGAGATCGGGTCAAGAGAAGCAGCGGCCATGGCGGACGATTGAGCAAGACGATCACGCTCGGAGTGCATTTTCCGCACATGGATGATCAGATTGGTAGTGTGTTTAAGTGGTTTGCGACATGGCTTGAGGGGACAAGAATTGACCTTGAGCAAGGGACCCCACACGCCTGTGACTCCATCTCTCAAATCTGGCTCATGACAACTTTGGAGATGTAGGATGAATAGAGACAGCGGCAAGGATCTCCAATGGCAATCTTTCACAGGACACTGGTATTGAGTGTCATGACCATGGCCACGACGGACATGCTCTCTCAGTTTATCATGACGGTGGAAAGACTTGACACCCCTTCTTGTGCAGCCGATAGCATAGCAGGAGAAAGTGTTGTCTCCGTGCTTTAATAAGTGACGCTGGAGATCGGATTTTCGCTCAAATGTTGTCTTGCTGTGTTGACATTTAATATGCGGGCATCTGTGCTTGGGTCTTGTTTGCGAAGTTGTTATGGGTCCAGGTGACGAAATGGTAGATGTGTCTCGAATTAAGTCCGACGTCAGGACCATCGATGGCTGATTACCGGAGGTAAAATTGTGGTCTATATGGTAGCCTTCATTGAGAAGATTGTTGTAGAAGACAAAAGGTTGGGGCGATTGCAATTGCGGCTCTGCTGGATCCTGGAGAGTGTCTTCACCTGCACGCCCACTTCTGCTCACGCCCGACAATTAGCTTCATTCTTTTTTTTTAACTCACCCAGATGCGTCATCGCGCTGCTCGAAATCTCGGTAGCGCTGATCCCACTCGTCGAAGAAGGCTTGGTCGAAAACCACGTCGTCGCTCATGGTTGGTGGAAGGAAGCAGGGCGGTCTGCAGGGCGAACTCGTCGGGCGCAGCAAGGCAACCGAAATCAGGCAGCTGAAAAAGAAGGCGGTCGAGGTGTGTGAGGGTCGGAAGCTGATTGGTGGGAGGAAGGCAAAATCGAGGAAAACTGAAGGCGGGCATCGTCCTGTCTTTATTCTTTGCAGTCGTGCCCAGGTCGAGATACACCCCGTCTGTGTGGCTTGTCGGGCGCATGTCATCAGGCCAAGAGCGAGTACAGTAGTATGTGGCCCGTCGAACTGCACTGTATCCAGACTCGCCAAGTCCAAACATGCGCATCGTCATTGCCTTTAAGATCATCAAATCCTCTCGCATTCATTCCTTCAGAACCTCAACCTTCAAGGTTGAGTTCAAATCTAAGAGTATAGCCTTGAACCCCTCACAACCAAGTCCAGTGGAGATGAAATCTGCGCCATCCTCTGAAGGCGCGTCTGCTGGCCCACCATATTTCTGCCCCGACAGAGGAACGCCCTTCCTAGATTTGATTGGCTCGAAATCACCCATCTTATAAGAGGACGAAATCCTGAGATCATTAAGAAGGCAACCAAATTTCGAAATGCGCTCTGTGAATGCCTGAATATTCTTACGATCTAAACTCGTGAAGTCCGCATAGGACAAACCACCAGCGATTGTCTGCTCAATCCAGTCACTCCCATGGTTACTTAGCAGCACACCAAGCGTCTCGAACGTATGAGTTTGCAAAGCTTGTATCTCGTGCAGTTGTGTTCTCATGTCCGCGGTGAACGCTTCAGTAACAATGCAGTCACGAATGATGCTACTTGTCTTGCCGATTTCATCCTTAAGCGCATATAGTTGCCGCCTTAAATCGGGGATGGCGCCTTCAACGAGTGGTTCTGGATTGCTACTGCGGTGGCGACGATGCAGATATACCTCGTGGGATGGGAGCTCATCAGCTGGGTATCTTGGAAAGATCAGCTGAGAAATTTGGTATTCATCAAGATCGCTATAGACAGGTCAGCCTTCGCTTTTACTACGGCTTCGTGCCCTGGTCTATAGGGTGCGTACACTCTGAAGATGGGAAGAAAGACGCCAAGATCTTCGCAAAGCTTGTTAATGCAGTTTGAGTAGCTCTCAGACTTGACTGCCAGGTTCTCCTCTGCTTGTAACTTGTAGAGTTTGAGCGCACACGTTGTACACCACTTATACAGAAGAGGATCCAATTGCAGCGCTGCAGAGAAAGGATCGTCTGGTTCGTAGACTTTGGCGTAGCCCGAGACCACCTCTTTGAGATCGATAATTGTGCCTAGTAGTCTGTGTAGTGCTTCCAATAACCCTGAGGCCGCCTCTTGTGTATGTGAACTGTCTTGTTCTCCGCCGGATGGTATGATCTCGCTCAGAATGGATTGTAAAGACTCGAGGCTGCTGAGAAGCATTGATGGTTCTACGACGACATCGAGAAGATCCTCGGTTATGGTTTCGTCGGACGCGACGGAGTCTGTGTCATCGTCGACGTATCTGGGAAGATCCGTGCTCTCCAAGACCCGTTCGCGTATGGGAAGAGTTGTCGGCTCTGGCAAAGCGTCTGAGTCTTCACTATCAGTCAGCGTGGAAGCCAGCGACACTATCGAGGCCGTATCATCGTAAGAGCCATAGCAGCCAGAAACAGCATCCAACTCCTCCCAATCCGACGAAATGCTGCTGCGCCTCGTATCGCAAGACATACTCAATGCGCCACCGTGAGTGTTGATGGTATATGCCGATGCCACGTCCACAGCTGCTGAGTGCTGACTGACCGCACGACAGCGACAGAGCCATCTAAAAATGGGTGAATGAGGCAGAGACGACCGGTCAACGTTGTTGCCTGGCTGCTTTAGCTGAGGATTATCGAGCGGGGTTACCGCTGAGCTTCTTTCAACGACCTTCGATACCGGATTCCTAGTTGTACCATTGCTGAAGGACCATAGTCATCCAGATGTCCAATTCCGGATGCAGACGATGGCGATTTCATCGTAGGAGCGAAGCCGAGGCCGCGTACCGTAAGCACCTGTCAAATGCGCCACTTGGAGGCACCACCGTGGACGCGAAAGTGGCTGCTTTCATCGATCATCAACGCGGTGTCTTGGTGATGATGGCAGATGTTATTGACTCATCGCGGAGGAGAAGCTCAAGAAGGCAAGTCTCGAGGTCATGAGTATGGACAAAGTGTGGTGGTTGGCTGAGCTGGACATGAGCGAGACGCGCTAATGTCGCGGTGTCATGTGGTAGCCTGAATCCTGCTACTAAGTAGTCGTGAGACTATAACTTCAAGTTGAGGCATCCAAGCGATTGATGAAAGCAGACGTGAGTCATAAAGACATGACGGCGCTAGAACTAGGCAAAATTGGTCGTACAGCGTAAAGCGGACTCGACCACTCAATGGTTCTGGGTCGATATCACCAAGTATAACCTTCCAGTAAACTGTTTTTGCTACAACACCTCTGATAGAAGAGAATCGTGTTTGCAAGCCCGACGTTAGAGAGAAAGAAAATGATATGATTAATTCGGAGCAGTGCTGAAATATCCTACAAATTGAGCGACATGTGAGAACTGAAAAAAACTAATTGGGGTATTCCCTTCCTGAACACCTGAATGACATGCCCCTCAATGAATCTTACGAGCTTCGATGCATGCGCGAACCCGTGAGGGGAGAATCTAAACGCAAACACCGAATTGAATGCTCCCTGCTCATGCACGCAATGCGATCAAAATGCCGACACAAACTTCACTCCCGATACATAAGCTTACAAGTCCACTTTGGCTATGTGGCCTCCTCGCCTGTCCATATCCTGCTGCCTCCATCTGCTAAAGAAATATTATTACGCTGTAAGTCGTTGTCGTAACTTTCATGAAGACGCTAGTAGTCGTACAAGGACGCGATTTCGTGAAGAAACCTGTCGAAATGCTGCTGTGATATTGAAATCAGTATGACGACTCCTGATAACGCCAAGATTTGGACAATTTGAAAATTAAAGGGGGCCAGGAGTTTTGCGCGCTCGGTCTCCAGATGAAGTATCGTCTTCGAGAATGACCTTCTTTCAAGTCATCGGGCGTGTTGAGGTTGGTGGTTGCTGTCTGCCGATAAACTCCTGGAGCAGAGTACGTTGCTGTTGCAGATCATTCTCCATCTGCTTCATGCGTTCCTTCAGCTCTTCATTCTCTTGCCGTAGCTTTGTGACGACCTCAGGTTCTCCCGTTGCGAACTCGTCAAGTGTTTCTGTTCGTCGTCTTTTTGTCGATCGTTCTCCATCGCTCGTCAGCTCTTCGAGGGTTCGAGCTTCCGTGGCGACGGCTTGTAAAAGATTGGCGTCGTGACCATTCATATCCGACGCGTCACTAGTGCTCCGGTGGACTCGACGCATATGCTCAGACAGATTCTCTTTTCGGGTAAAACCCGATCCTGAGTGACGTTTGCAAGTCTCGACCGGACAGTACAATGCCTTTTTCGTTCCTCCATGCATCTTATGCACTTCGCGTTGATGTCTCAGAAGACCTCCAGAGTATGTAAAGCCCTGAAGTTTTTCGCAGCCCGGCTCCTGGCACTTGTACGGCCGATCGTGCTTGTCCATGTGTTTACTATGATAACGTTAGATTTGATCCATGACTGACCGCTGATTGCATTGCTGTGACACCAGGTCAGTGCCTCTTTCCAAGAAAACTAGTTCTGTAAGACCTTGCCAATGCAAGGACATTATCCTTGAACCTGTGGCGAGGAGAGAAGTGATCTTGCCAGAAGTACAACGATATCGATCTCAATTCATGACTTGATTTTGATCTAGCTGCACCTTGCGGGGCTCTGAAAGGATGTGTACTATGTGGTATGCAGACTTACCTCCACTCGCAACGTCGCTCGAATGTCAGATGTGAGCATGAATTTTGAAATTTGCATATCATTTTTCCTTGCCCGTTGCGTTGCGGCTCCTCGTTTCGTTTGTGGGTATATCCCCGTCGTGGTGAAAATGGTTCTTGTCGGTCAGGCGAGGACATATCATCGCCCAAATCATGTTGGTCGGAATGATGCATATGATCTGAGTGCAAAATTTCTTGAACATGAGGATGTTGTATGCCTGAAGACAGATCCGGATAATCTTGGTGATGCATCTGTTCCGATAATTGGCGGTGTTGTTCTGCTTGTTCTGCTTGAAGAAGTACTTCTTGGAGAGTTGGATCAACAGCAGAGCGTAGAGAATCGGGGGCGCGTTCTAATTGGGACACTCCGTGTTCACTCATTTTATTATATAGAATAGACGTTTTGAGGTGCAGGCAGCAAATTCGGAATGCAACTTGCCGAATTCCTCAGGCAGCAGCAAATGCTTTTGTACTGTGACGACTGCTCTGTGGCTGAGCAGTGAGTAGAAAAGAGTAATGTCTGCGCGACCAGGATTTGTGCTAGGAGTCAAAGTCTGGCAAGTCGGACTATTCCTTGTGCCCGAAGATCACCCTTCGTAATTGGTGCCACGAAGTGCTGAACAAGACAGTCAGGTGGCAACACTTGAAAGTCAGGCGGAGAAGTAGGGCAGACCAACTGACACGAAAAGACGCGTCGAGGTGATTATATACCTTCGGAGTGGCCGACTCGGTTGACGGCTTGATGAGGCTGTCCTTTGGAGGCAAGATTTTTAATGCATGAGTGCCTGAAGGCTCCTGGTGACAGCCTAGATCGAAGGTGAGTCCAAAACTCCAAGCGGCGATTAATTTGAGTATCGCTAGCCCGACGGAATGTAATGACTCACTGAAGCCTTGGGTTGTCAGTGGAAGACGGCGGGTCGATGATGGAGCCTGAGGTGGGAAGGGATGACTGAGGTTGCAAAAAAAAGTTCGGGGTGAGTTGCCGTGGAGAAGACCGGCCCCGTGACTTAAGTCGCTCAGCCACTCCCGAGTCGCCACAACTGGCATTTCTCACAAGGAAATTAATAGACCTCTCTCAAAATAACCCGCCACGACCTCATCAATTATTTCAAATGTTTACTTGGCTCGGCGGACCTCCAACAATCCTTGGTTCCTTCCTGAGGCGCAGCATTTGCTGAATATCCCAATGGTCAGCCAGATAGGTAGGCCAGCTGGAAGGACACCGCCATTCTCGCGGTGGCCGGTTCCGCACACAACCGCCAGGAGCAGGTCCTTCGTACGGGTATTCCATAGGAAGGCTCGTTCCTATCTTGGACTGGACGAACAGACTCCAGCGTTTGTGGTTGATTCGATCTTGTGACAATTGTTCAAAGCTTCTGTTGCCTCGGCCGTGGGCTGTGCTGTATGGAGCGCGCACTTCCGGATGCCAACTTGCTGCTCCTCTTCGCCTGACGGAGGCATTCGCTAGGCATGTCCTATTCATTGTGCACAACAGCAGATCTTTCCCGCGCATCCTTTCGAAGGCGAAAAGTCCGTCTCTCAGTCATCTTGGGATTCTTGGCCGACGACTCCGTTGAGTCCGATAGGACGTGGCCCGGGCCATGCAACAACGCGCAAGAACTTTGGATTTGCTGCTATTGGTACTCGTACGGAGGTGTAGTATTTGCCATCTTCGTTATTCTGCTGCCTGTAATCCTCTCGAACAATCATGCTGAACCGGATGCGAATGAATGGCGAGCGAGTGACGCAGGCCTGGCGCCGAGGTGTCGTCAAGTGGCTGTTCTGCAGCTGAATTGGATCCGCAATGTTAGCACTGCTAAGATGAGTTGTAAGGTAAGCGTGTCAACAAAGCAGGAATAGTTCATGCGTTATGATTCCCTTTATGGTGTATCTGAGATTGGTGTGATGGTGAGAAGAAGGTGGGCATCAGATCGAGTTGACACAGGCAAACTGAGCAAGCCTATATTCTCTAGTAATTTTCTCAACAGGCAGCATTGTGCCTTGGGGGCCAATACTGTTTGCCTTCTTCGAGGCCGCTGAGGCGGCCTCCTGCGCGCGTCTCACTTCATCATGCAGATTTTCTCCCCCCAAAGTGGCGCAGCCAGTCGAGGTGGCAAATCTCTGGAATTGAAACCAATAACAACTTCAACCATTGCGGAGTATAATACAGTAGGAGCCACACGATCAAATGATCGTAAGAATACAGCGCACCAAATTGCATGCTCAATACCATCCGACCCCGGGCTGAAGGCTCTGTGGGACGCTCTGTGGTGAATTCCCTGTCCCAGGCCCATAGCTCTTTGGCATGCTCTGTGGCACGCTTTGTGGTTTATACCCTGCTCCAAGCCCAATACTCTGTGGTGCGTATCCTGTTCCAGACCCAAAGCTCTGTGGTACGTTCTGTGGTACACTGCCTGTACCAGGCCCAAAGCTCTGGCTTTGTGGCACGTACTCTGTTCCGGGCCCGAAGCTCTGAGGCACGCTCTGTGGCACGCTCTGTGGCACGCTCTGTGGCACGTTCTGTGGTATATAACCTGCGCCAGGCCCGAAGCTCTGCGGTGCACCTTGTGGTCTTTTCTCTTTACCCCCTTTCTGCGTCGGCGATTTGGGTCCTTCCATTCTCACACCATCTTTGCCGTAAGTGACACTGCCCAAT
Source organism: Venturia effusa (assembly GCA_007735645.1). Lineage (NCBI taxonomy): Eukaryota > Fungi > Ascomycota > Dothideomycetes > Venturiales > Venturiaceae > Venturia > Venturia effusa. Next base: position 1,152,016 of record CP042201.1, on the reverse strand, counting down.
GCACTCGAATACGTCGTGCCGCCATTTGTGACCTCAATACTTCCCAGAGAATTCGACAGCCTCGTGCCCTTCCCCGATTGTTCGATCTTCCCAAAACCATTGCTGGCAGAGGTACCGTCTGGGCCCTTGTGGAAAGAACTTGCTTCAAATTAGTCTTTGCTTCTCCAGAATTGCTTCATGTCAGACTGACCCAAGCAGACCCGAATGAGCATCCACGCTAGAATCTGGGCTGCCTTGAAGGAAAGGCCTGTCGGCTAGTCCAGGTGTTGCCCGTTCGCTGGAATCTAAGAACTGAGGTTCTGGAATGGGCACGGCCAAGATGGTTGCGACACATGATGTGAGAGCGAGCACGGCAAGCCTGATGATGTGCATCGTAGCTGATGTTCGAGCCTTTATTTCGTCGACTGGCAGGGTACTCAAATGGTCTCTGTTCGCTCGCTTTGGACGAGCAGCATTCAACAGTCCTATCCTCTGAATATATAGTCGACCATCTTAACATATGCGCAACAGAATTCGACTACACAAACGCCGATCCCGACTAGAAACAATGAGAAAGAGCCGCGGATAGTGATGACTCCATCGTCTGGAACGTTATCAATCAACTGCAGGAGCACATTGTCACAAATGGCCTCCGAGTCGTACTTTCACTACTGGAAATTGGAGGACAAAGCCCAATGGAGAGAGATGAGTCGAGCGATTCCACGAACCTACCGAGGCGAACATTCTTCTTCGAGTCTGCGCTGCGACGGCGGCGTCGTTGTTCATGTATACCACAGTAGAGAGTGGACACCAATCGCGAGAGGTGGGTATCCCTGAGGGCCTTGATTTACTCTTGGATACTCGTGGAATGTGGTCCAGTACTGTATATCGTGCCGCGGCCACGTCTCATCGCGATTTGCAGCAGATCCCATCGGGCAATCTGTCCACTTGAATGCAAGAATAATTTACTGACTCTCATTCTGAAGAGCGTCTTCCATCATTCTGCAGGCCTCGTTCACTGCCGATGCAGCGAAATTGAAAGGGGTTTTGAATCTGAAACTCTATGAACGCCCGCTTAACAACGACCCTAACAGGAAATGCTCCCGGAATCTTACTTCCCGCTTCTTTTCGGGCCGATAACATGCACGGGAGCTCCGTTTTCGAAAGGATTCCGAGTCGGGCTAGATCGGAAAGGCCCGGAGCAGGAATTGTTGTCCAAAGAGCCTCATTTTGCTTTATCTTTTCCGAGTATGGGACTGCGACTATCCGACAACAAGGCATTGAATCCATCCTTCGCGAATTGCCTCATTTCGTTACTCCGAATACGAAGTTGGCACGTGCCTGCGGAGTGCTGACTCTTTTTAGACAAGAACAGAGAACTTTACAAGCGACGCGTCGCGTCGTCAAGATCTCCTCGTCTCCCCATCAAATTTGGATCACAGATAAACTCTACACCGACCACCATCGACCGCGACTTCGTTCCTCAGAATTTCTTCATGCGCTTTGGTGAACATGGAACATGCAAACTCATTTGACGGCTCGGCAGCTTCCGCGGGTCATCATTCGTGCAACACCGTCACCGTCTATGTCGAGGGCAAAATCCCCATGGCTACGTTGACGTTGACGCTCAAGATGTCGACCATTCCAGCCAGCTCAAAACAAGGTTTCGATATGAAAGAGGAAAACACGGCGGGATGACCATGACGACTCATTACCTATTTTACGGATATGACCGTACAAGAAGATACAGTGCTGCCGAAAACTACGTGAACACCGTGGCGTAAAATTTACAAAGCTTTTCGCTCGACTCCAGATGCGTAAATATGATCCATGCAGGCGCTCTTTTTGGAACGGTCCGTACACAACGAGGAAAATGAAACCCTCGGCTTTATTTAGGTAACGGTATTCAAGTTCTATAACGGTCCGTCAGCTACAGGGCAGACAGATTGGTTTAGAAAACGTCTAAGTGACCACCTAACAGTTCTCAGCAGCACTACAATAATTCGAAAAGCTGATGAGGATAATTTTTGATCATGTGCACGACATCAGTAAACGCTGATTCTCATAAGCAGTCGAAATGCGATTTGCACGCGAAGTTTTCCCTCAAAGCAAGCACAATTATCTCAGCAATTGAGTGCCGCCAAGCCAGGCTGAGGCTTAGGGCTGAGTGGCAATCAATTGCTGAGATGACCTCGACTGTTCAAGTGGATGCGGAAGCTTTGACTTTAATCCAATGTCTTCGAACAGGGGGTCTGAGTGGGTTGAGCAGATTCGATGAGCGTGGATTTATTTAGACCACGCGACCATCTCATATCTGGATCTTGATTGGAGCTGAGGATGTGATTGTCGTATTGAGCGAATTTGGATTGTAGGGTTCTTGCCCTCCACCTCGTGCTCCAAGCGTCAAGACGAGGTATCGAATGCAATCCCGTCGGCGCAAAATAAACTTGTGGCCTATGTATCCACGCGCGACTACTGTCGTCGGCAGACGTACTCTCACAGATCGGTGCAATGACAACGGGCATCTTCATGATGATGGTCGAGGAACGGGAACGACTCCAAAACGAAGGTACCGAGTCATGGCTGGATACGGGGATCCAAGGCTGGGATCCGTTGGCACCTTTCGGTCCGCCGGATCAGCAATCTCCAGAATGTGGAGGTGGACCATGATCTCTAAGATTCGCGGAGAAGAACCACACAAGGGCCAAGACCGGGATCAAAATTAACCTTCTTTTGGCCGGCGCTCTCGATACGGAACTGTCCGGATTCGGCTACACACAAATGTGGAGCAATGGTTGGCGGAGATGGAGATACCCACAAGGTAAACAAGGTTGCGTTCAACGGTACCTACTCGCTCTCTTTTCGCTGCATATCGCGCTGCATGTCGCGCTGCCTACCGGGAAAGTTGTGCATCTACAGACACCTTTGTACAATCCTCACTCGGCTCTCTTAGTTTCAAGTCAGCATGATCGTCAACGGAACAAATTTTTCAGTCGTCAAAACCATGGACATATGGTTTGCCAAAAGGAGAGTCCAGATACGAGGAGTTCGAATTGGCTATGTGTAGATCAATAAGACTGGAACTGTTTTTGACAGCAGTAAAATCACTTGCCACTATCACTCATAACTGGTCCCAGACCATGAAATGCAGGTAACCGGATCTACAAAGAGATTCAAATAAATTAAACATTTGGACAACGATCATACTGCTGGTCCACGGCGATCAAATTTTGTTACTGGACATAGAAGTACTGTGATCTACGCTAGCGAGTCTTAGCTACATGTCGGTCAGTTTGTCTGCCAATATACACGTATTGATGTGCACATGCAACAATGCCTAGTATGTTAGTATGTTGGTGCATGGCGCAGATCACTCGTACAATGCATGTCCAGCTGAGGACTCCGGCCGGTTCACCCGTGGGAGTCGGACCTGATCTCGGAGGATCCATCAGGGAACCATCAGCCTTGTGCGGCTTTGTGTTTACAAACCAACTTATTATACACTACCGATGAAGGGCCTACTCGTACAGGCTTGTCCGACAGGACTGAGCATTTCATACAGCGTTGGACCCATGTGTCGGACTCTGGTGAAACGCGCGAACGCGTGGGCCGGAGAGGCCGTCTGAAATTCGAAATAGTACTTAGTATGCGCCATTCCTGGAGGTCAAGGACTCCAAACCTTACGGAGCCAATAAAGCATGGACGAAGATTCGTGGGATATATTGGACCGAAGGCGATTAAGCTTTACAAGGCGCTGGCACCACCTCCGGTGAGCAAATACATTCTCTTCGGCGAATAGATCTAGACAGAAGCAGCGCCGCACGATATGCTGGATGCTATAGCCATCAGCTGCCCAAGATCTCAGCGTGATAATGCCTGATGCAGATTCGCAGAAAGCTGGATAGAGTGGGAACTCGACGCGGTCAATGGGCCAACTTTTGTCAGACCAGCATGCCGCCATAGTCCGGCTTTACGTTGAACCAATACAGACCTGTATATCTTGTCGACTATCAGGGTTCCGTCTCGCCGTCGTCTGTTCGTCGCCGAAGCCAAAGAAGAACATGCGCCGGATCACGGTCGAGCGACGAGTGTGGACAAGTCAGGAAATTGTGGGAGGTGAACGGTGACGGTTTCGAAGAAGCGCCGATCAATTTCCAGATCAATGCAAGGAAATATCATGAAAACGATATGATTGACAGGCCATTTGTTGTTTCCAAACCGATTCTTGGCAGATTATGTTATCTATTAATAATGACTGCTCCCAATATCAGTAGAAACGTGCCGAGATGTGCGGGAAGAAGTCTTGGTGCTCTTTACTGAGGCCTGTATCAATTTGGATCCCATGGTCACTACGAGTTGGGTTGATCCTACTGAATATCGAAATTCAATGCAGAACGCGTCGATGTTGAGACACTTCCATCCGTTGCGTGTAGTCCAGGCGGAGTCCTCTCTCGACGATGATGTTGAAAAGTCGATGTATAGGACGGTGGATGAGAGTCGCAATGTCTTGGAAGGGCTCGGAGTTGTTGGAGCGCGCCTCCTACGGTACGTGTCACTTCGGACCGATTTCGGGCCTGAACTTGGCCTCATTAGGTAAATCTGAACTACAGCCGTCTCATCTTTCCTCTCCATGCACAGTAATACGAGCTATGCAAGCAAACACCCCTAACGAGCTCGCGTCTTCTTCGAGCTTAGTTGTAATTGCAGACATTGGAATCCCTGACGATCCCACGATGAACGCCGCCCACAACTTCCCGTATCGAGATGGAAAGGTTTCTCTGAACACATCAGGTTGGCTGCATCTATAGCCTTGGCTCGACATTCCTTTCCGTCCCTGGTCTCTTTTGTCTTCGCAAATGCATTCCCTTGAGCCGGAAAATTATCTCGATGGCTGTATGAAATTAGCCCCCGCCTCCGCTGGGTTCATCCATGGGCAAAATGTCCAGCTGGTGCCAGAGACATGCTTTCTCCCGACCAATCCTCAGTTTTTCGCAATCATAAATGGTTCCATGTGGTTGTCGGACACCATAGCTTTTGATATTTTTGGTGGTGATCGGTGTCTTTCGGGACAATATGAAAACACCCCGGCAAGGGGTTAATTATAAGCAGATTTTGTCGAGAGGATGCGGACATCTGTCAATGGCCGTGCCCGTAACCATCTTTGCATAGGGCCCGGAAAAACTACCGAACGGGAAACCGTGACTTTCCTTCATGTTAAAGGCTTGCTCTATGACCGCATCTCGAACCTCAAACACACCACTCTCGTTTACATTCACTTCTTTCTAATAGTCACTCGTTCCTTCGTCATGAAGTTCTTTACCATTCTCTCTGTTTCTCTCGCAGTTGTTCATGCAACATCCTATGACGAGCCTACCAGCAATCAAACCGATCCTGCCATCAAAGAGGAACCTGTTGTTGCAGTTGTCAAGGCAGAATTATATGACAAGCGTACCTTCAATCAAATCGATTCCAAGACAGACGATCCTCCTACTAAGAAAGACGACCCTTCTACCAAGAAAGACGACCCTTCTACCAAGAAAGACGACCCTTCTACTAAGAAAGACGACCCTTCTACCAAGAAAGACGACCCTTCTACTAAGAAAGACGATCCTTCTACTAAGAAAGACGATCCTTCCAAGAAGAAGAAAAAGTGCCCCCCCAATCCTGGTCCATCTAATCTGCTTAGAGATGCCGAAATTCTCAAGGCGTTCGCAAAGACTGTGACACATGATCCAAAAGGTATCATGAAAACATACGTCGGAGACGATCCGTGCAAGTTCAAGGGTGTCTTTTGTGACCTCAGACCAGACTGCGTGAAGGCTGTTGCTGCGCTTACTTTCAATGGGGTAAGTGTCATGAAAGACATCCAAACGAAGGACTATGCTCACATTCGACGCCACAGTTCTACCTGGGAAAAAACCTCAAACTTACCGGTTTGATCGAGAAACTCACCGATATAACTGTCTTCCATGCGAACTCGAACCTTTTCCTTCCAGATGTCCCAGATACATCAGCAATGAAATACTTCTTCGAGCTTGGTTAGTTATCACACTTCTTCTTATCAGAATTGTGCATCGTTCTGACCTTGAAATTAGATCTCAGCCACAACAACATGACGGGAGAATTTCCAAAATCGATTCTAAAAGGATCCACGATGACTTTCCTCGACCTTCGTTTCAACGAATTCACAGGCAAGATCCCAAGCGACCTCTTCAAGATGGACTTAAATGCAATCTTCTTGCATGCCAACAAATTCGACGGCGAAATTCCCGAAGAAATTGGTCAATCGCCAGCCACCTACATGTACCTCGGAGACAACAAAATCTCCGGCTCTCTCCCCGAATCCATCGGCAAGATGAAGAATTTGGGAGAACTTCATGTGGCAAACCTCGGGTTGAAGGGTCCTATTCCCGAATCGCTTTGCAAGGGTAAATGGGTTTGGAAGTTGAACATGACCGGTAATCACTTTGACGAGCCGATTCCTGCTGCTTGTATGGCTTTGAAGAAGAAGAAGAAGCTTTTACTTTAGATCAAGCAGGGAGGAGTCTTAGATATCGTCATGCAATCATTGCTTGACCGGTGGGTATTTGATAATCGTCTTTTGGGTGTTCGATCATAGGTAATAAAAGCGTTGTGCTTGATGGGCGGACGCATTCGAACTCCGCGTGCATTGTTTCTTTCGTGACGTGGAGCTATCCTGACAAGACTGCTCTGAACTCTCCTTCCCCTCAACGCCATTAATCAGAGCGAGATCCTCACTCGTTCGTCTCAAACACTCGGTCCACGCTCTAACAGTAGTTCGCGGATCTTTCTGCGCTTGCGCCCACCTCTCATCTATTCATCGGTCGTCGGTCATGGACAGCTCCTGTCTCTAATAGTATCGAGACAGATTCTATGCTGACAGAGATGCTAGCAATAGATACTCGACCAGCAGCAACGAAGTGGATTGGCCTTCTAGCTAGGCGGACACGTGATCAGGATCTTCAACTATCCGCACAACGCTATCAGGCCATCGATACTCCTATGATAGAAAAATTCGCCGTAGTTAAGCTTTTTTCCGAGTCTCGTCGAGTTTTTGTTGGTAATGCCGTCGAGGTCGAGGCTACTAAGCACGTGCACGTGCACGTGGAACCTTCCTCGCTCTTGTTAGTACTAGTAGTATCTTACTACTATTGACGACCTATTCGGTGACACCACTTTCTTCTTTATCCCCTCAACCGCCCAACTGAATCATCAACCATCGAACTCGACTTCATTACCACCATCGCTCATTGAGCGTCTATGCTCATAGTCTTCGCACTACCTATTCATCAACCATGCATGATCTCTTCACGACCGATCTCGTCGGTCATGAGGAAGGGTAGAATGCGGGGGTCTGGACGTCCTAAACAAGTGAATAAGTTTGGTGGCTTTGCCCTCTTTGTCGATATATCATGAGCTGCTGAGCACTATACTTTCTGTTCTCTTTCTCTCTCGGTCATTCCCTTGCTGCTCTGCCTTTCCTCCAATACTTCTACATTGCCCTCGTTGAGCCTCGAGCAGTCATCATGGTATTTGAAGTCTACCTCGAGACATGTACGGTTAACAGCCGCAAGGTGTTGGCTGGTCTAAATCTCTTGGGAACATTTTATCATTGTAATCACATCGACTACTTCAAGGGAGAATGTAAGTCTAAAGCCTTCACCAAGATCAATTCCATGCAAACAGCGCCTGCAGCTCACGATGACACCGCCGACTATAAGAACCCAATTACTGAGTCCAACGCGATCCTGATGTACGCTGCCGATCGAGATGGTGGTCACCCTGCCTATATCAACGTTATATTTCTGCCTCGGTCTCTGCATGTATCACCTTCAGTCTATTGAATATCCATGCGACAAAGTCCGAAACAACGCAGAAAAAATCACAGGGGCGAACCTCTGGTAAAGACTATCAAGATAGACCTTATGGTGTGTGAGAGAAATCCCTCTCCCAGAGCGGCGTGTCCGCAGTATTACGCAATGGTAGCCACGGGTTTCATGCCTGGTAATCTCTACGGCTCCGTCTGGCGAGGCCGTCCGGCAGACCTGGATGTTGAATCTAGCATTCTGTTCCATACACCAAATCCGCAATTTCTTTTGTATTGCCAAATAGTTTAGACGGCGAATCTTGGAAATGCGTTAATTGAGATTGTCGCTTTCTTTGCTTCACTAGTGACTATGAAGGAAGAATGGAATCAATGGATCATCAATCAATGTAGACGGCTGCTAACGGCTGTCAGTGAGTTGATGAGATCAATGACGATAGTGCGTGTGGGAGTGGTGAAGACGAGCTGAATGTTAAAAAAACTTCGACGAAACCCTTGCCTTTTTCCTTTTCTTCCCGTCTTCTCAAGTTGTAGCGTTTCCTTTCTTTTTGCCAGAACTCTAACCTGATATAATGTATTCTCTCGCCCTTGTATGAGACTCGTGATTGATGAGAATTGGATGCGAGTGTCGTGCTTGATATCGTGAGAGCGAAAGAGAAAAGGCATCGGTGGCGACGACTGCTCTTTCAAGCGACGATGAAACTGGTATCGCAAGACTCTCTGCCTCGTCGTAAATGAAACGGTACTTTGGGCTACGTGGTGGATAAATCCTTGGGTAAAGGAGTGGAGATTAGTAAGGTCCTTACGCTAACCCCATTAAACTATACCTATCGCTTACGATACTCTAATTGTCTACGCGACGCGACCTTCCTCCATCAATCTAGGAACAGCCACATCAAGCGCACATCTTTTGTTTCTGCTTGCTCTGTCAATAGCTGCCTTACCAAACAACGCCAATATCGCCAAGCCCGTGGTAATCACATATCTCAGCATCCATGCCCCACCTGCTCGAGATGCCCTGGAAGCTAGGAGCGGAGGGCGAGGGATACACTCTTAGACCACAAAACACTGGTCCCATGACAGGGCACGCTGATTGCAGTGGGATGAAGGTCGAAGCAAGTCAGAAAGCAGGCGTTATCGGCGAGTTCACGCGTCTGACTTACTCTTTGGCATAGATGGTATACGACCAGACCCCGCGACGCGATCCTTCCAATACTGGCCGGTCCAACTGCAATACTCTCGATCAATAAATAAGCCTCACACATCCTGTCTTCCTGGCGAGACTTACGGCTCACATAATTGAATTCTGGCTGTGAAGGCAGCAGTGATCAACACGCGAGCAAGGTCAACGTAGTGGTGGTTGCGAGGACATTTTCATTCGGTACTGTGAGATCCAGGTATACAAGTACCTGAAATGCTCTGCTGATCGTCACCTCCTTTTCAAACGAAAGATTGCACTCGGCACTATAATGACGTGACGAGGATCATCATGACTCTTCCGGCAGGACAGCCAGAAGCGTAGCGATGGTTAGTATTTCGTGGACATGGCATTGCATGATGATTCACTGTGAGTGCGGTGAAGTCACGACATTCAGCGAGCGAATTGTGTCTTCATATTCAGCCACAGATGGAGGTCAGACATTCCATGCCCGAGATTAGCACACGCGCGAAATCTTTCGACTCACTCGCTCGCTGAACAGTAAGAGGGGCAGCCTGCCTACGATTCGAGGTGCTGAGCTGTGAGCAGTGCTATCCAATGAAGGGAATGGAGTTACGAAGCTGAAAGTCACTGCTAACGACTAATCTTTCTGCGAAAATCCCGATGCTAGCGTTCCTCACGTTTCCGTAGGTCTCCTCAGAAGTTCCATCAACGCCTTTTGAGAGCCTCCCGAGATAAGCGATCGAGATCTGCAGTTTACACGTTCCTGTTTCGTAGAACTACACGAGCGGGTCAGCCACCATGCCAGGCAGCCGGATATTGATACATCGGGATCACAGCGAGGTAGATCTGCCGCATCTCGCCACCGCCCGTAAGGACAGGTGGAACAAGAATAGGCGAACATACTGTGGCATCTTTTGGCGAGTCTGCGCAATCTGTACTTGGCAGGAATAGATCAGGTACGTGCATCGTACCATACCTGCCACAAGCACCCTGCCGCAGTAAGTGATGACCATCATTTGTAAGTAGCAACAAAGATTATGCATCATAGGTGTTTTTCATCCACGAAGATCTTGATCGGCGAGACGAAACGTCCGATCTTAAAGGTTGATCCATTTTACACGGGCGTTGAATGTCCTCATAGTACCAGGACTGCCTACGAGAAAGTGCCAGTGTTGGGATCTTGCGTTCTCGACTCAGGATTCATTTGTTGTATCACACCTGCAGTACCTCCCGAACCTTAAAAGCGCGGTTGATCGTTGCAGGTGCAGGGGTGTTTCATGCCCTAGACGCTGGCTCGTGGTGAATAGAGAGCGCACGAACCTCAACAGCACTAGTAGCCGCGAACCATCTGGAACATGCTAGGTAACCCGCTTCTCCATTCCCGCCTGTCTGATATCACCTCATATCACCAATACCATCTACACAGTGTCTAGCCCTGCCCTGGACAACAGCCACGAGTACAAGTCTCTTCGCCTTTATTCGGACGAGAAGTCCTCGCTGCCACTAACAGCACCCTGGATCACCACTACCCGTTCGCTTCATCCTTGAGTTTCACAAGCCCGTTGATGCTCACAGCGCCACCATCTCTATGCGTTAAATTATCGTGCGTATGGTTTTGAATTCGGTGCATTTTCTGGATGTATGTTCTGGAAAGCTTCTGCAGATGTAGACCCACACCGGAATCATCCGCAGCATCATGGTCCTGTGCCACGATGCCGACTTCGTGCGACGATCTACGTCCATGGAAACCATACGCCAACGCCTGCGGAGACCACAATGTTCAATGTTTACAGAATTCATGATGGGTATAAGACGCGACAATTCCGCGTAAGGAAAAGACCAACATTGGGTTTGCTGCAATCCATGGCAACCCTGTTTCTGTCCCAGGCCGAAACGCATTTGAATCGTTTATTGGAGAACGTGCCCAAAGCATACTGATGCCTAGTTGCGTATTTATTGATATTGTGGCGAATCCATACTGTCACTGATTTGTAACATTCTTTCTACTCCCTACATGCACTGATTCGACGTTCCTTGAGTTGCAATTCTTGAGGAAGTCGATGAATCGAAGAATCAACAATGGGTAAAGAAGAGTTCACGACGGTGAAGACCGATTCCATACTTCTAGAAGAGCTAGGACCTGAAGGAACTGGATCGGTGCACAACATTTCTGGCCATGGCGACAAACAAGATGCCGGAAAGAAGGACGAGGCTCCACCAGCCAAGATGGGAGATTTCTTCGTAAGTCTACAATGTGGATGGCTTCAGACCCATCAAGCTCACTTCTCATAGCGCGTTCTCAGATTCGGTACCAAATTCGACTGGTTTATGATTTGCCTATGTTTCTTCAGTGCTCTCGCATCTGGTATTGCCATGCCTTTGATGTTCCTTGTATTCGGGAGGATGGTTGGCGACTTCACAGCATACTTCAATCCGACGCCACCAGTCACGATCGGGGATTCTACGTTCACACCAGAAGTGTTCACGAAAGAACACTTCGTAGCGGCAATCAATAAGAACGCGTACGGTTTTCATTCCAAATCCCCGAGGTTCTGGTACTGACCATTTTTGATAGGCTCTATATGACTTATCTCGGTGTAGCAAGATTCGTATTATCATACATCGCTTTTGTACGAACCACGCTCGCAAGATAGTGTCATCACTAATATGTTCGATCTAGCTTTCAATCAGGACAAGTGGTCTCCGGATATCTGCCAGACTCCGACTGGCCTACCTCAAAGCCTTGTTTTTACAGTCCGTAGATACGATTGACGAAACGTCGCCCGGTGTGATTGCCAGTCGACTTACAACGAATTGCAACACGATCGAGAATGGTATTTCTCAGCAATTCTCGTTTGCGCTCCAGGCCATCTCCTTTACATTGGGATTGTATATCGTCTCTTTCGTGAAAAGCTTCCTGCTCACCTTGGTCGCAAGCGCTTCATTGCCGATAGCACTAATCGCCTATGCGTTTGCGTTACCACTTCTCAACAAATACTACTACCAAGGAGAGACCGTCAAAGATGAAGCATCCACGCTGGCTTTTGAGATATTCGAATCCATTCGCATTGTGGTAGCATTTGGCGCGGAAGAACGACTCGGTGCCAAACATCAGTCCATTCTGCAGAGGGCACAGAAGTTCGATCGCAAACAAGCTCCCTTGATGGGCTTGCTCATGGCGCCCATGTTCCTCGCAGTGTATGCGACGTTTGCGTTGTCCTTCTGGTTTGGCATCAAACAATATATCAGCGGCCGTATCGAGGGCATTGCCACAATTATAGGTAAGACCCTGACGTGTCGACCTGCACGATTAGCGAGCTAATTTATTCTCTCAGTGTATGCTTCCATCTCAATCTTCTAACTGCGCTCGTATTGTACTGATTCTCTAGGGTTCTCTTTTCTGTGCTATGGGCCGTAATGACACTCTATCGGTTGTCCAGCCCGATTACTCAGATTATCCGTGCCGCTGCGGCCTCAGCGGAGATTTTCCACGTTCTGGACGCCAAAGTGCCAGACACCACCGGTTTCAAAGATCCGGATGTTTCAGTGGCTGAAGACATCGTTTTTCAAAACGTGACGTTTGCATATCCATCTCGGCCCGACACCACCATTCTGGACGGATTAAACCTTCGCTTGGAGGCTGGTAAGACGACCGCGATCGTAGGGCCTTCTGGGTCTGGAAAAAGTACCGTGGTTGGTCTTTTGGAACGATGGTACGATCCGGCGCCCACTTCCCGGCCTAACAGCTCCTCATATGGTCCGCTGGAATCCGAATCTGATAAGCAGAGATTTTCTCATGAATCTAAGAAAGCAACGCATCCGGCTTTGAAAGCATCGGGAATCTTTATCGGGGACACGAATCTGAGTGATATCGACGTCAAATGGTGGCGAAGTAATGTTGGGCTTGTGCAACAGGAGCCGTTCTTGTTCAACGATACCATATTTAATAACGTGGCCAACGGACTTTCAGGCACGAAATGGCAGGACTGTCCGCACGAGATGAAACTGATCATGGTGCAGTGGGCATGCAAAGAAGCCTATGCAGACGAATTTATACGAAAACTACCTCTTGGATACGAAACGTCGGTCGGAAAGAGTGGCATGAAGATGAGTGGAGGGCAGCGGCAACGGATCGCAATTGCGCGGGCCATTGTCAAGGAGCCACAAATTTTGATCTTAGATGAGGCAACGTCTGCGATCGATGTGAGGACGGAGAAGATAGTTCAAAAAGCTCTGGACCGGGTGTCAAAGTCAAGGACGACCATTACGATTGCGCATCGATTATCGACTATCAAGAAAGCGGATAAAATCGTGGTTTTACGGGCTGGTAAATTGGTTGAACAAGGTACCCACGAACAGCTACTGTTAGACGAGAAGGGCGTTTATAGCGGGTTCGTGCGTGCGCAATCTGTCGAGATGGGGAGCAACGACGACCAAGACATCGAAGAGGATGAAATCATAATTAATGAACAAGAACAAGTGCCAAAGGGAAACCCAGGACTTCTACAGAGCAGCTCCGAGGAATTTCTGCAGAAGGCGGAAAAAGAAGGCGTAGCGAAAGGATTTGTTCGAAGTCTGGGGGTCTTGCTCTACGAGCAAAGAAGAAACTGGTGGCTCTATCTCCTCACTCTGATAGGAGTTTTGGGAGGTGGCGCAACCTACCCAGTCCAAGCATATCTCTTCGCCAAGGTCGTTGACGTTTTCACAATGACCAGAGAGAAGCTGGTGAGCCGGGGAAATTTCTGGGCATTGATGTTTGCAGTACAGGCTGTTGTAGTGGCACTCGCGTTCTTATGCTTGGGATGGGCAGCATCCCTGGTGTCTACAGTTGTGTCCGCTTTCTATCGACAAGAGTGTCTCGAAAACATGGTGCGGAAACGGATATCGTACTTCGATCGGGAAGAGAACTCGCCTGGAGCTCTCGCTGCAAGACTGTCGACCGATGCGTCCCATCTACAACAACTGCTGGGAACGGAGATGGGCATGTCTCTCGTCGGTGTCCTGAGCATCGTCGGCAGTATCATCATTTCCTTCGTTTTTGGCTGGAAACTGTCCCTTGTGGGAATCGGGGTCGTTATGCCAATAATCCTGGCAGCAGGATATTGGCGCGTATCTCTCGAGTCTTCGAACGAGAAGCTCAATGCTGTTGTCTTTGCCGAGACCAGCCAATTTGGAGCAGAAGCTATCTCTGGATTTAGGACGGTCACTGCTTTGACCATGGAGCACCATATCGAGAAACGATTTGAGGAGCTTCTCTCGTCACATGCGAGCAAGGCTATGAAGAAGGCGAGATGGGCCACAGTTGTGTTCGCCTTCTCGGATAGTGCTGATCTTCTTTGCCAGGCCTTGGTCTTCTGGTACGTTCATGCCAACTTAACCTTCTGAACACTGCTAACGACTCTAGGTACGGTGGTATGCTTCTCGCAAATTTTGAGTACAGCATCGTCAGCTTCTTCGTCATCTACATGGCCGTGACGCAAAGCACGCTGGCTGCGGGCATGTGGTTCTCATTCTCACCCAACATCGTGGAGGCGACAGCAGCAGCGAACCGGATTTTAAGTTGCAGACTGTCGCCATCTGAAAAACGACAACCGTCTCGAAAGATGCCTACGAATGATAGGCCTGCTAGCATTGAATTCAAAGACGTCTCCTTCAGCTACACAGGCCGTGATATCACGGTACTGGACCGCATCAACCTGAAGATTAAACCTGGACAATTTGCCGCATTTGTAGGCGCCTCAGGAAGCGGCAAGTCGACAATGGTCTCCCTACTTGAACGGTATGTTCTTAGAGCTCGCGCCTTAGCCCGATCAATCACTTACACCCGCATAGTTTCTACGACCCAACATCTGGGAAGATCCTCTTCGATGGCGAAGACATCGCCGAAGTAGACGCAGCATCCTACCGCAAAAACATCTCCATCGTCGCCCAAGAGTCAACGCTCTACCAAGGTACGTCCCCTGCCCACCCCTTCATCCAACATAGAAAATCAACTAACCCACAACCCCAGGCACCATCCGCGAAAACATCGCCCTCTCCGTGCCCCTCTCCGAAGCCACAGACGCCGCCATAATAACCGCCTGCACCTCCGCCCAAATCCACGAATTCATAACCTCCCTCCCCCAGGGCTACAACACCCAAATCGGTTCAAAAGGCATAGCCCTCTCCGGCGGCCAACGCCAACGTCTCGCCCTCGCCCGCGCCCTCCTGCGCCAACCCCAACTCCTCCTCCTCGACGAATCAACCTCAAACCTCGATTCAGAGAGCGAACGCCAGGTCCAAGCTGCCATTGAGAAAGCGGCCAAGGGTGGGAAGAGGACTATTATCGCGGTTGCGCATCGGCTCGCTACGATTCAGAATGCGGATGTTATCTTTGTGCTGGGGAGTGGCGGGGTTTTGGAGAGGGGGACGCATAGGGAGTTGTTGGCGAGGAGGGGGGTTTATTATGGCATGTGTCAGAGTCAGGCTTTGGATCGGTGAGGTTGTTGTTAAGCAATCTCTGTGCTGTGTAATGATATATATAGTTAGTTTCTTGGTCCAAATGTATTTCAATGATACCATGAATACATATGTGAGAAGACTTTTTTTTTTGGAGGTTGTGTTTTTGGATTGGCTAGTCAGTGGTAGGTACTGACTGTGCGATGACGTGAAGTGATGGCATTTTTTGAGACGCGGATGTAATGCCGTTGCAGTCCGCATGCAATCGACAATTATTTTGCAAAGAAAAAACGCACATCCATCCATCGCCGGATTATCCTCATCTACGACTTCCACCCACTGCCTCCAGTAATTCCATAGGTATCCCTCCGTCTCCGTCTCCCGAAAATCCGCGATGTATTATGAGACTCTTGGACGAACTTTCAAATAGAGACCAATACTCATAAATCTCTGGATGATTTTCCGAATGATGTTTCGGAGACTTGGAAGGGTATTTATTCTCTTTCTAGAGACTATTCCATGTTTCACCTTTGTGTTCCATGAGATTGAGATGGAAGTGAGAATTCCGCTTGAAATCGTTTCTGGAGGGAAGGGACATACGAGTAGAACTAGTGAAGCCCGGCCGATGTGTCGCTGTGTCCTTGTGAGAAGGCAGTGAGTACTGATTTATATATCTCGATCAATTCGATACACCCACAAGCAACATAAATCCTCGAAACTTATTTATCACTCAAACTTCACAAAAAAAACTTATATTACTGAAAAAAAAACGCAATTTTTTATGTATTTTTAGTATATTCCTTTCCATCCCCGTGATAAAAAGCACTAAAACATTTCCCCCCCCCCCAAAAAAAAAGAACAACAAACAAATATCAAAATAATCACCAAACAATCTCGATCCCATTCTATTCCATTCTATTCCATGCTATTCCATTCCATTCCATTCTATTCCATAAAACCCCATTTCCCATTTCCCCCTCCCCTCCCCCCTCCTCCCCCTCTTCCCCCTCTACCCCCACCTCATCCCTTCCCCTCATCACCCCTCCCTCAAAATTCAAAACCAATACCCCTTCCCATCAATCTTCGGCTCAATAGGTTTCCCCAAACCCGGCAACACAGTAACCCTCAACGTCTCCACCGGCACAACCGTAAGCGTGATATCGAACGTCGGTACGAATGAGGTCGTCGACGTCGATTCGAGAGCTTCTTGTGTCGCGATACCGATTGATAACGTTGCAGTGACTGGTTGTCTGGTATCCGCGGGAGATGAGGGGGGAGATGTGGATGTACCACGTGGAGTTTCGAGGGTCGAATTATTGAGATCTGTTGGAGCGTGTGGGAATTTTGAGGAGGTGGAGTTGGCGTTGGAGGTAGAAGAGGGAGATGGTAATAGCCGCGACTGGGTTTCGTTCATTCGTGGTTTTGGTGTCGCGGAGAGTGGGGTTTGAGTGTTTGTACCATTGCTTACACGCAGAGTGAACTTTGCGACAGGAGCAGGTGTGCTGCTGTATATCGCCCACGACGACGTGCCATTGTGGAATCGTCCTGCCTCGGTAGCTGTACCATTGCTTACAAGCGCAGTGGAATCAGCGATAGAAGCAGGAGTGCTGTATATCGCCCACAACGAGGTGCCATTATAGAATCGTCCTGCCTCGGTAGCTGTACCATTGCTTACAAGCGCAGTGGAATCAGCGATAGAAGCAGGAGTGCTGTATATCGCCCACGACGAGGTGCTGTTCGATACTGGTTCTGTCCCGATCATCGGTATCTCGGTGCTTGTAGCGTTGCTCGTAGGCATCACCACAACAGGTGGAGGAGCTCCGGACGGGACGGATAGAGATCCTGAAGGAACGGACGTAGTCGAATTACCAGGCTTCCCCAGCGGGATCATAGGCCCAGCATTCGCCACGGTGGTAGCAGGACTACTTTCATCACCATCTCGCGTGAATTCGCTTCCATTCGAATGCTCATCGCCCTTCTTTGGGGCCTTTAGACCACTTTCGGTAGGTTGTGGAGCGTTCGTCGGGCTTGGTTTACCCGTTTCCTGGGCACGAGTCTTCGATGGTTTATCGCCCTCAGCATCCCCTTCAGTAGGCCGTCGATGCCTCCACTCACGCACATCCTCTTCAAAACTATGCAGCCGTTCCGTCTGAGTCAACCCCTGAATCAGACGGAAAGCCGGTCCCAGAAGCAAGTTCATGGTTCTCGTTGGATTGAACTCGTCCGACAACCAGTCGCTGATTGATTTCAGAGCATTCCCTTTAACGGCCTCATCCGACCAGGTGCTGATCCTATCGACACCGACTTGACCAATCGTAGAGCATTCGGAAACAGCATTGACAACATTCTCGAAGGCAGCCTCACCCAGGCCTTTCGCTTGGTCAAATAGCCAACCGAAAAGCAAAGGGACTTCATTTTCGATGGCACCCACGGCAGCTTCGGTAAGCTGTCCGACGTGTGCGAGATCCCTTCCAACTTCGTTGATCGCCATCTGAGCGACATCGCCAGCCATCGAACCCACTTCCTCAGCGGTTGTTGCGTAGGAAAGAGTCTCCTGGGAGGCTTCGTGAATAGTCGACAGGGCTTCGCCTCCCAACCGATTCAACGCTGATCTCCTGCCAAACCTCTGGGCCCCTTTCATGCTTCGAAGTCTCACCCGCTCTTTGTGAAGGAATCGTTGATAGTCACTGTCGACAAAGTCCAACGCCCCGTCCATTGTGGATTGTCGTGTCTTCCATAATTCTTCCATGACCATATCCCTTTCCATATCCATTTCCGCGCGTTGCTTATATAACCTCCAATTTCTATACGTCTTCCATGCGAATGCGCCGCCGGGCAGTGCTGCCCCTCCCAGGCCAAGTGACACTGCTACGGCGATAATTTTTTTGTTTTTGTCGTCATCGTCGACCTTGCCCTCTTTCCGCTTCTGAGGCGACACCCAGTGTACATTCCATTCTGAGGTGGTCGTCGCGATCGAAGAATTGATGATAGAAGATGGTACAGATTCGGTGATCGTTACAGTAGGATGGATGGTAGTAGTTACTGGTTCGGTGACTGTCACAATCGGATGTACAGTGGTCGTAAATGTCTCATTACTCCAGCGTTTGGCTGACGAAATCGCATGCACAGTGGTCGTAAAAGTCTCATTACTCCACCTTTTAGCTGACGAAACCGCAGATTTTGCGGAAATCGAGGAATTGGTGGCTGTGATAGACTTTGTACTTGGAGCAGCGAGAGCAAATGGCAGCACGGGGAAGTCTGTAAGCCATGGACCGTAAAGTGACTCTCCAATCTTGGTAAAGTGCGACGCAAGCGAAGCGTCAGGCTGATATGTATCTTGTGTTTCTTGTACACCGTGCACTCCATCGGGATAGACCGTTGTACTCGATTGGGGACCGGGCTCGATCTGAGCTGGGTGGTGCGTGTAAGACACGTCTTGACCAAGTGTCGACAGGCGAACCAAGAGAGCGTCCATACGCTCAACGTATTCCGTCTCTCTGTCCTTGAGTGCTCGCTTTTGTTGACGCCGATAGAGCTCCACAATGTGCTTGATCTGGTTCTTGCTGGATTCGTCCGTATTGTTTGGGGCATAGAAATTCATGAAGTAGTCCTTGCCTCGCTCTTTTTCGTTCCGACCAACAATTTCGATTACAGCCTCGTCCAGTAGTGGATATGCCTCGGGTATTTGTCCGAATATGCCGCGAAGGATACTCAACACTTCCACTTGGCGTGTTCTCGTGTGCTCCATCGTTTCTTTCTGGGCACGCGGGGTCTCCTTCTCGACCCATGGGGAGGCTGCCAGTCTCATTGCTTCAACGAAGTCATGGAATAGAATGCCGACAGATTGGCGGGAGTTGAGGCCGCTGGTAGGTGCCTGAGTGGTTCCGTTGATATAGTTGATCACGTGGAGGACCTTCTTCGTAGTGGAGATCAAGTCTGTGAAGGCCGCTTTCTGCGACGATAGAAGCTTGCGCGGTTGTATAGTCGCTTCGAATTGTTGGGCCCATTCATCTACTTCCCTGTCCCAATTCTTCCGATCTTCTTGCCTATTTAACAAGACGGACTCCAGCTTGTTAAATGCGACCTCTTCTTTGTACTGGGCGCGTACCACATTGAAGACGTACTCCTTGCCGGTCTTAGTTAAGAGGGGTGACGCGGGGTTTTGGGAGATCTTCCCCGCCTGGATGTCATTCCATATCGCCTTGCTTTTGTCCTGTACGAGCTTTTTGTAGTCTGCAGCAGAACATATATTGATGCATATAGCACTGATGCTAAGAAGTGAATCCCACTTCATGATTCCTGTAGCAGAGCTGTGTTTGTGGATATGCGATTTATTCCTTGTAAAAGTTTCGAATTATGAAGAGGTTCTTCAAAAGGGCAAACATTTTCTTGAAAAGTAGAAAAATTTAAATCGCTTTGAAAACAAAACGGCCGCTAACATGGTAACCTAGAAAGTTCAGACTTGGTAAACGAAGTGGAGCTGTCAAAGAATCAGAGCGAAGTCCCAAGGGACCGTGGGACCCTGAGAGAGATTTAAGAACCGTGTCACTCAACGGCATAACCAAAGCCATTTGCACAAGTCAGGTCAGGTCAGGTCGAATCGGAGATCAAAATTTAAAAGCGTCTTGCGCTCTTTGGGAACGTCCTCTGCCAGGTAAACATCAGCATCAGTCTCCAAAGGTGGATCCCGCGATCGAGCCGGATTCAATGTTCCAAAAACAAAGCGACAGGATGACTAAGAAATTCAAATGTCCAGTCACTTCCCGAGTTTTCCTTCATCTGACCGGCAATTCCAATTTAGGCGTGACATGCCCACTCGTAGTCTCTCCGACAATGACCTCCTTCTTTGAGTTGGCCACGCTCTGGCCCTTTGTCTGAGCGAATTTTGAAGAGCGCGAATGCGCAGGATTCTCAGAATAGAACTCGTCAATGATTGGATGGATCATGACGGTTTGATTATGAATCGTTAAGGTTGAGTTTGTGGGGACCGTCACCCAATTGTCTAACTCCAGATTAGCTTTGTGACATATTCGAAGCCGAGGTTGAGTATACCTCTTTCGAAGGTCAAAGGCTCGCTAGCAACAAGAACAATGTCTGCGCCTTTGTCTCTACGCTCCATCTTGTAGTCATCTTTCTCCGAAGTCAAGGAGGTAGTTTTGGTCCAGTTTGTTCCGCTGGAAAAAAAGAGGGACGCTGCTTCGTCTGTTTTGGATGAGACATATCTCGTGCAGATGACACTGTGGCCATCTGTGACTGCAAAATTCAATAGACTTCTTTTGTCCTCCTCCGCGCACACATCAGGCGAAATGTCAGCAATTAGCTGGTTGATTCTGCGGATCGTCTCCAGCATTGCTTTCCGCAGCGTTGTATGCCCAAAGCCATTCTTAGTAGGCATCTTGGAAGGATGATATCCCATTCTCTCCAGAGTGTCCAAGAATAGAGCAAACGCCCATTCGCTGTCGGTGCCTCCCTTGACGAATATGAACCACTCGTCGGTGAGGGATGCTGCCAGTCTACGCTTGACGTACTTCCATCCTCCAATACCACCATTGTGCATGAACATGAGAGCACCGAAGCTGAAAGGATGGCAGTTCTGGTCACTAAGATTTCCTTCCGTCGTTGCTCGGACATGTGCAAAGATGAGGTTACTGGCAGTTTTGCTGGCAAGGCGTTCGAGATTTATGCAGTTCCACGCTGGGATTGTCGAGGTGAAGATGCATGGATCGGGGCCCAAGAGAGGTGAAGTATAGTAGCCTACGCCAAAGCCATCGCCATTGTGTGGTCTACGGCGATCAAGACGGAGCCGTGAGTCAAAGGACTGGGTGAGGATGCTGTGGGCGGGGGAGAGTATGAGTTTCGATAGCAGGATTTCGGAGTTGCCTTTGTAAACCTAGAGACCATCAATACGTTGGCTGTGGCAGCACAGGACACGACCTACCAAGAATCTACACATGCTGGATATGATGGAAAGTACGTGAGCATGGAAGGATTGCTTGTGGATTTAATTGCAAAGAGCGATTGCGTGCTTTTGTCGGTGAGAGAGGAATCACAGTCCCACACCAACGTACGGGCGATTCGTTCTTGCTGCCAGGAGCTTCATCCAGCAATCAATTGAAACGTAGAGGACCGCCTTGGATGTTAAGCATCGTGGCCAACAGAGAGCCAAACGGTGTAGTGACAGGAGCTGGCAACGCGGGATATCAGGTGCTGAGCAGAAGTCCTGTATCTGTTGGCGCCCCTCTGTGGACAATTGATATGATACGCTGATACGAACTGAATACTTATATAGCTGGTGTTGTATCTACTGTGGTATGGTTGTGAAAGTGCCGTCGACAACGATGGGTATCCTGGGTATTAGCCCCATAGGAACTTCTAGCTCGCCGCCACACGCCACGGCCACGCCAACTTCTGAAGTCACAGTTCCTCCAAGATGTGATTTTTATACTGCGCATTTCTCGACACACAATCCGCAAATCCCGCAACCCTACATCCAAGGGGCCCGATGCTGCCATGAGTGGACGTGTGCTCTTCGCACGCATAGCCCCCCTCGCAAGAAGGAGACTCTACAATGTGCGCCCCATCGCACGCCAGCCCTGGCCTGCAGGCATAAACGCCCTCCACAATGTCCCCGCCGTTCGTCCAGTCTCCTTTGCCCGCGCTTTGCCTAAGCTCTTCTCGAAATTTGCTACCCTAGGTGCTGTTGGGGGCGGTGCGACTATTGCCGGGTTGGTATACATTCAAAACCAGGCAACGGCGGCAGGAAATTATGTGGTTGATCTATTTGGAAGGACCGCACAAGGTGCTACGAATGTGGCCGGAAGTGTATACGATGGAGCTACAGACACATTTGCGACGTTCAAGAGGGGGTGGATGAGCACAAAGGAGAAGATCGAAGTGCCGCCATGGTTAAAGGATATCATGGAGGGCAAGGAAGACGGTTCCAATGGCGGCGAGAATCATGGCCCCGAACCTCCAAAGGAACCTCAACAAAGCCGAGCTGGACCAGTTGCTGCTGCCGGTGCCACTGCTGCTGCCTTTGGATACGACTCGAGGACTGAGGACGATCCACGCGAGGAAGAGAAGATTGCCAGGGACGATCAGATGATGATGTTGACCAAGAAGATGATTCAGATACGGAGTCTGTTGCAGACGGTCGGACAATCCGACAAATTGTCACTTCCGTCCATCGTTGTCATTGGGTCACAGTCGTCAGGCAAGAGTTCGGTGTTGGAAGCCATTGTCGGCCATGAGTTTCTACCCAAGGGTGACAACATGGTCACAAGGAGGCCCATCGAATTGACGCTCGTCAATACTCCAGATGCGCAAGCAGAGTACGCAGAATTCCCTGCTCTCGGACTGGGCAAGATCACAGACTTCACGCATGTCCAGAAGAACTTGACGGATCTCAACATGGCTGTACCCGCGAGCCAATGCGTCTCGGATGACCCCATACAATTGCGCATATACTCCCCAAATGTTCCGGATCTGTCTCTTATCGATCTTCCAGGATACATTCAGGTTGTAGGTCGTGATCAACCACCGGCGTTGAAGGAGAAGATTGCAGAACTTTGCGAAAAGTACATCCAGCAACCCAACATCATTCTCGCCATCTCTGCCGCTGATGTTGACCTGGCCAATTCCACTGCGCTGCGAGCAAGCCGAAAGGTTGACCCACGAGGAGAGCGAACAATAGGCGTCATAACAAAGATGGACCTTGTCGACCCAGAGAGAGGCCAGATGATGCTTAGCGACCGCAAATACGCCTTGCGCCTTGGTTATGTCGGCGTGGTGTGTCGGGTCCCTCAACAGACACAGGGTCTTTTCAAACGTGGGAGTGGCAACATCACCAGTGCCATTGTGAAGAACGAGGTTGCCTTTTTCTCTGCCCACCCCGATGCGTACGGTGGAGACTCCCGAGTGTTGGTGGGCACACCGAATTTGCGAAAGAAGCTGATGCATGTTCTTGAGGCAACCATGGCAGCAAGCCTCAAGTCCACAAGCGACGCCGTCCAACACGAGCTCCAAGCAGCGACCTACGAGTTCAAACTTCAATACAACTCTCGACCTCTGAGCGCCGAAACATACTTGGCTCAGAGTCGGGACAAATTCAAACATGCCTTCCACCAATTGGCCGATCGCTTTGGAGGCGAAGAGCTACGAGAGTTGCTCAAACACGAGCTTGACCAACAAGTGCTCAATATCCTCGCATTGAGGTACTGGAACAAGCCTGTCGACGATCTCTCTGTCCCCCATCTCATGGATTATCCGGTCTCTGATCTACCAAAAGCTGATCCAGATGATACTGTTTGGCAGTTGAAGCTCGACACTTCCGCTTCAGATCTGACAAGACTGGGCATCGGGCGCCTAGCCACGAGCGTCGTGGCCAACGCATTGCAAGCGCACGTGGATCGCCTTGCCGCCGAGTCGCCGTTCGCAGATCACCCACTGACGAGACAAGCAATTTCCCAAGCCTCAACCAGCATCCTCAAAGATCTGTCCTACGATGTCAGTGATGAGCTCGAGATATGCATCAAGCCTTACAAATGGCGCATCGAGCTTGATGATAATGAGTGGAAACGAGGCCGGACCAATATCGCCAACGTCTTGAAGGAAGAGCTTCGCGTTTGTGAAGGTGCTATGAAGGATGTCGAAACCGAAGCTGGTGGCAAGCGGAAATTGCGAGACGTGATGGACTTTATCGACCGCGTCAGAAGTGGCCAGATCGCGGCTGAGGGCGTCACAGATAGCGTTGGTGACGCTTTCGGATTCAGTTCCGCTCTCATACGTAAAGGTAAGATCCTTCTCTCACTTTACATTCACGCATACTAACTGGTCCGTTAGGCCGTGATGCAGTATTCCTCCGCGACAGAGCCAATATCATAAAGATGCGCATCCTAGCCGTGAACTCAAGGCAGTGTGCTTCCAAGGCGAACAAATCCTACTGTCCAGAGGTATTCCTCGATGCAGCCGCTGACAAACTTACCACCACAGCTGATCTGTTCTTGGATTCGGAACTCCTCTCCAAATTCTACAGTTCGTTTCCAGGCGAGCTTGACTCGAAATTGGGCCACAGTCTCTCCCCAGCAGATATTGAGCGCTTCGCACGAGAAGATCCGAAGATCCGAAGGCATCTTGACCTCGTCAGGCGCAAAGAGCTTCTCGAACACGTGTCCAAGGAAATCAGCGCTCTTCAAGCACTCGAAAAGTATTCGACAAGAGGTACGCAGACAGCTGCCAGCGACGACAGGGATAGGAAAGGTGGCAAATGGAGTCTTTTCTAGATGGCATAGCGATAAGGTAGAGGGCGCGTTGGCGTTGTGTGGCTGGGTCTACAATGATCAATGGATACTATGAATGATACCTGAGATTGCATCTTTTGGCTTCGTTGTTTGAATCCTGAGGTCAATTGTGTTGGGGGGTGCTTGTTGATACGTACTTACTCCTCTTATACTTAATTCTCCATGCTATGAAATGATAAAGTTATGATGATCTCCATTTGCACTATCTTCCAGCGTGATGTCGAGCATAGAATAACAATATACTACTAGTAGTACAATACTGTTTTCTAAATCATAGAACCTGTGCACAGTCATGTCATGTGAGCACGAAAATTATAGCGGGTAGTACTAGTACTAAGTGGTGCTGATTAGGTAGAATAGTTAGGTACCTGCCGCTGACGCCGACGGCGATGGTTTTCCTACGGCATCCATACAATGATCACCCACATTACTCCAACCCCAACTTCACAGCTTTGTCAGTACTATCAGCATCCATGCTTCATCGTAACGCGATAGAAATAATCTATAATACCTATTCCTCATTGTGGGAGATATTTTATTATAGGAGTTGGTTTTTTGGGTGTCTGGTTTATGGCCACGGTACTGTGTCTGATCTAATGTAGCTGGTGACTGGAACTTGAAGATAAGATACTGTGCATTATGCATGTCGCCGGAGGGCCGCGCCGGGCCGGCGGGCATGCGTTGGTCTTAGTTTGGGATGTGGGTTTCGGAGGTAAGATGTATTTGACTACCTAGGTATAAATGATTTAAGCAGTTGGATTGGAGGAGCGGAGGTATGTTTGTTGGTTTTTCTTATCGTTCTTTGATATCTACCAGCTACCAGCTTACCCTCGCAAGCGCTGTTACGAATACGACCTCTGGTACCTAGTATCCAGACCTCGGCTTTTATCTGCCTACTCTAGGTACTTCTCTCGTTCAATCTTGGGCGTGAAGAAGCAGCTCAGCCCCCAGTAAAACTCTAGCAAACGCCTACTGCCCAGGCCATCCAATTCCAGCAAACCATCCACCCACCCCGCCAATCCTCCACAATGGGAAAATCCTACACTCTCAACGCAGCAAAACCGTACAACTTCACATTCGAAGTCTCAAGAACAGCTCTCGTAATCATCGACGTCCAAAAAGACTTCGTAGACCCAAACGGTTTCGGCGCCATCCAATGCGGTTCCTCAGAAATCTTCGCAGGCGTCCGAGACGTCGTTCCCAAAATCAAGAAAATCCTGGATTTTGCACGGGAGATTGGGTTGCATGTTTTTCATACGCGGGAGGGACATGAACCTGATCTTTCTGATCTTGCTGCTAGTAAGCGGGATCGGCAGGTTAATGCTCCGAATGGACATCATAGTTTGGGGATTGGGGAGGAGGGACCTATGGGGAGGTTGTTGGTTAGGGGGGAGGTGGGACATGGGATTGTTGAAGAGCTTGGGCCTGTGCCTGGGGAGGTTGTTGTTGATAAACCTGGGAAGGGGTCTTTTTGGGGGACGGATTTTCATAGGAAGTTGATGGCTAGGGGGGTTACGCATCTGCTTTTTTGTGGTGTGACGACTGAGTAAGTAGGGGCTTTCTTTGAAGGTTGTTGGAGCTGATTGAGCAGTTGATTCTCTCGTAACGGCTAATACTTTATAGATGTTGTGTGACAACTACGGTGAGAGAAGCGAATGATAGAGGCTACGAGTGTTGTATTCTTGAAGACTGCACGGGAGGGTTCAATGCCGACTTTGTCACCAACTCATTGGGCATGATATCAGCTTATGACGGACTCTTTGGCTACACTGCCCACAGCTCCCAACTCCTGTCACAGACTGTACTAGTCACTCCGCCAGACTCACCATCTTCGAATCCGCTATCAAATGATGGCAAAATCTCCATGGATCTTAGGTCTCTCAAGATGAAATATCAGCAAGGAACTTTGGATCCCCAGACACTGGTAAACGAAGTTTTCGATCGGATACAGGCTTACCAGCTCAAAGATCCAAGCGTATGGATATGTCTGCGAGAAAAGGCGGAAGTCATGAAAGACGCTGTCAGCCTATCCGAACGCTGGGCTGGCAAGTCTTTGCCTCCACTCTACGGCGTCCCTTTCGCCGTCAAAGACAACATCGACGTGGCGGGCATGACCACAACAGTCGCATGTGCAGAATATGCGTACGTGGCGACTGAAACTGCACCAGTTGTTGCTGCACTGCTTGCTGTAGGTGCCATACTCATCGGCAAAACGAACATGGACCAGTTTGCTACCGGTCTCAGCGGTTGTCGATCACCTCACGGTTCGCCTCGGAGTGTCTTTGGAGGAGGATCTTACATATCAGGCGGCTCTTCATCTGGATCTGGCGTCTCTGTTGCTGCCGACTTGGTTTCTTTCTCTCTCGGCACAGACACGGCTGGAAGTGGTCGTGTACCTGCTGCGCTCAATGGTATCGTGGGATTCAAACCCACCAAAGGTACTCTCTCCGCCCGAGGTGTCGTTCCCGCATGCAAGAGCCTCGACACCCTCTCCATATTCGCCCACAACACGAGCGATGCTCGCACCATCTGGCAAATCGCCGACGGCTACGACGCCCAAGACCCATACGCCAAACTCCCAAACACATTACCACTCCTCACCTCAGACTACCGCGGCCTCAAAAAAGCAGGCTTCACATTCGCCATCCCACCACCCTCAGTCTTAAGCATCTGTTCCCCTTCCTTCCAAACCCTCTTCGCAAAAAGCATCGCCACCATCACCAAATCAGGAGGTCGTCTCCAACCCCTCACAGAAGAAGAATACACTCCCTTCACTCTAGCAAGCGAGTTACTTTACACCGGTTCCCTCGTCCACGAACGCATCGCTTGTATCGGTCCCTCCTTCCTCGAAACCCACCTACAAAACCTCCACCCAACTACCCGCACCCTCTTCACCTCCATCCTAACCCGCCCCACCCCACCTCACCAAATCTTCCAAGACCACATCAACCAGACAACCTACACGCGCCAAGCACACCTCCTCTTCTCCCAAAAATTCGACGTCCTGGTTCTACCAACGGTGCCTTTCCATCCCTCCATCGCAGAGATGGAACGGGATCCGGTGGAACTTAATGCAAAGTTGGGAGTGTTTACGCATTTTGCGAATGTGCTTGATCTTTGTGGGATTAGTTTTAATGCGGGGGTTTGGGAGGGGAAGGGGGGTGTGGGGATGCCGTTTGGGATTCAGGTGGTTTGTGGGAGTGGGAGGGATGGGAGGTTGTTTGATGTTGTGGGGGTGGTTGAGGAGGCTTTTGGGAGGGGTGGGGAGGTTGAGGGGGGAGGAAGTTGAGGGGGGAGGAGGTTGAGTGGGGAGGAGGTTGAGTGGGGAGGAAGTTGGGTTCGGGTCTTTATTTATTCAGATTTTTAGATTTCTGCCTGTTTTGTTTCTTGTGAAGATCCCGGTTTCTCTCTTGGCACTCGTCTCTTTCGTACTGAATACCAGCATAACCGCAATGAAAAGATAGAGAAGAGGGGTGGTCACGTAGAAACGCTGTTTTCCCGCTCTTCGAAATTTGAACTCGGGGGTTTTCGGATTGATGGTATGGTAGACAACTGAGATTCTTGTAGTAGCTGGGTGAAGGGACGTGTATAGGAAGGCTATATCTCTGTCCCTTGGATGATGGAATATTATAGCAACCCAAACTGAGTCCTTAACACCCGCCCTTGAGCCGAGCGACGACGCTGGCCCTTACATGCCTGATCCGGTCTCGAAGGTCTCTCGCTCAGTATAGAGAAGTATCGGCGCGAATATTGCATTACACTGCAATGTTGGGATACTTGTCGTGGTGGGATCCATGGACGGGATATGTAGACTGGGTGCACGACTGAGGCGTAGATGATGGCCATTGGGCGTAATGCGATGGCTTGAGAGATATGCGGATAGTGCATGCCGTGGTTGTTGGATATCTTCTTCGGCTTGTGTATCGATGGATGATGCTTATGAATGGAAGATAGCAGGAATGGCTTCGATGCTTGTGATGAACGTCGTATGTCTCTGGCGTGACGAGACCTTGCGAATGGTGAAGATGTTGAGAACTTTCCATTTAGTCGCTGAGAGAAGGTCGACATGGGGAACCGATTTCGATTTGATGATCTCGGTGTTGCCTTGTTGCAATTTTTCGAAGGTATTTGTAGAAGAAATCGTTGTCTCGAAACCGGATCTGTTAAATCATTTCTTGTCATGACTGCACCACCGTACGACCACCCGCTGATACGATAGTTCCGAAGACGCCGCCTAGAGAAGCAGTCAGCTTCTGATTCAAACCCATCAATTTCGCTCATACTCACTTGTGATCCTGGACATCCTGTGATACGAAAGCATACACCATATATCCTGCGCCAGAGCTTGATTGAGAGCCCGAGCCTCCGTCCCATCAGTGAACTTGATAACCAAAGTTTCCACACAAGATTCCTTCTATTAGTCCCAGAAAAGAATTAGCAACGCACAAAGCCCGGATATCGAAATTGGGGAAAGAACGCACCACTCGTTTTTCGTTGTACTTGACATCCACGAGTGCCACCATATCGGCAGGATGGAACGATTGACTGAGCTCTTTGCCATCGATGATATCGTATCCCGCCAGGAAATACTCGGGTCTGCCAAGATCTTCCGGACCCAGAACTCTCTGAACTAGGACAGGACACGATCTAATCGTGACCTGATCACCAACCTCGACATCCTTGACAGATTTAAAACTAGTCATCGTCGTAAACGGGGAAGGGGGGCAAGAAACGGAATAATCGTATGTGAGCCACAACAGAGACTCAAACCGATGTGTCGTCCATTGCCTAGGGGTTATATCGCGTTCGACGGAAGTCGAGGGCGGCCGGAGAAGGTTCCGTTCATAGTTCCCTCTCGATACAGGTCCTTGATGGTGGTATCATGCAGTTCCATGTTTAGCTGAGGGATGACAATGGGCAGGCATAGGTCAGGCTGGCCGATCGTCATATGGTGCTTAAGGTTCCTTTGGATCGGACGGGTGGGGAGGTCGGTACTCGGCGGATGAATTGCCACTTTGGAAGGGAGGGCGTACGGCCTCTCGGGATGAGGATTACCACGGCTGTTGATTTTGGAGGGAATCGCGACACGATTCGTCTGTTATGAGCTCTATATCGACTTTGATTGATGATACCAGCTTAAGGATAAATAGAGTCTAATCAATTCTATTGTTTCTAGAAGTGTTCTGATGATTTGGTTGTTCGTTGAAAAGGTTATCGTACGGGACGAACTACGAAAGTCGCTTAGAACTAACCAATTGCCCGCGTTAGCTCCCACGATGACAAGTACTAGGTACGGCTACGGCGTACTGCAGCTACTGCCGGCACCACGTGCTGGGTTGTATCAAGGGTTCAGCCATCGCGAACTCCGATAGGGACGGCTTGAGGTGGTTGGTTGGCATCGTTTGGCTCGCTGCAGATGCATCCAGGGATTGGGACTACAGATCTTCAGGGCGCGGGTTAGGGTTGATATCAATCTGAATCTTTGGCCACAATCGTATTATCATTTGCCGTTTGCTTACTGTCGATTCCTTTGTGTTTCCTTGCTGCATATAGCCACTCGCTGTCATGCAGTGACACTCTGCCAACGCATTTGTCGGCGGCCGACCTGATCGATAGCGTTGTATGCGTAATACAAGATATCGGCGTGCATGGTTATCGTAGTCACGGTATAGCTGGAAGTTGTGTCTCATCTTTAGTGCTAGTCAGATACAAAACTTCGATCTGAATATCGAGTTGTACTATCCGTCCATCTTCACCACGGGTATGGCTTTGTGTAGCTATGTGATTCCGCTCATCACTTAATCGAGCACATTTCGATCATGACCTATACACGCAATCGCTTTTACACGAAACCGCCTCGAAATTTCCGTTGTGCTGCAAAGAACCCCTCCCTTTTCCCACGAGACAACACTGGATACGTCTCGCCAACACGGATGTCCTCTTCGCCGATATTCCAAGTCCCTTCTTCGGCATTGCTACCGTGAACCGCACTGACTAATCCACGATTATCACATATCCAAGCCTATTCTAGATGGCGAGATAGTTGCAATCGAGAACTGTTCTGCTGTCCTTACTGATATTAAGGAGGGTACAGGTTATCAGCACAAGAAACTATACAGGCATACACCGAAGTTTCTGTCTAGACAAATGGCGTGGCTTGTCCCTATTTTTGTTACCGCCATTATAGTAGACATTTCCATGAGAACATTACCGGCGGCAGCATTACTAAAATCGTTGAGATAGGATGGCCGCCGATACGCGTGAACATCAGGACCATTTTCGAAAACACTTGAGACCCCAGGCGTCCAACAACAGCAAGTATCGAAAACGTCTCGGGCAACGAGACTGGCAAAATTGTAAAATGCCAATCACAACCTCACATAGACTGTACAAAAAAGTGTGCACGTCAAGTGCCAGGCGGATACTGTTTGGCTTCGTAGAGGGTTACACCTGATCCGAGATATTAGTTGAAATTACTACATAGCTAAATTCCGGTAAGTAAGCTAAATGGATGAATAACCTGTTCATCTGTGGCGCATAGGGTGTGCAACGTGGCGGGACAGATAAGGCACAGTATTCCGATTGTTCACGGTGGTGAATCCTGACGCTGTCGTTGAAAATTTGGAGAGGAGCGTGTGAGGACGGGGGAGAGCCCCTGGAGGTAGTATGAGCCGATCCTGGTGGAGAATTGTGAAGGTTTCCAGCGAGACGTCGGATGCTAGTCATTTAGTTGCCGCTGAAGATACCCGTCCGTCCTCTGCTTCTGGACGACACCCACCTGTTCGATCAACTGAGTCTAATCGTGATGCTGTCATCGACAGATTTTGGGAGGCTCAACTTAAACCATCGCGAAAAATCCTATTGGTGTCAACGACGATGAAGTTCTGAAGGTGAGTTGTATGGAGTTGACAGTGGTCTCGAAATTCGAGATACTTGGAAAAAGGGCACCGGATTAGGAGACACTGCGTGCCAATTTCTCATCGTTTGCTACGAACCACAAACCCGACATGGCTCGCTTCTCCTTGGACTTCATCCCAAGCGAACGTCGATCCGGTCCGTGAATTTCCGTCCCCACTACCTCTGCACCAGAACACACCCAAGACCTCAAGGGTGACAAATCCCTTTGTCGTCTACGTATTCACCGTCGTTCTTCTCGATGTATATCATGTTCCGTTTCCCTCCACCTTCCGCGCAAGACTTGAAGTTCAGCAGGCGCTGGTAGCCTCCTATACCGTCTGGTAGGCTGCACTATTACACAATCCAATCAGTTCACTGACCAAAAGACGCAGTGGAAGAGATTCATGGAACTTACCCATGGATAGTTGTAGTTATACAACCTATTAGGGGAAATAAAGGTTGATTGGTACCCCCTGTCGCCTCCCCTGCCAAACCACGCCTAAAAGGCGACAAGTATAGAAAAACTAGTCTTTTCTAAAAGAGATAGGAGAGGAAAAGAGAATGCTCGAAATCCGAGAGGAAATTACTCGAAGGGTAGAGAGAGAGAACGTAGAGACGTATCGATGTACGAGCCTTGGCCGGGGTGCAATTAACCTTCAAATCCCCTGATACGTTGTACCTCACCTTCTTGTAGGGAGTGGGTCGCCTCATGTAGTCATGATCTGTATGCAGGAAACTCACATGGTCCAGTGATGCATTCATTTGGACGTCGCAAAAAGAGATGAAGGTGGTCAAGTCTAAGCATGGTGGAAGCTTGGAGAGAGCTTGGCTGGCGTACGTCGCTCAGTGATACCTATTGATCTACTCCTCACCAGCAGCGACAACCTTCCTCCCCTCTCTCTTCTTTTCCTCGGCCAGTCTCAGCCATTCAGGAACAAACGCCTTGACCTTGACGCCCGTATCACCAAGATTAAACACCACATCTTCTCGGTAAGTCCCGCCTTCAGCAGATACCTTCAGAGACGTCATGTTTTCCAGTCTGCACAAAGCAAGTCCGATATTGCCTATCCCAGCTAGGAATTTGCCAGAAGCTCGTTTACCACCCTCAGCTTTGATATCCGTTCCTACTGCCACTTGCTGAGCCAGATCAGTATCTGGATTGTAGGTCGGCTGACTACTGGGACTTGGTGAGACGGTGTACAATTCCACAGGTAGTATTCTTTTTCGAACGACGCCAGTGTGTTGAGTCCGTATTGTCAATTCTTGTCCCACGTAGCAGCCTTTCCTGAAATCGATGCCGGCGAGATGGTCAATGTTGCTTTCCAATGGAAGAGCAGTTTGCGGCAGTATCTCGAGAGGGCCTTCCGGGATGCCATTCGTGTAGCGATGGAGGGTATATGATTCAGGTGGCGCCTCAGTAAGATTGGCTGCCGACTCGAAGGAGGAAGGTGTGAGTGTCGTGGACGACGAATTCGAAAGGAGAAATCTTGTTCCAAATGAGGACAAACGAGGGTCTGGTAGCAAAACTGACGTTTCCGTCGTCGAAGGTGTGGGAGCAGAAGCATATTGTTGCCATGAAGCCCAAACAGCCCACTCTTCCCCAGCTTCTCGCAATTGGATCTTACTCCGTAGCTTGTGCCTCTTAAGATGTTTCATCAGATCTCCCGAAACTGACTTGTCCACTTCTATTAAATAACCTCTTCCGCCCAGGCTTGCATCTCTGATGGGATAAATGATCGAGTCCATCAAGACTCTGCCCTGTGCGTTCAGAAATGCTGAGAACCATCCCGTCTCTCTCTTGGGATCTACATTGTTGGTCGTGAGTCCTTGCAGGAATTTGGACGCGTCGCTGCCAGTAACAGCTATGATAGTTCGGTTGGTAAGGCGAGCGTATCCGGACGGTAGAAGTTTTGCGGGTGTCGCGCTGTGGAGGCTTTGGCCTGTGGTGAATTGACGACGACGCTTCTTGAGGCAATTGGTGCAGATGTACGGAGGTCGTAGAGCAGATTTCAGAGACAAAGACATGGTGGCTGCATAGGAATGATTTACAAATCCCGCAAAGTCAAAGTTCAAGATGACGTCTCGGCTTGTTTCATTCCGTTGCTCTGCTGGGTTTGTAAGACGTGAGTCTCTCAGGTAACCTTCATCACTTTTGTCACATATTTCACGTTATGCAGAATTGATAGTGCTAGTCACTGGCTTTGCCGTTGTCACTCTGTCGAGAGTGACGAATGCATCACGAGAACGTCGAGCATTTTTCTCGACCTAGAACAGTCTGATTTCTCACGACCTGATACAACTCTTTCCGAACAGCTAAAGCAAATCTGGGCTGTTTGGTAGGTACGGACCGTCAAGAATGAGCTTGGATGCTACCATGAGATGAGTCGGTCCAGTTCGTTGATGTTGGGTGAGGCTGAACGAATGGTCTCACTCGTCAATGGAACTCCTCTGTAATAGGACAAAGCCACGAAACCAACGGGAGTCCTGTGGTATATTATGAGGAAATAGGTACCGCAACGACACGAAACATATCTGGCGACTTCGATTGGAACCCTTGCTTGCTTGCAAGTTCACGCTATATTTCTGAACAATAATTTGAGCGACCTATCTATGACACCCAACAGCTGCTTAGGTGCTCATGCTGTTTATCATTTTCTCCTCACGGCCGAGGGATATCCAGTCTATACACTGTGGTTGTTGATGCCCTGACTCGGGAATTCAGCATCATCCAGCACAATAAGAGATCAATTTCGAAAGCTCGATTTTCTTGGCAAATGAGGACGAGGACATGAATCCTCAAACTATACTACCAAGATGAGACGCGTCAAGTGAACGCCGCTTAAGCCGGTGCCCTGATCTTCATGAGTGAGTCTGACATGCTCGCTTTTCATTCAACTCCATCTCTTGCTCAAATCAGCCCATTTCATCGACAAAAAGCTACTTCTTGAACCGTGAGCGCCAGATGGCGAATAATTTCAATCCCGCGAGCATCAAGGAACAAAAGCCCCAACGCCCACGACTGGGTTTGATCCCGCCGCTTTAGTCCTTCCTGCAGGTCGAGTCCTCTTGCAGGTTGGAACAAGGGAAGAAGAAGACACGCCCGACTGACTGCTGCACGACCCCAAGCATAAAAAAAGCCCGACGGGGGGCTCGAACCCCCAACCTTGAGATGCCATTACGTGCTGTAAGAGTCTCACGCTCTACCGATTCTAGTAAAGGTTAGGTGAGTCAAGAGGTGGGAGAGGGGGAGTTTGGAACTTACGAGCTAGCCAGGCTGATGTTGTGATTGCTGGAAGATTTTGAGAATCCGTATTATTACTGTCAGTGTTTTTATGAGTTTTGGTTCTAGTTGGGTGGTGGAAGGTTGAGCTGTGTTTAGTTTTTGGATATCGTGATATCTGACATTCATTATCTCCTTCGATCTTAGGAAGTCGTTGGTCAAATATCATATGCCTCCAGTCAAATCTCTAGACTCTGAACAGGACAAAAAAGCAAACTTCACGAACCAATCACTCCTCCCAGGGACACGAGACTGGGGATGATGTCCCACCTCTACCACGGTAAACTCAAAGAACCAAGAAAAGCCTTACTAGCCTGCCTGTCCAGAAACTCAGAAAAATTCTCAGGCCCAAATGATAAAAGTCTTGCAGGACGAGACTATCAGCATCTTGTAGATTCCCAGAGAACGAATTTGATAGCATCAGCGGAGACAAACATTTGAGTGAAGGATGGTCGAGGATGCTTACCTTGTGGGGAATTGTGTCTTTTCATTTAGATCTATTCCTGCTTTGCTTTCTGGCATCATGAAATTTTCAAGTGAGGTGTTTGAGTTCGAGGAGAGTTCTTATCATCGAACGAGTCCTTGGTCGAGTCCGTCGCTACGAATTTCGCGTATCAGGTTATGTATTCCATTGTCGTCAGCTATCCTCGAGCTCTTGCCTCACGATATAATGACAAACTCGTGACTTCCTCACCATGTATTGTAGAAGACCGTGATCAAAACAATCCGATTCTTCTCTCTCGTCTCCAAGAATCACGAAGGAAATCCACACTGGACTCACCAAACACAGCGACAACCATGCGCGGTCATTCAAATTTCCTTCTAATCATCACCCTCACCGCTCTCCCCTCATCCACCACACCCACGACGCGCCTAACCACCACACTCACCCGTACAATCTACGTCTCCCGCTGCACCTCCCCAAACCCCGAAGCACCGTCCACCCACCCCAACAAAACCTCATCAGAGCCACCAAAACTCGAGTAAGCCAAACCCCCTCCACCCGTCCCCAAGTCCCATCCCAAACTCAACCTTGGATTAACCACACCCCAAAGCCTGCGCGAAATCGTAGTAGACCAAGGCGGCAACACCATCCTCGCAACCCAATACCCAACCGAAACAACAGTATGGAATCCGCACAAGATCAACGGGATCACGACGTGGTTACCGGATGTTTATACGCAGACGTTTGCGACGACGGTGCTTGATCAATTGCCCGGACCTTTGGAGGGGAAGATTGGGACGGAGAAGGTGGTGTTGCCGTTGGCTACTGGTGGGGCGGGGATAAGTCATGAGACGAGTGGTGCGCGTGGGAGGGGGGGTTTGAGGGGGGCGATGTTGTGGGTGGGTGTTTGCGTTGGGGTGGGTTTTGGGTTGGTGGTTGGGGGTGTTGGGGTTTGAGGGGATTGTTTTGATGGATTCGTGTTTTTTGGGGTTGGCGCCACAGGTGGGTGGATATCGATCTTATGTGGGCATCATGAACTGATTTGCGTGTTTTGTCGAGGTGCATTATATCGGCATCTTCACTGTGTCGGTTGATTCCTGGAGAGTTGGAGACCATGGTCTAGAAGTGCTTCATCTAAGCAGCCACTGTATAACTCACTCGACTGTTCCCTTTACTCCTGGCAATCTTTTTCACAGTTGTCGTACCGCACTCCTCACTCGTCCCAACATGCGTCCCGCCACAAGGGTAACACTCAGCCCCCCTGATCCGAACAATCCTCCATTTCTCATCCGGTTCCATCCCGCCCATCCTTTCTTGCGGTATCAATCTCTCAAGTCTCTCTCTCTTGAAATCTTCTTCGTCCCACCATTCAATCTCTACAGGCATTGCAGCAGCAATATATTCATCTACCTTTTTCTGTATCTCCGGTTTCCACTTCCCATCTATGGAGCCCTGGAATTCGCAGGCGGCGCTGTCGGGGAAGTGGCTGGCTTTCAGTTCATCGAAGCCTGCTATGGAATCTTGAAGGAGGTGACGAACTGCGGCGCCGAGGACGTGGCCGGCTGTGTGATATTTCGAGTATAGTAGCCTCTTTTCAGTGTCGATATTTTGAGTGACTGATTCTCCCTCTTTGAATACTGCATGCGGGGTCGTGAAGCGGCCATAATGGAGGACCTGTCCATCTTTGACAGAATCCATGCGGACGGAGTGGACATCGAATGTAACGGTTGAGGTGGAGATTGTTCCTGTGTCTGATGGCTGGCCGCCGCCTTGGGGGTGGAATATTGTTTCCGGGGTGATGAGAACGTGATCTGTATCTTGAGCATCTTTGAAGAGGAGACGGTTTTCCGGTGCAAGATCTGTGATGGCATGGATTGATTTGATCTTTGTTTCGAGCGTGTGGAGACTGCTGTCGTGTTGGAATGCGAGATGGGTTCGATTTGGATTTACCTGCAGGAATTTGTTATTGAAAAGCGTCGTTGCAGACGTTGGAACTTGCCTTACCATGGTGTGATGGAGATACTGTCTAGTTTCCGCGAAGTTATGGGAGAATCTTCTTGTTACGTATCTTTCATATACAGATATATGTCTACGTCTATATCTATAACCGAAGCAGATAAAAAAAGTACGTGCACGCCCTACGCTTGACAAGTACACTCAAGAAATGATTCGACAAGGGAAAGCATGCAGCATGTAAGACAGAAAGCGCTAGAATGGACTAGACGAGCGCTCAATGGCGATTGAGTAATACTGAGATGGAAACGAGATGGAAATCAGGTCCGTTCGATGATACTGGTAACGGAAGGGAGTGATCCGTTCCTTGAAAGATCCCGAGCGTAGATATGTGTTAGTAAGCCTTCGTACTCGTACCGACACTTGCAATTTTTTATTTATAGGATGGCCATGCCGTGGGTATCATGTTTTTGGGCGTCGTCGCGCGGTCAGATTTCTTTGTCGAGAAATCGAAGGGGAAGATCTAGCGGAGATCCTGTTCTTTCTGCAATGCAATATTCCAGTACAGAAACATCCTCGAAAATCCACATAGAGATGCAAAAAATGAAACAAATGATGCGAAAAACGTGCACAGAATTTAACTCTTAAACATTCCAACATATAGATTTCTATCCTACAACAGAAAGGCGAAAATCAAAACAGCTCTCCACAAAACGCCTCAATCCCCTCCCTCCATCTAGTATTGGGTATATCTTATTGTAACGCGCCATGCCAGACGCAAATTCAAAACTCCAGAAAGCCCATTACATACTCCTCCAACACCATCTTACGCCGTCACCAATTACACCGTCACCAAGAACCATCGCATCATCCCCAAGCAACCGAGGAAACCATGACTAGCAGCTCTACATGAGCGGACCTTAAGGACTGATAACCCTTGGTTGGTTGTCGTACAATTCCGCCAATTTGACACGCAGTTCTTTGGCGTTGACTTCGTCCTCATCAGGGCCGCCAGAGGCAGGGCTAGCCGGTGTCGTGAGCGCGGTGCCGCTCTTCGATTCAGTCCTGTCAAAAACGCTGGCTGGCTTGGATGCGTTGCAGCTCGTGCAAACATGTTCACGGCCAACAGGGGCGCTTGCGATCGATGCATTACGAGATTCGGTCCATTTGACAGAAGAAGCGCGACTGCTTTCGTCAACAGGAACGCCATCGACCAAGGTGGTCTTTTTGGGTCGGTCTTTTCGCTCCATCGGTCGTAGGGTACGCGTGTTTTCGTCGATACACCAGCCTTGCACGGTTCCTTCTTCCAGGATGAATCTGCCAGTCGAGTTCCACGCCATAACATAGGTTTTTCCATCGTCCATGAGGTAGAACCCTCGGAGTTTGGGTTGGCCATTGCAGTAACTTGGGTGTTTGATCGTCTCTGTTCGCCGCCGCTTTTCGCGATCGCTGACAAACATCCAGCGATGCAGGATATTGCAGTATATGACTTGTTGTGGGAGTCTGAGAGCGCAGTCTTCGGGGTTATCAACAGCAGTGAGGTACCAGCCTCTTCCGGGTTTGTGCTGATAGTGTCCTGGGATGGAGACTCGTGACGACTTTCTCCAGTGCTCGGGCTCAGGATTTGGCGTTCGGTTTTCCGATCGAGAGGAGGAACCCCATTTGTGCGGATTGACGAGTATTCTCAGTGCTGTGAGAGGATTTGGCGTCATTTTGATGAGAGAACACGAAAAGTGATGGAATCTCGCTCTAAGGGCGAGGGACGAGGATTTTGATGTTGGGTGCGCACAAATGGCGACCCTTGATAAGAGTTTCCTGCAGGCTTGTGATTCCTGAAAGCGAGGTATGTGCCAAGAAATGTAAGGGGAGAGAGAGATTTTGAGTTGTGCGGATGGCGAGAAATTGAGAGGGTTTTGCAGTAAAAAATAACAGCAGAAATTGGATTTCCGTGGTTCCAGTGTCCTGACTTGGTTTAGACCGTTGCTGTTGAGACTGAGAGTCAGTCGTCGGCTGGACCCTTCTCAAGCAATTTTATGGAGAAAGGGATGAGAGGCGATAGTGAGACACAATCATCAAAAACTTTTCCAACGCTTGCGAAAGCGTCCGTTACATATGGACAGGACACTAGCGTCTCTCCTCCTATTCTGCTTATCTTGAGGTTAGGCGGTGGTGCGACAGCCAGCCTGCTCGACCAAGACTATCGCATCATTTTCTGACGCCACTTCTTCTGCCGGGCATTAAAGGATACTTTTGTCAACAGGCCTTATCAGCGGCTTTCCATTTGAAATGTTCATCCAGAGCCAATCATGCATAGGCGTGTCATCTCGATGGTGTTGAGGTGGAAGTCGCAGTCTGCATCTCCCTCACCGACCAGCCGGGTCGGTACGTCTTGTAAGGCAGCTAAACATTTCGGGATATCGAGAGGATCCCCGCGGATCTCCGCATTGCATCTGCGAGCTTTTTTCAATTCGCTGGTCGCGCCGAGGACGCGAAATGGTTGCGGCCTGAACCTAGGAACGAAGACCAAATGTTTGTGGAGGTGAAAGGTATGTAGTGCTCCTACCTACCTACCACTCATCCATTCCCAGCGACCGACAGTAGCAAAAGTAAAACAAAGTTGTGCTGCTCAAGGTCCATGTGAAAATGACGCGATAACACGCTCATTCCTTGCCTTCGATCAAGAATGTGTCATCTTATTGGTGGCTAGGAATGTATCTTGAGCGAGAGCGAGGTAGGTGTACTGTTTTGGTACCAGTTCAGGCGCGGAATATCGAGGTCATTGGCTAGCACCTCAATACCTACTAGTACAAGAAGGTGTAAAGTGACGCGTGCACTACTTTCCGTGGAAGAACATTCAGCCTTGCGAGCACTGGCACGGATTGGAGTCCATCTACGTAGTAGGTATCGATCAAGGTAACCAAGGTGATTGCATGAGTTAGCGTTTGCATTGTAATCTTGGTGCCCATCAACTCCTTCCTGCATATGGATGATTCATGAGCTGACCCGAAATCATTGGAGTCGTAAGCCGTTTTTTTCTCTCATCCAGAACATCGCGTGCACTTGGCAGCTCAAGAATTTTGATCGTATATCGATTCTCCGGATGTAGATTGTAGAACATAAGGTGACAATGGAAGATAGGAACCTTCAGACGCGTGTCAGACTGTCTGGTTTTGAAGCTACATTTGAGCCCAACGAGGTCTGTCTCAGCCTCAAAATCCAGGTTTGTACAGCTTGAAGACGATGAAGCATTCCTCAACGGAAACCAAGTTTTTGCTGGATAAGCATAACCATCACCCAGGCAGCTCTATTCGGTGACGGATAGTTGTTCTACGATTTCTCGAGATGATGGTCCGATTGCTTCGGACATCGTGAATCCGCATTTGGACATCTCGTGATGAACCATGATTCTCTACCTCAATCACACAATCAACTGAGACATGCCTCATCAATCAATATGACCCAATCACTAGTCTACCCAGATGTCCAGGTTGTAGACATCATAGTCATGGAAGAAGCAGATGATGGTCTCGTACCACCATCAGACCCTTGTATGGCCTGTTCCTTTTCTCGAAAGGAGAGGCGAATAGCTAAGTCAAATCCTGCCATATTCTTGAAGGACATCCACGCGCACCAACAGTCTCACCCTGGTCCGCTTACGGTCCAAACCACGGTATCGGCGCATTCATGTCGTTCCACAGCCCGTCCTCCTTTTCGCGGATGCCCTCCACGAAAGCTAATTCCAAGCAAAACACGCACTAGACTCAACTCGAGTCGTACCAGGCAAGAACACACACTGGCTCTATGTCAATGCGCCGGTTGGACTGAGGCGCATCTTCCCGGTGGAAGAGCATCATGAGCACGGTGAGACCGTACTAGATGGCGAGGGATTGACAGGTGTTGATCAAGGAGAATTTGTGTTTGAGTTTAGCAAGGAAAATGAGGCAAATTCATTTCAACTGGACGATCGGTGGTGTGGGTACAATCCAGAAGAAGGAAGAGAGAGGCGGGTTGTGAAGTGTGTTTGTTGGGAAATTCTGAGGTGGTTGGGTGTAAATGTCCTGGAGCAGAGAAGCCATACTTCTACGGTAGGGCTGCAAGGCTGCCTAGGAGGGTGCTCGGAGTCGCAGTAAGGCTATGAATGGGATTGTGCTTTGTGTTATGGAAGTATCCTGGACGTCTCATGAAAATCTTCTCCATATTCTGGAGTGTGACTTTTCCGTGCCAGAAGAAAATCTGGTAAGCTATCCGCCTTTGACCTGGCTTAGGAAAACATGGATCGGGTTTCCGAGAGGCACCTTCACCTTCATTGGATATTCAATGCGCTTCTTGTGCGACAGTTGTCCTAGTCATCGGTCCGCGATATCGATTATTTCCTCTCTCCTATCTCGTTGTTTCGTGCCTTAGATGGGACGGTGCATTTAGAAACAGGGATGTGCACTGGCTGATCCGATGCGGATCCAGGACACTCTGAAACATAGCAAAATCGAGCAGACGTCTGCAAGGGATTTGGAAGTGGCCCGTCTCTGTCATAATGGACATCGGTATGTTCGCTCCGGGTGAGATACCTTAGGAAGTCAATCCCGGAATTCCAGTATTCGGTGTTCTCTGCGGCCTACGACCAACTTGTCGGGTATCAGATTGAGACAGAAGAAATCGCGGCTAAGTATATGTGAACAGTGTCGAATCCAGAGCGTCGCGCCGCACGCTTGTTACGTGCGATACTTCGTCCGAGCAACACAGACTGGTCGTCATATTTCGCAGGATCTCTGCGTGCGAGACTGATAGTGGTCCATTGGGTGTGTCCATGAGAGGCAGTTCGGTAGAGTTCAAGTTAAATAGTGATTTGCATGTTGCGTCCGTATTCTTGATAGGCCAGGTCGGCGAGGTAAGACGGGATAGCAATGGACGGCCTGGAAAGAAGGCTTGTAAAACGATCTTGGACAATGGTAATGGTCACGGTGGTTGCTATGACCTAGAGATGGTCGCCTGAGAGACATCCAAAATGAAGTTGAATTCTGCAGTTCCCTCTCCTCTCACCGAGTCAACATGCAGCATCACCCGTCGCAGTCTTGACCAAGACTGATGCAGAGTCTAGAGACCGTTGTCCGCACTCGCGAATCGGAGAAATTAGATGATGGCGCAAGTGAATTTCGATTTGAGGCGGGAGGTTCTCCTATTGAAATTCTGAAGCCACTGAAGCCACAACTTACCTTAGGTGCTCGGCCGCTAGGGATAGTCACGTTTTCGAGCTAAGCCCTATTTAGAACACTGCATACACAAGCGAGGGGTGTTCAGTATTCGTAATCCGTATCTCTCGCTTTCAGCAATCGTTGGGAGTGCCCAGCGTCGGCCATGTTTGTTGCTCAGTGCTTCACCCACCGTCCGACCCTCTTCATTTGTCGTCTTCGTTTCTGCTCGCAGTGCTCGCACGCTGGCGTTCGAACTTCGGCGTGCTTCCCGCCGGCTGTCGACAAAGCAATTCTGCCGTCTCCAATCTGTCACAGATGCCATGCTTCTACCTTTGGATTCATGCGCTTTGCTTTACCACATCCTTGACCACTCAAAGCCTGTATTAATAAGACATTACCGTCACACGTCTTGATCCTGAAACACGGATGGGTGCTGGGCGCCAGGAAGGCACCGGCACGCTTTCGTCGAAGATGGACAAAAGCATTCATCAGATCGCATCCATCTTGGGACTGGCCCAGGTACTGGCTCAGGGGTCGACAAGCCAAGCAAGTCTCTCGGGCGAACCACCGGTCCACACTAACTAATGACGAGCACAGATATGGTGGAGGGAGAATGGAGATCCGAGCGTGGAGAAGAGAATGAAGATTGCGTGGGTTCTCCAGGAACGGGTGCAGACATTACTATTGCAGACGTCTGCAATACCTGTATCATGAACCGCCCAGTTCAGGCCTCGGTCTGGAGATGGGCTCGACGGAACGCATAACAGCATGGGCGGCCTATCAGAACAAGATGTTACAGATGTCTTCGTTTTCCAGATACGGACCCTTCCACCATTTGAATGGGTCGTGCTTTGTCTGCATGACTTCCCGAGCCGCTGCGATAGTCCACTGTCCAATCCAATCACGGTCTTCTCCACATTCCCGAATGGTCGTGGCGTCTCATGTGCGCTCTCGAAGATCGAGGCTTTCTCTCTTCAATCCGTGACTGACGAAGCCGTCTCTGGATCCCTCCTGTTCTTCTGGAACCTTACCCCAAAACCCATCTTGCTACTGACCTCAGCATCATTGACATCGACCTCGCATTCACTTGTCAACTCTAACGTCTACCTTTTTCATTTCGCTCGAAGGTCGTCGTCGTCATATCACTCGCCCAACCTCTGTATCGTTCATTTTACCAATAAACCACACAGAGGCTACAGAACCATTCAGCATTCAACACTGCCAACTATCCGCAAGACCCCGGGCGCCAATTTCGACTTGAAGGTACGAGGAAGGTTGTCATACAATCTTTCGCATCTCCCTTGGGCCGCTACGTATCTGAGTTTATGAGGTGGTCATTTGCTGCCGCAAGGCATCAATTGTGCCTGACTGAGTAGAGGAGCCAGTGATGGCGACAAGCATGAGACCCGAGAGCTTTCTGCCTGCAATAAAATGCTCGACATGTGCTCAAGAAATAGATCTAATAAGCCTAGCAGACCACATCTGCACACCACCTTCAAGTAGGTTCATGCCCAATCTCGGTGGTATCTAGGACCACATCTAATAATGATGCAGAATCACCTGAACAGGAGAAGAAGGTCCCTGGCTCAGATCCACTTCATTCACGAGCCGGCTCTACCGGCCAGTCAAATTCCCTGCAGGATCCAGCAATCCAATACTTCCCTGCTCCAATTGCTCCACAGAGGTCTGTGGGATATCTTCGACCAGGAAAAACCGTGCCGCCACGCATTGACGCAGTCGCAGCTAGTACGCGATCA
The DNA here is from genome assembly GCA_007735645.1 of Venturia effusa. NCBI lineage: Eukaryota > Fungi > Ascomycota > Dothideomycetes > Venturiales > Venturiaceae > Venturia > Venturia effusa. The sequence continues at coordinate 1,107,771 of CP042201.1, read as the reverse complement.
ATCCTATTCTTCTGCTCTCCTTGCGCTGATTTTGTTAGATCAACCATTCTTACAAGTTGGCGACTTCTCAACTCCCACCTCAGAGTATAGTCACTCAAGTGACGGCCAAAGCACAGCTCCATTCAGCCCTAATACCCAAATAACAACGCCTTCATCAATGTTTTCGCGCAAACCCAGTTTGCTTTCCAGTTCACCGAATCCCCCATCTCCAAATCTGGCTTCCAATCTTGAATGTGCATTCCCGCCTTTGCCAGTCAAATCTAACCAGTATAAAGGAGATAAGGGAGCCTCAATGAACAATTCATATGCGCCTCTGTCACCCAGGCCCCAAGGTGGAGCAGAAGTTCTACAGCGAATGAACACAATTGCATCGGGCCCATTTGGGCATCGAGCGCGGCCAAGCCAAGAACGCCTGCCGATTGCACCACGCGCAGAAGCACCACGCGCTCACTCTCGAACCGGCTCAATGAAGCAGCAGTTTCGCAATGAGCAAGGTCGTCAGCACTTTCGAAAGGCATCCACTGCATCCTCGGTCAGATCCCAAGGATCTCAATATTCGCAGCAGTCTCAAGACATCCAAACACATCTCTGCCAAGACGATCCAGCGTTCGGCAATCATACGCGACCTTCCGAGGCCATCGACAAGTTCCTGGATGAGTTGCAAAGCGAACCATCGCTGTCACCGATCAAGAGCCTGGAATCGATCAAGGCTAGGACATTTCTTAGAGACACTGAAGATCGACCAAAACCGAAATTCATTGGAGCAGGACTGCCTCCACCACCTTCTGCACCTCACTACCGGACAGAATTCTCGCAGCGAGGACTTGTGCAGGAGAAACGTCCGGGGACTTCTGCTGGCGGAATGGGGGCTGGCTATGGAGGTTTCAGCACTTTATCAGACCCAGCAGTGCAGAACGCGCAGCCTCTGCATGAATCATATTCGTATGATCAGTCGACTCCAACAGGATCTAGGCGACCGCGATCGAGAACGGTTACGCAGCCTCTGAATTCAAGCTCTTATCCTCAGATACCCCAATTTGAGCGACCGAGGGCTCCTCCTTTGCCTCCTGGGGAGAATTTTTCTGCACATAATATGTTGCGCCCGGGATCGCGAGAACGCACTCCAGTTCCAGCCCGGGATCCAGTGGACTCCGGCGCCACTCGAGCCCGGTCAAGAACGATAACAAGACCCTTGGAATCAAAGGACGATGTGCGAACGCCGATACCTCATGCGCCAGCCTTTCCGACTCTGAATAGACTGATGACTGATCAACCCGTCAGAAGTGAGATGTGTCATTCTCCAAGTGATTCGGGCTCGTCTGGCTACGCTTCCACAGGCAGGTCTACGCCTCCGTCATCAGTTGGATCCTCGATATCACGAAGCGGCAGTACCGACAGCACCAATGAGAGGCATTGGGACGGTGGTGCCCTCAAGTCAGCAACTCTTCTCCAGCCCAACAATTTACCACGACCGAGGATACCAGCTTCGAGCGAGCTTTACAAGGCTCCAGAATCGCCCGTGGATCCAGCAATCCAAAAACCAAGACTACCAAATGCATCGCCGGTAGAATTTGGATCACGAAACATGAACTCAGATTTTCAACCACGAAGATTACCCGACGTGCGTCCATTCCCAAGTGCGGCCACAGCAGCGACAGCTTTCAACCGACCTGTTCCAAGCAAGAACAATTGCGCAGCCTGCCAGCAGCCCATATCCGGCAAATCTATCAAAGCAGCAGGCGGTAAATTGACTGGTCGCTATCACAAAGGATGTTTTGCCTGCAGAACATGTCAGGCACCATTCCCAACAGCAGAGTTCTACGTCCTGAACGACGCGCCCTACTGTGGCCGCCACTACCATGAATTGAACGGCTCGCTTTGTCGCAAATGTGACTCTGGTATTGAAGGACAGTATCTGCAAACAGATCGAAGGGAGAAGTATCACGCGCATTGTTTCTCTTGCATGGAGTGTCGAGTGAGGCTTACGGAGGATTATTTCGAGGTCAACGGCCAACCCTTTTGCGAAAGACACGCGTATTCCATGACGAGAAACCGCGGGCCGCAGTATGGGAATAGCAGTTTGGGAGTGTATAATGCAAACAGACCGGAGAAGAGGAGGACGAGACTTATGATGATGTGATGACCTCCCTTTCGTCTTTACCACCGAGGCGGCGAATCTATGCTCCCGGATTCGAGCATCTCTCTTCCGGTTCCATTGTTCCTATGTCCTGTGTTCTCGATACCCCCAGGCGGAACTGCTCGTGCCGTCTGGATGCCTCTATTTCGTGGACGCGATTCGTTCTCTTCAACACTGGCATATTGGTATAATCGTCTACCTGTATTTCCGGCCCGTCGGCTTCGAGCTGGTCGAGCATTTTTTCTCTACGCATTGATACCACGAAATGGAAAGATCTTCTGTGTTGTATTTAATCAATCTTATCCGATGGAGCTGGTCTTCGCTAGCTGCTTACGCATCATCAAACATTCCTCACCGTGTTCTGCTTGCTGTGACCATCCATTGTAGGCACAAACAATTGACACAGTCGAAGCAAAATGAAGTCTGAATACTAAGCTCTAAATTTTGAGACCCCAAGTACCTATCCCTGTCATGAGTGACGCCTCCAACCCCCTGCACAGTGCCTGCATCTTCGTCCTCTGCATCTCCAAAATAAATTCACTACCAACAACCACCACCACGCAACAATGCGCCGACATCCACAATGACCACTCCCTCCTCCTCCGCAACCTCAGCAAACCCCTCCCAACATCCATCTCATCCCTGGGGCATACCAGCCCCATTGAAACGCCTCTTCGACCGCTTCCCACTCGTAACGTATGCGGAGAATGAGCTTCCGGCGCGGTCTGTGAAGATTCCTGGACGAGAGATTCGGAGCGATATACATACATTATTTGATGCTTGTGAAGGGGGCAAGAGGCTGGGGAATGGAGATGGTGGAAAAGGAAGTGGAAAGCAAAAGGATGATGCGCTGCACGCGTTTTTTTCCTGGACGGACGATGTGGAGGGGGGAGTTGCGGTTGCGAGTTTCAACCCTGGTTGCTTGAGGTGGCAGGTGAGAATCTACTTCCAAGAGCGCTGTGCTGGGTGATCGACAGAGACTGAATTGTTGGCTAATAAGGCAGTAGACATATTTAGTTTTTCGAGGCGTAAGATTCCACGTTGTCCCTTCGAATAATCACGCTTCGTTCCCTTCGACATTACCGTTGTTGGCTTCACATCCTGATGCTGGTCCACCCTTTATACAACCCGTCGTTCCAGCCGCAAACTTGGAGAAATGGGCAAGGAAGACCGAGCCTGTGGGGATGAGGGAAGAAGTTTACATGTCGCTCGTTGAGGGACCTATACGGAGAGCCTGGGTAAGGTTTTCAAGCTTCTCAGATCACATTCGACCAGGAAAAGACAACGCTAATGTCAATGCTCTTAGTTATACCATATGTACCTAACACCGAATTTCGAACTCCTCACAGTACCCTCCTACATAAACTCACAATCAAAGTCATTCCTCGTACGCGCATTTACCTCCCGCGAACTGCGTGCCAATGCCGAAAAAGCGCTCCTCCAGTACAAACCCATCATATCAGAGCACTCCATATACCTCGAGGCGGAAGAAGCATTTAAAGCTTTAGCCACATATTTGGAGGAGCAAATGGATGCTGGCAAGGCACCGACTACCCTGCTCGACGCTGCTGCATTCAGTTACGTGTATCTGCTCTTGGAATTGAAGGAAGAAGTTTGGGCGGATAGGAGGTTGGTAGATGTGGTGCGGAAGTTTAAAGGGCTGAAAGAGCATGCGGATGTTATTAAAAAGAGTTATTTTAGAGCGAGGCCGCCTGGGCTGTGGAGGAGTTTGAATGCTGAGGCGACCGGGTGATCATTATTGCGATGTAGACTTGACGTTTGGAAGAGAAGTTAACGCCAGGAAATGCATGGGGCATTGGATAATGGATTGTGTAGGAAAAGGCGCATTATACCCAAGTTATCAAAAGCATGGAGGAAATCAATGGCAGGAATGACTGTGCGATCTACGACTAAGTTCGACCTCCACCTGCATGTACATTAGCATCTCATCGAATGTGGCAGTCTCCAACAATGGAGCGTGATATGAGCATCAACATTATCTCCACCCCGCGCCCGGGTAACAGCACTATATTAACCAAGCCTTTCCCGCTCATTCTCGTCGTCAACCATTCACTAACTCAACAACAACAACAGACACTGGAGGCGCTCTCATATCATCGCGAATATGGCGCCGAAGTAAGTGAACCTTAGTCTGCTATGCTCCGAGATTATGAACTCACATTTCTCTAGGCGTCCTGCCGAGGATTTCACTTCAACGACTCCCACCAAAATGGCGAAACATCGTGATGACCCAACCAAGTCAGTACAACTAACTCCCATGCTGAACTACCGACCGACCTCAGGCTGAACTTGAATACGGATTTGGAAAGAAAGTCGGTCGCATCTTCGTCGGAACAGATACAGAACCCTATATCATCCACCACGGCCTCCTCTCGGCCTCCTCTGACTTCTTCGACAAAGCACTCAATGGACAGTTCAGGGAAAACGGCGGCGATGTCTCCCTACCCGACGAAAATTCCGAAAGTTTCAATATTTATCAACAATGGCTCTATGCTGGAAAGATCAATTTGGCGGAGCAAGACAGTGAGCAGGGATGGCAGTCACCAATTCTACTCTATATTCTGGGGGACATGATTCAGGATGAAGACTTCCGCAACGCAGTCATCAATTGGATGATGGATACTGTTCTGTCAATTCGCGCCTACCCGGCTAGTCCTACAACTGTTGACTTTGTTTACAAAAACACGTGTCCAACTTCTATGCTACGAAAGCTTATTGTGGACTTGACGATCTACGATTCTACATATGAAGACAGTTTACTGGATCGCATCAAGGCCGAGGCTTGCAACGTAAAGTACCCTGCGGAGTTCTGGTTTGAGCTTTGCTGTGGTCTTGCGACGCACACGAAGGTTGAGCCTGAACCATTGCCTTCGTGGGTCATGAATCGTTGTCAATACCACGACCACATCAAAACTCCCAAATGCATCTGAATTCGAGTCACCAACCATACGGATGAACGATGCAACAATTACAGCACGAAGGATACAAATCCTGTCTGCAACAGCCCGGAAAGGGAGAGGAGAAAGGATGGATGGATGATTAGCGAGGGAACAATCCACCGGAAAAGGCCACAACACATTTGATGCTAGAGCTCAGAGCCGGGCATCTTCAAATGTCATTCTGGGCTCCCTCGAACGTTCAGACTCACTGTCAACTTTCTAACCCGGCTGTTATTCTCACTTTATCCTTGTAAAAACAAAACCATCTTCACCTGACCGACTCCCTCCCCTCACTTTTCTCAAGATAAAGCCATACCACACCTTGACGCCAACCCACTTCCTCCCCCTCTTAGGCTTCCCCGACAATTAATACTACCTCCATAGACCCCGTCTGTGCCTCTATCTATAAACAATATGATTGACGAGCACGAGATCACCTACAAAGAATGTCTAGTAACTCACACGTGCATTCACACATTCACCAACTAAAGCACCGGGCGAGTAAATGAACCTCCACGAATACCACCTCACCCTCCACTCAAACCTCCAACCTCCAACACAACACAACACAGCAAACTCAGCACTCATCCTCACAACTCCAGTTCCAACTCACAAATCACCTTCTTGAATCCACGTAGAACAACCATCCAAAATCCCTTCCTCACTCCCCTCAAAAAATATCAATATCAATATCACAACAAATTCCATCCCCTCCCACAACCAAACCCACACCACACTTCCAACTAACCCTATCAAACAAATCTCAACTTTGAGGATATCAAATCAAGAATAAAGAAAGATACCTACTGAAGAGTATTGTGCCTGAAGAGGATATGGAGGCGCTACCGATGCGATATGATAGATATGGGAAAAGGGAAAAGGGTTGACGAGAGGGAAAGGGTTGAAGAGATTTTAGGATTATGGAATGAACTCCTGGTTTAGGGATGGATGGATGGAGGGTTGACTACGTTTATGTTGAGTGTTGAGTGTTGAGTGGGTTTTGGAAGCAAAACCAGTCAAGTCGTCATCTCATCAATTTCATTAAAAGTCTAAGGGATATCAACCACAACCCACAACCCACAACCCCCAACCCCCCACCAAACTCACAACTCAATCAAATCCACCTCCGAAAAATCCGGCGGCGCCCTCCTAAAAACAACCCTCGCCCTACAATCCAACCCCGTATACTCATTGCTGACCCAAATCATCTCCGAAAACGCCTTCGTCCTCCGAATCTCGTCGTCCGAGATTCCCAAATCGTCACGCGGGATCCAGATAACGGGCCGTCGGGAACGGAGCGCTTCGTGTTGGAAGGCGCGGCGGACGAGCATGTCTCGTTCCTCCGGGGTTAGGTCTTCGATTTCGTCGGAGAAGGTGCCGAAGAGGGCGTCGCCGATGGCGGGTTGGCCGGCTGTTTCGATGTCTGTGGTGCGGCGGGAGTCGTGGGTGTGGCGGGTGTGTTTTGCGTGTTTTGCGCTTCGCAGGTTGAAGAAGTCTGTTGTTGGTTTTTGGAGGTTTGTTTGGAGTGTGGTTCGACGACGACGGGCACGATCGGCCCATGTGGTGGAGTGTGGTGGGCTGTTGTCGGTGCTAGGCTGCTGGCTGGAATCCGTGGTAAGGTGCTGTGAACGTCTCCGCTTGCTGATTTCTTCGAGTTCGATAGCCTCGGATTCAGCTTCTTGCTTCTGCTCGGTTTGCTCTCGACGCTCGAGAGCTTCCTCGATGTCCTCATCTGGCTGTGCATCGTTTCCTAGAAGCCACTTTTTGCTCTGTGCACGCTCGAACTGTTCGTCTCGAGCGACAGCGTCGTCCTCTAAGGTTATGGGCATGTACCGGAACAGAGGACTGAAGGTGTAGTTGAGCATGATATGAAAGCCGGCTGTGAGGGCCAAGAGGACAGCAACAATGATCGCTTGAGGAAGGCACACAAGATTTTTCTTCTGTTCGTTCTCTACAGTCAGGAACAAGCCTATCAAGGCTATCTCCATGACGTAGATGCCTGTAAAGAGCTGATTGACTGCCTTTGGAAATAAAAGACCGCCTGTGTCGAAGCGGAACTTGTTCACATACAGCGTGTTGTACCGGTATGCGATCCAGAACAGGCTGAAGGTGATGATATTGAAGATCATGATAAGTGGTGAAATGACAGAGAATATGAGGCCTGCACAGAATCAGCATGAGAGCACAAGAACGTGCGTAGGAGAGGACCAACCAATGCAACCAAAGTTGGTGTAGACAGGGAAAAAAGTTCCCCACTGCACACTCGGCAGATTCAATTGTCTGTTGAACTTCTGACGAGCTGTATTGTCGAGAATAGGCCTCAAGAGGAACCAGACCACTAGAGATCCTACCTGAAACAGCGCTCCGGAGCTGACAGATAGAGCTTGGAGAATCATGTAACTGAAGAAGTAATTGCTCGACGTGGGTATAGTTCTTCCCAATTCATTGAAAATATCGCCTGGGTTCTTGGCCAGCTTGCCCAGTGTGGTAAAGATGGAGCTTGCTAGCGTTACGATGAGGAAAAGTTGAACGAAGATGAAGGCGAAATAGAAGCCTTGAACGCTCAATTCCACCCCCATGCCAGTAGGTACTCCTTGTTGTGTCGCCAGCAAGCGGAGTATGACCGGTAACAGAGCAAGCAATGCAGCTGTAAGAGCAGGAGGTAATATACCTTGGAGGGCAGATCTGAGCCATGCAGGTATATCATCTAGCAAGCGGATTAGCGTTTCTATAAAGTGACATAATTTCTTTATCAGGGTAATATTACCAATAAAGCCGAAGATATGTGGCCAGCGATCTCGTATATCCGAGAGATTCGCAAGACTCGTCAAGAAGGACACCGGAACAGCCCATGCCAAGACCAGTCCCGCAACGATCGCAACCACGAGAATCATGCGTAGGTAACGCTCCCACCACTTCATCGACATATTGTCCCAAATCACGTCTCCAGGAGCAATCTCAACGAGACGAGGAGCCATGTGACTGGGCATGTGGTGGCTAACGCTCTGACAAGCCATATGCGCTGCAACTTGGCTGTTGAACTGGATGAATGCTGAATTCATCAGAGGGAACTTCTCGGGTTCGCTCTGATCTTGTTCGATTTCAAGGTTTAGTCTGGCGATCTCCTTACGGCAGTAGTAGATGGTGTCCACCTTTTTGCCTAGGAAGGTCCAGGAGGGCATGAAGGGTAGCCAAGTGAGTCCGAACAGGGGAAGACGCATGGTATCACGATCTTCTGGTTTGAGGTATTGCTTCCACATAGGCTCTTGCTCAAAACCCTCGTCGTTGAGATATTGCTTCTTGTATGCAAGAGGATACTTTTCCTCTAAAGAGACGTTCTTGGGGTCGTCATCTTCAACGGAAACCCTTAGCTCTGCATGTTCTCTCGACTTGGGCTCTGGACTGGGCATCGCAACTCCATGACTATCTTTCCAGAATTTCCAGCCTCGCTTGGGTGCCGGCTCCAGAAATCCGGTGGTCCAGTCTCCATGCTCTTTCTTTTTTGAAGCGGATGTTGAAGGTCGAAAAGTAGTAGGGGTAGGTGGCTCAACATGTACTCGACCATCATGCTCCTTTGAGCCATCCAGGTCTGAAGGTTTCACATCATGAGGCTTTCGGCCGACCATGGGCTCTAAATCGCTAGAATCATTGGCAGCACCATCGGCCTGGAAATCATGGGCCTCGTATAAGCTTTCCACACGATCATTCAAGTACCTTGGAGCATTGACAACATCATCAACCATTTTCCGGCCGAATCCAGTAATTCCATGTCCAAATTCAGAAATTGCGCCAAATACTGGGACATGGGGTTTCGGCTTCTCCGTATCATCGTCAGAAGCCTCGTCAAGCGTCTCCTCGACCTGCGCATCCAAATTAGTCGCAATCCGCAAAGTCGGGAAAGTGGTCTATAAAACCCTGGCAAGGTTTCATTCTGACATCGCCAAAAACCCATCGACATCAGATTTCACTTGAGATTGCGCCAACGAAATACGTACCGTGTGTGCCTGGTGGGGATTTCCTGCGCTCATTCCGGGCGAATTTGCCATTTGCAGACCAGCAGCGTCACTCTCGTCGTCCAAGCGCTTCTGATCTTTCCTTGATCGTGACTTTTTAGATGCCTTTGCCTCCTTTTTGAGTTGTTCGATGTGTTTCTTCTTCGCATTACGTATGAGGGAGGTTTCTGCGCCTTCCAGCTTGCTAGCGAGGGTGTCTCGAAGCTGTACCTTGTCGTTGAGCTCGTCGAAGTTGCGGTTGATCCATATGTTGCGAATGCCGCCTGGGAAAACATCGTACAAGCCATCCAGGGCCTCGTAAGTGAGCCATTTGCGTGGAATTGCGGTCACCAGGACTGTGGTGGCCGACGCGCGAAGCCGGTGCTGTGGTGAGGTCAAACTAGGATCTCACGTCAGCATTGTGTTCAGCTACAAGGCCATAATAGGAGTCATACTATGCCTGTCTAACCCTAATGTATCCACGCAGCTCATCATATACGTTATAGCAAAACCACATGAGCACAGCCACTGCCAGTAGCAAATGAGCCCAGAATCGGTCCGTATGAGCTCTTTCATAATTCTGCCATCCATATCTGTCCAAACCTTTCACATCTGCGTTGCTTCCACGGCTGTTTATAGGTATGAGGATTGGGAGAATGAACATTGCTGAGGGGACGAAGATTTTGAGGAGCATTCGAAGGTATCGGAGGAAGAAATACGCGTCTAGGCCGCATTTCGATATCAATTCATTGTTTGGCGTTGAGAAGACGGGTGCAATCCATCTGAAAAACCCCTTGGGAGGTGGCGGTACCCGATCTTTTTCGGCCACTAGAAAGGTTTTGGGGCGGCTTTTCGACGTGTTAGCATGAAATGCGCCATAGCCAGGGCCATACGTACTAGATGCGGCTGAATTTTTCTCGCAGCAGCCAAAATCCTACCATATAACCTCCAAAAATAGCGAGACCTCCTCCGAGTGAAGCCGCAAAGGTGGAAACTGACTGCCCAGACTTTGTCAACGCCGTACCAGCGCCCTGTGATGCATTGAAAGCCATTGTTGAGGTGTATGGTCATGAAACGAGGATGAATAATGGAATAAAAGGGGCTCGAAGGCGAATGAGAGTGAAGAGGATATTTGAGATGAGGGATGAATTGCGGTTGTAGGCAGAATCGCAACCGCAGACGAAGAGAATCTACAGGAAGGAGCAAATCACTACTGCACACTGAAATTAGTTATGGTCTTTCAATCTCAGATCGATATCAATGAACTTCTGGCAAAGGCCAGAACCAATCTTGCCGGAAAGCTATCGATCTCGATCTCAAAATAGTACATTGATATTTGAGAGAGTCATCTTGCAGTGCGTGACTTGAGAGCCGGATTAGTCACGCTCTCTCAATCTCAGTTCGAAATCGATGAATTTCTGGCAAGATTCAAAATCAATCTTACCAGAAGTTACCAATATCGATCGGTACATCTGTGAATAGAATATCTCGCAATGCAGAACCACGTACCTGCCAATAGACGTCAATTAATCCAGTCCTCTGGGTAGTGCTGTGTTCCCGAATCGGTTGCAATTCTCAAGCCTCAATCGACATTATTGAAGTCATAGGAATTCCACGGTTCTGTTCTGATGTCAACTCAACAATCGTGCCCTGCAACTTTTATGCCAATTGCAGATTTGAATCCGTACCTTAAGGCTCCTTCCAATCTGCTTTGTAACCCAGAGCAATCTGTAGCGCTGGCAGGTCAGTTGAAGTACTCCAAGAGCGGTCGGTACTCTCAAATTATTGGTGAACTTTGACGATTGCTTCCCTAAGACTGTGTAGGACATGACTTACCCTTCGTCTCTTTCCTAATGTCTCTAGCTTTCAGAAAACGAGCCAGAAACCTATCGCTCTCGTAGACTACAAGGCATCGAATAAGTAAGATGTCTTGTGTTCGAGAACGAGAGTGATAGATTTCTGGCGGGGCAAATTTTTTCTATCGGAAACATGGAAAGAGCTTCGTTGGAGGATGGAGATCGGAATGCAAGTGTTTCAAGAAAAAAACTACTACCAGAACATACCTTTTCACCCACGAATTGGTTCGAGTGGTTCTGACTTTCCTTTGGCACACGGCGCACAGCCTAGTTCACTAAAGTCAGGTTAGTTGAGGAGCTTTCTATGTGAAGTTCACCTGCCGAATGTTTCACAAGCTGATAATCAATGTAAAAGACGTGTTGATAGAGCTCCTAAACACTGAATACTGTATACCAAATTGTCAAGGATGTCTTAAGCGCTGGTACACACCTTTTGGAGCCCCTGTAACCCAGCCTTCAATGACCTGCAAGTGGCTGTTCGCGGCAATGGTTGAGTGACAGTCCCTGTCCTCTGTGAAGGAATGAGAGAGTCATATATCGCCAGCGAGTGGCCGTTTGCAACATATCCAAGGGGTGTTGTTTGCACATTTGAATTCCACGCCGTCAAAACCGGCGCGTCTATTCCTTCCTGTCGCACAGCCACCCGCGTCATGATGCAGTCTCACGTGTTTGTTTGGCTGAGGCCCGAACCGTTTGAAACATCGTCGCGTCTCGCTTGCGGATTTGTCGAAGATCTCAAAGTGATTCGCGGAATGAAATCTTGGGCCGGGTTGAGGGCGGTAAGGTTCCCGGTCATGAAAGTCCAGGTCTATAAACCCGAGGTCTGCTGGTTCTATACAACTACATCTCAACCTGCAATCCCTCATTGTATTCAGATCACCACGCCAGAGATCGGCTTTCCTCAGTGAAGAACGGTTACGATCTGGCAGACAATTACAAGAACGCTTATTAACCTGTCGAGGGACCAGTACTCCAGATTCCCGGGGATCCATACAACTAACATTCCAGAAGCGGGTAAAGACTAAAAACCTATATACATGCCGAAAAAAGTCTGCTATATGCATTAACTATCTACGATATATATAGTTATTAAAGTTACTCGGATATGCTTAAGCCGAGCTAATTAGAAGCTATAGAATTAATTAAAGTATATAAGAGACTATTTATATAGATAATATACATAGTAGACTTTTTTAGTATTATAGTATATACGGTAGAATAGTCTATTTAACTAATTAGAGAGCTATATTCTAGACCGCTATTTTACCGTATCTTTATATTATATAAAGTCTCTCCTTAACCTATAATTATTACTACTTTAAACTATTATAAACTATCTAAATAGCGATACTACTATTACGTAAATCTAGTAGTAACCCTCCGGTAAGCCTCTCTACCCTACCTATAGCCCTAGAGACTATTAGAATAGCTTTAAAATTACGCGTTAGTATAGTTTTTTATAATATATAGAAGGGAATCGACTTAGTTACTAATCTTTTAGTTTAAGATAACCTCTTATATATAGTAACGTATAGTAGCTATAAGAGGAAGTTCTAGGTAGCTAAGTACCGTAGGTAAGATATATATAACTATACCTTTAAGGTCTATATTACTTAGATAGATATAGTCTTTTTAACGCCTATTTTACTATAAGATTCTAATATAATTAGGGATACCTTCCGTCTATAAACTACGTATCTTTAAGCCTTATATAATATACTAGCCGGACGTATATAATAGCTAGAGGATACCTTATTCCGTAAAGTATCTTTCGTACTATTATTACGACCTCGTCTTCTTAGACTATACTATTAAGCTAAAGTAGTTAAAGACCTCCGAGCGGCTTAAGCCTAGTAATAAGATCTCGTACTAATAAGCCCTTCGTACGAGAAAGACTATACTTAAGTTAATTAAGAGTAATACGTAGCTATAGTTTTAGTATATTCGGTTATTTTTAAGGTTTATATACGATAACTATACCTCTACTATACTCTAGGTTACTACTAAGGGCGATATACTTAAGCTTAATAAATAGCTTAAAGACTATAATAGTATATCCGTAAAGATAAAACGTACTAAAGATAGTATTTTTAAGGGCCTAGTAGTAATACCTATAGTATATAGATCCGTATAGATCTATATACGTAGGCTATTAATACTTAATAGCGCTTATCTATCTATAACCTTTAATAGTATACTTTTACTAGTAACTAGGGTTAATACCGATAAGTCTATAATTATAAGAACTAGCTTAACCGTACTATAAGGAACGCCTATATATAGTATATATTACGCTATATATAGGTATAGAAGATACTTATAATTCCCTACTAGGGGAATTATCCCTCTTTAGCTATTAGTCTTACTATAATACTATCGTTTACTATATTTACCTTTTACCTATTATTATAATTCTAATAGCTCTTAACTCGGTATAGATCTAGTAAAAGATAACTTCTAATCTAAAACTATCGAGATCTACGCGTAGTACTAGCTAGATACCCGTATCGAACTCGAAGGCTCTAGATACGTAAGGCGGGAGTAATATATCTATAGAAGAGGAGAATAATCTAGACGTCTCCGAGTAGGCTATAGACGCTACGCTAGATAAAGTAAGGCGTATCGTAGCCCTTAGAGGGAAGTAGGTTAAACTAGTAAGGCTAATAGCTTAGATAGAAGATCTTAATAATATACTAAGTTCTCCTACGGCGTAAGACGCGAGCGCTACGCCTATACTAACTAATATCTAATCTAGTAAAGAGCTATAACCCGAGAAGTTATAATTATATAAAGGGAAAAGTATACGCTCTTATCGTAAGTAGATACGTAGCGTAGAGAATACGTTCCGTCTTACGCCTAATACTTTCTAAAGTAAGATCTCTAAAATTATATACGTACTCTAGTTTATAAGTGTACCCTCTATACCTTCTAGATAGATAAGGAGTCTACCCTAGAAGAGAACTAAGTTACTTAGAAGTACTTTAAGACTTTCCTACTTAACTTAATCGAGAACCCGGAGAATCGCTAGCTAGACGTAATATAGCTATATATAGATAGTAAGTAAGGCGTAGAGTAGTCTATAGTATCTTTTAACTCCTACTTAATAAGCCTTAAGTCCTAGATTAAAGAGCTCTATACTATAATCTAGCTATAAAACTACCTCTAGTATAAGCTACGCCCTAATATAAGATTAATACTTTCTAACTATTAAGATATCTCTAAAACTCGAGACGTAATCGTAGCGCTAGCTATACGCTTAGAGATAAATAAGCGCCGAGTAATAAACTCTTATACCTTAGAGAGAGATCCTAAGCGTAGGAATACCTAGGGTAATCGTATTTATATATCTATAAGTAAGGGGTAATATTAAGTATCGTAAAGAGATAGTAGGCTATCCGATACTAATACTACCCCTATATAGCCTAGGAAAGAGAAGGATCTCTTCTCTATCTAATACTATAACTATAGAGAATACGGTTACTACGCTAATAAGTACCCTAAGCCCTAAAAGCTAAAGAAGGTTATAGAGGTTATAGCTAATTAATACTACGACCTAACGGGAAATAAGTTAGTATTATTCTAGCTACGTAGATAACGCGCGCTAAAGTCGTAGAGTTATCTATCTACGAGGCTTCTAGGAAAGACTAGAAAGGGTCTAGGGCCTTATTAAGTATACTTAGCGAGAATCTAATACGTATAGGTATTATACCCTCCTCGTATACCTAAGGTACTATAGTAAAAAAGTTAATTACTATTTTTTCTACCCTAAAAGGGGACTAATCTAAGTATAATATTACTACTACGCTAGACTTAGGCGCTAAGAAGCCTAAGATTAACGTTATTAGTTCTCTTCTAGCCCTAGAAATAGATCTAATCTCTATAGATATTCTAGCGCCTCTTATAAGTTAGGGAGCCGGTAATAGTACGAGTTACTAAGGAGTCTATAAAGGCGTATAGAAGGCTACTAACTCCTTAGGAGTTATAAGGTAAGTAGAAGTAGAATTTTACGCCCTAGATAGAAAGGGTTCTAACTACCTCTTAGGGATACTAGCTTTATTAGACGTAAGGGTTAAGCTCGACCTAGAAGTAAGGCGGTAGCGTTTTAAGAGCGCTAATACTTAAGTCCGCCTTATCTTAGTAGAAGAACTAGTAAGTAAGAATTCTATAAATATTTTTAAGCTAAGAAGCGAGGATATTACCCCTATTCTAAGCGTAGACGAATTCGAGTAGAATACCCTACCTATCTAACTACCTCCTAAGTTCTAGAACTTTAATTCTATCTTCGATAACCGTAAGGCTATAAGTATACTAGCTATAGAGGGCGTAGAGTATACTATCGAAACTATAGTAGATCCGCTATTTAGGAAGATATATAACCTCTTAGTAAAGAAGCTAGAGATTCTTAGGTAATATATTAATAACGCGAGTACGAGTAGCTAGATCTACCTATTAACTAGCCTAGCGGGAGTAGGTATTCTATTTATCTCTAAGAAGGAAGGCGAGCTACGCTTATACGTTAACTACTATAGGCTAAATAAGGTAACTATTAAGAATCGGTACGCGCTCCCTCTTATCTCCGAACTTCTAAACCGCCTATAGGGCGCTAAGTACTATATAAAGTTAGATATAAAGAATATATATTATTATATCCGTATCCGGCTAGGCGACGAGTAGAAGACGGCGTTCCGTACCCGCTATAGATACTACGAATACTTAGTTATATCTTTTAGACTTACTAATATACCTACTACTTTCTAGGCCTATATTAATAAAGCCCTAAGTAGACTAGTAGATTCTATATATATAGTATACCTTAATAATATACTTATCTACTCCGCTAGCCGTACTATCTATATACGGTATATACGCGAAGTCCTAGGTCGCCTTAAGTAGTTCGGTTTATACGTTAATCTAAAGAAGTATAAGTTCTTCTCCTAAGAAGTAGAGTTCCTAGGTTATATTATTAATACGTAGGGTATACGTATAGACCCTAAGCGTATCTTAAGTATTATAGAATAGCCTAAACCTAAGACTTATACTAAGGTATAGACCTTCCTAGGATTCTATACCTTCTACTATAGGTTTATTATAAGGTACTCGCGTATTATAGTACCGCTTATAGTACTATTTAAAGGATCTAAAAATAGAAAGTAGACTAGTCCCTTTCTTTAGCCTACTAATATAAAGGATACTTTCCTTATACTAAAGAAAGCGTTTACGTAAGCGCCCCTACTACGCTATTTTAATTCTAAATTAAGGATTAGAGTAGAGACTAACGCCTCTAGTATAGTAGTTACGGCTATCCTAACCTAAGTATAGGATAGTAGCTAATAGTACCCTATCGCTTTCTAGTCGCGTAAACTTCTTCCTACGGAGTAGAACTATAAAATATATAAGTAGGAACTACTCGCTATTATCGTAGTCTTTTCGTACTAGCGGTATTATCTTAAAGAAAGCTACTACCCTATTAAGGTTCTTATAGACTATAATAATCTCGTAGGCTTTATAGAGTTATAGTAGCTAAATAGCCGGTAAGCCCGCTAGACTATACTACTTTTAGTATATAATTTTATTATTATATATAGAGTACGACCTAAGAATCTAGCGGATACCCCCTTAAGGCGGCTAGACTACGATTCGTATACGCCGAATATAAATACCCTACTCCCTATATTATATTAGAAGTTAGGATTACTACCTAGGGTAGTAGTTATCTAGAGTCTTTCTATTTAGAAGAAGTATAGAGTAGACGTACGGATTAATAGGGAAGCTAATAGCTCGTAACTACGTAGTAATAAAGGCGGATAGGCTAAAGATATCTATAAGTAGGTATAGAATATCTACCTAGTCTAGGCTAAAGAGACCGCGCCTATAACCCCTAGGTCTCTTACTAGAGACCTCCTAAAAGACGAGTACGCCTATTTAGACCTAGAATCTAGGCTAGAGGAATTCTAGTTAATTTAAAGTATAGACCCTATCGTACGTAGTATCTATATAAGGCTAATCGATAAGCTAATTAGGCTATACTAATAGATACGTACGTCTATAGGTACCTTATACTTTAGAGGAAAGATATACGTACCCTAAGACGCCGCGGTAAAGTAGGAGCTACTAAGACGCTACTATAATAATACCTTTACCGGGTATTTTAGAGTAGTATAAATATATAATCTACTTACGCGGAAGTACTTTTAGACGTATATATCTTATAACGTAGACGAGTACGTTAAGACTTACAAAGTCTACTAAAAGATAAAGATTAAATAGTATACCCCGTTTAGAGACCTATAGTCCCTACTATAGCCTAAAGGACTATAGTAGGAGTTAACTATAGACTTTATAAGTAGAATACCTCCTAGTAAGATTAGAGGTAAGGCTTATAATACGCTCTTAGTAATACTCGACCGCTATACGAAGATAGCTCTATATATTATAGTTACTAAGAAACTCTTAGCTTTAGACCTAGCTAATATTCTTATAGAAAGAGTAGTTACTAGATTTAGGGCCCCTAGAGGTATTATATTAGATTAAGACTCTAGGTTTACTAGAGTCTTTTAGTCCGAACTCTACTACTATACGAAGATTAAGCGACGATTAAGTACGGCGTTCTACTCTTAGATAGATAGTTAAATAGAGAGATAGAACTAGATAGTTTAGGAATACCTAAGAGCCTTCTACTCGGAAAATTAGAGTATATAGGCTACGCTACTCCTAGTCGCGGAGTTTATATATAATAATAGTAAGTATACTACTATAGGTATCTCCCTATTCTTTACGCTATATAGCTACTATCTAGAGATCTACTTTAAAGCTAGTAATAAGTAGGGGAATAAAGTACTAGCGGTAAAAGAGCGTATCTAATCCTTATACTTATTACGCGCTAAGCTAGTAGCTCGCTAGTAGAGAGTAAGCAAATCATAAGTAAAGAGCTATAATAAGAAGTATATCCCTATAAAATTTAATAAGGGAGATTTAGTCCTCGTATCTACGAGGAATCTCCGTATAAAGACTCTAAGTAAGAAGCTAGCGTAACGTATAATAGGCCTCTTTTAAATCCTAGAGCTAATTAGGTCCTAGGCCTATAAGATATAGCTACCTAATAATTATAGAATATATCTAGTCTTTAGTATCTCTCTTCTAGAAAGATACTACCTACGAGAAGGTAGTAAGTAAGAGATTCTACTACCCCTAGAAATTATTAACGGGGAAGAAGAGTAGGAAATTAAGGAGATTCTAGACGCGCGACGTAAAGGTAAAGTATAGTAATATCTAGTAAAGTAGATTAGTTACCTATAGGAATTTAACTAGTAGATTCTATAGAAAAATATAGATAACTCCTAAGAGATAGTTTAAGCTTATAAGTATAGTACTAAGGGCTATCTAATCTTAGCGTAAGGAGTACGTAAGCCTAAGATAGAAAGCCTTAAAGGCGTAACGGGCGAGGATACGGTAATAATAACCTTAGGCTAGATAACTTTAAGAAGATTATAGAGGGGAAAAATAAATAAGAAGAATTCTTTTTATTAATCCGCTAAAGCGGTACGTATAGTAAGTAGCTAGGAGGGGGCGGCGAGGCGTAGTAAGGGAGTACTAGCTAATAAAGCCTAGGATTTTAAAAAAAATTCCTAAAGCGCCTAAGACGCTATATACTACGCTTAAATATTAGGCTCGTAAGCGAGCCGTATACTATACTAAATCCTACTTCTCTATTTCCTCCTCCTTCTCCTCCTCTTCCTTCTCTACCTTCTTAGTAGAAGCTAGGGTATAGGTATTCGTATCGTCGTCGTCGATACCGTCTATACCGGCTATAGAGTCCTCGCGGTAGAGGCGCTAGCTAAAAAGACTCTATAGCTAATTAGTTAAAATAAAATCTCTAGGGAATTAGGAATTACGAGAAGGGAGTAGGGCGAGACCGTTCTATACGCGATTAGTATAGAAAGCGTAGGTAGAAATATCTAACGTATAAAAATTCGTATTTAGCTTACGAGCTCTAACTAAGTATTAGTTAAGACGACGGCCTTACGTAGGGTAAGTATAGTAGTAGAGTTTTTAGCCTTACGGCCTTTAGTAGCTCCTTCTTTACTCTTTTACTCCTAGGTAGGGATATACTAAGTTATAAGGCGGTTAAACTACTTATAGTAGCGCGCTAGCTAGTTCTCGAGAGACTCTTCGTCTAAAATAAATTAGTAAGAAGATAAATATATAAGTAGTACGCGTATATATACTAGCGCGGATACGTTTAGTAGTCTCTAATAAGATATTAGTATATTTATTTAACTTAGTTAGTATCTATAAAAAAAATATTAGTTAGTAATTCGATAAGTAGTAGACGCGTAGATTATAATATACCTCGATATACTCGTAGCGTAAGGTAGTATAATAACTATACTTCTATAAAAGAGGCTTATAGTAAGTAAGAATACGCTCGGGGTCGTAGGCGTAGCGTACGTAGTATAACTAGTAGAGTTACTCTAGGTCTTCTATCTTTCTTTTAAAAAAAAAGAAAGAAAGAAGAGATAGTAGGAGGCTACGAGGGTATAGTAAGGATATTACTTATTAAATTAAGGAAGTAGGAGGAGCTAATATAAAGATAAAGCTAGAGAAGAAAATTTTACGATACGAATATTTATTTTATTTAGGATATATACGCTCGGGCCGCGAGAAGCCTAATATACGTTTTACTAAGAATAGAGATTTTAGAAAATCTAGTATTTTAATTTTAGGATAGAAATTATAAAATTCTAGGATCTAGCGAAGCCGCTACGATATATATACGTACTATATAATATATCTACCTAGATAGTCTATAAACGCGACTCTAAGATAGGCCTATATTCTTTTTAAAGCTCGTACGCCGTATTCGAGTTACTAGCGAGATACGTACGCGCGGCCTTATAAAAGTATACGGATTACTATAAACTCTACCCTAGGGATAGAATATATAAAGGGGGGGATAGTTATAAGGACTAGCTTAACCGTACTATAAGGAACGCCTATATATAGTATATATTATACTATATATAGGTATAGGAGATACTTATAATTCCCTACTAGGGGAATTATCCCTCTTTAGCTATTAGTCTTACTATAATACTATCTTTTACTACATTTACCTTTTACCTATTATTATAATAATTATACTTACTTTTACTATTATAAGGGTAGAATCTATAGCTATATAGAGCTAGTTCTTCGATCTTATTAACTAATAGATTCTTAAGCTACTTAATAAGGCTTTTAAGAAGAGTTTAGCTATTATTACTAACCGCTAAAAAGAACTCGGGCCTATAATTCAGAAGTACTTTTCTTATATATAGTATTACTAGTATATATAGTATCTTACTAAGAACGTTAGTAAGTTATATATAAGAGTAATTAAATAGAAGTTTCGTAAAGCGATATAAGTAACGAAAAAATCTAAGTATACTTAGATTATACTTAAAATTAAGTTATTATCTAAGCCCGTATAGCGATATATTAAGGATATTAGTAATAAAGTACGGTAGGTAATATATTACGGCTAATTTACATCTAAAAGTACTAATTTTATTATAGTTACTATTTCTTATATATACTAGTTTTAAAGTATCCTCGCTATAGCTATACGACTTTAAATATTAGTAAATCTATAAATAGTAAATTCCGTAAATAGTAATAAACCCTAACCCTATTATTTCTTCTTAAGTATCTTTAGATATATTTAATACGGATCTTCTATAAACGGAGTACTTTTAAATAGCCTTATTTATTACTTACGAGATTTAGTAAAGCTTATTACGATTACCGTACTATATTAGGCTATAAGATAATATATATACTATAGCGAGAGGGTAAGATTTAAAGCCTTAAAAATTTACTACTTATACTTATTAGGTATCGTACTTATACGACTTTATAATACTACGGCCGGAGGATAGATTATTAATATTAAAAAAAAGTAATATATATATCTTAAGTAGTAAGATCTTCGGCTACTATACGCGTATACTTAGTATATATAAATATATTTTAAGATACTAGTTTAAAACCTCGCGTATCTACGTAATCTTAGTAGCTAAACTTACCTTAGATAGGTCTATAAAGTAACGTATTTTAGCTTCTATAGGGGAGTACTTCTTAATAATCTTATTATAGATAAAGTTACTAAACTATTCCGACTAGTAAAACTATCTAGGCGGCCTCGTAAAATCCGTTTTAAGGCTAATATAGTAAGAAACTATATTCGGAGGTAATCTCGGCTTACGTAATCGTAAACCGAAGTTACTACGGAGGAATCGGATAAATATAGTAATTATTTATACTATACTAGCGGTAATACTTTCGAGATAGAAGGTAGCCTTAATAACCTTAGTAAAACGGAGGATTATCTCTTAAAGAGACTACTTAAAAAACGGCGCGCCTCGAAGGTTATAAAGACTTTAAAAACGGCTTTAAAAACCGCTTTAAAAATGGCTTTAAAAGTAGCTTTAAAAGTAGCTTTAAAAGTAGCTTTAAAAATACTAAAATCGAGTACTAAGGCTATACGGTAGGGGTTAATTACTATATCCTTAAGTTTATCCTTAGATTTATCCTTATTTTC
Organism: Venturia effusa; assembly: GCA_007735645.1. NCBI lineage: Eukaryota > Fungi > Ascomycota > Dothideomycetes > Venturiales > Venturiaceae > Venturia > Venturia effusa. Next base: position 1,086,247 of record CP042201.1, on the reverse strand, counting down.
TAAGGATAACCCCCTACGGAGGAACTAGAGGTTTAGGCTAAGATTTAGCCTCGGCCTTACTTTACTTCTTATAAGAATACTAAGACCGCCCTTACTAATAATAACTTAGCCGAAGAAGCTAAGTTATACTTAGTACTACTTAATAGCGATAACCCCGATACGGATAATAAAGAATCTACTTAAATAATAAGGACCCTCCCTTATAGGATAGATAAGGTAACTTCTACTACTAAACGGCTACTAATTAAGTTACTAATATAGTCGCCGGTAAGAGGGCGGTAGTTAAAAAAAAAGAGGATTTATATTACGTATAAGATATATAGTAATATAGGGTATTTACCTTAAGATTATAGTCTTAGCGTATAAAATAGCTTAATCTTACGAGATTAAGCGATTACCGTATAGTTTAAGTTTATATATTATTTAAATATAGTTAGCGTAGTTAAAACGACGGCTAGTTACTTACTACTATAATATTATCTATCTCGCTCGTATATAGTAGAAAAATAGTCTCTAATATATATTATAACTATCTACGATATACGTTATAGAGTCTCGTATATATATTACCCTATTTTTTATACTAAAATATGCCTTAATATATATAGATCTTTATAATGCATATCGTAGATAGTCAATACATATAGCAGACTTTTTTCGGCATACATGTGGGTTTTGAGTCTTTACCCGATTCCAGAAGTTTTGCGACTCCAGTGTCGAAATCGCATGGATGAGAGAGAATGAACAAGGCATTGCCACTTCTCAACAACTTACAGGCAATCATTGGAAAGCCACGTGGTGCTCGGTCTAAGGCACTTTCTGGGCAATGAACACTTTCATGAACGACTGGTTCTCAATAATCTGCAAGCCCGTAGTCCAGGAGCTTGATCAAAATCGCAAGAATGTTTGCTGCCCTCATGGACCCACTTGAGGGCTACACAACTAGACTTTCAAGTCATCAGTCAGGTCAGACTGATGGATGTTACTTCAAAGTTACTGATAAGTTTAATGCACGAGTTTATCATGTGCAGAAGGATTTAGTTTGCACTGCTCAGTCCCAAGTCCCTTGCTGCAACTATTCGGATCCAATGTCACACAGCGAAACCAAAATATAATGACACGGCTGGGGCTAAAGTTTCGAAGGCGATCATTCAGGATAACGAGAATTATGTTATGGGCGCGACGCGCAAGATCTTTGCCCAGGTGGATGATTGTTAGTCGGGAGATGTGGCCAAGGGAGCAGAGGCTATTGTGGATGTTTTGACGAAGAATGGTCGTGCTGAGGGGAGAAAGATATATTCGTCCGGCTGGTTCTGGGTAGTGCTTGTCAGGATGGTGTCCGAGCAAAGCTTGAGGAGACGCCTCAATTACTGGATCAGTAGAAGGATATCAGTAACAGTACTAACTATTAGGCGGAGTAATGAAGTTAGCTTCGAGATTAGAGCTGAGGGTAGCTTTACGATCGAGCTCGAGGAAAATTACATTGAGGAAACCTTTCACGAGCGAGTAACAAAAATGGTCCATGTAGCCTGTCATTTCACGCCCATAGAAGATCCATCTCGAACTTACAGAATAGAATTTGCAACGCAAGGTTTCCAACGAGGCCTCACCTTCAATTGCTGTCATAAGATAGATGGTGGGCGATTAAGAAGGTTCGCGAGAAGGAGCTCGAGATTCTGTCCTCGAGAGCCAATCTTCTGCGCGCGATGCTCCGTTGCTTGATAAGGCGTGTTTTGTGTGACTTTGCAGACGAAGCACTTTACGATGATGTATGAGACGTGGCTCGGGATGTCGTGGAGAAGGCCAGGAAATCTCGATGTGTGGATTAGGACCGAAGTAAGAATTGGAGAGGCTGGGAAAGATTTTGAATTTGACACGCGACGTGCAGGTGAGACATTTGCAGATACGCGGCGGGAACTTTGGGTTACGCGGGATTCCCAATCCACAGTGAAGGTAAATGATGTCGTCGTGTCCCCTTGGGATATAAGATATAGATACCATATGATGACCTTTGCACGAATCACGCGGATACGATAAGATGCCATCAATTTGGGAACTCCAAGGCATGCGCGAGGCTGTCGAGCCTTCCATCTGGCATCTATCAAGTCTAAACTCCTGGCTTCGCATTCGCACTTCCATAATTGTGATAGAATACACAGCGAAACATCGTCGGCGACACCTTCACACACACTTCGTCACGTCGCGGCCGCCGAATTTTCCTTTTTGTCCATTTCCGTGACGCCTTCACGTCACGTCCAGCCTTCGCGTGTTGCAGCAGAGCGCGACTCGGGTCAAAGCTTTTCAATATAACTCCTCAGCCATTCCCCTCGCATCCTGCCTCCGTTTGCATCTGTCTCTCGGTTTTGTCTCCAAAGTCTATTGTTCCTATTCTACTATACAATCATGTCGAGTCGTGGAATCACCCCTCCCGTCGGAAACGACCAGAATGTCTTCAATCCCACCGGGAGACTCAGGAAACCGCCACCGGTCACCCCAAAACGCTTCAGCAAATTCTTCACTCCAAGAACCTCAACAGGCCGTGTCTCGAAACCTACCGTGACTCGAGCTGGAAGGCAATTGCGCGATATCACCGACCAATCCTCTCTTAACTCCCGAGTCCCTCACCCTCGACAATTTCGCACCCCGAGTAAGAAGAGCGTGGCTTTCCAGGATGTGAATGTGAAGTCAAAAGCATTGCAAACCCCGACCTCGAGCTCAAGGAAGCGCAAATCATATGCCACACCAGAATCGTCGCCACCTCAGCAATCCTCTCCATGCAAGCGCATCCGCTCAGACGATGTCATTCCCAGCTCGCCGCCAGCATACTTGGATGATCTGCCGGTGTATGAGAGGAGTATGACACCAGAGCTCAGAGAACCGCCACCGCGCATTCGAAGAGCTCATGGGGGGAGTGCTGCCTCAAGGATGTTGGAAAGATCTTTTGGAGGAGCAGATTATATAGCCAGGGGTCGGCGGCGAGACAATTGCATACGTCCGTCACCTTTGAGAGTCTTGATTTGAGACACGTGCTGACACAATCCAGACTGGCAAGCTCAGACGGCTAATTTCTACACTGAGCCGGACGATGCCCACCAATTCGCACATCCAGCTCTTCCGTTCTGCACAGCTAGCTGTCATACCAACAGTCTTGTTGCTATAGGAGACGAATCAGGTAGCATTCGCTTGGTTGAGACTGGACGAGGCTCGAAAGATCTTTTCTCGGAAACAATTGTACCTTTTCAGCCTCATACCAACGCCGTCATGGACCTCGCCTTTTCGTCGGACGATTCCATGTTGGCCACGGCCTCAGGCGATCAATCTTCCCAGATCATTGACATGAAGACGCAGAAGATCAAGTACCGAATGCACGAGCATACCACCTCGGTCAAGCAAGTCTGTTTCCAGCCAGGCAACGACAACGTTATTGCAACGTCGAGTCGGGATGGTAGTGTGCGAATATGGGACATGCGTTGCAAAGGTGCCGAGGTTTACGTTGCTGAGACTAGACGACCCTCTGGCTTTATTCCTGCGGATGAGCTCAGGACGCAGTACAAGGCTTGGGATGCCAGCACGTACAATACCATACATGGAGCGCATTCGGACTCACATGCCATCAAGGGAAACAGTACCTTTGCGCGCGATTCTGGCCTCAAAGACACCGCCCCTACACAAACGTCGCGTGCAGGAGCCATATCTGTGACATCCATATCATTTCTCTCCTCTCCTGGCCGATCGCATTTGCTACTCACTGGCTCGGAATCCAGCACCACACTGAAACTTTGGGACATCAGAAATCGGTACAGCCGGCGCAATAGTCCTGTCGCTCTATCAACGACTCAGCAGCCAGAATCGCATTCAAGACACCGACATTTTGGAATTACTTCATTGACACAGGGCGGTGACGGGAGCAGAATATACGCTTTGAGTCGAGACAATACTGTATACGCATATTCGACAGCACATCTCGTCCTCGGACATGCCCCTGAGCTGTCCTCAACCTTCTCCGCAAAACACTCTCGCTCTGTCACCGACGGTCGAGCAGGTCTAGGACCCATCTATGGCTTCAGACATCCCATGTTACACGTCACCTCTTTCTACGTGAAAGCGGCAGTGAGACCTGCGATGGGAGACAAGGCCGAGATCCTGGCTGTTGGCAGCTCCGATGGTAGCCCTGTGTTATTCCCAACCGACGAGACTTTGTTGTGTCGATCTCAGGTTCCTCAGAATGAACAGCCAAGCTCACCTCGCCTGTTCGACATTAATGGTAACCTATCATCATCGCCTATCATGTCATCAAGCCCAGTTTTTGGTTCGCGACCAAGGTTTACTCGCAGCGCATCATCGACTTCGGGTATTTCTACAAGGATGCTTGATACCATTCCCATTCACAACAATGTGGGAACTCCGCTTTTGGAAGGACACAAGAAAGAGGTGACATCTGTTTCTTGGACTTATGATGGTGACCTAGTAACGCTTGGAGATGACTATGTGGCTAGGTGCTGGCGAGAAGGACCTCAGGCTCGAGAGATGCGGACTGGTGGACCGGGCCATGCTAGGCGGGCTGGCTGGGGCTGGGCTGGGGTGCAAGATGGATGGGATGATGATGATGATGACGAGGAGGAGGATTGAACAACGTTGGACTTTAAACGCATTCTCTGCGCCGCACTTTCAAATTTAGCATAGCGTTTGAGCGTTTAAGCGAATGCAGACTTGGATGTTTGCCATTTCTATATCTTCGAATAGTAGTCATCACATACCACTATCAATTGGATTATTATTATGATGTTTTCGAGTACTTCGGTGAGACTACGTCCATCGAATTTATCAAAGATGGAACACGGTAATTTCTCAAAATTAGTGCCGCCAACCTAGCCAGAAATCATGATAGATTTTCATACTCGAACTTTGCCAAATGAATGGATTTTTGGCGGCTTTGAGTACGGTATCGACTTTCAGCAATTGATTAACGTCGATCTCAAGTCATCGATGACACTAGTTTAGACTCTTCCAAGTTCTGATGGGTTAAGTCGCTGTTAGTGATCGATCCAGCCGTGCCAGCCTTGCTAGGATCCACCTTTTACCTAGTTCTGTCTAGCGCAAAGTAGTTCTAGCGGGCAACCTCTGAAAAAAAGTTCAAGATAGAGGGTCTGCAACTTTCCGCTCAGCACAACCCTGAACAAGGGAAGGAGTCGCCATTAGTCTTTACCATGTCCGAAAAGAAATCATCCAAGAGAAGCGCGAAGCCTACGAAGGAGGATTCGCGACCTTCGAAACGGGCGAAGGTGGATGAGAAGACGGAGGAGAGGAGGAAGCCTGTTAAATCGAATGCGAGAACCGAAGAAGCCACCACAACAGACACCCCGAAGCCTTCGGCGCTAAAATCTTCCTCCAAAACCACAGAGACTTCTTTTCCCAGAGGTGGCGCCAGCGTATTGACTCCTCTCGAACACAAGCAAATCGCGATCGAAGCGAGACAGGATGCTCTGTTTGAAGAAGCTGGGGCAAAGCCTAGAAGCAACTTGAGCGACGATGAGTTCGAAGCTGAAGAGAAGGATGTGAAGTCCAAAAGCGCAAGGAAGAGAAGGAAAACGAAAGATGCCGGTGCGGAAAAGGAAGACAAGGTTGCGAAGATTGAGGGTTTGAGCTTCAAGAGGTTGATTCCAGGTTCATTGGTACTTGGACAAATCACGAACATTACTTCGAGAGACATTGCGCTTGCATTGCCGAATAACCTTACTGGATACGTTCCCCTCACGGCCGTCTCGGATCAACTTACAAAAAGGGTGGAAAAGATGTTGGACGAGAATGATGAGGACAAGAGCGACGACGATGATGAGGATTTCGAGGACATTGAATTGAGAAACTTGTTCAAAGTCGGCCAATACCTTCGAGCGTACGTCACATCAAATGGCACTGATGTTGGAGGCAAACACAAGAGGCATATTGAACTGAGTCTACAACCGCAACTCGTAAATAAGGGCCTGAGTCAATCCGATATCGTGGTAAATAGCATGATCCAAGCGAGTGTTGTCAGTGTGGAAGATCACGGTCTCATAATGGAATTGGGCATAGAAGATGGGGACTCGATCAAGGGTTTCATAGGTGCGAAAGACCTCGGAGCTGGCATCGATCATTCTGCGATTCAAGAGGGCGCAGTATTTCTCTGTCTTGTTACCGGATTTGGTGCAAACAGAAAGATTGTCAAGTTGTCGGCGGACTACTCCAAAGCCGGCAACTTGAAAAAGACACACTTCATCTCCGACGCGCCTACAGTCAATGCCTTCCTTCCTGGAACCGCTGTCGAGGTTCTAATTACAGATGTAACGAGCTTCGGAATCACCGGGAAGATTATGGGAATGCTTGACGTTACAGCGGACCAAATTCACGCCGGTGGAGCCCAAGGCCTGACGGATTTTGAAAAGAAATTCTCCGTCGGCTCCAAGGTCAAGGCTAGAATACTTTTCACATTCCCCAAAGAAGATTCAGAGAAAGTCGGGATATCAGTTGTTGACCACGTACTGGAGTTCTCCTCTGAATGTCTGAAGAATAAGCAGGGCGTCGCTCCTCTTGACCAGCTCAAGCTCTCATCTATTGTCGATGCCAAAGTTGTCAAAGTTGAGGCCGCGTTAGGACTGTTCTTGGATGTGGGAGTTCCCCGAGTCCGAGCATTTGCTCATATTTCGAGATTATCTGAGAAAAAGATCGATACGCTATCCCAAGATAGTGGTCTTTTTAAACTCGGCTCAACGCACAAAGCTAGAGTCATTGGCTTCAATCCCGTCGACGGTGTATTTCTCGTTTCGCTCGAACAGAAGGTCCTCGATCAGCCCTTCCTAAGGATCGAAGACGTTCCTATTGGTCAGATTGTAAAGGGTACCTTCGACCGATTTGTGATCAACCCGACCAACGCGCAGGTCGGGGGTATGCTCATGAACCTGGCGGAGGGAATTTCAGGTCTTATCCCAGCTATGCACATGGCCGATGTCACACTCATGCACCCGGACCGAAAGTTCAAACCAGGCCAAAAGCTCAAGGCTCGTGTGCTTTCCACCGACCTCGACAAGAGACTGATTCGTTTATCCTTGAAAAAAACTTTGGTAAACTCAGAGGCTGAGCCATGGACAACCTACGACAACATCAAAGTTGGCGACAAAAGTCCAGGTACCATCATCGTTGTTACTCAAGCAGGCGCGAAGGTTCAATTCTATGGCCGTGTCAGAGGCTGGCTCCCCGTGGCCGAAATGAGTGAAGCCTTCATCAAGAATCCCGAGGAACATTTCAAGCCTGGACAAGTCGTCAATGTTCGCGTTAAATCTATCGATCCTGTCAAGAGGGAGATGAAAGTCTCGTGCAAAGATCCATCAATATCTGGCGTCGATGAGCAAGGAATTCTGGGCAAGCTGCAGATTGGCGAGATGGTTGAAGGGGTCGTCACTTCCGTTGGCGAGAAAGTCATTGACCTGAAACTTGACTCTGGAGTCAAAGCTATCCTTACCCTTGGGCAGCTCAGCGATGGCTCGGAGAAAAAGAACGTTTCCACCATGGAGTCGATTCGTGTCGGTCAGAAGCTCCACAACCTTTTGGTGTTAGAAAAATTGACCCACCAGAAAGCGGTTGCGTTGTCGAAGAAGCCCAGTCTGATCAAGGCTGCGAGGAAAGGAACTCTTTTGTCAAGCTTCGAGCAGGTCAAGCCAAACACTGCGTTCGACGGATACGTCAGTAACATCGATATTAACGGAATCTTCGTCCAGTTTGGTGGTGGCTTCAGCGGTCTGCTACCGGTAAGCGGCATGTCTGACCAAATGCGTCTGCTGGAAAGCTCGGATTTTGGCATGTGGAGGGGCCAATCCATTCGTGCCAATATCTGGAGAACCGATCCTGCGAAGAAGCGAGTCACTTTGACGGTGCGAGAAGAACACATGGCATCCAAAGAGAAAAGCTCTGCACCTCCGGTCGTAAGTAGAGACCTCATCAATCCCGTTGATGAAGTCTCTACCACCATCGACGACTTTTCCTTTGGCAAACAGACCAAGGCGAAGATAAGAAAGGTGCTCACAAATCAGATCAATGTTTTCCTGGCCGACAACGTTGACGGTCGAATTCATATTACCGAGATCTATAACGACTACGAGTCTATCCCGAACCCTAAGCATCCACTCTCCAAATTCCACAACGGTGTGATTATGCCTGTGCGGATTATCGGTCTTCACGAAGCACGGACTCAGAAATACCTCCCATTGAGTCACCGCAATGCCATGCATTCTGTTTTTGAGTGCTCGGCGAAGCAGGCTGATGAGGAAGATCCTAAGCTGTTAACCATTGCTCAATTGGAAGTCGGCGAGGAGCGACTCGCTTTCATCAGCAGCATGGCAGGCGGTCACATTTTTGCTGAAGTAGGTCCTAACGTGGAGGGAGTCATCGACATCCTTGACCTCGTGGCATCGAGCAATAATCTGCAGAAGGAGTACCCAATTGGCTGTGCATTACGAGTGCGTGTTAAGAGCATTGACTTGGCGAAGAACAAGGCTGAATTCGATGTCGTTGGTGCGAAGCCAGGTCCAATGTCAATCGAGGATCTCAAGGTCGGCGGTGTATACACCGGTCGTCTCACAAAGGTCACCGACAAAGATCTATGTGTCCGATTAAGCGAGAAAGTCAATGGCTTCGTCCCACTGGTGGAGATCTCGGATGACTACGATACTGTGGACGTCTCTAAACATGATAGAAACGACGTCGTGAAGGTCGCTGTGGTACACATTGACACCGCCAGCAAGCGAGTCAATCTGTCGATGCGGCCATCTCTTGTTCTGTCCTCATCGCAATCCACTGTCAAGGATCGTCACATCGCTAAATACTCCGAACTAAAACCCGGCGATGTGGTGCGCGGTTTCATCAAGACAATCAATGACCACGGTATCTTCGTGTGGGTTGGTCACAACATCACAGCTTATATTGGGTACGCTGATGTCTCTGATAAGTTCTTGAAGAACTGGAACGAAGGCTACCAGGTTGGCCAGCTTGTCCAAGGCAAGGTCTTTTCATGCGATGCGGAAAATCAGAAGTTGAAAATGACGCTGAAAGAGTCCATTCTCAAGGATGCGAGCTGGAAACCGCCCGTCACGTTGGCAGATCTTCAAGAGGGTCAGATTGTTGACGCGACAGTTGTGCGCATTGTTGACTTTGGTATCTTCGTCAGCATTAAGAATTCCCGCAATGTTCGAGGCTTGTGCCATCGATCGGAAATTGCCGACGGCAAAATCACGGATTTCAAGAAGCTCTTCGAGGAAGGTGACAAAGTCAAGGCTAAGATCATCAAGATTGTGAGAGGCCAAACTCCCAACCAGAACCAAATCAACTTCAGTCTCAAGGCATCGCATTTCGCCGACCTAGCCGATGAAGTGGAAAGTGATGACGAAGAGTCTGATGGAGGCGTACCGTTGGATGCTGGCGAAGCGGAGGACAGTGATGTCGATATGGACGATGAGGTCGATTTGGGAGAGGTCCAAGACTTTGATCCTGAGCAGGATGATTCCGATGATGGGTCTGAGATGGAAGTAGACGACAGACCGACGAAGTCTTCGGTTGGCCTCACCACGAGTGGCTTCGACTGGAATGGAGAGATAGATCAAGAGAAGGATGCAGTTTCAGAACCCGAGCAAGCGCCTTCGAAAAAGAAGAAGCGCAGAAAGGCCGAGATTCAAGTCGATAAGACGGGCGATATGGACAAGAATGGCCCTCAGTCTGTTGACGACTTTGAACGACAATTACTTGGTCAACCCAACTCTGCCGGTCTCTGGATCGCGTACATGAAGTTCCAAGAGGATCTTGGTGAGATTGAAAAGGCACGCGCGATTCTCGAGCGAGCTTTGAGGACGATTCACATTCGCGAGGAAGATGAGAAGCTGGATATTTGGACTGCATGGCTCTACCTGGAGAACGCACATGGAACCCAGGAGAGCCTCGATAGCGTATTTGAGCGCGCTTGCCAGAATAGCAACAAGGCACTTTTGTACGAGCGTCTCGCTAACATCTACTCGGATCCAGAGGTCAAGAAGTACAAGGTATGCTCTCAGCCCATTCACTCTACCACGACGACATCCGCTAACAAAGACATTTCAGGAAGCAGAAGACCTCTACGAACGCATGCGCAAAATCCGCGACATATCCATCACCCCAACCTTCTGGCTCAACTACGCCACTTTCCTAATGACAACCCTCGACAAACCAGACGCGGCACGCGAACTCCTCAAACGCGCTCTTCAGTCCCTCCCAACCCACGAACACCGCCACACAATCGCCCTCTTCGGCGCTCTCGAATTCAAATCTCCAAACGGCGATATCGAACGCGGGCGCACCACTTTCGAGGGTCTCGTCGAGACGTACAGGAAACGTTGGGATCTGTGGGATATGTATCTTGATCTTGAATTGACGAAAGGACAGGATCATGTGAGTGCTGATAAGGAGAAAGCGAGGGCGTTGTTTGTGCGTATGGCTGGGGAGAGTATGAGACCGAGGAGAGCTAAGTATGTGTTTAAGAGGTGGTTGGAGTTTGAGGAGAGGGAGGGGGGGAAGAAGGGGGTTGAGAGGGTTAAGTTGTTGGCGAGGGAGTATGTTGAGGCTAGGGAGGGGGCGGCGGTGGAGGGGGTCTGATATTCATTGCTAAGTGATATCGTTCTGCTTCCCTGACCTGAGGTCTTTAAGAGATGAAGATAGAATTGGCGAGGTTGTGTAAAGCCGTGATTCGGTTGGCAAGACACGCTCAACGATTGCTTCCATTCGACGATATACAGTGCTAGTGTTATTTTCAAAACCTACATGTTGAAAGCCCCGTGGCCCCATGCTACTACTTAGTCGTCTTCGACCGGCAGATTTAATGCACAGATAGCTCCAAAGCCAAAGCTAAAGACAGATCCAAAGCTAGGTAAAGACAAAGGCTCATCTCATCCCAATTCCCCGCCAAGACTAGTGTAGGGTCCCGAGTATCTTATCCTCTAGTATCCTATCCTAACCCCTACTACTGTAACAAAGAAAAGAAAACAACCATCAACAACCCAAGTTTTTTTCCAGCCGTACAATTCTTCGCTATACAATTCTTCGCTACATAATCCATCACCAGAAACCAGAAACCAGATATACCATACCAGCACCACCAGCACCATACCAGCACCACCAACACCCACCTATCCTCCACCTATCCTCCACCTATCCTCCACCTATCCTCCACCTATCCTCCACCTATCCTCCATCCAATACATCCTCCATCCAATACATACATACACACGTATATGTGTGTCCTTATTTAAGAAATACGGGATATAACGACTAAACAAGACAGAGAAACCGACTAAAAAAAAAAAGGAAAAAAAAAAGAAAAACAGGAAATTCCATTCTAAACTCGACACTCACTCTCAGTTTCTCTACCCTACTCTACCCTACCCTACCCTACCCTACCATATTATATTCATACAGACAGACAGACAGACAGTAAGGTAGGTAAGTAGGTAGCTAAAGTTCAGTCGGGTACATCAATCAACCAACCAACCAATCAAGGAAAGGAAAGGAAATTCCGGGATAGTCACCGCCGCAGGTTATTTTATTGGGGGGAACCTAGGTAGGTTCAGGAAATTGCTGCATTTGGGCCCTCAGGGTTATACTTAGGTATTGGAAAAATTGCGATTCGAAACCTGATATCTTTGGGGCACTCCGTCCTACCTACTACACGAGGCAAAAAACGGGATTGGACGGGACATGACGACACCACCACCACCATCACGACCGGCTTTACAATGCCGCACTACCTTGGGTACACCCGTCCAACACAGCGACGACATGGAGAGAAAACAAAGGCAAAAGGTATGAACAGAGAATGAGAAAAGATATATAGCTCCCACCACCACCCGAAAACCAGTACCCATTGCCGTGCATATACGCCGTTCCCCACCCAAATGCCGAAAAAATTGCCCATCCCAAAAATCGCGTAGGAAAATACTCGTATTCTCTCGACACCGTCCACGCATCACGCAGCATTATCATTAACAACCCCCCACAGGTATCAATCTACGCTCGACCGAAAATCGAGGTTCCCACCTCCGCAGCTGTGGCGTCCAAACTCTGCACAGGCACAGAATTTGGGACGGACCGACGCGCCACAGCTCCAGTGGTTCGTCCCACAACTCTGCCGTCGTCAGCGGTAGTGGCGCCAGCGCCTCCATCGAGAACAAAGGGTCCAGCATCATTTCTGGGAGTCATGGGACCTTCCTGCACAGGGGGGCCCACTGTCAACTCATACGCTGTTGTGCCAGTCGATCCCGGTGTTGAACGGACTGGAATGGCTCGAGGAGCCGACACGGTTGTGGACTGAATCGATTCGATCTGAGTCGCCTCGTCATCCAGGGTGGCGACCGGTGAAAGAGAGGTTCCAAAGTCAATGTCATCAGCAGACGAGGAAGCAGAGTGTCCGTTCGACAGATCAGACATTGGCTCCATGGCTCGCGGTGTTCGGACGCCATCCGGTTCCTCGGACGAACTGCCCCCTGTACCGTTCGCGTCGCCTTCAAGCCTGCTGGCGGCCAAAGCCTCTTCAATCGAGTCTTCCTCCCAGTCCTCCTCTGCTTCCTCGACATCGGCTTCCAGATCGGCGACGGCACGGCAGTTTGGACAAAGGAAGTTGGGCCATGTATGACCGTTTAGAATAGGACGTATACATTTGTAGTGCCACACGTGAGAACAAGGCGCCACGAAGAGAGACTGGCACGGCTGGGTTTGTTAGCGAATGTGGCACGACATGTAGAAGGCCAACTTACAGCAATGGACATGAGACATATCGCACATTCGGAGCTGTTGACCGAGGCGGTATCTGAATCTTTAGGCTTAGCTTGGGTCAAGTTGCGGAGTTGTTTGTGGGTCTTTTTGCTGTTGCATTGTTAGCGGCATGCACATAACATGGTATGACAGACACCGCATACTTGAAGTTGTTAAGCGCCTTCTGCCAACCGCGATTGCATTCGATCCGAATCTTGACACATCGGAAGATCATTTCTTCGCCGCCACGAAAGTCAATACCTAATTGCACGACGTCTCCGTCATTTACAGGGTACGCTCGAGATTCGATGCCGGGCGGACTCAGCCTCAAGTGATTTAAAAAAGTGCCCGACGAGCTCTTGCAATCCTTTATGAACCACTGATTGTTCGCACACCAAAACTCGCAGTGTCGCCGGCTGACCACCTTTGACTTGAACCCCACCGGTGCATGTGAGGGGACGCTTGGGTTGATCTCTGGCGCAGCATTCTCGCGCTCAGAGTATCGTCCAACGCGAATGACAGAGGACTCCCCAGGTAAAGTTCTGGTTATGGCCGGAAAAGATAGAGACGGACGGTTGGCGCGAGGATCGAAATGGGGTATAAAGCGAATGGAGGGCAGTGTAGGGTGGTTTTTGGAGGTCTCATTCTCAGTGATATGGTCCGTGTTTGCCGTCCTGGGACCACTGTGTTGGCGAGCGCTCAGCACGGGAGCGGCGGTGTCTGCTCTGTTTCTCGTCATTGTGGTGGGTATAGTGGGAGCGAATTGTGCGGTGGTGGTAACAGTGGGGGCCGGATTCGAAGAGGGGGCTTCTGAAGTGGTTGACTGCTGTCTGATTGTGGGACGGGCAGAGGAAGTACGGCCGGCCGGAGTAGGTAGCCAGCCAGAGGTGTTGGGTGGACTCGGTGTTCGACGTGATGTGTTTTGAGTGGCGGGGAGGGATTGGTCCTGAAGGGGTGGGAATGTTTCTGCGGTGGGGGACGGCTGACTATGGGCACGGGTATATGCTGGCCTCGTCGCCCCGCGTGGAGAGTCTGGCGAGTCGCGGGTATGGAGGTTCTGAGTGTAGCTGCGCAGGTAGGAGAGGCCTCTCAGTCGAGAGCGGCCGCCAGTAGGGGAAAGCGGAGGGTTGGAGACGGTAGTGGTGGATAGCAAAGGAGTTGGAGGAGCAGGAGTTGTAGCCGTAAACATAACTCTCGGGTCAAGTCATTCCTGAAACACTTTGTTCGGACGAGACGGCTTGTGAGGGTGAGGAGGGAGTCTTGGAGTTCCTGGAGTGCTGGTGTGAGTGTCACGCCCGGCCACGGACAGGGCGGACTTGAGCCTAGCGGGAGATGCAGAAGCAGGGGGGGATATGTATCTGTCGGAGAACCTTCAACAGAATACGGCGCTGCTTCGGAGTATGTGAGAACAACAGAAGTCTGGATTGATTCTGGAGTCTGGATTCTGGAGTCACATTCTGGACCCGGACTCCAGCAATATGGGCCACAGTGTCTTGAAAGCGGCGGGAAGGCTGTCGCGTCGAGGCTGGCTGCTCGCTGGTAGAGGTACCGTATCCATAACTTAGCTGACCAGGCCGTGTCGATAGTATATAGCGGGCACACCGCATTTCACGCCAACGACAGGGGGACCTGTCACCGGTGAAGAAGCATAACTAACCATGACCCAGCTGTATCGGACCTGTAATCAGTATTTAACGTTGCCCTGTACCTATGCGGATGTCGGCTGACAAAGAACGTCTCCATCCATGGCCCCATTTGTCTTGGCAGTCAATCTTCGGCACCTACACTTCGCCATGCATGTCATTGCCCACCACTGCCACCTCACCACTGACCCTCCATAATGTTACGTCCAGCTGCCCGCAGAGCCGTATCGCGAGTCTGCACAGCTTCATCTAGACACACCAGAAAATCCCTATCGACAGTTGCTGAAGAGAAAGTGCGACAAGCCGTCTGCCATTCCATACTCCCGCTGACATTTTTACGAGGACCCTGTCGAGTTGTCACAACTCTCGACCCTCCCCAATGGCATCCGAGTCGCTTCCGAAGCCTTGCCCGGCCACTTCTCTGGAATTGGTGTATACATCGACGCTGGTTCGCGGTTTGAAAACGAATACTTGGCCGGCGTAAGCCATATAATAGATCGGCTGGCCTTCAAATCCACCACGAAGCGGGATGGAAACCAGATTTATGAAGCTGCCGAATCATTAGGCGGAAATATCCAATGTGCCTCGTCAAGAGAATCTCTGATGTACCAGGCCGCCACCTTCAACGAAATGGTACCCACAACCGTGGGCTTACTTGCTGAGACGATACGGGATCCCCTAATCACAGAAGAAGAGGTCGGACAACAGTTGGAGACCGCGCAGTATGAGATCAAGGAAATATGGAGCAAGCCGGAATTGATACTGCCTGAGCTAGTCCATACCGCAGCATACAGGAATAATACCCTTGGGAACCCGCTACTCTGCCCCGCAGAGCGTCTCGAGTTCATCAACCGCGATGTCGTCGGGAAATACCGAAGCGAATTCTTCAAACCAGAAAGAATCGTCGTTGCCTTCGCTGGCGTGGACCATGACACCGCGCTAAAGCTGACGGAACAATACTTTGGCGACATGAAGCGAGGAGAAGGATCGGTCCTGGCACAATTGGGAGAATCTTCCACAAGCTCGCAATCGATCGACACGTCGAATCCTGATCTACAGCAGTCAATCGCCCAACAAGCCGCTCAATCGCAGTCGAAAGACAGCGGCATGATTTCTAAAATTCCTTTTTTCAAAAATTTCTCCACTTCTGCATCTCCTGCCGCGAAGGTAGTCCCATCCTATTTGAATGCGCCTTTCGAACCTCTCAACCTCGCCGAATCTTCACACTACACCGGTGGCTTTTTAGCCCTCCCAACACTTCCACCGCCGCTGAACCCCGCCCTACCACGACTATCATATATCCATCTCGCCTTTGAAGCTCTTCCCATCTCTCACCCAGATATCTACGCCATCGCGACTTTACAAACTCTCCTTGGTGGTGGAGGCTCCTTCTCGGCAGGAGGACCAGGAAAGGGAATGTACTCGCGGCTGTATACTCAGGTTCTGAACCAATTCCACTGGGTGGAATCATGCGTGGCATTCAACCACTCCTACTCGGACTCCGGTCTTTTTGGTATCTCGGCATCCTGTAGTCCACAATACACAAGACAGATGTTGGACGTCATGTGTCGCCAACTGGCAGAGCTAGGCGACGAGTCCGGCTGGCACAGGCTCCAAGAAGGCGAAGTCATGAGAGCGAAAAACCAACTCCGGTCCAACCTGCTGATGAATCTCGAGCAAAGAATGATCGAACTGGAAGATGTGGGACGACAAGTAGGAATGCACGGACGCAAAATCGGCGTCAAAGAAATGTGCGAGAAAATCGAGGCCGTCACCATCAAGGACTTGCGAAGAGTCGCCAGGGACGTAGTACAGGGCTTAGTAATGAATCCCGGCAAAGGCAGCGGAGCACCGACGGTCGTCTTGCAAGAAGGCGACGAGGAGGGAAGGAAGAGGGTTGATCTCGATTGGCACGAAATCCAGGAACGCATCGCCAGGTGGAAACTTGGGAGGAGTTTCGGTGGGATCCCGACGCTGGGGAAGGCGTCGTTGTATTGAGCGTTTTGTTCGTGGAATGAGGAAATGGACTTGTGTATGAATAGGTAGAACGCTGAAGTAGGTGAAAGGCATACCTGAATACTGAATTGCCCATGTCAGTTTCTCCTTCTTGATTCCTGAATATCTCCGCGCGGGAGATCTTGACCACGGCCCTGATCCTGGTTCTGGTTTTATCTTCCATTGTTCCTTTACACTCTACTCTACTTATCCATATCCACAACCATACCAAATCAACATATCCATACCCATAACCAATCAACAAACCAATCAACAAACCCAATCAACAAACCAAACCAGAACCCCCAACCCCCCAAACCTCAAATCTCAAACCTCGCATTCCTCCCACTCAAATCAAATCAAATCTACTCCTATACCCGAAAAAAAGTGAGTAAACTAATATTTAATTAAATAAAAGAAATTGCTGGGAAAGGGGTTGGTTAGTATGGGTTGGTATGGGAGTATATATTAGGTAGTCTATTGAAGGAGTTGCCTTGGAGATGTATTGGGATAGGCTGGATTTTTGGGATTTTTGGAGGTTGGGGGTTAGGGGGTAAGAGGAGTAGAAAGGTAAAATAATACCCTACGAATATAGATATATATAAATACGAATAGATGAATACCCTTAGTGGAGTAGATAGTAGAGTAGAGCAGAGTAGAGTAGATAGAGTAGATAGAATATAGCAAATCCAATAACGCTATACCATGTCATACCACGCCATACTATACAAAAGGAGGATGTACTCTATTGGTATCTACCTAGCTCGGATATATATACCGAGTGGGTTAGAGGTAAAACTAGTTTTCGGAGTGAATTGTGTGAGGTATCGATAGTATTATAAAAACCCAAGGTGATGATTCTATTCTGAGTGGATTTGGAAGAGCAAGCGTGGGAAAGAATAGTCTAGGAGGGGGTTTGGATATGTGGGGTCGCGGTAAGGTGGTGAGGAGATGGGTGTGGGGTGGGGTGGGGCTGATGTGGAAGGGGGGGAAAGAGAAAGTGGCTCGAGGGCGGTTGGGGATGATGAAGTAGGGGACTACGGTAGGTTGGTGGTCATGGAATGATTTGTGGGCGAGAGTCGGCGGATATGTTTTGGCTAGGCAAGATTTGATTGAGTAGCTCCTGAATCAGTTCAGAGGCGAGAGAGGGCTGTTTAAATCCTTTGAAAAAAGGAGACTGAAAAATGCTTGTTTACTGCTTTGGGAACTTGTCGTACCACCTATATATAATCTCATATATCTATTCCCATGCGACATGTAGAAGGTAGGACAACGTTTGACCCGCGAAAAAGACGACCCGATACATCTAATTGTGAGTTATGGGTTCTCCTTCTACTCGTTGGCGCGAGCTCTTGAGGTTATCAACAACCCCCCATCACCCCACGGAATCTTTGCCTTCGCAAAGCGTGCTTCTGGAATGGCGAGCCAGACGCTGCAGTGTTTATGACAATGGGCTGAATATGGTAAATTCGCAGCGCAGGATCCGTTCTATGCAAACGAATCCGGACATCTCTGGAAAAGCCGGAGGAGCGGCTGAAGAGTTGATGTCCACGGCGATTGCATCCTTCGCCGTGAAGCGAAGGGAAGATTGGCCAGTGTATAAAGATCCGCTAACGTTCAATTTGACGGACTCGACGGATTTCTCGGTATTTGCGTGATTGACGGACTCTTTCGGACCGGCATCTGCTGCAATGTCAACGAAAACATCATGAGTTGCCTGAGGACCGGCAGATGTCTTGGATCTTGAGTCCACCGCACATTCCGTGGTAACGTTTGATTTGCTCGGCTTTTTCTTGCTGAGGTGTGTTTGCGTGGCTAGTGGTTCAAGTTGGTCTTCCGTGCATGATTTTTCGTGAGTCCGGATCCAGACCTTTTTTGACGTCGTGGATTGAGCTTTTTCAGGATTGATCGTCTTGATTTATTAGTTGCGATTGTGAGATTTTGAATTTTTTTTCCTCTGACAACTAGTCACAAGTAGGAATGTGAGCGAGCTTTCTACGGTGGAGAGCGGATTTTGGACTTTAGGTAGGGCTGAATCATGGCGATGTAAGGTGGACGCAGGACATGTGAGTTCCTGTTTCGTAGTGAATTATTCATGCCATGTAGCGTGTCTAGAAATCGAGGACTGGTCAGCCTTTTGTTCCTCCTAGATAGGGCGTATCGTTCCACGGACCTGTCCAGATATGAACCTTGTGGTAAGTTGAGTTGTCTTTTCCCAGTATTAGGCTGAATTTCGTCTTATATCATCTCTTCTCAAAAATTGCTGAACCCATTATACCACGTATACGCCCCAACGACAGCGGCATTGGTTAAACATCCCCACAGGCTCATCTCAACCATGCTCCATATCCACAGCACACCAACCGGTGGAATCGTCTTCATAATAGCATAATATCCATCCTGATTCCCCGTATGTATCAAATAACATCCCGCAACAATACTCCCCGCCAAAAACACTCCCTGTCTCGCTTGCGGAAACCGCATCGCCGTATCGCATTTAAGTAGAAACAGCAAAATATAAAGCCCGGGGATCATCCTCAGCGTTTTCCGCAGAATCTCGCTCCATACGATTTCCTGTCGATATTGGTTGAAGACCAATACATCGAGCGTGAAATGCACTGCGGCCAGGGATATAGTGTAAACAAGCGATTCGCCCAGGGGGCCGATCGGTTCGTCGTCTTCGTCTGAGCTTAGGAATTGGGCGTTGGTCTCTCCATTGGGACCTCCCTTTCTCTTGCCTTCGTCGTTGTAGAAGCCTGAAGCTTCGAGCTCGGCCTGGCGCTCGGCGGCGAGTTCGAAGAGGGTCTTGGATTTTGGGCCTGAGCGATCTGGTTGGGCGAGAGGGATGCCGGAGACGGGTTCGTGGAGGAAGGGTGCGTCCTTTGCTGCTTTTCGACGCTCAGCCCGATTTCGAGGGGCGGTAGCTGTTGAAGACATGATGGCCGTGTATTGTGGTGGATGTTGACCACAACGGGGAAGTAAGATTCCTTAGGTAGGAATGCGGCTCTGCGGGAATACCCGTACGATGCCCCTGCGTTACATCATGTTTCCCACCGCGAAGTTTACCAGTAAGGCACCCTCAACTTCTTTTCGCCCACAGCGGCATTGAGCCGCTCGATCCCAGGCAATTGAAAACTTCACTGTGCTGATGAGAATCTTCAAGATGGAGTGGTACAATCTCGCCTCTATCCCAATCATCATCTTTGGGTTCTGGATGTATACCTCCCAGATGACACAGTCCTTCCCCACCTTGACTGGGAAGAGAATTGTACTTCTGATTGCGCATCCGGACGACGAGGCTATGTTCTTCGCGCCGGCATTGCTCTCCTTGTCAAGGCCGGAGCTTGGAAACCACATCAAGATCTTGTGTCTATCCACCGGTACAATTGGGTATCCATGGAACTGTACAACTTAGCTAAAAATTGCACTAGGAGACTCGGAAGGCATTGGAGAGATCCGTAGGAAAGAGCTTATGATGAGTGGTCTTTCACTGGGGCTACGGTCATCAGAAGATATCTTAGTCCTGGACGACAAGTACATTCAGTAGAATGACTCTACCTAGCCCGAGCTAATCTATAGCACAGAAACTTTCCGGACGGCCCAGAAGAATGGGATGCTCGCCAGATATCGAACCTCCTCACGCAGAACTTCTCTCCCAAAATGCCAACTCTAAGCCCAAACTCGCGTCCAGAAGCCGGCATCGATGTCCTTCTCACATTCGATTCCCACGGCGTTTCCTCCCATCCAAACCACAAATCCCTTTACCACGGCGCCCATCTCTACCTCAAAACCCTCATGTCCCGCCACAGCGGATGGGAATGTCCAATCGCTTTATACGTCCTCACAACCACGTCCATACTGCGGAAATACTTGGGCATCTTCGATATACCATTTACAATTAGTCAAGCGATTTTCCACAAGAAAAAGACGGGCTTCTTCCCGACGCCGCTTGTAATGGTGTCTGGAGTGGCAGACTTCAGAAAGGCACAATGGGCTATGTATGGTGCGCACAAAAGTCAGATGCTCTGGTTCAGGTGGGGATGGATTTGGGGCAGTCGATATATGGTCGTGAATGACCTGAGGAAAGAGGGACCGGCGACTAGGATGACCTAGGAAGTCTCACGTTAGAACCGCGCCAGAATCCGACGACAATGACGCTTCAAACCGACTTTGTGCATCTTTTTGCTGCAAGTCATTCTTCGATTGACCTGATTGGTGGCCTGGACATATCGAATGACCATGATCAGGAAAAATTATCGAATGATCACAAGTAAAAGAAAAATAATGGCCTCCTTGTCATGGCCCGTCTCGTCTGATCCGACGATTCAGCTGAAAGTCTAGGCCACGTGATTGCGGTGCTGGCAGGCAGTAGTGGGGCGCAGTGGGTTGTAAGACAAAATGGGGTGTCCGGTCAGATTTTGCTTAATCTGGTGAGATATCCTCCGACCTTATTTTTCTTGTTCGCAGAAAATAAAACCTCATTCTCGCTCGTGGATCTTTATTACCGTACTCCATAGCAAATTTTGCTCGGCGCAAGCAACACTTTGGTCACATCAATGGCCATTCAGTCTCTCAGTCAAGCAGCCCTTGACGAAGCCGAAGATGAGGGTAGCTGGTCGCCAACGCAATACTTCCCAAAGAACCTTGACTGCAATATTCTGCAAATATGCAACAACAATGAACCCTACCTGGAAACCATCTTCTTACTTGCCGATGAGAGGAGACCTGATTTAAGATTTTTGAGGGACGAATTGAAGCGCCAGATTGAGGAAAGAACGTTCCACAACAGTCGAATGGCTGTGCTCGAATTCTCGAATGGCACACTTGTTAATGCCGGGCAACCTACATGGCCTGACGGCCCTTCTAAGCTACGCGAGGATTGGACAAAAGAGCAGAACCCTCGCAGTCGACTTTACGTTCTGGAAGATATCACTGCTGGCTACGTTGAGGTGCTCGGCACTCATTTTGACCTTGATCCTTCCTTCTTTGCGAAGCATCTAAGAAATACGACTTGGGAGAGCAGCTGGGATGCTGCC
The DNA here is from genome assembly GCA_007735645.1 of Venturia effusa. NCBI lineage: Eukaryota > Fungi > Ascomycota > Dothideomycetes > Venturiales > Venturiaceae > Venturia > Venturia effusa. The sequence continues at coordinate 1,064,772 of CP042201.1, read as the reverse complement.
GATCCGTCTCCGCTTCCGTCTTCCAACACCAACACTGGCAAAACTGCGACGTACTGTATCTGGTACCCTGAGATGCTGATATTTCCCGATGAAGGGACCGAGCTTGACAATCACGAAGTCTCTTACTTTTGCCATACCAACCTGTACCGCCAGATCAGTTGGGTGAGAGGTTCGAAGCGTAACGGATGGAGAGTGGGCACAATCATGAGAAAAGTGTCGGTTGCTATCAAGGACCTCGGCGACGATGTATGGGAAGGTAGGTCTCGATCAGGACAAAATTCCAAGGATCTTACTGATTACCCTGCTTCAAAGGCCTCATAGTCGTCGATCCTCCTGTTGGGAATGTCATTTTCTCTCAACAAAGAATCAAGAACATGATGGAGCCTGTTGCAGTACCCATAATCAAGCTGTACAAGGGAGGCTTTATCGACTTCCGACCTTGGAACCAGCAAGCGAGGTCCGCCACTCAGGGACGTCCACCTGGACATCTTTCAATGCTTGATAACATCATTCACAATGCCATTGACCCAGGCCGAGATGAGACTCGAAATATGACGGTCCTATCAACGCTCTCTTTCACGAATCAGGTTGCGGTCTCCAGATGGACCAACCTTCTCGCATACCTGAAAGAGAAAATCTCAAAACTGGAATGGATTCAAGAAAGAACTAGGACAGGTGGCAAGTCCAACTGGCCATCGAACGGTCGCCATCAATTAGACGATATTGAAACCGGATTGCAGGAAATTGGTCATTGGCGCCGATCTACCACGATATATCATGAATGGATAGAGACCAACGTGTCAGATCTAACCAGATTCTTTGACATGATTCAAAAGCGCAAGGACACCTATATCCCTTACCCTGGAAAGCGGGACTGGGAATACCTGTTGAAGACTATGGATGGCTGGAAGAATCGAACAAACGACGATGTCCAAGCAACATTCGCGCTACTTTCCTTAGTCGAAGGTCAGAAATCACTAGACGAGGCCGAGAATGCTAGACTACTCGCTACGCTTGGTGTCATTTACCTGCCATTCAGTCTTGCAGCTGGGATACTGAGTATGAATGACGAGTTCGCTGCCGGTAGCAAACATTTCTGGACATTCTTCGCTGTGGCGTTTCCGCTCTTGGCGGCTTCGCTGGTGCTGGCTGGCATGCCTCGCTGGCAGCGTACTATCTCGAACGCATGGCGAGGGAGGGAGGACAAGCTAAAGGATAGAAAGAGGAAAGAGAAGAAGAACGTTGTTGTGGGTAAGGCTGAGGTTTAAGTCAGTCCGAGTTGTTTGCTGCCCAGAACTCACCATGCTTAACTCCATGGGAGCTTTGTATGGGCTATCGCGCGATGCTCCAAGATTGTTACGAGACTCAACATTTTTAAAAATACACCCAAAAACCATCATGATTTCTCACAATTTCTGCAGCATTCATATTGCCTCATATGAGTAAGCCCGTTCATCCATCTTCAACCCTTCCATGGCCTCAATCGCCTCCTCCACCATATCCTGAATCTCAGCATCTATCTCCAGTCAAGCTTGCGCTATCATCGATTTGTTCATCTACTGCCTCAGTCTGGCTTTATTTAACGCCTTCCCGGAAATCAAGACTCAATTGATGGACAGTGCGGATTGTTCGATCAGGAGTGAGTTTTTACTCGAACGAAAGGATTGAGACGGTCGTGATGGAAAAGAAGACTTCTGGCGGTTTGTGATTCATGTATCGTTGATGTAATAGGGAGATTTTGTTGGCCTTTTGGCGATTGAAGAATGGTCGAATGACTTTCCGTGCAACGTCGTTTTCTGATATCATGACCACTTCCTGTTACAAACGCGGTCGACACATTTCTGCAACTCGGTGATAGATGTCAACACGAACATACACGCATACACCTCACATAATACACAAAACCCAATACCCCGCCTACCTAATAAAACCCCTAGGCCCTCCCCAAGTCCCCTTAACCATCCCATTCCAATAAACCCACGGAAAAAAATCCCTCTTCAAATGCCAAAAAGCACGTCTAGGAACCGCCTGATCAATCCCCAACCTAGCGAACGTCTCTTTGGGTTCAGCGCCATACCTGAATTCCGCCAACATCACTTTCCCGTACTCCGTCAGCAGGGGACAGGAGGTGTAACCGTCATAAGTTGCATCTAGTTCTTTGCCTTGCAGGGTTTGCAAAAGATTGCGTACGAGGACGGGTGCTTCGGATGTGATTGCGGCGGCTGTTTTGGAGGTGGGTAGACTGGATGCGTCGCCGGCGGACCAGATGTTGGCGTATTTTGTGGAGCGGGTTGTACTCTGATCCACATCTACGTAACCGGCTTCGTTTGCCAGACTGCTGTTCCTGATGAAGGAGTGAGGACCCATTTTGGGCGTGACGTGTAGGAAATCGAAGTGTTTCTTGACCTCTTTACCCGAGGCGGTGGTAAAGATGGCGGTGTTCCCGTCGATGGCGAGGAGATCGTGTTGGAAGAGTCCTTCGACGCCTCTTTCTTTGCGCAGTTGTTCGAGTTTTTGGCTGTATTTTGGGACGCCGAACATGACTGGTAGACCGGTTGCGAAGCTGATCTTGATTGGAGAGGTGGGATCGCTGGCTTTGTATAGGCCTGCGCGTTTCCAGTGGTCTAGAGCGAGCCACATGATCTTTTGAGGGGCGCCGGCACATTTTACGATACCGGCTGGTTGGGTAAAGATTGCGTCTCCTTTTTTGAATTTTTCGATTGATGGGAAGACCTTGCTGCAGGTATCGTAGCTGTAGATTGAAGATACTAGAGACTGGGGGTCTGCCAGAGCTTCAGGCAAGCCTTTGATACTTTCAAAATTGAGCTCCATTCCAGGAGCGACGACGAGCTGTTCGTAGCTGATCTTGTCATTGCTGTCTAGAGTAAGGAAGTTATTCTCGGGTGAGAAAGTGTCGACTTTGTCCACGTATCGCTTGATCTTGGGATCAATCAAGCTGTCCATAGGTCTCCGTAATTCTTCCTTCGTCTTGAGACCGCCGCCAACCAGAGTCCAGCCGGGCTGGTAGTGATGCCATGCTGCAGGATCAATGATAGCAATATCGTTGGGTGCAAATTCTCCAGTTCGAAGTAGCTGGTGACTGATGCTTAGTCCGGCGCTGCCGCCACCAACGACCACAACCCTGTGGCTTCGATTGTTGAAGTCTACTGGCGCTACTGTTGCGAGACCCCGAGTGAGTGGGGGGATTTTGCAGTTGTTGAAGGATTGCCAGGCGGTACGAACTGCACGCGTGCAGCGGGCGGAGGCCATGGTGAAGTGATTTATTGGTACTCCAGTAAGTGGAGGCCGCAGCCCTATTTTAAGAAGACCTTTGCTACCAGGAAAGATGACAGGTTGACAGGGAGTAATATCTATACTCTGTTGATGACCCGTACGGGGACTTGAGGTTGGTGAATCGAGTTAGGAACAACAGAGATCTCAAAGTCATTTTCGCCACCTTCTTCGGCCATTGGGGATTATACTCGCAGTGGAACAAGTTATACGTTGGGTTTAACGTGTCTCATAGATTAACTTCAACCCGACTCCGATATCGGACGGCTTAGTCACCAGCGGTTTGACTCTCCGAAACCAAGGTTCCATTCCGACTCCAACACCAACAACATTCAACACCTTCAATCATGCCTTGAAGCATAAAGTCCAAAGGTCCAGTATCGCTCCCACGTCATAAGACAGCCATCTGCAACTCCAAGCGGAATACCCCCCAAAATCTGCCCCAAGAACTCGTCCTCTCCATTTGCCCCAAAGAATCATGGAACATCTGGCTCGACCATAGTCATCTCTCAACCATCTAGCCGAAACAATTACAATGTAGTTGAAGATCACAATTTCCACCCCTATGTCCGCTGTACTGGCACTAAATTTGTAAGTATGAGTCAGGTCCATATCCTAGGGAAAAAGGGATCGGCTCACATTGGAATTGCAATACTCGCTGTTACACGCTGCTGGAGCAAGGGTCTTTGGAGGCTTTTTGCGAGGACCAGTTGAGCGAGGCGCAAGTGGTACGATTGAAGCGCTGGCAGTTGCCATCAGGAAGAGAAGGGACGTGAGAGTGGTGACTTTCATGTTTATCGATTTTGAGAGAGAGTATGGACTGGTTGGTATGTGATAGTTGTGAAGCTCAGGAGCACAAAGAAATGATGGTCGCTACAACGATTCATATACAATATATCGGAATGCGTCGGCGTCGTGGACAGCCGAGACCTACAATACGTTTCTCAGATAGATACTGCTGTATGATTAGAGGACAAGGAAATACCATATCATGGTACCAGGGATCTTAAATATCAATTCATGCCCATGCATCTGCACATCTTTGCATTGTCTCTTTCTGCCACCCTGAATTCTTCTTTTCGAATCCTGAGTACGCTCTTCTCTTCTTCTTCCTCTTTCTGAAGAACCAAGTCTTGCTATACCTGTGTTCTGAAAAATAGTCTAACAAAAGATGCACCAGAGGGTTGCGAATCAACATATAAATCCCTGATCCTATGGTAATACCTTCCTAATAAGATGGGTCTTGGATTAACTTGTACATACTAAAACTCAAAATCAACGGCTAAGAGCATAGTCCATTCCGGGGAAAAGCTAAATCAGCAAATTATTGTTACCGTAGCTGCAGACAGAAAGAATTCCGGTACGTTAATCGCCCAATAGTAATAAAATAATATATACTCCGTATTCGTAATAGGTAGCTTATACGTAGACTCCGATTAGCTCGTATAGCCAGGCCTGTTCCGAGTCCCGTCTAAGTCCGGGTTGTCTCGGGACACATCAATCTCGCTCATCAATCTCGGATCTCCCGATGCGCACGTACCTTATGTTTGAACTCTATAACTATACTACCTATTTTATAAGGCGCCTTCACTGTATTCATATATAAGGTATAGAAATCTAGGAAAGATAGAAGATAGTATAGCTAGTAATTAAGTAAAGAAAAACCCGTATATTTACTATAAACTCTAAACCCTAAACTACGTATTACTACTACTACTACGTTAATCCTTAGGCCTTAAAGGTAAGCCCTCTATAGTCCTTACCTTCTTACGAGCCTTACTAGCTAATTTATCGTAATAATAGCTCTTACGAGGGCGATAAGCCCTAGGAATTAAGCCCTCGGCGGCTTTATAAACCCTTACGTCCTTAACCCTTACGTCCTTAACCCTTACGGCTTTATTACTATATATAATAGTTTATATTACTTCTCGAGTCTCCTTATTACGCTTACGTATAATAGTAGCCTTTTAACTACGAGTTAAAGTAATCTCTCCCTCCTCTATAACCTAAGCTACGGCTTTACAATCCTTACGCTACTACGTAGCTACCCTTATATTTATCTCTCTCTCTATAACTTTAGCCGATATTATCGTACGTGCCCCTATAGGGCTATAAGTATCTTTTTAAGGTAATAGTACCCTCTAAACCTCTCTCCGAACCTTAAAGTTAGTATTACTCGGTAGGGCTAATACTATAGCGATATTAAGTTACTATATTATCTCGTTATACTTATAAGTAAATATCTCCGCTATTTTTTTCTATTCTAGCTTATTAAGGCCCTCAAACCGCGCTATAAGAGCTTGGATTTTAGAGAAGAAGTAGATAGAGCCTATATTACGCTCTAGTAATAAGTTTATTAGTTTAAGGCTATTCGTATTCTATAAAGGGCTCTATCTAAGGCTTCTCTCGGCTTTAAAAATACTAAATAGGAACTACCGTAGATATATAAAGGATTTTAGTATTATACGACCGCGTAAAATATACTACTAAAGCTAATAGTAGTATAGTAAGCCCTATCTTACTATATACTTATACTAATACTAGCAGTTACCTTCTATTAGTTTAGTATCTTTAATTACGGCTTTATCGCTAGCTAAACGGGCTATTTCTTAGCCTTAAGCTATCTCGTAGGCGTTATAGATTCCGAGTATCGCTCGGTAACTATATAGGCTAGAGATATTAGCGGTAATAGTACGTATTTAGCTATCTAAACGCGAGATTCTAAGCCGTTTTAAGTCCTTAAGAAGCTCTCTTTTCGTAATATAATAAAGCCGAGTTGATATAGCTATTATTAACTTTAAAAAGGACTTTTTAAGCGTATTATCTTTATAAGTAAAGATCTTTATCCTAGTATTACTACTCTCGCCGATTTGAGTAGAGTTTACGCCTAGATTTAGTAGAAACTTTATAAAGTAAGTAACTAATTACTATTTAAGAGGCCGCTAATTAGTATCGAAGTATCGCCGGTAAACTAGTAGTAATAAAGCTATTAATAAGGTCCGGTTTTCGCTTAATTTAGCCTTAGTTTCTAACTTTAACTATAGCTAGATAAGTCTACCCTCCTTACTATTACCGTATATTATATTGCGCTGCTCAATTATATAGGCGCTATCTACTTTTAAAGCCGTAGCTTTCGAGACTACCTTCTTAAAGGCTTCGGTATAATACTATTAGTAATATTACTATCTATAGTACGTAAATAGTAACTACGGTATCGCTATAGTAAGCTCTTTACCGAAGTTAGAAACGATAACTTTAGGACCTTTCTTATTAACTAGTAATAGCTTATTAACGTTATTAATTCTAAGGGCTTTATACTATATACCGCCTTTAAGAGTCCTCGAGGTAAGTATCTTCTTTATATACTATAAGAAGAAAAGCTACGCTTCTAAGCTCTCTAACTTTATCTAGGATTATAGTACGGGGAAGCCGTTACCCGTATATAATATACTAGTAGCTAAACCTAATATTAGGCCCTTTAAATTAGTATTAAAGGTACTATTAATATATACGTAAAAATCGGTAATAAAGCGAATAGTAAACTCCTCTTACCGCTTTATCTACTATATAACTTACTCGATATTACGTGCTACGGGTTTACTAGTTTTAGGGCTTATCGTATACGAATAGCGGATCTAATAGCGAATCTTATAACTCTCGCTATCCTCCGTAGCGTACTATTTAAGAAGCTTAAAGAGTATATTTATAAAATCGTCTAGTCGCTTCTCCTACTTAAATTAGCGAAGATTATAATATTATTTCGCGTTACGTAGGGCTAGGCCTTAAAGCTATAATTAAGTAGTAATATCGTAGTACCTTATATAGGTTTTCGTAAATTACCGTACTAACTATATCGCCTTATAGTAATCCTCGTCCCTCTCTTAATACTTAATATATATAAATAGATCTAGAGCTATAGTATAGTAAGCCGAGTAATCTTTTTTAAGATAAGATTAAGTAACCCTAAATACCTTATTACCGTTGCTACGCTAACTCTCTTAAACGTAGGAGATTTAGGCTATCTATTTATAGCTATCTTTTTAGATACTCGTATTCTCTCGAAATCGCTTAATAACCTTACTATTAGACTTTAAAATCTTCTCGCCTTTATAATAAGGAAGTTTATATATATTACGGGTTTAGTTACCGTAATATACGTAACGGACTTATATACGAGACCCGTTAGTTAGCCGATTAAATACTATAATTATAAAGCCTTACGAGAAAGTATAATCGTATAGGTAATTTAAGCTATCCTTAAATAACTATATAACGAGGTACGGCCTCTCGCCAACGTAGAGTAGAGGAAATAAGTAGTTTATAGATATATAATCCTATCTCTTTTTAACTAACGGGACGAGATATTCGGCTAGATTTAGGTAAGATTTAAATTTAGGGCGGAGGATAGCTTCTACGGCTTTATTTTAAGCCTTAATTTTGACGGATTTAGTACGGTTTAGTAGCTGTAATTAAGTATTATTAAGAGAGTATAAATCTCGTAGTAGTTTAGGAGGTTCCGCCTAAGATCTAGCTACTACGGAACCTCCTAAAGTATTATATAGCTATAGCTATACGATATCTAGTAAAGAGGAATCCGTATTAAGATTAATAATACTAATATCGGGGGTAATAAGGTCGATTAGGGCTTTAGCGGTACCCTGGCTACGGCTATACTAGAGATTACCGTATAAATAGTAGTTTAGTATTACGATTAAGGTAAGATTAAGCGATTAAAGCTTCGTATATAGGCCTAATTAGGAAGTAGTAATAGTAGTAAGTTAAGTTTATAGTTAATACTGCGTATATAAACCGTTAGGAAGAATCTTTATTATACTAATAAAATAGATGTGGCATAGTAACTACGCTACGATAATCTCCTAACCCCGCTTACACGGCTCATCCGAGATTGATGAGCGAGATTGATGTGTCCCGAGACAACCCGGTCTGAGTCCGGCTTTACTACGGCCGTTGGCGGGTAACGGTCGTTCTGGCAGCGATCATAGTGTTATTGTTATCTTTGGCGTTATTGTCGTCGTCGTCGTCCTTCTCCTCCTACTCGTCCTCATCAAATCTCTTGAGCATCAAGAGCCGTATTCCCATGCTTCGAAGCCTAAACCGTCTCAGACAAACTCTTCCCGAAGGTAAGGGTGCCGGTATCATTAGTCTAAATAGGTAGAGCCGTCTTTATGATAGTAGAGGTGAGTTGATTCAATATCATTGACTGTTACGAAACATACAGGACAGCATTTGCACCTCGAGGACGGCGTGACCGAACAATATTTCATTGCTATACGATAGAGTCGTGACAGGACTTTGGCAACGCCACATTTGGTACATGATTCGCTGTATTTTAAGGATAAAGTAGACCGGCTTCCGAAGCCAACAGCTCAGGCCCGATTCGAACTGCCTCGTCTTCCACTAAACCTGAAAGGAACGCAATGGTGATCGGTAGCACTCTTTACACCATGCTTCCTTTGTCCCAAACATCTTTCCTGCCTTGTTCATTACCTTTTTCAATTTCACCTCTGCATCCACATCCCAAGTTCTCTTGCCAGCCCATCTCCCTCTCAGCCCTCTTTGATACTATTCACGTTCTGAAAACCTGTTTTACAATTCAATTCCCTGAACCTCCCCGTGGCCCCGGCTGTACAATGATAGGTAAATCCACCTCCGTTACAAGCCACCAGAACCGTGGCATCGACACTGCCAGCTCTGAGGATGATTTGTGACTGTTTTTGGACGACTGATGCCCCTGTAAAGCGAGCGTTGTTAGAGGTGAGTGGTGCGAGGGAGTTGACCGGGTTGTATTACCTTGATCGCCGCAGAAATAAACGTTGTTGCCTTTAGGCGTGCAATTGCCCATATTGGTCCCGTAGGATTTGTTGTTGAATGTTCCGACACCACACCCCGCTGACACCAAGGCTTGGTTTCCTGCTATGATGAGGAGGAGGAATAGCTTCGTTAGGATGAAAAACATGATTTCATGTGTGAAGAGGAGAGGAACGAAGTTGACTGCTGGTAGGAGCGACTAAATGATCCTCGAGATTTGCGACTACATGACTTGACTTATACTCAGTTGTCTCAAAGCTCAACTGGGTTCCTCGGATTCCTTCTACTCCTGAAGTCCGCATCTAGGTATACCCATTCGCGGAAGAGAAAGCCGCGTCTCGACGATCGGGCTACAGATTCAGCTCGGATTCCCGGATTCCCTCCAACTCCGGCCCATCTGGTATGGTTCATCTTGATCCATGGAGGAGGAGGATTCTAACTTCTACGGCGAAGATGCCGTCGATTTCCCAGTGTTAGGTGGCAAACTGTATTCGCGGCCTTTCGATACATGATTTCCCTTCAGTCTCACTGCGGACGAATACCGGTCCAGTGTGGAACATGGATCCTGGGCTTCCACGGTCACACAGTGGGGATGGCACTCCTACCGTGACTTCTGGCCAAACAAAACGTCTGTACAGTGATCACTGCGCAAGGGTGGTGGTGATGATGACGCGCGAACCTGGTACAGATCTCGTACGTTGGATCTGATTGGTAGTGAATAGATTCGAGTGCTCGCCATCTCATCGCGGCGGACCCTTCGAGTAAGGTTTGTTTGACTCGACATCACAGTGATTTTTATTCCCTCTCGGCTTCTATGCAGCCGTAACCCGTGCTTGGCCGGGGTCGCATATCTCCGCGTGAATAGTGATGAAGGTCCAGAAGTAAACCAGACTGAATGTGCATAGCAAAGCGGAGCTATTGTCATTTGACTTGGATGGGAGGGAGAGGATCGATCTGAGGTTAAGGATGTGGTAGTGATTTATTCCTAAGTGATGATGTACCTGTCCACAGGTAGCCTTATGAAAGCTGACTAAGCGACAGGGGTAGGTAACCACAGGGCTATCAGGAGAAGATATAAACCTTCCCGTCCCGCACATTTAGGCTCAAATTCATACATAGCTATAAAGAGTAGTATAACTGTATATGCTTATCCTACACATTGTAAAAAGGTAATTAATATTCGTTCACTGATGGTGGGACTGCTGGAGTAGGTCTAGAAAAAAAAGGGGCATAAAATCGGAAGGTTCATTCTCCGCCGGATGGCATAGGGGTCACAATTCTCACTTCGCTGGCAGGCAGGGACCGTAACCAAATACCGAAGCCCGTCTTTCCCTGGCTGGCACACCACATCCTCCCATACCATGTCAATAAAATGGTCCAAAACTTCCGGACAATTTTTCTTCAAGATTTTCACTCTTTCCCGGGCCGTCAAAGGTTAAGCCAGCTTCAGTTCACTCCCTGTTTTACTAGACTTGTGTATCAACCAAGCTCGAAAAGCAAAAGTCACGTGATGAAAATCTCATCTTGTCCTGCGGATAAGTAAGATCAAGATCATCCTCTTGTTCCACGGATGGAAAACTCCTGACTCGACCTAGCCGAACATAAGGACAAAACCCTCTCGGCTTGCTATACAACCAATTCCCGCGCACCCATAATCCCACCTGGCATAAGTACCCCGTGGCTATAGCACACGTGACATGGCAAACATCCAGGATTCCAGGGCAAAAAAAACCTCGCATGCGGTCCAAACTCGGCCCCAACCAAACTTACATAATTCCCACTCCCCATTCAGGTTCCCACTCCCATTCCCACTCCCCAGCCCTACCAAAACGAGCCCCACCCCAAAAATCCCAGATAAACACATCCACCTCAATCCCGGGGTCCGGGTAATGAGTAAGTCATCATCTATATTCTATCAATAGACTGCGGGACCTCCAAGTCGATGACTCGGTTATATATAACAAACAGGCAGGGGGCCTTTCTATCTGTGACGGGACTCTTTACTTTGCTGCAGTGGGCGAGCCAGCTTCTATTATTGGATATGGCTTGTGCTGGTGCTGGTTTGATGGTTCATGGCTGGCTGGAATGAGTGAGTGAGTGAGTGAGGGTGGGTAACCTTACGTCCTGGTTTTTCAGGCCATGGGCGAGGTTGCGAATGCGATTCATGCAGAGGCACCTAAGAAGTGAGAATGGAGGCCGCCGGGTACTTAGCTTTTGTACCTACCTAGCCAAAGACGACCTCTGGCGGCGAAGAACCGGAACCTCTTACCAGACGTGAAAATCCAGCTTAAATAGAAAGGCGCGTGTTGTCGACACGGCGTAAAATCAAACTTGAATTAATTCCCTTCCTTTCCAGGACCCCAATAGTCCAGTAAACTCGAACGTTTATCCCAAGAATACCCATTCTGTCATCAGAATCGGGTCGCTTTGGGGGAACCTCAGCAATTCGTACCACATACAAGCCCCAGTCGAGTACCGCCCTCGATTTTCGTCATTCACCTCATGATAACCTGCACACCACTGGACCGCCAACCGCCATACTCATTCCTCCTCCTTTGCACCTGGAGGTTCCCCGCTAGTCACCTATCCCCTCCACGTGCCTCCGCAATCCTAACAGTTTCGACCCAATTTGGGAATACATCTCGAAAAGCCGGTCCTAAACTCCAGTTCTCCAAATTCCGAATGTGTGTCTCGAATACTGGGTTCATCCTCCACGCTGGCTCTTCAGCCTGCTGCACGGCACCAGCCGCTGAAGAGTTGGGACTCGTAGCCGTCGCTTGGAACGTGGAAGGCAATAACACATCGGAATCGCGGTACGGCCAGTTCACACTTAATGAGGTCGTGTAGGGAATGAAGAATTGATCGAAGTGGGGCTGAGAATGGGTGGGAGTTTGAACCATAGCGTCGCGGAGGCGGGGCCTGTAGCATGTCAGTGTCCGTGAAGAGAAGTTATTGGATGGAGGTGGGAGGGAGATCCGATTCGGCGTAATTTCAGCGAACGGTTGCTCGGCCAAGATATCGAGTTAAAAGACGAATCTATTGGGGAAACCCGCCTCCTCAAAGAATGTTCGACTGGAATGACTTACCACGGTAGATAGTCGAACCAACAAGGATGCGCGGTCTCTAATTGACTCGGGGATGGGCGACACCACTCTGGCAGTAGTTCCAAATTTTCCTTGGTTGGTTCGACTTCGAAGCGCATGACGAGGAACATGATGTAGACGACGGCAACTTGCTCCGGTAAGGTGTGTAGGTCGGGAAAAGTTCGCATTATATCTGTAAACACCCGCGACAAGGGATGCGACCAGTGTGGTGTGTTTTTGTTCAGCAGCGCATTGAAGTTTGGGTATCGAGGACCGACCACGCTTTCGCTATCTGCGCCTCCAGCAGCAAGTCGTTGGCGTTCAGCGACTGCGTCGAGGAGTATCGCATCTAGTGGACATGTAGCTGGTCCTTTACGAGCAGAAGGTACGAATTGCTTCGGAGAGGGACTCTGGGTGGACTGTGGCGCAGGCGATACTCCGTTTGTGGGCTTCGAATGCGGTCTGTTGTTGTCCAATATAAATTCGACGCCTAATCGCTCGTCGCTATGAGAATATGCGAGGTCCGGATGTATGTTGCGTGAGTTCGAATCGTATGAGGAACCTGGAGGTGGCCATATTCCTCGCGGTTGTATGCTGGGAGCGGTACTGGGTGGGTATGTTCGGACACTGGCGGAGGCAGGCGATGCAGCGCTGTTGGAGACGTGAGGAGAATTATGGTCGAGTATCGGAGGTAAAGGGTATGTCGGCGCGTCTGCTGTCGCGGCACGCCAATCCGGTACGGGTAGTGGATGATGTTGGTCGTGGTGGTATGGGCCGTTGTTGCGCTCTGCAGCGGCGGCGAGGTCAGTTCTGTCTTCAGAAATGGGCGTGTGGCATGAACAAGTGCAACTCACCTTCGAGTGCCTGCGCGCCTGGTATGTAGTTGCGAAAGATGTTGATGAACTGTGCTAGTTGACGCTTGATGTCGACATTCTCGGCCTCGACAGCTTCCTTTTGGCTGATGACAGCTTGCAGGTCGCGATACGGCTGTGCAGACTCGAGTTCCCGGATCTTGTCGTTCAGGCGGTCAATCTGTTGTTTCGTCCTCTCCCGGATGGCTCTCTGGGCCTCGCGATCATTGGCCCGCTTCCGCTCGAGCTGTTGGGGGGTGAGGTTGGCGACGCCTCTGGCCGAGCTGCCACCAACACGTTTCCGCTTGTTGGCGCCGGTGCCGTTGTTGACAGTATTTCCATTGGCAGCGGCATCCTGGGGGTCGTTGGGGACAGGCGAGTTGGAGGCAGAAGGATTATCGGGCGATTTGACGTCGGCCATGCTCGAGCCTTTTGGCAGTATACAAACGAGTCAGAGATTGCTATTTGGAGTCTCTCAGCAAGTCATTTGCTGCGGGCCCCTGTCAGCCAATGGAGCGCGTGGACGGCAGACTGATTCAAGAGGGAAAAATGGATGTTTTGTTGGAGTTCACATTTGGGGGGTTGTTCTGCAGATGCTCTTGCTTAACACCACAGCCGCGAGTCCTGGTGTTCGTCTGCTTGACTCTGACATTGCGGAGGGACCGAAGTGGAGGTGGACCAAGATAACTCCTTTGCTGCGCCTGTCCACAAATCCCTTCATGAAGCTCAATTGATGTGAGCTCTTGGCCGAGCTTGATATTGATGACGGCCAGCGATCAGTTCATGATTCAGCCGACACTGGTGCTTCATGATACGAATCCGTAGTAGCCAGTACATCACGTGGATCCGGACAGAGGCCCGTGGATCCGAGCGTGTGGTGAGGCTCTGCTCGTGCTGTGGAGTACTCCGAGTCGCAGTACAGCCCCAGCCATGAAAGCAATCCCATCATGGTCGTGATAGACAAAGTCGAGCGCAGACGGCAGTCTTGCACCCTCGATTTTCTGGCTGCAAAAAGCAATAATTGACTGGATTCCGCTGCATAGAGCCGACCCCCCGCCGCGCGTGCCCTGGAATCCTAGGACCCGGTTGCAACAGACAGACACTCGGGTGAATTTATCCACGTCTCCTACAACCATCCTAGATCCCTGGTGCTGATCACTACCGGAACGCCCCTCGCGTGGAGTGGAGTATGCAGCTGTCAGCCTGTCGGCTCTAGGAGACGGAAGAGGAATATCACGACGAAGTAGACTTCTCACGACAGCATCCTTATTCTAACAGAAACAATGACTGACTCTAGCGATATACCTCTCAAAGATCAAGCGAGCAAGGTGGCTCTGGGCTTTGTCCTGACCAAGGGCTGTATTTCCACCCTACCACGGATCGTCTCTATCCGCTGCTGACCTCGACCAGTATTTACTGCCTTGACACGTACAATCATATCTCCCTTCAAAGGAGAAAAAGGACACTCAGTCTACTTTAAAGATGTCGCCTTTGCCGTCATGCGGACTGGGCTGGCGGGCTTAACTTCGGCTCAAACCCGTCTCGTGAATAAGTCTACCACAGAGGCCTACTACAACTATGCGAGAATGAACACCTTCGAACCAGAGAGCATCGATTTGCCTAATGGCGTCCAGGCGCATTGGCTTGGGGACAAGGGTGCCGCCACTACTCTGGTTTACTTTCATGGTAGCTTCGCCTCGCACAATGAAAAGCTCTGAGCTGACTTTGTTTCCAGGCGGTGGATACGTGGTACCTGCGTCCGAACCCTACTACGAATACGTCCACAGCCTGATCACAGAAATGAGTCAAGCTGGCTCGCCCGTATCCGCCTTGGTGCTTGCCTATACACTTGCACCAGAAGCCGAATACCCTACCCAGCTCATTGAGGCTGCAACACTTGTACAACATCTTCTCGAGAAAGAGAACAGAGCTCCATCGAGTCTCTTGCTCTGTGGCGACAGTGCAGGTGGGAACCTGACTTTGTCACTCCTCTCGCACCTCATCCACCCACACTCGAACCCAGCTGTTCCGCGCATAAGCTTGAGTGAACCATTCCGCGCCGCATTGCTTATATCTCCCTGGGTATCGTTCGCTACAGATCATCCCTCGTATACAAAGAATGCCGAAAGCGACATGTTTGACGCGGTCGCCCTCGATAGATGGGCTTCAGCCTTTCTAGGCAGCAATAAGCGCGAGGGCATCTTGATGGGAGACTCGTACTCGGAGCCACTACTTGCAGAATCGGCCTGGTGGAGTGGAGCTCCTAAGGCCGTCAACGATATCATGATCTGGGCGGGAGGCGCTGAACTTTTTTTAGACGGCATCAAATTATTCGCCGAAAAGTTCGAAAAGGGCTGGGTTAGTGGTGGCGGAGACAGGAAGAATGTGAAGTTGGTGATCACGCCGAAGCACGCGCACGAAGAGATGATCGTCGATTACATGCTAGGGTACAAGACGAAGGGCGATGCTGCACTGGCTGTTGAGGACTGGGTCAAGAGCAAGCTATGAACATGGTCGCGATGACCATAAATCCATTTGCACATGGAGATAATGTGTAAGCATAATGACGTCTTCTCACACTGATGCACCAGATCACAAGCGTCATCACTCAATGGTATTACTAGGTATTCAATCACAAAGCGATTCACCTAGCACCCTGAAATCTTACACTCTCGATGTTGTATGTGAGCTTCGTACTCCGCGCCGCAGGCCTTGGTGCCTGTCTTGCTCAACATCTCCAGTTGTTGCCTCTTTGCAATACCGCAGTCCATGACCTGTATTTTGAGCAGATTAACGCGGTTGAAGCCGACTTGAAAATGGAGCAGATCAAAACGATTGAGGCTAAATCGGACGTTGGGCCAGTCAAAGCGATTGGACCCAACGGGATTTTTTGGGCATATCAAAGCGATCAAATCACTAACCTCCATAAGATCATCGGGCTCACCCACGATGAATGTAGAACATCGAACTCTTCTATCAGCAAATAGTGACATCACGACCATTGGTATATTTTCAAAACACCACAGCTTCGATCATGAACGCGCCCGCCTTAAACCCGGCCGGGTTTAGCATGCGCAGCAGACTCGAGATGAATTTCAAAACAGAATCCCAAGCGACGAAATATCCCGGTTCAGACAATCCGCACTGCCCTAAGTCAAGCTCGCGGCGGTGTCACCCATCGCGACCAACTCCGCCACCACGACCCAGCATCATCCCAGGACACGGACACGCGCACACGACTTTCCGATCCAGACGCCCGGGAGAGCATGCGAATCCATTTATTACGGATCACCAAGACCTGGACGAACGCGATCGTGCCGAATGTCCCCTTGCCCAATATATCGAGTTGGCCAACCTGGAAGAATGTGTCACACGGTATCAGCAACATGTCGAACGCCGCGATGTGACCAATTGTACACGTTTTCAGGATGTTGATCTATTTGTCACGACAGAAAGCTTCGAACAGATTAAGGTGCAGAGTTCCCCAGAGAAATCTACCGGCGAGACTGTCGAATCAAGACAGGCATCTTCGGCACAGTGTTGGGAAACCCTTTTCCGTCTTCATAAGACCACAGAAACTCCTATTAGTTCTATCTGTGACGAGCTGAAAGAAGAGCTCCAGAAGGCTGTGGACAAGGTCCAAAGTCTTGAGACCGAAAAGCGGACGGCGGATCTGGTAATGAGGGAAACAAGGCACCAATTGGGACTGACGACAACCGGCCCATTGCGCGATACATCTTGGCTGCAACTCCGGAAAGCACAAAGAGAGGTGGCTATCATCAAAGCCAAGCTTGAAGATGAGTGATGCAGGTCTTTCCTTATGGACCTCAACGAAAAGGTCGAGAGAACCAACTCCAACTTCAAGAGCCTGGAAGCGTGGAGATTTACGTTGAGTAGAATAGCTGCTTATGGCTACACCGACCGATTGGCGCGACTGGTTGCGGACCAGATGAAGGATGCGCAGAAGGACTTGGCTGGGACTGCAATGAAGGATATAGCTAGGCTCGCAACGGGATTTGCAGGAGAGAGAAGATTGGTGCGAGCCTAAGAAGATCTGCCCAGGAACATCCGTATTAGACTGGACCGCTGGGTGGAGCGCAAAGAGTTACCAGAAAGGAATGCGATGAGAGAATGGTGTACACCAATGCTAGAAATTATGATCGTTGAACAGCCACAGTAACACCGATGTTGATCAACTCACTCGGAGTTCGTCGGGTTCTCTATATTGTTCTGTAACTCCGATGGGTTTGCCATTATTGCATCTGTCCTTATAATAAGTTTTGAAAGAAAAGGGATCATCTAATCATAGAACGTTTTGGCTTAAGGCGATCGACGCCATGGATCGGTACTCGCAATCTAAGTCCTAGTAAGTTCAGTCAGCGACATGCTTAATCAAGGAAGAAAATTACGAAAGAGACTGTAGAGTAGACTCTGTGACTTCGTCTGTGCACCACCTTTCGGGCCTCTGAAAAGTACGAAATTAGCTTTGTAACGAAACTCCGCGAATCTCAGTTCGAGTTGCCAGACATCTAGCGCTTGGAAAGAATGATTCGGCCAGAAATTCAACGCTACTGGTCTCAAATTGCATACAACCTATCAGGGGAAATAAAGGTTAATTCGCACCCCCCTGTCACCTCCCTTACCAAACCACGCCCAACAATCCATAAGTATAGAGAAAGTAGACTTATTCGAAAGAGAAAGAAGAGGAGAAGAAAGTGCTCGATATCCGAGAGGGAATTACCGGAAGGGTAGAGAGAGAAAACGTAAAGACGTATCGATGCACGGGCTCTAGCTGGGGTCATAATTAACCTTTATTTCCCCTGATAGGTTATACGCCAATTTAGGTATTTTGTTTTTCGAGAGCGATCAATCGGCAAAGCTGCTATGGAAGTGTGGAGGTGAATGTACCTTCCGGCTGTTTCAGCTCCGTGACTGTTGAGTACCGTATGTACCGCCAAAAGTTGAACAGTGCCCCGTCCCTGCAATGGTCCGTGCCTTGCTCGAAGGAGTAACGGCTAAACTGGAGTGAGCTTAGCTACTACTACTTCGAGTCTGGCTCTTGCGGGAGACAGGGATAGTGAGTGTTCAACTTTTGGCGGTACATACGGTATAGCCAAAGCTACTACCAGAGATACATCAGCGGCATTCTCCACAGGCGTGATCGGGAGTTGTGGTGAAGCCCAAACCATCTCAGCGAGCCTCTCCCTGATAGCAGTCGGAACATTAATGTCAAGAGGCGGTATGAGACGAAAAACAATGTTCATGGCGAGGATTGGTTGATGAAAGAGAGGAGAGCTTTACCTATGTAAAACATGGTGGCTTCGTCTAGTCAGTGCTCCATACGGACTCTACTCCGTAAAGGTCACGCCATCGGATCCATCTCCAGCAATCTAGATTGCACCGCTTGATAATTTCTGGGAAAAAGAACCTCTATACGTGTCAGGATTGTGCTGATATGGGTCTCAAGATGTACCTCCTACATGTGGATACGAGTAGCGATGTTACGATAATCCGAAAACAGCTTAGCGTGGTGCACAGTCAGCAGCAACTACTATCGATCTCACGTTCACCTCCATCAACGACTTCTAAATTTGTCCACTTATGGCTCCGCCCGTGAAAAGATTGGTTCTTCCATCTCAAGCTGCGGTCTAGCTTTACGATCATGCTAATTACATAAATCACTTTAATAACACTAACCACGAGGAGATCATTGTGAGCTTGACACATGCAACCTGTCGATTCCCTCATAGATAATTCGCGATGGCCTTCGATAAAGGATGGAGGCCTTGGCCGCCTTCTGGATTAGGCATGATTGATTTGAAAACATAGGTCTCTCGTTATGGCATTCTTACAATCTTCTCTCTGCGGCGTTTTGTGGCTCTCTACGATTTCTTTGGTCTTCAAAATCATCAATGCTCTGCACATCGAACACACTCACAGGAACAGGGAGCGACAGCTCGGCTGCAAGAAACCTTACGACGCCAAACTCGGTCTTTTTGGTCTACCTCAAGTATGGAGGACCTTACGAGCGGCTCAAGAGAAGAGACTCCTAGTGTTCATGATAGAGGAGTCGAAGAAAGCATGTCAAGAAGCAGGTCGAGTTATACTTACAACGGAAAATGTAATTCTCGGCTACAAGCGTATCTTCACATTCGATCCTGCGAATGTCAAGGCTGTGTTGGCTACGCAGTTTAAAGAGTTTGGGCTCGGGGATGACAGGATAAACACATTTGCCCCTGTCCTAGGTCATGGGATCGTATGTAATCATACTTATACGACTATGTTGAAACAACATACTGACTCAATTATAGTTCTCGTCAGATGGGGAAAAATGGGAGCGAAATAGAGCGCTCTTGCGGCCGCAGTTCGTGAGAGAACAAGTCAGCGATCTTGCGTTGGAGGAATATCATGTTCAAAACTTGATGAGCGTAATCCCATCTCCAGACGCAAGTGGCTGGACACCAACGGTTGACCTGCAAGTCCTTTTCTTCCGCTTGACCCTCGACAGCTCCACCGAGTTTCTTTTCGGAGAAAGTCTTGACAGTCAAATCGCCCATCTCAAGCCAAACTCCGAGAGAAAAGAAGACAGCGAGGAACTACTCTTCGTTAAAGCATTTGACCAGGTGACCGATACGATGGCTACAGGCACCAGACTAGGCAAATTATACTGGCTTGCACATGGCAAGGCGTTTCGCCAGGCTAAGGCACGTGTTCTTACATTCGCGGATTACTATGTTCGTGCTGCTCTATCTCAGAACCCTCTCGCTGTGTCCGGGAAGAGGCCCGAGGAAGGCCAAAAACAGAGATATGTATTTCTGAATGCTTTGGCCGCCTCAACGCAAGATCCTGAAGAAATCCGCTCACAGGTGCTGAGCGTGTTATTAGTGAGTCCCTTTACATGCGATTGGAAAGAGTGCAACTGAAATGAGTAGGCTGGAAGAGATACCACAGCATCATGTCTCAGTTGGACGTTCCTACTTCTTTGCCAACACCCAGAAATCTACGCGAAACTACGGCGCATCGTCATCTCAAGCTTCGGCACGTATAAACAACCAAGGAATCTCTCGTTCTCCGAGCTCAAATCGTGTACCTATCTGCAACATATCATCAACGAAAGCCTGCGCCTTTTCCCTGCCGTTCCAATTAATATACGCCGCTGCTTCGTAGACACGACTTTGCCTCGTGGAGGCGGACCAACAGGCGAAGACCCGATCTACGTCCGCGCCGGGGAGGAAATCGTTTACTCGATGCATGTGACTCACCGTCTCGAGCATCTCTGGGGACCCGATGCCAATGACTTCCGTCCTGAGCGCTGGGAAGGTAGAAAGACCGGGTGGGAGTACTTACCATTCAACGGAGGGCCTCGGATGTGTATTGGCCAACAGTTTGCACTCACTGAAGCGAGCTACGTTATCGTGAGGCTGGTGCAAAGAGTGGAGGAATTGAAGGGAGTGGGCATTCCTGCAAAGGGGATGGAGAGGCATAATCTTAGTTTGACGAATTGTCCTGATGGTGGCGTGAATGTGCAGTTGAAGATTGCGGAGGATTGAGTCCTACTGCAGTTACCGTTTGTATCTATACCTTGCAACTCTCACAGACACTGCTCTGATTCACGACTGCAGCGTCTTGTCGCGAATGAAGCTTGGCGTTCGTACTTGAGGCCACAAGGCTCACTACCGCCTTACCGTACAGAAGATTTTCGGCTCCACCTCGGGCTCATTTCCCGGACGACAGGAAACGAAAGAAACGGCCCGGCCTGCAAAAACGGGACGTTCAATGATGTCAGCATGACTTGGAACACAGAACATGACTTCGCATCTTGTATTATACTCAGCTGATACACACTTCCAGACACACAATTCAACCAAGAAAATAGAATCAGCAATTCCCAATTCGGAAAAGATGATGAAAGCAATCCACTACACCTCGGGGGGCGGCCCACCCTCCAGCCTCCAACTCCAAACCCTAGAGATCCCCAAACCCGGCCCAACCGATCTCCTCGTCCAAATAAAAGCCTGCTCCGTAAACCCCGTCGACACGAAAATCCGCCAAGGTAAATTCCCAGCATCCGATATTACGGGTTACGACGCCGCCGGCACCGTGACAGAGGTCGGTTCGCAGGTGACGGGATTCGGCAGGGGCGACGCCGTCATTTATTCTGGACGGCTGGGTGCGCAGGGGTCGACGGCGCAGCACGGACTCGTGGATTACAGGCTCGCGGCTCCGAAACCGAGGGGTTGGGATTGGGCCGATGCGAGTTCGATTCCGCTCGTTGGGTTGACGGCGTGGGAAATGCTGGTTGACCATTTTGGGATCGAGCCCGGGGATACGGTGAGGAATGGGAAGGAGGCGATTTTGATTGTGAATGGGGCTGGGGGTGTTGGATCTGCTGCTACGCAGTTTAGCAGGGTTTTTGGGTTGGGCGAGGTTGTTGTTACGGCGAGTCGGGAGGAGACTGTTCGGCATGCTGAAGAGCTTGGGGCTACGGTTGTTATTGATCATCATAAAGATCTCAAGTCGCAGTTGAAGGAGAAGGGGATTGATGGGGTAAAGTATATCATGATCTGCCATTCTACGCCATTGTACATTGAACAAGCGTGCGAGATTGCGAAACCGTGGGGGAAAATTGGGAGTATCGTCGAGTGCGAAGAACCCTTAAATTTTCAGGGCATGGCTGCTTTCACCAAATCCTTGAGTTTCCATTGGGAATTCATGTTCGCGAATGCGGTCAGTGACGACGATGCAATGATGAGGTATCAGGGTGGCCATTTGAAGGAGATTTCGAGGTTGTGTGAGGAGGGTAAGTTGAAGAGTACGGTTACGCAGACGTTTGAGCTTTCGGCGGGGAATTTGAGAAAGGCTCATGAGATTTTGGAGAGCGGGAAAGCGATTGGGAAGATCGCGCTTACTGTTGGGGATGATATTGAGGAGTAATGGAGGAGAGCTTCTTACGCATAAAGCAAACAAGAGGCGGACTCTGTCCATTATGTATGTTCTCAATGAAGAACCGTTCAAGGACTCCTGTGACATCGAGGTTCAATGTATGCACCAGTCGACCACCGCGAGGAGGATACACTTGAGAACGCCACCCATTCCTTCATAAATCTTTCGGCGCGGCTGGACTCTTGCGACAGCATAAGATATACCTTATCCAATCCGCTGAATGGAGTCTTCTTAATGAGAACCAGCAAGCCAACCACTTCGATCCAGGAATGAGCATGTGTATGCCAATAACTAGTTGAATCCAGTCAGCCTCGAACACCTATCTTCACAATCAGCAATTACGAGAACATCAAGAGGAATTGATAGAATGGCGAGTCTACGCCGTACAAAATGTCCATCGTTGGTTTATACATCATACTCGCTACTAAGAGTCGATCCACGGTTTCTGGTATTGGAAAGACGTGTTTGGGGGTTGGATTGTTTTCCTCGAGGAGGAAAATAGGGTCGGTTCTATCGATTCTGGATTTTGGTAAGAAGAATACTGAAAGAGGTTGCGCTGCTAGCATAGGACTACTATTGAGGTGGACTTCAAGAAGCAGCGAGCGAAAGGAATGAGTCAATAGCTGTCTTGTATCTTCATGTGCGCACATAGAAGAGCTGGTTTCTCGGCATTTTGCTATATACTCAGCTGTTTGAATTGATATCCATTACGCCCCGAAAGAGCTATATTTGAGTTTTTGACGGACATGGGTCAATACAATGGGTATATGGGTATAGTTGTTGACGGGAGTGATACTCCCCTCACAGATCCGTAAGTCGCTCAATCCATCAATCCATAATCGATATATTCGTCGCCTGGACAAGGTCCGCTCCTCTCTACCCAGAGTGACCCCAAGGTCTTTTCCTCCAAAGTCTATGCCAAAATTTTGCTCGCTAGTTCTAGCAGTGTTTCGTCAAGTGCAGAATGTCAAAAGGTTGGAGAGCGCATCACACCGCTCGTGCAGCCATTGCTTAAATAATGGGCTTCCGTATCCTGGTGGCCTGTCGAGAGAAGGCCTACGAACCTCGTAACGTTATTCCATAACGAGCAGCCTTTTGGACGGGTATACCTGATAGAGCAGGTGAGCACCATTCTTGGCACCTGGTCATCTTTTCTGTCGAGGAAGTTGCGAGCGTCGCAAGATTTGTTTAGTGCGACTGCCTAATGCGTCATATGTATTGGGTTCATTATTGCTATAGGGTAGTCGCCGTGTTACCTTTGTTTAGCCGGATAATAATTTGGTGACCTATTATCGTCGATTTTTCACTTCAAAGACCACATGTTCCAGGTGAACTTTGAAGAGAAGAACTGAAGACCCGCTGCGGGTATGTAAGACCAGTAACATATAGTGAGGAATGACTTCCTGTGTATTAATTGATACAAGAAAATACATGACCCTTTCGTATCACGTCTTAAGGTGGATAAATGTTAGCGGAGAATCACTGCACAGGGATCTTCTGATGGAGCCTAAAAACGATAGGAGGCGGTGATGACCTTGCCACTGATTCGCAGCTAACATGTATTTGCATAGAGACCATAGTAGGAAGACGGAGTGAATTCCGGCTTCGATAGCATAAGAAGGCCACGAGTAAATGGGACCAGGAAATATCCAACTTTGCGACCTCGACTTACGTTAACAATCCCATTTCTTTCAATCATTCATTAGCGTGAAACTCTCTAGTATTCTCGCCTTCCTCACAACTATCGTCTCTACCTCCGCAAACGCCTACGACTACTGCTGCTGTCATAGCGGTGGCATATGCGATAAGGATTCAACCATAGCCGTAGTCAATAAAGCTCAAATCTGAGGTAAAAAATGGTTTGTATACGGCGACCCGTTGACAACGGCATACAATGGCGCCCCTTACGAATGCACGGGTCAGTCTCATCTCCTTTTCTGTCATCTTAACATTGCTTACTGTGTGTGATAGGCTGCTACGCATGCGCCAACAAGGACAAAAAGACCAAACAGGATGAGAATATCGGTGTTGAAGAGATGAACCACATGTGCAAAGATTATGGCACCCCTGGTCACGCGGATTCGATGTGCTGGAATGAGAGAACGGACTACTGGAGCTGGATACCGCCACCGCCACAGCCGAAGGGCCCAGGGGCATGATAGGACAAGTCGGTGGGAGTATTTGATGGGGAGCAAAGGTAGAGTAGGTGGACTGAATTGCTTTATTTGGGCCCAATCTGATAGAAGAAGGCCTATCGCTTCAGCGCCGGGTCTAGGGGGCAGAATGATGACCAATCCGACCCACGAATATCTCGCTCAGTGAAATTGGCCAACAACATGTATATTCAGTCATATTGAAGCCGGACAAAGATAATTAGAGTTGTAATATATCGTTATCGCAGTTGGATAGTAGTGAGGTTATAGGCAACGCTAAACGTCCTAGTCGGGGCAATTCCATAGAGAACTGTAAGTTGGGTCAGAATATCATCATTCTTCGGTCACTTACGCCGTAGACTAGGGGCCGTGCTCTACTATCAAAGTTCCGCTTGCATCATCATTCTGTCCTCATCGGTGCTAAAGCAATGTTTCCAGAGGCAGTAGAAGAGCTCAGTTGTCCGAGCTTGTGTCTCGTCAAATCAAGTCGGCCGTTTGTCCTCTGTTGCAGGCGAGCTGAGTGAATCTAGCTGTTTGCCTAAGTCTCTGAGGTCAAAGGCTGGGAGCTCTTGCTGCGACACGAGCTTATCGGCGTCTGGCTTTCCAGAGTGGCCGCGAACGATTTCCCAAGCTCGAACCCGAGCCTGGCGTCGCTCTCCTTGGCTGGGGTTCTCTCCTAGCTCTCCTCGCTGCATCTTTACGAGATCTCTCACAGCTAGACAATCGGCTATCCTCGCTTCATGAGCAGGAGTTCTGGTCTTGACTTTCTTCGCCCTCTTCTTTCCTTTGCGACCCTTCAAGACGTCTTTTGTGCGATCTCGAGACAAGACTTTGGGGCCGGATGGCGCGTCGTCTTTTGCAGCTGCATGGACTGTGACGTCTTGCATGATTTTGCTCTTGTTGCGATGGCTCGGGGGTAATTCTGGGTCCAACCTCCACTTTCTGTCTTCCAGGTCTCTCAGCACTCGCCCCCATCCACCCACTTGCTTCACAGCTGCAAACTGCTTTACAGACTTTGCTCCGCAGTTATGAGATTTCGAACTCCAATCGTTCATTCTCTTCGGGCCAATTGGCTGAAGTCTGCCGCAATTTTTGCAATGAAGGCTATGGTTGATCCCTTCATCAAATCTCCGAGATACTTTGTGAACTGGAATGAATAGAACTTCTTCGGAGGCGTAAATGCTAGCTACCTCGAGCGGTAGACCTCTGAGAAGCAGTTCTCGAGTTAGTGCCACAACTGATTTCGAGGACTCTTCATTTGCGACTGTGAGCTGACTGGTCGAAACGACTAATTCTTCCATTTCTATGTCCATTGCTGCAACTATCGGAGACGGCGGAGGTGGAGCAGGTCCACCGAACGAGAACGTGTCAGACTCTGCTTGCGACGTGAATTCCGTTGATGATTCTGGAAGTGGGAATGACCTGTCTTGTGTTGCGAGCTCGTAGCGTGGGCGGTAAGTATCGGCCAGGCCTTGGTTTTGGAGCTCTTTTCGAGGACGATAAGTATCGGCCTGATGTCGCGTGTTGTAAAAGCTTTCCTCTTTGCGGTAGCTGTGATATGAGCTGTGACGCGGACGGTGACTATCGGCTGTTCGTAGGCTATCTGAACGATATTCTGGACGGTAACTATCACCTCGAGCGTGACTTGGCAAGTATTCATGGTCGGGTCGCCTATTCTCATCTTGTGATTCTTGTGAGCCGCGATCAGCTGGACGGTAGCTGTCTTGAAGATAATTCTTGTTAGCTTGCTCATGATCCATTGGCGCCTTATGCTTGCCTTTCGTGCACACCATGGTGTGTAGTTTCAGTTATGCAACCGCGCTCGGTTATCAATCGATGTGTTGTGTGTGTTTGTTGAACTTGAAGATTATTAACAGCCTGAGAGACCATAATCAGTTATCGCGCTAGCAGGGATATCTAGGCGAACACACGTGACTGCATCCGGACCATTTTCTTCGACACGTCATTTCTTTCTGCAGATTCAACAACATGTTCCTAACCAAACGGCCTGAGTCTCTTGCACATTATCAAGATTCCACGGAACTAAAAGCTTGTCCACAAGACTCGACTCCGATGTCGGGTTGCGAGCTGAGTGCAGCAGATCTTGCTTCTCCTTATTCTCTACGGAGCCATTGCTCACGAATCATTCCCGTCATGTGCAAGAGAAGAAGGCAGGGAATCGAATCTATGGCAGGAAGAGTGCTACTTGATATGGACCACCATGGAACGATCAAAATCTGTTGAATTCGCGGAAACAGCACAGACAGTCTCGATCTGCGATCACAAAGACTTGCCCTCAATCACAACCATTATGGGCAAAAAGAATACGATGAAAAGGCTTCAGCGCGGATAAATTTGGAGAATCATGAGTATTACATATTTCACACGCGAATTTGCCTCCCTGGTCTTTTCAGTCCAAGTCTTACTCTTCCGATTCTCCCCATTAGATCCAGATGCGTTGATTCTAGACGAAGGACGATTTCACGGTACAAAGTGTTCGTCTTCCAGTCGAGGGACACGCCGATGGCGCGTTGGTGGCCTCCTTCAACACCGGCGAGCAGAAACGCGACTGGAGGTCGGGCGGCCTCGAAAAGCGTCGCAGTCATATTGTGGGTGTTTATAAGAATGAAAATCTGGCAAACCATTAGCTTTGTTCAGGTGTACTGGATTCCGCCGCATGACATACCCTCATTCTTTCGGGATCTTTGCTATTCATTGCGCTTTCTACGCGTTCTCGCACATCGGGATACTTCATTGGGTCATCGCCAACGATCTCACCATACTGATCTTTGTAGTGACGACTCAATGGTGAGCCAAATGGAGACCAGGTGAGGAAGCCTTGATTGAGGCCGAAAACGTAAGCTTCCAGAGTGCCGATGTCGATGTAGCCCTCAACACCGAAAAGCCATGGTTGGATTCCCCAATATTTTCCACCGAAAATCTTCAGGAGGAATCTGGGACTTCCACCAAGACAAAGGATAGCTATCACAAGCAAAATTGCGCCGGCAGCCACTTGCCTGGCAGCTATCAGGGCGACGCCTATCCAAAGGATCCAACTGGCCCATTGGAGCAGGAGCGTAAAGAACATTCGCGAGAATGATACCTTTTTCGTGAAGTTGACTGTCGCAAAGCTCTTCCAGCGGACTTTCGCTGCTCTCATGCCATCAACGATGACGGTGTCATTCACAGCGCTTTTCAAATCGTCACCCATATTATTATCGGCGTGTCCGACGCCAGAAATCTGACAGCCAGGGTAGATGTCCCACAGTTTAGCGTCGTATGCGTCAGAGACATCGTACCATTCTTGGTCTGGAGTCAAGGGCTGAACGCAGATCAATCTCTCCAATAAAGAATCTGCGTGGTTGAGCAGAGACATCCTGAAACGAGATTAGTTGGATGTTGTTAGTGTGTTATACATCAGGACTGACCTCGCGAATGCCTGAAATGCAGTCTCGCCAGGGTTGATTGGAGGTCGAAGTCTCAGCAATCCCATCAAAGCATACGCTTTATCACCCGCCCATTGGATTCCGAGCTGGCGGCTGTAGAAGCACTTGAGACCGACTACAGCCAATTCCAGATGGCTGAGTGGCAGACTGCCCTGGAAATGATCCACAAGTTGACGGGACTCCAAGCTGTCTGACCAGACATCCCGAGCAAACTGATTGAACGTGATGCGCCAGACGTCCTGCCCGTCACCGTATACATGAATTCCACTCTGGTCCTTGGGAGCCAGAAGAATTTCTGGAAATGTCCATACTCTAGTTCCGAATTGTTTGAGCATGGCTGTTGGTGTTTGAGCAGTCGGCGTGGGTCCAATGGCAACAACAACTCTTTTGGAAGCTCTGACTATGTCGGAGATGCGATAAATATCGGCTCCTACGTCTGCCATGCAAGAACATCCCACCCAGTAGAATTCGACCCCGGCATCGCGAGCAGCTCGTGCTCCAATGTCGTTGAGTATGTCGGAGTACTCGGCAGAGGGAGGGAATTGCTCGCTGGTGTATGCCACGAAGACGTATTCAGGAAACGGGCGACCCATTTGTGCGGCATCCCACTATTATCGATTAGTATCCTGCTAAAAGCGCTGTGGAAGGTGGCTCACATTCGCAACCATGTACTGTCCTCCGTCCACAGTGCAAAGCACGGAAGGACCCAGAACCCTTTCTTCGATGCGATCCAGGGAATTAGTAGCCCTGCGTTTGAGCTGGCCAGGTTTCTCGTGTTTGTCGTCATACTCGTTCCATTTGTACGGATCTTCGGTAATATTGCGCGACACTTCAGGATAGCCATGTAGCTTGTAAGGAAAGGGCTCGAAGTAGCCTTCGCGATGGACAGTTCCATCGCTACCACCAGAGATTGTCTGTTCAGTGTCAGCATCGCCATTCAGTGCCCAGGCATAAGAGTATATGGAAGGTTTACCGGCAGCGCCATTAGCAGAACAGCGGCAATATACTTCCCGACTTTCTTGGCTGTATCGTCGCCATTATCGCTCATACACCAATCAGCAACACGAAGCTGCCACGGCGTGCGATCCGTAACTCTTGTACGAATCCAGGTGTCCTCATTTTTGCGATAGAAGAGATCATCGCAACTCTGAACGACGAGTAATTTCGCCCTACCATCGAAATTGCTCAGATACCTATCATCGTCCTCACGTTGGATGACCTGGCGATTCTCATCAGTCCGAGCGAACGAGGTCGTGGCTCATGGGTACTTACCCTATCCATGAAATCACGCAGGCGATAAACTCGATTTGAAGGCAACTTTACACCAGGCTTAACAAGCCGTGGCGGTTTCCTCCATCGATACTTGACATCGTCCGAAAAGAAATCCAGCCAGTACAGCATAGGTGCAAATACACGATTCCGGCGCACGGTGGGCTGGTAAGCATACTACACAAAGACACGAATCAGTCATCGATCCAAGCAATAAAAGTATATTAACAATGCACGACAGACTCGATACATACAGCGACATTTCCTCCTTCACCACTATGAACGGCAACGGCATTGCTAGTGACACCCTTCTTCTCTTCAACATATTCTGCAGCGGTATGGCCACTGACTTGTCGATACGACTGCGCCTCGATATCCTGCTACAAGAAATAATGAGAACTGATCAAAAGCAGAAAAAGCTCCTGGACTTCTTTCGTACGCCTGAGGGAACTCCGTAACTACCACCGGTCATATTCGGCGAGTAAGTGCCGCTCTGTCAAATATCCCGTTAGCAAGAGCTCGTCAATCATTGAAAGGGACGGAAGTGAGAAGACTTACAGTATCGTATTGTTGCTGAGGCGTGTACTGTCCCTGAGGAGCCTGTCCATACTGTGTCTGCGCCATGCCCGGTCCCAGAACGACAGGCCGATTGGGCAGCGGAAAAGAGTTCTGAGGACTACCACTCAACGCAGCAGCAAAATGGAGAGGCGGTCCTTGGACAGCGGGACCTTGAGAAGAATTGGAGTTGAAAGTTTGAAGAGGGTAAGGCTGGGACTGAACGGGACTATATACACCTTGTTGTGTGGATGTGGAAGAATCCGACCAAGAAGATTGGCTTGGGTAATTTGGGGCTACTGGGGGCGGATGGTTTGGGATGTTATTGGATGGGTGGTTTGGCACGATATTGTTGGGCTGAGTCTGGATTCCGTGGCGGGATGGTCTTGGCTGTGGTCGGTGTGTTCCTCCATGATCGATTCTGGTGAAGGGCTGGCCTCCAGCATGGGAAGGAGGTGGGTGTGTTCCTCCATGAAGCATGTTTGGTGGATATGGTTGAGACTACCAATGTCAATTTTAACGACCAATATCCCAACGAGGTGTTCATACCATTATCCTGATGAGTCGCAGCTCGAGAAGTGCGCTTGTTCTTGCGATTTCGTTGTCGTTCTTGCTTGACCACGGTGCGATTGACTGCTTCTGGGCACATGAATGGAAATGGCCCCCATCAATGCACTGGTATGTCCATGCAGGCGATCGGACAAGGCTGAAGATAGGGGTCTCGCATGGCGTTCTCCTTCATTTACAGCGCGTGCAGAACACTCACAAGCGAACATCATGCACACAGGCGTTGCAAACACCCAATCGTTGTCGACGATTCGTCTTGGTTTTTCTCGATTCATCACCGCAGCGGACATGGTGCGAAACAAGATCCCTGGATTTCATTTTGGCTGAATTGATACGCTTAAGCTGGTCAGACAGCGCCATGATCGTACCACCATTGTTCCTTTTGGCTTCAATATTACGAGAAGAATTTGCACAAGCGGCATCGGAGAACCCAGCTGGCGTATTTTCAGGTCTTCTCATTCGCAAGCGACATGATTGGCAAAGTCTTTTGAGTTTAGTAGTTGGGGGCCATGCATTTCCATCGTAATCTCACTTCAAGCAGGCCGCTTCTTGCGACACTGCAAGAATCTGCTGACGAACCTCGATCTCTGTCAAGTAACTGTAAACAGGAGTAAGGTGATACGACCTTTTTTTTGTGAAGACCTCGACTCAGCCTCGTTCGGTATACCGTCTGTTGGAAATTGGACGTTACACGATGCAGAGAATCTGCACGCAAACAGTGCGCATGAACAAGGAGTTGTGGTGTCCCGGTACGTCCATTTTTAGATTCGATGCTTAGGGGCGTGCCGTGCGTGCATACGAGAAGCGAATGCCAAGCGGGAGTCCCCGCATATGCGACCCAATCCAATGTGGTGTTACCACCCCATGATAAACACGATTCGCTTGTGCTACGTTCAAGGTGGGTTTTCATTGAACGACACGACTGAAAGCCTGTCTCCTGCTGCATTCCGCTCGTTCCTCTAGGAGAACGAGTCTCGTGGCTGAATTTGGACATTCCATTGTTATGGCATGTCTCTCATTTTGAGTCCTCGTGGCTGTCACTCTCGTGGTACGATTGGCTAGACCAAGGACTCTGATGGCGCGGTTCTGCAAGTCCAGGAGCTGAATCCAGACATCCACGGCATGAGCCGGCCGCGAGGACTGTCTGCGGGATAATTGCAAGGATTTCCGAATTCTTGTGTTAATTTCCAATACATTGCACTGTGTTGCGAAAGACTCGGATGATTTCCTCAGCCTCACCTCCCTCGGTGTAGACGTGACCATGTTCGCTTTTGCACTCTTCATGCTGACTTCTCGTTGATTCGTAGAGTGACTCTGTCATTCGCCAAATGAGCTTGGGTAAGTCGCGATGTCTTCTCTTTCTGAGGATGCTTCGCGACTGAGAGATTTTGAGTTGGCAGGCGATACGCCTGGACGCGATCCTTTCGTATTGGAAATTTTCGAAAGAAGTCGGAAATGGGACAAGTAAGTTCTGTTACCCGGCACTTGGTGCTGGAATGTTTGCTTACCATGATAGACCACAAGCTATTGATACACTAAGCACCGCTGTGCTTCAGCGTCGAGATGAAGAACAACAGCAAAGCGACAATACTTTCGGATTGAGAATCATAAATGCACCTCTCGACGTCCCTGCTTCTCATAGCAGAGCCGAATTTCGAAAATTGTTTGAATACCTCGAAGTACCTTCGGCGTTCATATCTGAACGACTGCAATCTGTGCGACACTCTTTTGGTGGGCGCAGAGAAGGTCGAGAGTTGATGGCAACATGGTTTCATTTCCTATGCAGACGCCCGAATATGGAAGAGTATGAGCGACTACGTAAGCGCGACTTCGTCAATCGGACAGGCATGTATCTGAGCCAGTGGGACCGCTTCGGATTGTTCATGCGTATGAAGCACCCGAAAGAACCAAAAGATGCAAGGAACGCGAACCTCCAGCAGTGCGATACTCAACCCCCAAGCCTTGAAGTGGTGTTGTTCGGCGCAGAGGAAGACATGAAAGCGAGGCTGAGACAAATCGTGGAAGGTGAAGGATGGAAAGACATATTGAGCGATCCGTATATACTGCTGGACGTGATCCTAGATGAGCTGTACCTGAACATGGATCGCAACGTGCAAGATGTGTCGGGACTGTTCGGGGGAATCGAAAGTGTGAGTGAAAATGTACTGTGGACGACTCACAAATATCAGCTAATATTGTGTTAGGGAGTTATCAACTCAACTGCATCTCCTGGCCAGGCGACGGCGCAGATCAACTTCCAAATTCTTCACAACCTCTCGAAAGATGTGATATATCTCGAGGAAAGCTTCGACTCGATCATGCACACTGCCGAGTCAATATCGAAATACCATTACAGTCTGCTGGGCTCAGGCTCGAAGTTTTCAACGAGGGTGCAGGATGGATTGGAGTACCGGAAAGCCATTTTGGCCTCCTCGCGATTGCAAGTCAGAAGCCTAAAAAATCGCGTCCAGAATCTGATCGATTTGGTGAGAAAATGTTCCCTGGCAAGAGGTCGAGAATTAGCTAACCTACCAGGCATTTCATCTTGTGACGCAAAATGAAAGCCGGATATTTCAGCAGGACAGCTTCTCCATGCACGCTCTTGCATTAGTGAGTTTGCTCTTTGTACCGCTGGCTTCTGTATCATCCTTTCTAGGCACTCCATTCTTCGCCGTCTCAGCCCCGGTTCAACTCGACCATGATTACCGTGGGGTTCTTTGGGGCGTCGGCAGTGCGACGTTGGTCGTATTCTTCTTGTGGCTGGCATGGTATTGGTCCGCTCGGAGACAGATCAGGCAAGGTGCCTGGGACGTTCGGGGACGTCTTCGTAGCATGGCCATGAAAAAGGAGAAGTAGCTTTACCCAAGGTCATGTAGTGAACAAAGTTTGTAACAGTGTCGTCATGCTTAAAAGTCCAGCATCTCGTTTACTCATCGCATTCTCTACTCCCGTCACGCCTCTCTTTCTCCTTTGCGACGAGACTCCGTGCCGTTGGAACAATGAAGGCATCGGGTCCGACATCATCGTCGCTCAGTCGATTTGCTTCCACGCATCTCTCGATCGCTTTGACCGCGCTCCTGTTGGAGGTGATTGTAGTCCTTCCAGTTTTCCATCCATAGATGAACACCGATTCATTAATATCAGAGAGTTCTTTCGCGACCGTTGCAGCAAGCCGTGGAGAATGCTCATCTGTATTAAGTTCGTCGACGATCTTGATGGGAAGGCGCCAAGTTGAGGGAATAGGATAGGCGGATAATTTTTGGAACTCCTCTAACAGCTGCTCAGATGATTTGGAAGAATCATCGCCCATGAACAACTTTGTCCTCTCTTTCTCACTATGAGTCCCAATGAGGTCTACGATCTCCCTCATTCTTTGCATCGCAATTTTAGTGCAGACCAAGTCCCTTCCCGCCATCGCAGGCCATAGAGTATTTTGCATCAAATGCTCGTTGTCTTCTATTTCAATCTGTCGGCGTATATTCCGGTTGAACCATGCCTCTTCTTTGACCTGGCCATGTGAGATATCCGAAACGACCGCGAGTAGGATTGTGCAGCAAATATTCAAGGTTTCCGAAAAGGACTTGCGCTCGTCCACGACCAGGTCTTCGAGCACGTCTTCGATCGCAGGAGCCGGAAGTATCTGGTCTGCTGTCGTGAGAGTAGCTCCCGTTGCTCTTATGCGATCCAAGATGGTGTCGATATCTTTGTTGCCAGAATTGATTCTGGTGAGAACAAAATGAACATGCGGAGTTCGGTATCTAACACGAGACTCTTTCGCGAGATTGGCTAAAGTGATCGCCATTTTGACGATTGGAATGTCCATATCATCTTCATCCTTGGTACCGGTGCCAAAGCCATCGTCATCACTATCAGACCAATTCCATCCAGTTTTGGCCATTTCCATGAGTAGTCGTCGTTCCGTGATTGTGGACACTTTGGTCCATGTCAATCCTGAATCAGAGATGATGTCTATAGGAGAGGCATGTCTGCGCAAAAGCTGAATACATTTCTGTTGTTTCGCTGTACTCCAAAGAGCCTCCCAATATGTGAGATTCGAAGCCGTGACCAGCTGATGTATTCGTCCAGGGGGTAGATTTTGGGTTTTGATCTTGTCGCAGTAAGCAATTTTCCATACGGTTTTGTTTAAATTCCCTACTTTTTGCATTTGCTCGATCTCTTTTACGATGTCTCCTTTGAAATGTGAGTATTCGACTTTTCGTCGATACTCGGTCAGATATTTCCTCGAATCGCAGTAGTCGGCAAACTTCTTGAGCTCGCCGAGCAAGACATTGCAGCGAGCTAAAACGTCTTCCGGGTCTTTAGGAGTGATATCCAACGCTGCAATGGGCTCCACAAGGGTTTCCTCGTCTGTATCAGCCACTGAGTGCAGGTCAGCATGTTCTGATATTTTTGAATCCATGGCCAAAAATTGAATGTGATATCGTCCATAAGCTCTCCTCAACAGCAGATAGACAGCGATCTATTTGAGAAGTGCTTAAGCCTTGGAGTCATATCTCGTGTTGTGGAAGGGCGCAATCCACCAAGACAGAACTTGGAGGTTGTCACACTTGTGGCTCTCGCGAAAAGTTGCCCCACACACGAA
This sequence comes from Venturia effusa, assembly GCA_007735645.1. Lineage (NCBI taxonomy): Eukaryota > Fungi > Ascomycota > Dothideomycetes > Venturiales > Venturiaceae > Venturia > Venturia effusa. Next base: position 1,030,182 of record CP042201.1, on the reverse strand, counting down.
CATCGTCAACCCACCTGTAACCACAACCCTCCATACTCTCCTCATAAACAATGGGACACGATTTAAAAACAGCCGATGAGTGGCTACAGCAGTCATCACTCCTTTTAAAAGCTCGCCCTACGAGTGTACAGCCTCCCTCCATTCGTCCCTCGAATCCAAGCTAAAAAGAATTCAAGACCCGAATAACCACGAAATACACCATTCCAAACCCCTCGAAAGCAAGATCACGGAAACGGAAGGCTCGCGACGATGAAGCCGAGCCATCAACCGAAGCTGCCGCAGACACGCCACCCGAAGCACAACCCTCGATAGCAACCCTCACGGTCAAATCGTACGATCCCGTATCTGGCGTTTGCCTACGTTACAAAACGAGTAGAGGATGGGAGGTCGGAAGGTTAGTCGCGAATCTGGGAAGATTAGGGAGGCATATGGCGGCTTTACCGGAAGTTGTTGAGGGTATGTTAAGGCATGCGAGCAGGAGCGTTCAAATGGGACCTAATATGAGGACAGACACGACGGCATCAGACACACTTAAGAAAGAGGATAATACTGGCAGTAGACCGCATACACCTGTACCGGATGGGTCAAGACCGCCTACAGATGCGAAAGCAGGTCAGGGTGGAGGAGGTAAGAAGAAGAAAAAGGGCAAAAAGTGAATTAGGACGCCGGATATGACGACGGGGTTATGCGGAATGAGATGCACGGCATAGCTAAAATTGCATACATTGGCACTGGCCATGATATGCGAAACCATAGACTGAATACAGCCTTGGCTTCCAAACTCGAATTTTAATTACGAAGTCGAAATCGCTGACCATTACGCGCGACGAAAATGATGTACTTTCCACGACGCAGAATTCCTTAACTCAGCTCGGGAGCAATGATGGCACACAATGCCAACTCACAAAGGAGTATCGCAGTGGTCAAAACTTGACGATCGTGCACGTTATCACCATTCACAATCTTGTTGGGATCTCCTTCAGGACATGTATACCTGCTTGGTGGATGGCAGCACATCATTCGAATAGACACTTGAGGGAATGCCATGGGAACGATTAATCGCGTATAGTCGGACATAAAAACATTGTCATTGATGCTCATGCGTCTGCCAACAACATATTATACAATACGATAACGCTGAACGCTCACTCAACCTTCGCCGGGTATCGATCAAAAATAGCAACACAACGCTCATAAATCATCAGATTCTTCCTGAACGGTGCGCGTCAAAAAGGTTTCTAGTAAGCGGCAACGTGGTGGGCACCGCGTCCATCAGTTCCATGCATACGACGAGTGCCAGCAGCCTGATGAATAATTAGCCTCCTTCCGAATTTTCAGGGCTGGCATTTCCAGGAACTAACCTTGAGACCAGGACGTCTAGTCAAGGAACCCCTCAACCTCATCATAGCTCCGCTGACTTTGTCTCCCATCGAAACCTTTCGGCGATGGTGCTGAACTGGTGCGCCAGTTGTGGTATTGAAGTTATTTACGTGACGCTTTGATCGTGGAGTACGACGGGTTGTAGTTGTGGTTGTGTGGGTTGTGGTTACGGTCTTTGGTGCACCTCGGAGACGAGCGAGGAGACCGGGACGACGGGTGGTGGTTGTGCGAGCCATTTTGGAGGATGATGTAGTTTAAGTCTGATAAGATCCTTACAGGAGGATGGTTGGTCTGAAAATGCGAATTTGGATGAGATGTGTTATTGGTATTGAACAACGTGGAAGAAGGGGCAATTCTGATCAATTATATACACCATTCCCAACCCTTCCAACACGCGATACGTCAATCACCCCCTCCCCGCAATTCCAACATCTCGCCAAAAAAACAAGATTTCAACAGTGCCAACACCTTGAAAAATGGGTGTTGATGCCGCTGATCCCCTCAGCCGCACAGCCACATAACCCTGTTTCTGGTACAGCCTCCTGATGACGACGCCAAGCCTGATATCATCCCGCAACTCGATCTCACGATGATTCGTCCTTTTCCCGAGTTCCAAGCCTTTTCTGGGGAATTTGTTGGAGACGAAGTATGCAGGTGAGCAAGGCTGCTTGGAGGTCATCGTCATTGGCGTACAAAAGAGCGAGCCAGAGCTCTGTAGTCGTATCAGGAAAGCTGTGGCTGGTGGTTCCCGATCGGGCTGTCCTCCTTCTTCATCAGCGCGATTCTCTAGCTGCGATGTTAATTTCTCGAATCGTGGAGATGAATAGTTGAAGCTGGATATGCGGTAAGTAGATCTTGGACAACGTGGTATTTGTTCCGCTAACAACGTGGCTCAACGCAATCGCTTCCGTTATCATCGGCTCCACGATGCAAGGGTGTGTTCCTCCAACCACCGCCAAAGTCGGTGGTTTGGAGGCACCACGCATCTGCCAAGCAATTTTTGGCATCGTGGGTATTAATTACGCAGATTGAGACGGGCGCCCAGGATCGGCCCTATGGCGCAATGGTAGCGCGTCAGATTCCAGCCATGGAAATACCTGAAGGGTAGGTAATTATTCCCGTGCCTCCCCAACGTTCCCACCCCTCCACAACCTCGTACCTTCTCCCAACACGGAGGCTAAGCAACTCCAGTTATCCGTTCAATCCGGGTTAGGGTCATTCTTTTTGCTAAGTATGGCTATTCGGTATGCATCGGCTTGATCTTGCTAAAAATCAAGATGTAAAAACTACCACGGGTTACAGACACGTCTGACTAGAACTACCGGCCAAGTTATAAATATCTAGCATGAAAATAAAACACAAATCCGCTCGTCCCGTCTATTTATATATATGTATAGCTCGCGTACTACTTCTGCATCAAGGACTCCAATCTTAAATTCTTGATTAATCGGATCGACTAGAATATTCTCGCCAAGAAGAGCAATATCCTTATTAAACTCTAGATAGCCTATAACTAACTTCTTAGATCAGAAAGGGGGGTAAGCTCGCGCGCAATGTGTAGAGTCTGATCGGCTTTTATAGTCTATATTCCTCGTCTATATTATATTCTATATCCGGTACTATTAGGATGAGATATCACCTTCCTATTTCGTCATCTATCATTAGCTACAAATCCCAGTCTTCTATCATTGAAATGGTCGTGGATGAATTTAATTCATAGATAAGTGGAAAGGGCAATAAGGTCTTACGATTATGCTATAACATTGAACCCGGTTCCCTTTTATTGGTGGTCAGATTACTGCAATATTCTATGTCTGAGAAAGAAGAAGGGGACGAAATCGGAATGTTATCTCTCCACTTGATAAAAGCATGATGTATACATAACTAATCCATCGGAAAAACCAGCTCTACCAGATATCTTAACATACACAGTAGCATTTGCTAAGAATAGAAAATACTTCGAAGACACCGTCGGCATATGGACGAAACGCTGTAGTACTCATTGCAGTAATGTCGAAATGTATTTTTATACGAATCTTGACCCTGATGGACCCGTGTCTTATAGAATGACGTGCGGGGCTGCGAGAGTCCGGAAACATCCGTTTGGAAAGGATATAGGTAAGTATAGAAGTAATTAGTCGGGTTCGTTCTTGAATAGCTAGAGGGACTAAAGGCGATGACCGTAGCCCTCGCGAATGCCACTGGTGGTTTGGACGTTGATTGGGACACGGGGTGTGACGTCAATTGTGTACCGAACAAGCACCAGAGATGTACCTTTATTGTAAGTTTCTCCATATACCTGTAGTCGATGTGGCTAACATTACTTTGTAGTTTGGCAACTGCTAGAGAGTGGAACAATATTCAGAGCCACATTAGGTGCAAGCAATACTATGTTTTGCAAGTTAATCCGGTCTTTTATGCTCACTTCGTCTTGGGAGGGGATTAGGTCTGAGCTGCATCGTATGTTAGACAGGATCAATCTTGACCACTACCTGTCCAATCTGTTTACGCAGAACATAACCAACCGACTCAGTCTGGTAGAAGTACGTCCAGGCTTCTCGAGATGCTGTTTTCACTAATTCCAGTTTATCTTGTGAAATCAGAGGATAATTGTGTAGATTGACGTCGTCTTTGAGGTTTGCGCCCGGCGAGCTTTATCGGTTGGTCTGATGGACACAATAGACATAACCTTTCACATCGTGCACACGCGCATTACTCCTCGAGTCTATAGCACTGGTCGCATGCTGTCCGGGGTTGGCGGTTTACTCAAATTGACATTATGGGCAGCTTGGGCTGCGATCTGCTATCTATGTCAGTCCGCAGTGAGAGTTGACTAAATCTTTGTTTATCATCATCGTGGTACCTTGACCTGGGAATTTGAGGTTGAGCCGTAGGACGAAAGCCTGAAGTGGATGTTCAATTGAGGGGGAGGAAAGAACCTCGAAGAATGTTGGCAGCCCGGGCAGGATGCATCACAGCTTACGTAAGGATCACCATTCGTCTGAGGTCTAGGACCAATCGAGGTAGCGCAATTCAATCTCCTTTCCATTCCACCATCGATGGGCACACACCTACGGAGGTAGCAACAACAGCAACACGGAAACAATCGAGCCGTCTCTCACAAGCCTGTGTCCAGTCAATCTTGTCATTGAATACCTACACGTAAGCCTGCAACTAGGACCGGAATCCTCCATAACGCCTCCAAATACAGATAGGATAGCCTCCCCATGCATTGTTTAGTATACTGGGACACTCTGCAGATAAAGTACGACCAGTCACTGGCCCTATGACGAACTCTTTTCGATGCTGTATTCTTTTGATGAATGCGATTATGGAAACTGGTTTTTGGGGATACAATGCCGCTCTCACCAATTGCTACCACGAAAATCATTATCTCCAAAACTCCGCCCGCGCCGGCGAGCAAGTCATTCCCTCGCTCGCAGACTTGCGTCTGCTGACATTCAAAGAATCGATCCCTCGGGTCTCTTCGCTCTCAAAGTCCATCACGCAGATGTAGGAACAAATCTACCTCTGTTTCTTTTTCGACAACCGCCTCGATGCTATCAAGGTGCTGCTAACGCCGCATACAGCTGTACCTCAGGACACTTGGGCGTTAATAAGCTACACCGGTCTGTGGAGTCATCCTGATTACGCGGCTATTCTTTTCTTGTTGATATAGTGCGGGAATCTGTTGTTGCGGATGGTGTGAGCACCGTAAAGTTTAGAGCAGAAGATTGGAGGCCATATAGTATTTATGATACTGCTCAATCCCAAGTTGTCGATTGAATTAGCATTGCTAATATAATTCCTAGACAGACGCTAGAGCCCAAAATTATACAGATGCTCCGATCTCTCTTCGACTGTTTGGGTTCAAGCAGGACGATAAGGCTTTGTCGAACGAGGCCGGCTTGGTGGACTTGGTCATCATCGCGGAAGAAGGAAAGACATTCCAGCATTCATTATCTCAGAGTTTAAGAATCGCTTCTCGTCCCAGCTAGAAATTTCTTTCTGTCCAGTACCCTAGCTTTATGATCTCTCCAGTCCCGTCAGTGACTACGCGCACCTGACACGAACCCATACCAGTCTCTTCGATATCAAATCTGGCATTGATATACCACCATTCCCCATTACTTGCTGAGGATATTCACACCCGTGGATCAAGATAGCAGAGTCAGTGATGACCAGATCAAATACCCATCCACAACATTGTGACAAATTCACAGCATGAACAAGTCACATCAGCACCGATCCAGCAACACCAAAAACAATGTCCAACACAGCGTGTACAAGACTTGAAAAAGATACGTGAAAGAACACATACCCAATTGTATCATCCCCGCTTCCTCTTCTCCCATCCTCCCCACGGAGCATCTCTTTCTCCATCCACCACCTAGGCAAAAACGCAATAGACTCACGATGAACAATCCAAATAAGCGCCACAACGAAGGTATCAGAAGTCGCAAACCCCCCCTTAACACCGGACGACACAGAGCCGAAGGACGAACCCTCACATCTCAAAATATGAACGCGCTGCAACGACAAACCAGCCGGGCGCCTGACAGAGAAAGGGAGATTGACGAGTTTATAGATAACACTGCTCTGGCGTTGAAAGAAAGGGCAAGCGAGGCTGATATCACGAAGTTGCCCTCTCGGTCTAGTCTTCGAAGTGATGCTTTGGTGGATGGATCGTCTCTCGTGGATTTGGAGCGAGTTGCGAAGAAGAAATATGAAGATGATAAGGAGAGAGTAATGCTGAGGATGGATAGGCAAAAGACATCGGCTCTGCATCTAGAAGCTCCAAGCGTGGACGCAGGCATGGGCATAAAAGTCCCGAAGCACCTTCCACGACGACGGTCGCCGAAGAAACGTACATATACGATGCAAGAACTTGCCTCGCACGTCGATAAAGCTCTAAATGAATACATCAAAGCCCAAGAAGTAGAAGAGAAAAGGAAGCGACAAGGGATGATGAAATTTCGCAGAAAGGATTAGATGCGCGAACGACAGGGTTGAATTCAATCGACACCGGGAGGTCTTTTTTCTGGGACAGTGGATGGTGAAGGATGATGAGGAGCAGCGGGCAAGGCTGATTGAAATTCCTAGAGCGTGGGAGTAGAAGGTGGTGACGAAGAGGAGATGATGGAAATTTCGAGAAAGAGAGGATGGTTCATCGTATGATTGGTCAACTGTTTGTGCGGAATTTGGCCTCGATGAAGCGATCAAGTGGTGGAGGTGAATCAACTCAAAATTAAAGGCACCACTCTTGCAAGTATAAGTGGAATTCTCGAATCCGAAGCGTTGCGTTCGTGCCTTCTGTGATGAATCTTGTCTAAACCCCTTTCGGACCTCGATACTTGCACAATCTCTTAATTTTGCGCCGAGAGTATGAGCTCTTGGCGGTTCAAGGGAGGCAAGGGTGCAAAAGAAAAGCCACAGTGATATCCATGTGCTGGCCTTGATGGTCTTACTCTAAATTCAAGAGTGCTCGTCGTAAGATATGCCCATCGCGATGGTCATGTGACTATTTTTAGAGGTTGGTGGAGAAGAGGCGAGGACGAAGATCATGCAAGCAGGATCAGGACCCGTAGACCGCCCAGCCTGACGTAGCAATCGTACGAGCACCAGGGAAAATAAAGCCTTGCAAAGTGGATGCATGGAGTGATTCCTCTCGCGAAAGAGCGAGCGCGCCGTGCCTTTACTCTTGCATGATGACAGCACTGCTGAAAAAGCCCTGAACACTTGGCGTAAGATCACATAGCTTTTCGCTCGCCCAGGTACGCGTAAATATGATCCATGCATGCGCAATTTTGAGGATGGTCCGTGCGAAAGGAGGAACATCAAATTCTCAATCTTGATCAGGTAGAGGTAACGGTATCGCAAATTCTATGGCGGACCCTTAGCTACGGGGCAGAGAAATTGAAATGAGAAACGCCAAGCATATGTGTCTTTTTCGCTAGCGCTGTTACACTGTAGCATGTACTACGGTGGATCTGATCAAGCATTAGCAATCTGATCAGCGGCTCCAGTCTTTGAACACGACTTTGACGCTATGAGCAATAGACGTATGGGATGGTGCAGTCAAGGAGGCTCTTTCGCTGTGGTGGATCCGGATGAGGACAAATCTTCAGCTGTGGTGTGATTGTCCCATGCGTGGCCTTTTGTCGAGGCTAGAGAACATCGGTCAAGTTGAAATTCTCAGCTTCTTGTTGAGCTGGGAATATTGGGCGAGCGTGTGTGCTGTTTGTCTTCGGCCGCAAGATTGACACGTCGTGATGCCTATTGTAGAAGCCAACAGAAGATGAAAAGCTTTCCTCCAAACCGAAAGCACCGAGCCAGCCCAACAGAATATTCATGTAGTTACTCACAGATGCGAGCGCAATCGGACACCTCGGGTATAGCCGAATCTGAACGGGTATAACCTTGTTAGCGGGTGATTTCCTGACAAGGGCCACCTTACCGTGTTACTGACTACCGAATGAATGGTGATCCTCGTGAATGATTCCCACTTGGCGAATCAGCCGGATCCTGCAACTGTTGAACTGTGAGATTCAGCTCAACAAACAACAAACGGAGGTGGCCGACGAGACGACGACGGAGCCGAGTCGAAAGATGAAGCCAGAAATGTGAGGTCGAGTAAGAGAAATACTAGGTGCTGCAAGATGGTGGATCCTATTACTCGATACGCGACCTTGCCAGAGCAGGTTTGTGTTCGCGATGTCGGTGTTCGGAGTTCAATTTTACGAGTGAAAATTCGATCTTTTTTTTCTCGCTCGTCGGAAGACGCCCTTCCAGCAGGCATGCCTGTGCACAAGCAGCGTGGTTTGGGTCCCTCATTTTGACCACGATGGTGCCTTCGAGCAAAGTGCAGAATCTGTACTATGTATGGAAGCGCAAGGGGTTACTTGTTAGTCACGGAAATCTGTTTCTGGTCTCGGGCTACCCAGACAAGAAACGGCACGCTGCGACCCTTCATAAACGTGTCGAGAGTGTCCCAGGCGTCTGTCGTAACCGCGGAGATGTTGGAAGAAGGCAGCCTGGACAGAGGCAATGTTACGCAATGAAGTCTCGTCCTGTTCGTCAAGAGTGGTTTGCGGGGAAGAAGGCGGATGCAGAATGTTCTAAAGCGAACCTCCAAGCGGTCAAAGCAGGCGTCACGAGAGACCCACAGCGAAACGGCCGACTTGGCAGTTGACTGCCGACCGTCTCACTCTCTCTGTCTCTCAGCTGTTGAGAACTCGAGGAAGCCAAATCGAGCCTTTGGAGAGCAGCGTGATTGCAGTGTTGAGATGAGACGAGGTGAGCAAATAACGAGCGATATGAGCTGAGAACCGGGAGCCAGATCGCTTCACAATCTCATGACAAGAGGAACCAGCGCTGATGGATGGGAACAGGGCTGAAAGATGGCCCCAGGGGTATGTTAGCACATCGTGTGATTCCGCAGGCGCAAGCGGAAGCGTGTCCAGTCTTTGATTCGGGCATAGGATCCAGGTTCGCCTCCTGACCCCCGGCCGTCAAAGACTTACGCCGCAAACAGCAGTCCAGCAATTACGCGACTCTGATCGGTCATGATGTGTGTACTAACGCACTCCGCAAATTGCCCAGCCAAGCGTTTCAATGGTGCAAAAGTCAGTTGCTATTACTTAACAGACTTCGTGACTGTCCATTAGAATGGCGTACCGTGACTCCGAGCACCAAGGTTGGAAGATCGGCTTATATCCTGGCGGCCCTGTTTCTGCGAAGGCTGAAGACCACCCATATATGGAACGATATCTCTTCTTCCATTCTTCTGTTAGCTGTATTAGAACTATTCTCTTCAAGCATCAGACACCTCCGCCTCGACCAATCGGCCGGAGCCCGCCTGCATCAAGCCACTCTGGATTCCTCTTCCCCCCGCTAAAACCGCTTGTCAATCCTGCCGTCTAGCCTCTTGAAAATGCCTTTTCTTGGGTTCACTGCTGCACGGAAGAGCTCCTCCACAAAATCTGCGGCTCAGAGAGACGTTATAAAGGATCAACTGCTCAAAGCTTCGGTTGACGGCCCGAGCAGCGTATCTGTCAAATCCGGAGACTCCAAAAATCTTTCAACAGCCATCTCCACCATGGATGCGCTCAAACGCAGCAGCATTGCCGCTGGTCACAAGCTACTCTCGGCTTCGGATCGCAGATCTAGCCATGGAAGTCCAAAGATTGAGGCCCACAAGCCTGCAAAGCTTGACATGGCCGTTGAATCGCCGCCTCTCGTGAGTAACATCACTGGCTTGTTCTCACATAATACTGATAAATTATTCAGGTATCCTACAATACTCCCGCAACTTCATCTGGTGCCCTCTTCTCATCACAGCTGCTTCTCGACGTGATCGACCCTGAGATTACTGTGCAGTCATTCGATGTCGAGCTGTCATGTGTCGTCGCTGTCAAAAAGCCGGTACACCAAAATTGTGCGGATTGTGCCACCAAAACAACGAGCCTGAAGAAGCTACAATACGCCCCAGAACCACTGCACTTGAAGAAGGGCATGCACAAATTCCCGTTCAGCTATCTTTTTCCGGGGCATTTACCAGCAACCACGAAATCTGGGCTAGTAAATCTGGGATACACGTTCAATGGCGTGGTCACCACAACGACCGGCGAGAAAATAAAATTGAAAAAGGATATCCACTTGGGTCGATCCGTTCTTCCCGGAAACGACAAAGAATCCGTACGAATATTCCCGCCGACGAATCTTACCGCGAGGGTGAATCACAACCCCTGCATTCACCCAATCGGGGAATTCCCAATCTCACTTCGTCTATCAGGTGTCACCTCTAAGACTGCCGACTCGGTCGTGAGATGGAGACTGCGAAAGCTCAACTGGCGCATTGAAGAGACTCAGAGTATGGTGTCTCCAGCTTGCGCAAAGCATTCTGCCAAATTGGGTGGCGAAGGCAAGGGAATCCAGCATGAAGACACTCGAACCGTTGGAGAAGCGAATGTTGATTACAACAAGACACCCTGGAAGTCCGACTTCGATGCTGGCGAAGTGGACGCCGAGTTCACGTGCCACATCAATCCCTCGAAAACCCCTGTCTGCGACGTCGAAGCTCCTAACGGTCTCAAAGTGAGTCATAATCTGGTCATCGAGATGGTCGTTGCCGAAGATTGGTCACCAAAGGGAAAACCGACACAAGTCACACCAACTGGATCCGCTCGCATCCTACGGACTCAATTCAATCTTTTGCTTACCGAGCGACCTGGCATGGGTGTCGCTTGGGACGAAGAGTCTCCTCCCGTGTATGAAGATGTGCCAGCTTCACCACCACACTACCCCAACCAAGGCATGACGGACGTTGATCTTGCGGGAATTGGAGGCGAGTTGGAGGAGCTTCATCTGGATCCGAATACCAACCAGTTCAGTCGAACTGCTGCGGGACCATCATCCGGATCACATTCCCACCCTGTCCGACCTGCAAGTGCAGGCTCTAACTCGTCCGCTGACTTGCCTTCTTACTCTCGAAATCGACCTGTTCTCAATGTCGACGATCTGCTTTCAAGCCCTCCAGACACAAGACGCGAACCTACGACTGGAGAGCCAGAAGAAGACGTCCAAGTTGTTGAAGCTCAATCTATCGGCAGATGAACACTCGCTCTTTGATTTCCTATGTACGCGACGCATTTCATTCGAGTCACGCCAGGAGGAAGTGTGGGACTTTGAATATTTACCCACTGCATCAGCGACTGCATTATACCCTACCGCCTCAAAGGGCGAGGCCTTCGTGCTATCGGTTCAGGAAAATAGGAGTTCACTGGGGTTTTCTTGCTCACCATTCATGCACTATTTGATATTCTGAGCGATATTCTAGACGGGTGACAGTGTAGCAAGCATTCATTCATTCATTCAATCATTGAATAATTCATCTCAAACATAATACGGCTCTTGCACGCCGTAATTGTGACTATAGTAAGTGATCGCCTGGGCCGTATGCACACGTGCCGCTCGGTAGTCGCTGTGATCCTACTTACCCTTGTCCACATCGATGAGCTCCTCTCCATTTCAATCCTGTCTCCAAACAACGACCATTCCACAACAGCCACCACACGTATCGCCTCATACCTCCCTTACATATCTCCAAGATGGCCTCCAGAAAGAAGGTTCTCCTCAAGATCATCGTACGTCACTCTGCAATGTCCGCCGGAGCTTATCGCAAAGCTCCCAAGCTGTCCGTAGCTTTCATAGCAATGTCTACTTGCTTCATAATATATCGCCATGCTGATTGCGACAACAGATACTCGGCGACTCCGGTGTCGGGAAGACGAGTTTGATGAACCAATACGTCAATAAGAAGTTCAGCGCTTCCTACAAAGCAACGATAGGCGCCGACTTCCTCACCAAAGAAGTCCTCGTCGATGACCGATTAGTTACCATGCAGGTCCGTCGCACCCTCTCCTCTCAAGCGCGCGGTCTATACGAAGAAGAGAAGCTAAATTGGCATGACAGATTTGGGACACGGCGGGGCAAGAACGCTTCCAGAGTTTGGGCGTGGCTTTCTACAGAGGCGCGGACTGCTGTGTTCTGGTGTACGATGTGAATAACTCCAAGAGTTTCGAGACCCTAGACAGTTGGAGGGACGAGTTTTTGATACAGGCGAGCCCGATGGACCCCGAGACATTTCCATTTGTATGGCACACTTCGGTCGCTTGGGAGGGATGATGCTAATGGCAAGTAGGTTGTGATAGGCAACAAGATCGATGTGGAGGAAAGCAAGAGAGTGGTGAGTTCGCTCATGGCATGATGCCCATCATAAGATACTGACGCGCATAGATCTCGTCGAAACGCGCGCAATCGTTCTGCCAGTCGAAGGGCGGGATACCATACTTTGAGACCAGCGCTAAGGAAGCGATAAACGTGGAGCAGGCATTTGAGGGTAACCAGAGCTAGACCTTACATTTTCAACCACGCTAAAGGCTAACTGTTTTCGAAGTAATTGCACGACAAGCGCTCGCCCAAGAAGAGGCGGGAGACTTCAACAACGACTTCCCCGAACCCATCACCATCCGACCACAAGACGATCAAGGCGGATGTGCTTGCTAAGACGCGATACGATGATGGAGCGGGCACCTTCGTTTGGATAGGCACACCCGACTACGGAACATAATGCAAGAACAGGATGGGGATTATTCTACAGGCATTGTACAGGCGTTCAGGTTGTATTTGCTGCACTGCTGCGCTGGGACATGGCGAAATAGCCCTTTTTTTTGTGCATGCTGCTTGCTGTTCCCGAGTGTTGTCGTAGAGCGTACAATGAGAACTTTGACGACACCATTCACAATGTATAATCTACTTAATTCTCATGCAGTACATCAGGATCACTAAATGACTGTCCGCTCCACCCGTGTCGCCACTTTTGGTATCCTATCATCATTTGAATTTAGAGCCCTTACGATTAGGTCGATATAGATGAGCCTCTAGCAGACATTCGGGACCCACTGAAGAATCCGTTTGATCGTCAGGAAAAATGTGTCGAACAGACAATATATGGTAGCGAAGTGCACTGAAATCCCAGTCGGCCACTTTCACTTCTACACGGGAGCCGCAACTGAATCATCAGGACGGGATGGACAAAGATATCCACTAGTACTTAAGTTTCGGCTACAACGGCTCCTTTGGGACTGGTCTACTTTACTCGTACGCGAATGAGGGGAACTTGTTGTAATCGATAAAAGAATCGGTGATGAGGGGGGGAGTGGGATGTGTTTTGCCGGGGTCTTTATAGTGTAGTAGGGTATGTGGCGTGTGTGGGTGTAGGTGATTGTTGTGACGAGGTTGGGATGTTGTTTTTGGTTGGATGTGGGAATGTCGGGGCAAGGTTATGGATGCTTGGTGGTATCTGTGGTGGTGGTAGGAGGGAAGATGGAGTGCGGTTTTGCTATCTTTCTTGAGCCTCCAGAGTCTGGCAGCTCCATGTGACATCTGACATTTACCCTTCAAGGCTAGAACCAATCACGCGCGACGTGTTCGTGATTTATTTAGGCGGGCGGGTTTACTTATCTAAGATTACTTATCTACGACCACATCCTCGACGACTGCCGGACTTTTACCTAGTCCTTTACCTTACCCTCAGCTTCCAGGTTGCAACTGCGGTGTCTGTTCTTAGTAATGCTTCGCTGGCCGGAGAGCTGATAGGCTATTTCTGTATCTATCTTGATCCGAGTTGTTCCTAAGATTATCTACGTATAAGATTACCATCCCCTTGTCCTCCCCATACATATCCAGCTGATAATACTCCACTGCCTTCCGCCTTCATTTCACCCCCCTCCTCGTCCTCCAATCCAACACTCCTCCCTCCCTCCCCCCTCCCTCCTACCCGCTCCCACTACCGTACATTTCACCAACCTCAACAACCGCAACCATGCCCCCCGCCCACGAACCACAACACCAAAACGCCGCCGAGATGCAACCATATATCCACCCGCCCCTCACCTCGCGATGGAGGGCCTCGATCACGAGTTTCAGAGATGATTTCATGGATCGAGGGGGCGCGAAGTGGGAGAGGAGTCCGTGGAGACATACGGTGGGGATTGTGTTAGTGCTTTTCACGGTGGTTATGTGGACGACTAGTAATTTTTTGGCGAGTGTGAGTGCAAGGTTTCTTCTTTTCTTTGCTGGGAGGTGGGGAGGGGGAATGGTGGAGGGTGGAGGGGGAAGGGGAGGGCGGATGTATTGGGAATGGGTTGTGAAGAATAGGAGCAAGTACGGCAGCATAGAAGAAGCAAGGGATGATGAAATGACGATGTGGAGCAAACGGCTGACGACTATCGCAGACGATGTTCGCGGATAACACCTATTCGAAACCCTACTTCGTCACATACGTCAATTCGTCCTTCTTTTGCATACCGCTGATACCTATCGCTATACATGCTTTCTACAAGAATCCCAACGAGGTCAGGAGACTGAAAAGTCTACTACCAGGAAGAGTAAAGGAATATCCACGAGTTGCTTCAACGGAAGTATACGAAGAGGAGGAAGATAGCTCGAAACCATGGCCTGATGAAAGGCACGGGCTTCTCCGTGCTGACGGCTCATCGTCTCCCACAAGTTTTCAGGATGATGCTATGGAATCATCTCAAGCCCTTGGATTCATGCCAGACAATACAGAAAAGCTAGGATTGATAGAGACAGCGAAATTGAGCATGGAATTCTCTTTCCTCTGGTTCGCGGCAAACTACTTCGTCTCCGCCTGTCTGGAATTCACCACCGTTTCTTCGGCTACCATCCTTACATCTACGAGCTCCATATGGACACTACTCATCGGCACGCTCTGGGGCGTGGAACATTTCACAATCAAGAAATTCCTTGGTGTGCTTGTTTCTCTTGCTGGCATCGTTCTCATATCGTCCGTAGATATGAGTGGAGAGACCGACAAGAATCGAGGTTCCTTTCCCCATAAGACAATGAAAGAGATTGCGGTTGGCGATGCCATGGCGTTTATAAGTGCAGTTCTCTACGGACTGTATGCCGTGGTCATGAAGAAGAGGATTGGCGATGAGTCGAGGGTGAACATGCCTGTTTTCTTCGGATTGGTGGGCTTGTTCAACGTCTTGTTCATGTGGCCGGGATTCTTCATCCTCCATTTCACGGGGATTGAAGCATTTCAGCTCCCTCCCAGTGGTAAAGTCGTTACCATTCTCCTTGTAAGTGCTCTTTCTGAGATCTCACCCATGCCTAAATTAATTCTTTGTGAAAGACGAACTCGACCTCTTCCATTTTCTCCGATTTCGCCTGGGCATACGCTATGCTCCTCACCTCACCGCTTATTGTAACCGTTGGCCTCTCCCTCACCATCCCGTTGAGTCTGATTGTGCAGATGGTACTGCATGGACAATACGCCTCCTTGATTTACTGGCTCGGAGCTACGCTTATTGTGGCCAGTTTCTTGTTCGTGAATCATGAGGAGGTCAAGGATGAGGAGCTGATGGCTAGTGGCTTGCTTGGTGAGAGTGGGTTTGGAGGCAGTTTTGAGGCGAGGTAGGCGGAAGGTTAGTACAGGGAGAAGAAACAGGGAGTGGATTGACAGCAGAGGAGATGATAACGTCCGATGGATATGAGTGAAGTGAGATGAAATTATGGTAAGTTTTAGGTTTTGCTAAATATTTCTTTCAAATACCAATCGTGTACTCTACGTGTATGCGATCCGGGCTAATGAACATAGGCTCGAAACTCCTGATTCTCGAAGGCACATCATTCGTTGCGGGAGCCAGCCAAAACCCCAAAACCAGGCCTACCAAACACAAGTCTCCAGGCAACACCTATGGGTATCATCAACCAAGCATCGCCAACCACAACTCCCCAACAACTCCCTTTCTCTCCGCCATCGACTCTCCAAACTCCACGCCTGCTAAAAGAAGCCCAAAAACCGCAACAAAACACCTACCCAGGTCACCACCCCCAGCTTCGCTGCACACCACCAGGCCCACGCCCAAACGGAAACCTCTGGTTCCTCACCCACTGGAGATAACTATACTGATGTACACGCGCCCCACCAATCCCATACCCCCAGTGACTAAAATCATCCTGCTCCGCCGCAGCCATTGCTTGTATTGTAATGATGCGGAGGGGCGAGTCGGGGTCCTCGATGATTGGGATCTCCGTGGTGGTCTCTCCATTCATCTTTCCGTGAGCGGTTGCGCTGGAAATCGGTTTGGAGGCGGTGCAGGGGATAGGCGCGGGTGTGGGGTTGGTGGAGGATGGATTTGTGTCGGGGCAGTGGTATGTTTGTCGGAGGTCTGGGTGGGATATTTTTTTGTGGTGGTGGTGCTGGATGGCGAGAGGTGTGGTGAGAATTGTGGGTGGTCAGTCGTAATATGAGTTCGCCAGGTATCGGTTCTGTTACCGAGATAGTATGTATAGAGAATCTTTCTGAATGCAGACTTCTGGTGAGCTTTCATACTTCGTCGCGTCATAGAGAGCTCATAAATATACAAATAACAGCATACTTCGTGAAAGAAAACATCTTAGTTATTCCATTATATTTATCAGTTAACACATTCTCCAGCACCTCACTCATGCTCGCCCTCAATCCAGCATCCCATCACCGTAGCCCTAGCATTCATCATTTTCACGACTTCTCTATCTGTGTCGTCCTCAGGACATGTGCATTATCAGCAACTCTACCAGTATCTGTAAAATGAAGAAGAGGAGGAAGGAGGTATGATTGCAGAGGACTCGATCCGAGAGTTGTTATGTATACAGACTGCAGTGAGTGTTTAAATAAATAGAAATTTGGTCTTGGTGGAATGGGAGTGTTATCTGAGTGTGATGGGGATATGGGGTTCTGGGATTTGTTCCGGAGAGGGGGAAAGGGGTGCGATGGGGTAGTGGGTTTGGATTTGGGTATCTTGAACCATGAATTGCGAGTGGAGAAGTAGTTGATCTTTCGGTTTTTGGAGGATATGCGAGGGATATGGCAGATTGGAGGTTTTGGGATGAGGATGGTGCTGGTTAGAAGGTTTATCTTCTGATTCTTTTGATTTTACCTGGGAAGAAAGAATTGGTGTTATGGGGGCTGTGGGCTGATTGACTGACTTACTCAGGAAGGAAGTCCTGAGATGTGATATCTGAGATTTTATTTTCGTGATGGTAACCATTTTGGGAGGTCAAATGGGTGGATAGAGTGATTGCAAGGCGGAGAAGTTTCGTGGTGGTTTGGCAATGGATGGTGAGTTTGGGTGGCATGGAGTTGTTTTAAAGGTTGGCGTACGGTATGTATTCGTAGAAGAGATGGATTGGTAATCGAGACGCGGGAAGAAAAGAAATGGGTAAGAGAGGGTTAAGATTGTATCGTGGAGACAACGGTGACAATGGTTTTCCTTGTCCTTGATACCTGAGCTGAGATGGAAAGGAATGTCGGTTCTGTGGTGCTACTGGGGAGTCATGTATCATATGGAAATTGAAGATACCATCTTACAGCCGGTGAGCATGTTTATCGCGATCGAGCTGAAGAATTGTGGGAGAGTGGGATGAAACGAGTATTGGAGGTGCACGATGGTTCACTATGCTGCAATATTTAAGAAGGAAGTTCGGCTCCGGACATCCTCGGTTGGCTGCTTCCATTTAAGCACGGACAAATCACTATGCCGGCGAATATGAAAGCAAGTACGAGGTTCTTTCGGAGTGGCGAGGTGAAGGTAGTTGCTTCGCCTTATTGTCCGTTCGAATACTAGGATAGACGATAAATACGCGTCGTGAAGAATATGTTTGGATGAGTGTTTCTTTTGGGAGATTCAGATGCGATTGTCACGCCTTTGTGAAGCTGCAATGGGATATATGGATATGCATCAAAAGCAGAACATGTAAGCTGAAACAGATTGCGATCGTATTCGAATGATGTACCTAAGGTAGCACTGCCCATATCCACTTAGATGAGCCTGATTTCGCGCCACTCAGGTTCGAAGTCCTGCATGGAACGAACCACGCCATCCCCGTCTATTCTTATCAGACCAATCATAGACAAGTGATATGGAAGGCGTTCGTAGGCTTGCCTGTCCTCGACATATCGAACCAACATGAGCAAAGTCTCACATTCGCCTCGATGCCCAAGTACCACGAGAGAGACATCACATGTGTCAGCGGGGCCGAGCTGTCCCAAAAGCTTGAATTCTTCAACAGCAAATATGTGCAAGTCCTTCCAGCTGCGGCCGTCCCGTTTCTCGAGGTACCATCTTTTCGAAGCAGACCAAGACCCAGCGTATTGCGAGAGCTCATTAACAGGCTTCAGCGGAAATGTCCACGCTTTCAGAACAAGGACACTAGGATGTCCAGTCGCCCCTACGGTCCCCCATGGCGATTTGTCCACCCTCTCGACTACCCCTGGTTTCACTTCGATAGTGGCTGTGGCAAGAATCTTGAGGGGCACGTTTCTTTGACGCCAAGCCATGTCAAACTTGACATCTCTCCCGGCTTTCCAGCCTAGCCAGGTCCACGATGGGAAGTGCGGCTGACGATCGATCTGATCAGGGCCATAGAAGCCCCAGCATAAACCGAGGACGAGCATGTCCTCGATCGTAAAGGACTTCGTTGATGGCCACGTCCTGGGGTCTAGAATGACGATCCCGCAAACCTGGCGCACAGGATGAGAAAGGGACTGGAATGCTCGGAAAACTCCTTGAAACGCATCCAAAGCATCGGACGGATATGTGAATTCTCGGTGCACATATTCTTCAATTCGATCCAGAATTTCCAGGGACGTCTCTCCAATTCCAAGGTGAGGGAAAATGCCAATGTACTCGTCCTTAAATTTGCTCCAATCTTTGATGTGTAGGCATGCGAGCGGAATGGATAAGCTCTCTTGGCAATGCATCCCGGCGCATTGGAAGTAGACTTGGCTATCCGTGAAGAGAAGACGCCGCCGAGCAAGCAAGCCTTCTTGATACGTCCAGCCTCGAGACCGCCATTTTGACGCCGCGTATTCGTCTTCAATATTTGGTGGGATGGTGACCGGGTCCAGGAATGGCGATCTCAACTTGTCAGACGGTACTCGGTGGGTGGAAGAGACGCCGGGGAGGCCGTGATCAGGCCCTTCGCCTGCGATGGCGATGATGGTTAATGAGGATTGTGCGTAAATTTCACCCATTTGTTGTATCTGGGAATGTCTTTCGTCAAGGTCGTGCTGAGGTATGCAATACCGGTCTACCCATAGAAACCGGAACCCGAGAGTGATAACCACAGACATGGCATCTTCTATTGTTGCTTCCATTTTGGCAGGCAAGAGACTGAAACGATCATCCCAAGAGAAGCGCCCACAGCCCCAAACATAACTCAGCGTTAAATATGGCTCACGAAATGGTAGATTCGTCATTCTTCGTTGTTCACAGTCGATGACAGTGAGTCCGAGGTCGGTGAAGTTAGCTTTGCAGAGCTTCTTGTGATACGAGTCGCAGAATGAGAGCCAATCTTTCACCATGGTGAAATCCACAGCCCAGGGCCGTACGTTTCTTCTGAAGCAAGGGGGAACAGATTTGTAGATGTCTTCGACCGGGCAGGGAAAGAATGCTCTTGGGGAAAAGCGCTGCAGGTGTGTACCCTCCCCGAGAGTGAAGCTTGGAAAGCAAAGTCTGCTCTGAGCAAACGCCTGTGGTTTGTGCCATATTTGGCAAGATCTGGAAAGACTGGACTTCGCTTCACCGACCGACGTCGACTTTATGCGGAGGAAGAACTCGCACGCTATACAGTCTGGCACCGGTCCATTTGGCAGTACTTTACAGCCCAACACCGGTCCATTTGGTAGTACTTTACGGCCCCACACCGGTCCAGTTGACAGTGGAAAAGAAGCTCGCCATTCCCTAGGGCAGCTTAACCCAATTCTGGCACATATGTACCAGCAATGGGAACAAAGACCATCCACAAGTTGAGACTCCGCGTCATCGCATTCCAGCTCTTGTCGTGGTCCTTCGGCGCTGATATTTGACATCTCGGTCCGTGGCCTCTTGCACAAGTCAGCCGCATCTTGACTCGGGCTCAATGCTCTCTTTTGCTGAAGTTGGTTGTCCATGTCGAGTCGTATAGCAAAAAATGCGTAGGCTGCCTCAAAACTTGGAATCCGGAGCATAGAAGAGGGGCAGTGCTGGCCGTTGAGGCCAGGTGCATGCAGGAAACCAGTGACGCCAGGAAATCTGGCCAGTAATGATGGGATACTGTTCAAGATACCGCCTTGTGAGCTCTAGTCTTGTAGAAGTCCACAGATGACTTGCCTGCAACATACTTATCGTTCTTCGAGGTCTTGCTTCGTACTACTCATAGCCACTCCATCCGCTGAGGATCCTCACAGCCAGGAGATGATTATTGGACGCCAACGCAGTTACTTGCGAGAAGTCGCATGTCTACAATCAATATTTCGTAAAATCTGGGTATCATGAAGAAGCGGCGCGATTTTCGCACGCCAGAATCAAAGAAACCGCATCGCACTTCCAAACCCTCACAGTATCTCGTCCTCCTCCTCGGCCGGCAAGGGAATGTCTGCTGGAGGCAGATGCATAGGTAGGTCGATAACCAATCCAGGTTTCGGCAGTGTGGTGTCGACATTCTCTGGAGCAGCTTTGTCCTCGACGTCCTCCCACATCTCATCGTCCAGCGCGGCAAATTTTGAAGGCGCAGATGATCTCGTGACGCCATCCACCTTCTCCAACTTCGGGTTCAGTGTCTCCCACGCCTTTGCCCTTTCCTTGACCGTTCTCAGCTTGTCCAGACTCTTCACCAACTTTGTGTCATTCTGCTCCTTCACGATGTCGGCCCGCTCGATGCCTTTCTGCTGTCTGATCTTTTGACTGCGCTTCAACGGCTTTGCCTTCTTCTTCCTGATCCCTGAATTGTGCACGGCGGAGTTTGAGAAGATGTGGACGTGTGGATTCGACTCTGGCGGTTTGATGGTTTTGAGGGATTTGTCAATGTTGAGGGAGGGCGACTCTGCGCGGCGAGCGGCGCGCGAGTGAAGAGAGGCTGTAGAGTGTTGTTAGCATTGTAGTAATTTACATGCGGACAGTGAACATGTACCCTTTTTCTTCGGCTTCGCAATCTTCCCCATACTGGCTGTTGTTGTGTGTTTGCAAATTCCAATAATGAATTTGTTAGCCAAGAGTGTCTCAGAGCGGAACGAGATTGGCCGCCGCAATCTTTGAGCCTGAGCCTCTTCTTTTCCTTCCTCTGTCCCAGAGCAAAGCGACGCATCCCTCTTTGTGACTGACGACAAGGACATATTATGTCGCCAATGCCGCCAGACCTGTCACACTCCCCAAAGAAGCCCGCCAGAAGGAAACCGCGACACGAAGGATGAACAACTACGACTTTGGGGACGCCCACTACGGCATCACCACACAGCACAAGGACTCCTTTACAACAAACATTGCTGCCCTCGCCGTATTCATAGTCATTCTCGTCCCGCTTCTATCGAATACGCCATACCAGGACTTCGCGAGGAGGCTTCTTGTCTATGGATACAGCATGGCCTCACGATGCAGTTCGAGATTGTTATCATATACACCACTTGGCTTTCAAAGGAGCGTAGGAGATGGGAGTGCTCTGAAAAGTGTTTTTGGTTTGGACTCTATCAGGTCAGGCTTGGACGTCTTGAAGGGGCCGAAGAGCAATACACCTCCTGGACTGGGCAACTGCAACAACTCGTGTTATCAGAATAGTATCATACAGGTACGTCCCGTGGTCTGAGAGAAAGGAGCATATATGCCAAGTCTAATACTCATTAGGGACTGTCCTCCATCCGTTCCTTTCGCGATTTTCTGGCCCACGTCCCTTCCAGGAGTTCCGTGCCCAGCTCGGTCAGTACGGCACTGTTCAAGGTCATGGAAGACCTGAACAACCTGAATAATTATGGAAGCTATTTCTGGCTACCATCGGCGCTCAAACTCATGACCACATTTCAACAACAGGATGCACAAGAGTACTTCTCAAAGCTTCTGGGTGAGATCGACAACGAGCTAGCGAAACAGGTGAAGAAGAGGAGTGTGTCAGTAGACTCAGGTTTAGGAGAAATTTCGTCCCCTGACAGAACTTTTGCCTCCAAATCTGCCGTTGACTTAGCACGCAACAACAACCCGCTAGAAGGCCTGCTGGCGCAGCGAGTGGGATGCACGCAATGCAAGCACTCCGATGGCCTCTCCATGACCCCTTTCACCAACTGGACTGTCCCTCTGGGACAAAATTCATTTGAGGTGCGAGACTGCTTCGATGACTATACTAGCTTGGAATATATCGATGGCGTACAATGTCCAAAATGTACTCTTCTTGGGGCGCAGAAGAAGTATAACCTGATGCTTCGCAAAGACCTACCAGAGCAATTTGTGACCGAAATACGCCAGCGACTGCAAACAGTGGAAGACGCTTTGAGAGAGGAGGACTTTTCAGATGCAACACTCATCCAGAAATGCAAGATTCCCAAAGCGCAATGGGCATCGGTTCGCAAATCCAAGCAAGTGACAATTGGGAGAGCGCCAAAATCGCTCATTGTCCACATCAATCGAAGCGGTTTCAATGAATACACCCACGAGACATACAAGAACAACTCTGCAGTCCAATTTCCGTCGTCTTTCAATCTGGATGATTGGTGTTTGGGCATCGCCTCTGGTGCCGAGTCTGACGGCGCAAAAATGGAGACCTGGTTGATGGACCCGAATCAGTCTATGCTTGACCATTCGGGCGCTAGAATTCCAGACTCTCCTGTGAGATATGAATTGAGGGCTGTTGTGACACATTCTGGAAGCCACGGGAGTGGTCACTATATCTGCTTTCGTAAAGCAGTGTACATCGAATCGGACACGGCATCAATAGATGAAGACGAGAATGACAGACAACCCTCAAAACACCCAGAGGAGGCTTGGTGGCGAATGAGTGATGAGAACGTTAGACTCGTCAGCGAAAATGCTGTCCTACAACAAGGTGGCGTTTTCATGCTGTTTTACGAACGTATCGATGAAGCCAAAGTCCCAAAGCAACCCCTCGACGCCGAATGCGGTATCAATGCTGACGTCGCAGGTGACGTGGTCGAAGCGGTCAACGCTTGCGAAATTGCTCTTCCGGACGACTCGGATGATGAGGAACTTTCATTGGAAAATGAGGAGGATTCTTTGGAGGAGGAAAAACCGCTACTACCGCCTCGACACGTGCAACCAACGGTCTCACCACCGCAGACAGAACAAGCTCCCGATACCAAGGCTGACGTGAACTTGGAACCAGAAGAAGATGCGTCGTCGCTCACGGATTCGACGACGGATAACGGCTACGAAGACCTCTTCCAATCGCCAGCTGCGACTGCTCCAGCGCCTGTTGGGCATCGTGTCCGTATGCGCACTTCTTCGGCTTTTGCTCAGCCCGCCGGTGGTGGGGAGGATCCTTTGCAGAGTCCTATACGCATGGGCACGGCTTTTTGATTGGGGATTCTCTCTTGCTGTTGAGTTTGGGTATTGGGGTCTTTCGAGCATGTACGAAGTACTTTTTGCATAGCGTGGTGTCTGAACTTTTTGGATCGTGGTGGGTTGGCGATGGCGTGTTTTGGGTCTGCATTGTTAGAATGACTCGGAGGGCAATGGGTGGAGGATTTGTTGAATAAAGAATTCTTCCGTGTTGTTCTTTCTACACTGGTGCAGTGGCAGATAGGTGGTCAGCCATACGATGCAATGATACCCATTTGTATCCTGTGGATTTGCTTCGATGTTGTAGCGATTGTGATGGTGGGATGTTCTCTCCAAAAATCCGTGACGATGAAGGGTAAGGTTCAACCAGCATGTCGAAATAAAAAGCAACCAAATCATACAAAGTCCATTCCTGACCCTAAATCCTACCACCTTTTCATAAAGATCCCTCTCTACCGCCTTTTCAATCGCGACAATAAATATTTTAAAGAGAGGGAATCGATGCGTAATATCGAACTCTTCTTGGGATCAAATTTCTGCAGGTTTAGATAGAAGATGGGATTGATATTTGGGAAGCTCTGGTTGGTGAGGAAATGGCTGCTTTTTGTCCAAGGCGGTAGGAGGTTTTCAGAGTGTTTTTTGGGGTTGAGTGAGTGGTTTGATGGGAGGGTTTATGTTTGGGAGGGAAGGGGGGTGGAAAAAACCCTGAGTCAAGGTTGAGAGTGGCACAGCTCATAAAAGTTCTTGAGAAACTGGCCAAGTTGTGGAAGAAAGATGTGTGTCACTCGAGTCCGTCAACGAATAAAAGGATCTTACCACGAGGAGGAAACCATGTCCTCTCAAGAGTAAAACGTCAAAAGAATCATTGTTCTATAGATTCTCATTCATTGAATCAAGCGTAGATATGTTCATCACTACCTAAGCCCAAATATTCACCAATATCCATCACTACACCTACCCATCCTCACCCCCAAAAATATCCCCTTTCCCCCTCCCCTCTTTCCCTACATCAAAACATAGTCCCCACCGCCCTCGGATACCCATCCCTCTCCCCAAACCCCCCATTCCCCCTCGCCACATTCCCAAACCTGCCACCACCCCCCGTATTTCTCCTCTGCACGGAAGGCCGACTCCAATCACTATCATGTCTAACCGAAAAATCTTCATTACGACCGACCGTAGCAGCCGCAATGCTAGGTCTCCGCGCAAACTCAAAACGAGATGCTTCAGACGGAAACTCGTGGCGGAGGAGGGGTCGTGAGGGGAACGCAGTAGTTCTTTCCCTCTCCCTTTCTCTCCTCAATTTCTCAACGAGGAGGGCGTCTTTACGGCGTTGGAGATGGTCAAGTGAATCCAGATCAGCGAGGGTATCGCGGCGTTGTTGGTTCCGGATATATTCCTGTGCGGCGTGGGTTCTGAGATCGTCGGTGATGGGTGGCATGGGTGCGCGGGGGAGGATGGGGAGGGGATCATTGGTTGGGTAAGGGAGTGAGCGTTGAGGAGTGTGGTGGTGAGCGGGGTTGAGACCGGCGTAGCTGAAGTCGTCTAGGGAAAGACCGTCCAGGGAGGAAGGTGGTGTGTATGATGGCGCTCTTCTCATTGTTGATGTTTGGAGTGGTGAGGTCTTGGTGCGGTCGGTGCTGTTTGGACCTGCGTGGAAGTGGTTGTGGACGATGACTGGTTCTTGTTTCTGGGGTGGAGGAGTGAGACCTCGATAGGCGTCTGGCTGACGATGTTCGCGTAAGCTGTCTTTGCGTTCGAAGGGATATGGGCTGCGATCACGACTTCTGGTTCGGTTGCTGGGAGCGGCTCGATCATGACTTCTGCTTCGGTTGCGTCGAGCAGCGCGGTCATGTCGAGTGCGCTCTCGGCTGCGACTTCGGTCCCGGCTTCGCTCGCGGTGATTGTATCGGGATCGTCCATTGTATCCATAGGAGTCTCTGTCGCTTGATCCCATTGATTGTGAGCTGACAGAGGTTGCAGGCGTGTCATACTGATGACGCCGTGAGCCTGGGTGATCAATGAACTCGTAATCTTCGTCGCTTAGGGAAGATCCACGACGATATCTTTCTGTCGTTCCGCGCTCGATCACGCGCTTGTTCTTGCCTCTGATATCTTTGATCGATGACTTTGGCTTGACGATGGCATGCGCTTTTAGTTGTGAGTTCCGTGGTGCCGTAGCTCTGGGGGCATTCGGGCCCATTGGAGGTGGTGGAACACGAAAGCTGCTCTTGTTGTACGCCTTTGCGCTGTGATGGTCTCCACGATGGGCTGCGACGGAAGAGCCGCTGTCATTGCTGCTGTCACTACTATCGCTGTTGTCGCTTTCACTGTCGCTATCAATCGGGAGCTGCCATTTGTCGACTTTCTCAAGAGCATTCATAGATTCCCGCAGCTGGTTTCTCGGATGCGGCGACTGACTTCTGCGTCTCGCACTTTTGGCCTTCTCCGACTTGTGCTTCTTCGTCTTCTCGGGTTGGGCAAGATTAAAGATCTGGGTGACTGGAGCAGCGTTGCCAGGATTTGGTCGATTGCCTTGCATGGCACCAGGTGGAGGGGGCCCTTGCATAGGAAACGGAGGTAGTTGATTACCACCGAATGGTGGAGGCATATTGGACGGTGGAGGTGGTTGATTGTTCATGCTCGGCAGTGGTGGCATGGCCATTGGGCCGGATTGCTGTTGGTTTAGGCGTGGTTGGTTCATCTGCTGCTGCTGCTGCTGCGGCTGCTGCGGAGCTTTTGCTTGGCCTTGTTGGCCTTGTTGGCCTTGCTGAGCTTGTTGGGTTGGTTGAGCTTGTTGAGCCTGTGGTTGTTGAGGCGGAATATTTTTTTGAACAGGTATGGGAAATGGCTCCGCAACAGTGGTGTCGATGATCTTGCCGTATGGGAAGTCACCGAGTTGAGGGTTTGGTTGTTGACCGTACGGTAGCGGATAGCGTTTGAAAATGACTCTGATGTCTTTTGTTTCCTCAGCGCGACCCCAGGTTCCTGGAATGACGACTCGATTGGCTTTGATGTAGGCGATTTCCCAAACAGCGTTCGGGTTAGTCTCATGTGCTTTGAAGTTGTTGATGAGACGATCAATGGCTTCCCTCTGGGAGTCTGTGCGAAGGTGTTCGTAGACTTTGTATGGCGCTACTTGACTCCGGGCACTTCTGTTCTCCGAATTGAACTCTTTCGCCGACACTGGAAATGGTTGTGGCTTTATACGATCCCAACTTGGCCGTTCACCTGGATCAGCTGGAGCTTTACGCTGCGGGAATGTCAGCCAAGGCACGAGCAAGGTTTAATCGAAGGACAAGGCTACCAAACTGAAACCGTGAAAGGTTGGCTGGAATTCACGTGGCTGGATCTGCTGGGCGGATTTCATTTGATTTGCCTGCACTGGTGGGTTGGCTGGACGGGGTTGGCCGCCTGGCTGACCGGCCATGGCCTGTTGCGGCATGGTTTGGACGTTTGCCATGTCGAACGTACGATAGAAGCCCAAAAAGAGGGGCGGAATGTGATTGGGCAGAGAGTGATAGTATCCTGCGATACGAGGCGGTTCAAGTTCCAAAATAGAAAGACAAAGCAGAATATGGCTCTAATGCTTTGTTGATATCGAACCACGCGTGGCCTAGAAAGAAGCCTGGTAGCAGTTCAAAATATTGATCGACCTGGGCATTCAGAGTGATGCACGAATATGATGGACCGGAGACATACATATAGACTGTCGCAGCTCATATGTGGCTCATTCAGCTTCATAGTCGACTTCCTTCCGGTCGGCAAGATACAAGCCATCGCGTGCTATCATGCATTATCATGGTCGAAATGTTGCTCAGCAGATGGTCCAAGACAATCTCTGTGCCTCTTTGAGTTGATGCCATTGGAGAAGATAGGAAATGTGTGCCGGCGACGGTGATATTCCGTTCGTGAGATAGTGAGGCGAGATGCCGGTCAGCGTATTGTCGCCCGAGTGATATGAAGCAAAGGCAGCAAAAGTCCAGAAGAGGGTGGTTCGCGAGCTCTGCGCCTTTGCGGTTGCATTGCATTGTGAGGGGTTTCGCCCGGATAAGGTTGGTTCTTCTCGCGGGATTGACCAGGTTTCGGATGTTGTGGGAGCGGCCTCTCGAGGAAGATCATACGAATGAGGAGTGCAGTGAATGCGAAGCAGTTGTTGGTGGGATGACATTCGCTGTGGTTGGCTCTCACCTTGTGCATTGCATGAAGTTAGAAAGGAAAAGCTCGGACCCCGTGCACTGCATAACTCAATCTTCTGACCGGCGTATCCTCTTCGTCATGTTTCCTTCAAGAAGGGGCGCAGAAGGGCACGGGAAGAATCTTCTGGGGCGCGTCCAAGTGCGGATACGGACAGCTGAATGTCGCAGGTGAGGCGGATCTGAAGGATGTCGACGGACATGTAACCGAGGAAGATGGAATTCGGGAAAGATTATGTCCTGAACACTATTGTCCCCTCTCTGGAACCGGTCGTGTATTTGTTGCTGTATGGTTTGCGTCGCTCCTGTCAACGACATTCCCCATACATCGCACGCACGCATGCTTTGCATCCTGCAATTCTGAATGGTGAGTGCCTGACAGCAGACTCTCCATTTCAACCGAGTGGTAAATTGCCAGCCTCGATCCCGCTCGACCGCGAGCTGAGCGCAGACAAGGCGTAGAATTGAGCAATCGCATCTGTCCCGTGCCTGCTTGGCTTGTCTAGTTGAACAAGACCGGATCGCTCGGTAGCAAGGCTGAGAGGGCGTAATGCACTGTCGTCACAAGCTTGATCAACACCATGACTCGGGTGTGATCGTTCTCTCCCCAGTGTGTGATGCTCTCCCGTCTTGTCATTCCGCCCTCAGCCAAATTGAGGACTTGCAACCATTTCAGCGGATCTTGGGGCCATGTCTTCAGGCTTTGTTTGACCACTGATCTTCGATCAAGCGACTCGGGCAATCGCCCTCACTAGCCATTGCCAACTTTGACCAAAATAGCGACGTTGAAATTTTTGGGTCGCAAGGGTCGTGGAAAAGCTGAAACCTCACAGAGAATTGATAGGTAAGGAGATGAACACTTTACGCCTGCAGCCACGAATACATCGTGTCCTCGAGCAGCGTCATCCATTGCCAGATTGAGGGAATGTAGTGAGGCGAACCACACGACACAACCCAAAATTGTCCACCCGCTCTGTACGCGTTGAGATCCCTGTTCCCAGATGCCTGGGTCGTTCCGTCCCATGTTGACCGGTTTAGCCTTTACCGTATCGAACCTTCTGGGCACATTCTTAGCACTAGCTTCATCGATATGTCGTCGGACGCACGTCCTTCAGCCTGTAGAAGCAGATATCGAAGTTGATCATAATTGGACAGCTGAAGATTGTCGTACATGGTCAGCATCGTGTGTTGATGGCGAGAACTTGAGCACGCAATTTGCGACGATCCTATCTGCCTGACGGTGAACAGGTTCTATGCGCGAGGCTACGTGTGCCATCGCTGTGCAAGTATCAAAGCCACCAAGCTGAGCAAGGCACAGCAATCAGAGTCAGAGAACGTGGATTAAGGGCCCTGTCAAAGCGTAGCCAGTCGATTGTGGCATACGGATTGCCCGGTCAAAAAATCACGGCAATAGTCCACCCATCTTACCCGGTGAGAGAGACCATTGCTATCACACGCTTTGCTTTTATTGAGGCCCTTTTCGCGTTCTCTGCGTTGGAAAGAACGGTTGTGCGTTAAATGCCATGGATGTCCAGGCGCGGCAGTACCGTGGTTTTTCTCTTCACTGTTGTACGCAGCCAATGTGTGCGTTTCGACTTGGCGACATGAAAGGGCGTCGGCCTCAAGGAGCAGTGTTGTCTGAAATCATGTGCAGCATCTAAAGTTTTCGAGTCAGCATTTCTAATCGTAGAAATGTTTCGTCTTTCTGCCGGTTTCGAATCGAGATATAGTCCATCTTTGAAATTTCGACTGCGTGCAAAGATGTGGCGACCAATTTTGTTCACCACGCCAAGCTACAACCGCTGCCAATGCTGCAGAACAAAAAGAACTTTGTGCAGGAGAGATATGTTAGATAGAGGACACCGGGACAGAGAAATACAGCTCTCTTCTGCCCCTGGATCTCGATTGCGATCTTCAAGGGGACATTGATGCAAAAGTGATGAAAGATTTATAAAAACTATGTTATTTTCTCGTCTGCTGGATCGAGTCCCAGAAGTCTACGCTCTACTCTGCGCATAGCTTTATTGGTCTGCTCTGCCAGACTCAAAGTGAGGATCTAGATAATAGTCAGCATCTTCCAATGCGGCAATGAGGGCAAACCCATACAGTGTGCGGCAAAATTCTGGCCAAGTGTGCCGTGAAACCCTTATACATTGCAAATACACCTTCCGACTTGACAGTCTTAAGCAGGCAGTCGAATGCAGAGGAGTAGAGATTTCCAGTTTGGTTGTACATGCGGCTCATGATCGTATCGGGTGGATGCATAACACAGCAGACAACGAAACCGGAGGCAGTACTGCTGGCAAGATGGAGCGCGGGTCCATCCTGAATGCCGAGGTGCTTCGTCAGATTTCTCTTTGCAAAGAAATAGGTCGGCAGCTGAACTGAGCTGCCAAAGCCTGTCCGTACCATAGCAGGAACAACCCCTCTGTAGAGTCCTTTAATGCCTTCATTTCTGTAAATTTGCGACATGCCGTCTATAGCTCCTTTATATTTGTGCTGGGTTCCGACAGGTAGAAAAGGCGAGTATGATTGTAACCTCGTTTTTACAAGGAAAAAGGGAGATCCGGCCATGGCGCCCAAAATGCCGGATGCTGCCCCGGAGAATATGTTTATACCGAAAGATTGTACTTTCGGATCGTGGTAAATGGCTTTGGTGACGGACATACGGAGAGGTTCGTAGAAGCCCAAACGGCAACCATTCAGTAGGAGCTGATAGGCATACTGTCCAGGGTTAGCAGAGCTCAACAGGCTGAGGACAATGAACCCACAGCGCAATTGATGCCTCTTAGCAAGCCCGAAATGCCCTCATTCTTGAATATGACACCGACACCATGGAAAACTCCTCGATATAGACGCACGGCATCTTTCTTGGCTTGCAATTCTCCTTGCAGTTGTAGGCTGTGGACCTATTAGCCCTGCCCGAAATGTGCATGCACAAAGTCGCATACCGAATCTTGACCGTCTCGAATCCGTGAGTGACAGTGACAGCGCCACAAGCTGCAATGCCTCCAGCAACGAAGGCGCTTTAAGGACGATTAGTGAAGGCGAACGAGATCAGGTCGAGGTGGGTGACAAACCCAAGAGTTGTCGACATAATTTGTGAAGCCGTCCGGCTTCGGCGCAGATGGACAAGCTGTGCTGTCAGCGATTGAGGGTTCAAACAGGGCGAGGAGAGAGAGTAGACGGCTGTATGAGCATGAGATAGGCCAGGGGATTTCAGGCTCTTTTCAGCGCCATATTCGGAGTCAGCGTGGTGCCTCAGTCATGGTGGTTGTGCTCGCTCGGTGCCATCTGAGTATCTTAAGTAGATTCCATTCACGCTTGCGGACCCTCACAAATCAAAGTCACCGTAACCGTAATGGGCACCCCTGCCCTCGCCAAGCATCCCGTCTCCATCTGCAACTCCTGACTTTGCAAAACATTGCAAAACTCCAGCATACATCAAAGTCGGAATCTGGAATTGTCCAACTAAGAGCCGAGTAAAGAGAAGGACCACCATATCGCTTGGCGCATGGGAACTCACTCATCAGAATCTTGCGACTCGAGCTCATCATGGCAGTGGACGCCGCGCCAGGTGGACCTCCAAGCCAGAAAGTCAGCGACGTGATAACCACCTTCAGACCTTGCAGAGTGGGTTACCTGCTTATCCTATGCCTCCTGCTGCTACTGATGCCCGGTGTAGAGATTCAGACCGGATGACAACAAGACACACGTGACATCTTTGGATTTCGATGATACCGGAGAACTGGCTATAGTAGCTCGCACAGACGACACTCTTCAGATTTACAATTGCAAAGAAGGGAAACATGCAAAAGAGCTCAAGAGTCAGAAGTATGGCGTGCATCTGGCCCGCTTCACGCATCACTCATCGAGCATCCTCTACGCAAGTACAAAAGTCGACGGTGAGCTTGGAACTTGAAGACTTCTTGACAATTGGTTGCTGATCTATCATGATAGACGGGATTCGTTACTTGTCGTCCCACGACAATTCATACATCCGTTATTTCCGAGGACACACGGACAAAGTGACGAGCATCGCCATGTCGCCCTCAAATGACGAGTTCTTGTCGTGCAGCTTAGACAATACTGTCCGGATGTGGTCTCTGAACTCGCCAAATGCACGAGGTCAGCTCAATCTTCACGCCCCCTACTTTGCTGCCTTTGACCCCTCCGCCACTGTCATCGCTATAGCCTCACCTCTCACCCACTCAATTCTGCTCTACGATATTCGCAATTACGACAAACCACCATTTCAGACCTTTGACCTCGCTGAATGTGAACAACGCTTCAATCACATGAACGCTGGTCGTAATTGGTCAAAAATCGAATTCTCCAATGATGGCAAGAGCATTGTAGTAGCCACCACTGGGCCTGGCCATTTCGTCTTGGATGCGTTTGACGGAACTCTGAACCACTTCTGCCTGCGAAAAGGCAGTCGTTCGAGCCGAAAAGCTCCTGGAGAAGAATCATCACGACCTTCTGGTCAAGGCGACGTTTGCTTCTCCCCCGACGGCCAATTTCTGATTGGTGGCTCTGGTACGGACGATGGACTGATCTCATGGGACGTTTCCGGTGCTCCCGCGGAGGATCAGACCCTCAAACACTTTACTGAATTGCCGACACCGACTCAAGTCAATGGGCGCGTCGAGGT
This sequence comes from Venturia effusa, assembly GCA_007735645.1. Taxonomy (NCBI): domain Eukaryota; kingdom Fungi; phylum Ascomycota; class Dothideomycetes; order Venturiales; family Venturiaceae; genus Venturia; species Venturia effusa. The sequence goes on along the minus strand of CP042201.1, from coordinate 998,062 downwards.
AGTGGGTTACAATCCGAAAAGCAACCTCATCCTCACCGCCGACAAGGACATCATGTTCTGGACTCCTGATCCAGAACTGGCTCCTTAACGGATATCGAGAAGTATTCCTCAAGGTCCCATCTATTTTCACGCCAGAATGCAACAGACGCGGAGAGTTCAGCGAAATGCAAGTTGAGAAGCCACAGCTCAATCTATAGCTGTTCTAGTTACTAGTATGCACAGCATTTCGCCGGTCGTGATCAACATACATCTCGACTAAGCAGTGTCATCATGCATGACATCAACAGCACTTGGCAGCGCTGTTCCTCAGCTATTATGATCAAGAGAAGAGCGTGAAGAACCTTTGGTGGCCTCATGCACTAATTGATGGTATGGTTTTGCGTCATGTCTACATTGACTCATTAGCCGTTCTAAACGTCCCGCCCACCAACATTACTGGAATCAAAATTCCGACCCGGCCTGGATGTAGATACTCCGCACACCCATGCCCGGATTATGTCAGCAAGGCTGAGCCTCCACTGTAGCAAAATGAAGAGCGTCCTGAAATGGATCTATTGCAACATCCTCGTCTTGGCTGTTCCCTTCAGCTTCGTGCCTTTAAATTTATCATTCACAAGTTGTGGCTTGGTCTACTCTACGATTTGAGGATTAGCAGACTCCTTCACGTTCTCTTGACCTCGTGCGCTTTTCAGATCTTCTTTTTTCCCAAACGCAACTTCTGTACTACCTATGCGTGGGATTGTTGCCCGTAGGCATTTCAGATTGCGGAGAGTGTTCGGTCGCAAAGAAGCGACCAATGACTGTGGAGGTGTCGAGTTAACATGCAACGCGCCGAGGCTTTGCAGCGACCGGAGAGCCCTCTCACAATCTCACCAACTCTGGATGCGAACACGCGGACACGATGGGCACTGCGAGATCCTCATACTCATCTACGAATTTCCACAACCCAGTCAGTTCTGGGTTGGGATCCAGGTCAGTTTAAACCTAGTTCGATCTTGGGTTAGCTGCTGTCCTGGTTGAGAGATCAGATGTAGCCTCATCCCCTTTCAGGACCGTGCAGACTTGACGACGATCTCGAATTGCCTTTCCCAAGGTCAACTTTGCCATCCACGGCTCTTCCGTCTCCTTACATAGCCGAAACTTCGAACCTGTACTAAGACCCAATCATCTTCCCTTGGCACGTCAAAGATTTGAATACCATAGATTGGGTATACTATGGTACGCAAATGAGAAGAGGCACATTCTTTAATATGGAAAGGGCAATATGTCCTGCGCCACATTCATGAGATGGACGAAATCTTGGATTTGTTGGATACTAGCTGCCACAACGCCTGCGACGACTCACTTCCACGTCTGAATCTTTCTCCCAGTCGCTCTTTAACAGTCGTCGCGGTCCCTCGTTGGCCATCGTTCCAAGATGGTGGAATTAAAGGTCTGTGTGAAAAGGGAGAAATCGCCAGCAGCCTGAAACTGATTCATGCGCAAATGTAGTCACTCATTGCTCTTCTCCCGTTCCTCTTCTCCTACCTCGCCTCAGCCGAACCCGAAGCCAATCCAGAACCTCAATGGTGGGACGGCGGGAACTCGAACGGAAACAAGCAGCAAGACGGAAAACAGAGCGGACAGTCAACAGGCGGATGGGGAAATCCGTACCAACCATACCAAAACACCCCATTCCAACAAGATCCACGACCAGGCAGCAACCCATTCCAAAACGGCCAACCAAACATCGCACCAACACCAACGACGAATCAACCAACCCCAACAACACCAACCCACGACCCAGACGACGACGAACCCTCCAACCCCCGCTGGACACCACCCCCCAACTGGGGCCCCCGCACCACCCCCTTCGGCCCCACAACCCCCCAAACCCCCCTAATAACACCACCCGCACCCACCCCGCCCCAACAACCACCACCACCACCACCACCACCAAAACCCACCGGCACACGGCCCGACTACTGCACCAACCCGGACCTCATCTGCACCACAACCGGCCAAGGTCCCAAAGAACCCATCCCCTACGCCGTCACCTGCGGCAAAACGCGGTTCAACGAGTACGACGTCAGCAACGCGCTCAACACGGGTTGCTACTGGTTCAAAAAGGGAACCACGATCGCGGGGACGGAGTTTCCGAGGGTCTTTGATAATGAGGCGGGGAGGTTTGATTTTGGGGTTGTCAAGGCGCCGTTTTGGGAGTTTCCGCTTATTGAGTCGGCGGGGTTTGTTAGTGGTGGGTTTATTCCCTCTTTCTTTTTCCCGCTCGTTTTGATGTTTTGGGCTGTTTTCTTCCCGATGAAGGGTTCAAGTGTCTTTGGATACACTGCTAATGTTCGAGTAAATAGGACCCCCAGGACCCCACCGCGTCATCTTCAGTACGCCGGATTGTTTCTTGGCTGGTGAGATCACGTCTGAGGGACAGAAAGCAGGTGTCTATACTGAATGTACTGAGGAATTTTAAGGCAGTGGCGGCGAAGGGAGGGGGAATGGGGGGGAGGGTCAATGAGTGTCCGTGGACAATCTATTCTGCATAAATGATAATTGCAGATTGATATCTTCTAGATTCAGATCTAATGTGGCGTTGATTGAGCTTGCAACTGTCCGTCTTCTTCATATAATACCATGATGTTCTCTCTAAACATCATCTACTGATCGTGAGAATATGGACAATGGACAGACAGATCAATTGGTGAATAAAAAATCTGCTTCCAATCGTCTCCACACGGTCCCCAAATACTCCACCCTACCCCTTCTTCCCACTCCCATCATCAAAGCTCTTCTGCCTCTGTCTCGAATTCCAATTCAAAGTGCGGGAAATACTATCAATCCAATCCTCCCTTTTCCTATCCAGAGGTAGAACCGACGGAAAAGGGTATCTCGAAGCAGATATCGTCACGTAATCGCCTGGGAATAACTCGACTCTGTGATGCCTATCAGTTTAAGGTCATCACGCAGAGTGGGGAAGAGCCTACCGTTCACGACCGTCGAAACTCGCCCATGAACCAGTTCTTGCGCTGTATGGGACGCCGATTCTCAATACCATTGTGTCGGGTAAAATGATGGGTCGGAAGGATAGGGTATGTGCGCATATCGCTGTGAGAAGGATGACGGGATTCTCTGGGTGGCATAGAGATCCTCCGGCAGCGAGGTTATACGCCGTGGATCCTGTCGGAGTGGCGACACATATGCCGTCTGCCTGCACAGTGGTGAAATGCTCGTTGTCGCCAAAGAGCTCCAGCGTGGACATGGCTATGCCGTGTCAATGCCTGCGATCCACATCAGATATGAGATACACCACTCACTCGCGTTGGGACCACGATCCATCACTACCTCGTTCATGACATTGTGCTCTCCGTCCGGTCTATGCGTGTGATGGTCCTCGCTCTCTTCTCCGATGAGTTCCTCGACCAGATCTCTTTTCCTCCCATCATCCCTCTTTTGACTGCGCATTATGGTGCCTTCGAATCGTAGCCGTAATCCAACTGTGACGCCGTCCGTTATTGCTCGGGTGAGTATCTGTGGGTATGCTTCAAAATCGAATTTCGTGAGGAAACCAAGGGAGCCGAGCGCAAAGGAGATGACAGGCGGTACTATTTTCTGGAAAAGCCAGCTAGAATACAGCACCGTGCCGTCGCCACCAAGACCAAGGACGATATCAAAGGTTGCCGGCTTCTTCGCGCAGAGCTCGTTGTTCCAGTAGTTTATTCGTCCAGCAAACGAGGGATCTGAATCAATGAGGCCTTTCGCATCGAAATTCTCCTTCTCTTTCATTGTGTCTTCCACCCATCTTGTATTGTTAGCGGCCAGGTCTCGATCCGGTGGACATGCCGACTTACACAACGAATTTCTCGTCTTTCCGTAAGAGCCACTCTGTCAATTCTCGAGCATGTCCAACCAGCGCTTCGTCGTGTGCCTTGACCAATACGAATATATTCCTTATATTTAGCTTCAGCTTGATATGCGAGAGCTTCTTGGAGAGATCTCTTATCCCCAGAGCCATATCGGACAGTTGCTTTTTCGTGAGGAGACGCGATTCGGTATGGTGGCTATTCTCTTTCGCAGTATGCTCTCCATGAGGATCCTTGTCTCCTTTCCGGTTGGCAAGCGTGCCCTCCAGACTGGGCGTAAACGTGCCATGATCTTCTCTATGCTTATCCAGGAGCTGGTGAACGTAGCAGCTTGTCGATTGGTAGCCAGTCTTCGGGTGGGATGATTGATCGGGGACGAGGGAGGATTTACGACGATGGACATCTTCGGTTTCGAAGACTACCTACATGTACGTTATCAGCTTGGGTTCTCGATTGATCTGTTCAAAATTTACCTCTAGAGCTTCTTGGATCTCGTCTGCACTCGGGGTACGTCCTTCAGAATATTCTGCCTTGTCAGTTACTCGACAAGGTAAAGCATTGGTAGCTCATACCCACCCGTCCCTCGGCGAAATCAAGAGCTTGTGACGTTTCCATGGTGAGTAGTAATAATATAGAGAATTCGAGTAGAGGTTTGCTGCAGGACAAGGTTGATTCGCTGAGAGATGATGGTGCTTGGAGGGGTGGCACGGGTAGATGCGAGGGGTAGTCTTATCGATTTGTTTCCGCCGCGCAATACCAAGACACCTTTACCTTCGTCAAATGCATGAGGATGACTCAACATGCGTCATCTTGCCAGCGGACTCCTCGAAGGCCTGGAGATTAGATTACCCTCAGATTAGCGCTAGAACAACCTCCTGCTTCTCACGCCAACAGCAGCTCTAATCCTCTCCTTTCTGTGCATTAAATAGAGGACGGATTTCACATCAAAAGATTCTCACTAACGTTTACTCGTGTTGGTCGATTTCTGGAAGCGTCTTCAATACTATTATCGATTTTAAACTACTCATAACATGTCTTCTAAACATTCCTAACAAATGCTGACCGTAGTCAATGGTATATAAACTCCAAAACCCTAAACTCATCCCCTACTTCTCCCGCTCAGTCTCTTCATCCTTCCTCCCCCTCAAACATCCCTTGACCTTCCCAACAGTCTTGCCAGCACCACCGAAGACATACCCGAACCCAAAACTCCAGCCCTTGATTCTAATGGTATAAATGAAGAAATATACAAGCGCCCAATTACTGATGCAAAACGCAAGGAAGATGCCGAAATTGCGCCATCGCTGCTCATAAGTGGTGTTCAGCGTAGTGAGGTATTGGTCGCCGACCGAGTATGGACAGTACTCGCAATCTGATGTCGCGGTGGGATTAACGAGGTAGCCGCCTGCGCTTCGAGCAAAGTCACCAGCGTATGCGGCGCAGGTTTGTCCTGGTGGCGAGTTGAAGCGTGCTGTCTCTGTATCTGTGCATTGGACTGGGATGTTGTGAAGTGTGGCTCCGAGGACGCCACCAATCCAGTATGTTGAGGGATTGACATAGTACATCCTGTTCGCTCATTAGCGACGGTGTACCTTGTCATGCGAGAACGTTGGAGGAACACGTACCAGTACTTCCAGAACACAGGCAAGCTGGCGTAGGGTCTGACAACGCCATTGAACAAGGAGAACATGACGAAGAAGAATGGTAGCACGTTGGAGATGACCGTGAAAGAGGGTGCGAAAGCGCAGATCCACTGGCCCCAGCTGGCTTGAAAGAGGAAAAACAGGAGTGTCATGAGATAGACATATCCAGACGTAGCGGAGTCGGTCGGGAGACCAGTTGGCCAGTACCATAGTGCCCAGTCTGCGATAGTTAGTTACATGCTTGACATATAGGGATGAAGAGTGCTTACAGATAGTGGCTCCTACGATAGCGATGGGGATCTCAGCTACGACCATTGCCGTCGCAAAGGGAATCCATCCATAGATTCTGCTCGGAAGTTCTCGTGCCTGCCACAAAGCCATGTTCTGGTAGAACTTGGGCACGACAGCATTGACAATTGTAGGCGGGAAGACAACGATCAAGAACGATGTGAACATTCTGTTCTGTAAATCTTGAATGGAATTGCCGAGCATGTAGAAGGTGAATCTGCGAAATGTCAAAACACTTTCTATGTTAGAGAGTCGTAGAAAACTTACCCGTTGAAGATACCAATGATGACCGAGACAAATAGCTTGCCATACAAGTACGACGGATCTCGCCAGTACTGTGTAAACACCCTCTTTGTCAACATGGTCGTCTGCAACCATATCGGCGCGGCAAACTCAGTCTCAACTTCATGTTCGCTGCCATCATCCTTAGTCTCGCTCTTACGCTTCTCGTGAATGCGCCCAATTTCAGCCAGAACTTCCTTCTGGTTTTCGCTGGTTCGCCATTCCTCGCTCCAGTCGATGCGTGTACCTTCTTTGTTCTTACTGCTCTTTGCTGCTGTTTCGAGAATGAATTCTGCAACATTCTTGTTCTTCGGACAGTCTACTCCACGATCGCTGAAGTACTTGATTACGTCGCTGCCACTCTCGCCCACGGGGCCAAAGTAGAATGTGTTACCACCTGGGTTTAGAGCAAGGATTGTGTCGAATTGCTGGATAAGAATGGATGATGGTTGATGAATCGTGCAGATAATGGCCTGGCCGGCGTTGGAGAGCTTCTTCAAAAATCGCACAATCGAGTAAGCGCTGTTTGAGTCCAATCCAGAAGTTGGCTCGTCCAAGAACAGCAACAATCCCGGCTTAGCAGCGAGTTCGACCCCGATGGTCAAGCGCTTTCGTTGTTCCACCCCAAGCGAGCTGATGATTGTGTCCTGCATAGATCGTAGCTCAAGAAGATCGATAATACTATCCACGTACTCGATCTTCTCGCTCCTGGGGACTTCCTTATCTTGTCTCAAGATGGCAGAGAATTCCAGCGCTTCACGGATCGTGGCAGTGCCGTCATGAAGATCCATCTGTTCACAAAACCCTGTGCCACGTTGAAAAGCCTTACCGAGCTTGCGTCCATCGACAAGCATGTCACCCGAAACGACGCCAGTTTTCTGACGCTGTGAAAGCGTGTTGAGTAGCGTAGTTTTGCCTGCTCCTGATGCTCCGACCAAAGCCACCATCTTGCCGGGTTTCGCGTACCCAGACACTTTGTTCAGCAATTTGCGTTCGCCTCCGAGGTAGGGCACAGTGTACTCGACATCTTGCCAAGTGAAAATTTTGTCGCTCTTAGCCAAAGCATCTAAAGCCTGTTCTTCTGTCTTTACAGCCTCTAACCGAGTATCGCTACTCCTGGCACTGAATGCTGAAATTGGCTCGCCTGCTGCTTCCTCGTCGCTAGGCTGTTGGTCTGCTTTGACGACTGCCTTCGCCTGCTTTGATTTCTTGAAGACCAAAGTTCCACCACCGCCACCAGATGAGAAGTTGAAGAGCTCAGTTGCTAGGCCGGTGACCAGGATGTAGAGCACTGCGAAGGCGATAACCACGCCAAAGTTTCGCCACAAATTTGACCGGCTATATTGGTAGGTCGTGCTGAGATATGCCGAGCCTGCCACTGTTCGCGCATTTGGCGCAGCTCCTGTGAGACTGCATCCTTGGTAAGCTGGGTCGATATCGGGACCTTGCGGGACAAGATTCGATGGAGCACATGTCATTTGACGGTTGCTGAACTCATTGGTCAGGACACCTTCGAAAGCATACGCGACTGGGCTGACATCTATTGACTGTTAATGATTTGCAAACATCGGAAGCAGAAATCATGACCTACAATAGAGCCACCCAAACCAGATATAATCGCTAATGAGCTGCGGTTTTGGGATCACGTAGCCAGTATAGATGACTAGCAAGTTGAGAGCAATACCACTGAAGCGTACAGCATCATCGATTGTCGGCGATAGGGATGCAAACATGCGGTACAATGCGGTGATGCAGATTGTCGTCGTGTACACAAAAAGCAGGTAGATGAAGAATTTACTGACGTCAACGTCCAAACCTGTCATGAAATACATGATGATAGCCTGTTGAAGGTTAGCCAAATTCGGTTTCCGGAATATTCTCAACCTTACGAATGGAATTACTTGGGCCAGAATCACAGGGAAATCGACCACAACTCTGGCAACCGAGACTGCGGAAGGTCTGTAAAATGCGTACTCCTTGTGCCTCGCTACAACCACACGACCACTCACTGCCTTCATGAGCTCGGCAAGTTGTAACCAGCCGAGGAACAAGATGGAGAAGAATAGAGCACCACCTCTAGCGAAAGCGCCGGAGGTGTCCAGAGACTCGCCGTAGAACAAGCTGCCAACGATCAAGCCGTTGCTGATGATGATGAAAGCCTTGGTGTACAGAGTTGTCTTGTCGCCCCAGAGCAACCAAAACTCGCGCAGAACACAGGCGTACACCTGCCGAACGAAGGAAACCGTGTACGGCGACTTCTCTCCAACCGTTTTGTGGCTCTTCTGTTCTTTGGTGGTTTGCTCGAACTCGCGAGCATCCGCAAAGTCGTTGCCTCTGAGCTCTTCTTCGTATTGTGCGAGACTCTGCTGGATGCGCTTGTAATGCTCGGAGGATCTGAAGGCAGCTTCCAAGGCATCGGGTCCCTTAGGGACCGACTTTGGATCGACATCGTCTCGGAAACGGCGCTCATTCGGGTCTGTGACGGCCGTGAGGAAGTCTGGTGTCGTTTGACGATCGGGGCAATCGTATCCTAGGTCGAGAAAGTATTGTTTGGCTTCACGAGCCGGACCTTCGAAGACACATCTTCCATCATCAATGACCATTACCTTGTCCATGACATCGTATATCCCCTCTCCGGCTTGGTAAAGGGTAACAAATGTGGTGCGGTTTGAAATGTCTGTCATGACCCTCAAGGACTTGGCATAATCAAGAGCGGTAGAACTATCGAGACCACGCGTCGAGTTGTCCCAGCACACGACTGTTGATTTGGTGGCCAAAGTCTCCGCGATGGAAACGCGCTTCCTCTCTCCGCCACTGACACCCCTCGTGTACTCGTCTCCCACCAAAGTATATTTTGTGTGTGTGATACCGAATATTTTCAAAAGTGCGTCGATAATGATCGGGACCTCATCTTTCTCTCGCTTCTTCGTCTTGTTCATAAGGGCAAATTTCAATGTCTGCCAAACATTGAGAGAAGCGAAATGCTGGTCGTCCTCCGGATTGTAGTTGACTTCGCCGCGAAACATTTTGTTCTGCTTGCCAGCAGATATACCACCATAGGAGATGTCACCTTCCACACTTGCATATTCTCCGCGTTGATTGGCAATGGCTTTCAAGAATGTCGTGCATCCGGATCCAGGTCTGCCGAGTACGAGCATCATCTCTCCATCTCGCAACATCCCGGAAAAGTCGTTGATCAAGGTTCTGGTTTGCGCACATCGTCCAAACTTCAGTTTTGGGATGTATCCAGTAATGATGCGATAGAGATCCGGTCCGAATGTTCCCAAGACAGCGTCCGGAAGTGTCTTCACAAAGGTAGCTGTCGACCCTGCCCCCTTCACGGTCAAGTTCTTCCAGACCACACCCACCTTCTTGGCAGACCGGTCATTGACGCGCTTCTCGAAATGGCCAGCCTTCATAAACTGCTCCAGCTCAAAGTCCTGCTCGTCATCCTCTTGAGCATCGTTCTCTCCACCTTTCTCAATGTTGCGATCTTCATTGTTGCCTTTTTTTGAATCTGATGGGTCTGAGCTAGTTTGTTTTGCACTCGTGCCAGTGAGGGTGCGAAATATCGAGTTTGATTCGTTCTGTTCGCCTTCCCGTCGTGAACGCGACCTTGATAATTCTGCAAGATCTCTCCTCAAAGTGTCATAGTCAGCCATAGCCGTGTGCCGACTCTCGATTCCAGTATCCCTCTCTCCCCATGTTCCTCCATAGTCTGTCTCACTGGCGTCAGACGAAGGGACAGCGGTAGTATCTCCAGTATTTGTCGCAGCAAGTGTTGAGTTGTCAGCGTGCCACTGATTAGCTCTGGATCGTCTCCTGCGACGGTCGTCAGGTAACGTAGAGGCCCACATCCTGGCGAGTTTTGCTGTTAGGTTTCAATGGCTGGGGGAGGATGTAGAGTAGCGGTGAATTTATCAGGTCACAAAGTGGGAGTTTCTGGTTTGTACGGATGATGACATGCCGTGTTGTGACTTCCTCATTTCCAAGCTGGGTACGAGTATCCATCAAGGTTGAGGCTTCATCGACTTAGTAATGTCCAATGACACCCTTGCGTCATGATGAAGGACCGACATTTCATTAGTGTCCATCTCTCCACGGGCAAGAGCCTCTCCTTAACTCCTTAACTCCCTAACTCAGTTAACGCCGCGGATCTTGCACGCTAGATATATCGACGTCTTATCGCTCTGCGTCTTAGCCGCCGTTATGTCCACTCGTCGGCCCGATAGACTACATATTATTCCCGATCGTTCTCGGATTGCGGCAGTAAGGTCGACGGTCGAGTGCATCGCATCTAGCGGTCAGTGGAACCGAACAGTCATGCAAGAGGAGCTTCATCGATCAATCAATGCAAGTCATGCGCGGATGGGACACTGAAAGCGGACACGAGTACTCTTGCACGATGACAAAGGGCAAAATGTGGTGGTGAGTATCTGTTGAGGGACACTGCAGACTTTGTGTGGCTCTCCGTAGGAGTAGTTGATCGGCCATCGGTGATCAACCTTCGGAGCTCCGATCGTGCATGACTCGTGCCGGCGCTTGATTCTTAACCTTCTGTGACATCTTATCGAAGTCGTTCTCAACTAGAGAATCAAACTCAAAAAGGCTTCTTAAATTCCTCGGCATGATAAGGATCTGCAATCGCACAAATAGGGACTTGGTAGATCTTAGGTTGCACTCGTGCAAGTAATAAAATGCATTGACCCTATCTTTATCAATCGAGCTTCTTATACGCGTATTTCATTTGACGCCAAATCTAAAGGCTCAAGATCGTTCCGATCCTGCCTACAGTCTTGAATTTCCTGGAGTCGCTTTCTTCGCTATATTAGGTTGCGTGGGAAGAGAACACGTTGGTCTGCCAAAGATCATGTATAGATGTGCGAAAATGATAGACTGACCCTTACAGACTTGGTAAACGAAGACAGTGATGGCAATAAAGCAGATCGCTGGACCACGACGCTTCTGGGAATTATGTATCGAAGGATGAGCTTTTGGTTTTTCGACATAAATGATAAGTGAGAAAGATTACACAAGGAAAAGCAGATCCATCTTCCATATAGAAGCATTATAGTATCTCTTCATCACCCAACTAATCTCACCACCAACCACTCAACTCACAAGAACCCTATCCAAACCTACTCAGACGAAAACCCAGAAAAGCTCTTCACACGCTCCCTCATCCGCCACGTCAAAACCTGCGCCCTCTGCTCCATCTTCATGCCATCAACCATGGTAAGCACAACATTCCCCCACATCTCCATGCCAAAATCCAGATTCCCAAACGGAAACCCAACGCCCCCAACACTGCGCAAAAAGCCATCCAAGACAACTCGCTTAGCCGAGAAGATCATCGCATCATCCACCTCGTGGCTGTACCAAGCATGGCCGCCATAGAAGTGATTGTACATGCGACCAATCTGGACGTGTGAGCTGGGGTGGACGTAGGAGACCGCCGCCCATAGCTCGGCTTGGATGAGGTCGTCGTAGAGGTCGTAGACGCGGTCGAAGTCGAGTTGGTGGATGGCGCCGTGGGCGAAGATGTGTTCGAGTTTGGCGATGGATATTTTTTCGTTGGTGAAAGTGCGCCATTCGGATGGTGTCATTGGTCGGTTTGGCGTAGTTTGGAATCGTATGGCTTGGTACTGCGCTGCTTGCCATGCTTGGATGTGTCGCTGTGGAGAGATAGTGCCATCGGACCCTGTGTTACCAGAAGCTTCCGTTGCTGCTTTCTCTGAGGTTATGTCATTGCTCTTTGGGAGCGGAACCTGGGCAGAGAATGGGTGGCCAGGTCGAGGCGATTCGCTTTTCTTGGGTGAACTTGGTCCCGATGCGGTGGGGCGAGAGGATGGAGCAAGCTCCAACGGAGAAGGCTTGATTGTATCCTCCGCGATCGTAGACTTTCCTCCCTCTGACAGGTCTTTCGACAACGAAGGAGGTGGACCCGCTGCAAAGAGGCCCTTGACTACTGGTACAGCAGCTACTTTTCCCCACGGATTCTTTGGAGGAGCCGCGATTTTTGGAGCGGGAGGTGCAGCAGGTATGCCCATATTGATGTGAGGGAAGTTCCGAAACGCATCCTGCCAGCGGTCCCGTCGAATCTTGCCTCCTTCCCCTGCATTTTTTAAAACTGTGATGAATTCTCCGACTATATGGGTCATCTTGGCGTCTTCTTTCCTCGATTTGGTCCAAGCCTGCACTTTCGTTACCTCGTCGTCGTGCATCAAGCCGATAACAAATTGCTTTGCAACAGCCTTGTCAATCTTGAAGAGTAGGTTGCTGTCCTGGGCTAAGACCTTCTTTAGATACTCGATATCCGCTTGCGAAAGAGCCTCTTTCATATTATCGATTGTAGTAACAAGGCCCTCGCGGATGTTCTCAGCCCCGCGGACGACTTTGAAGTGGTAAAGGGCCACTTCATAAAGCTTTGCTTTTTGTCGGAGGGTCAAGGCGTGGCGAGGAGTTTCGATGTTTGTCCATCGACCCACATCTTCCTGCTTCTCATTGGCGCGCATCCAATTTATAATCATGCTGAAGAGGTCCACCGAACAGTCGACGTGGATCTCGAATATATTAGCTGGATTCCTGACTTTGGCGCTCTGTTCATCTGCTCCCTTTCTGGAAAAGCGTGCCAGAGTATGAGCCGGAAAGTTCGCTGTCGAATATGAAAGCACACCGCGCTCGTCGAAGCATTGAATCTTGACCGTTCTCTGAGCGCTCATCTTGGCGGTCGTCGTTTATCTGATATGAATTAGCAAGCGCTGTAAAATTCGAGGCAGCAGCATACTCAAGTATATACGTCGAAGTGGAGGTATATCAATTTGAGTGCCGCGCAGGTCGAATTGCGGTGCACTTGAAATTGGAAAGTTGTTTTTGAAAATGTCGGGTATAGCCTGGCTACAACTACGAGTAGTAGAAACAAAAAGATTGTATAAGAATGGTAGTGATATTGACAAGAGAGAGATTGGGTGGCAGAAGTCCGTCTTTTAAGTACATCGAGGCAGTGTTATGAGTATCACATTGTGTGTCCGTGCAACGGGAAGTAGCATTGTGAATTGGCCTGCAATCGAGGTATTGTCAACAAAGCTTGACTATACTCTGCACAAAACAAGTATAACAGACAAGAACATACGTTTGTTACTGTACGCAGCTCAGCAGAAAGCAATTGTTCGATATCGTGACGAGCGGTCATGAATCTCGATTGCAAGGGCTACTTTCGCACAACGCCTCACGGGACCAAGCTGGCCTTCGAATTACTGAGAGGCATTCTTCGATCTGTCGAGTTTCCTATTATCGTGCAGGTCTAAACTGCTTTGAGGTATATCGAATATTAGACGTGCCTTGCCAGCCAACGGCGTGAGTTGAAGTATCCACGCGGCGATGGCAGCGATGGCATAAGAAGAGCTGATCATTCCCTAGGCACATTTCTTTGCCCATGCACGATACCAGTCGAGGCATTCAGCATTGGCAACTGATGCGGAGGTCTTGACGTTGAGTCCGCACAAGATTTGCTTGACTGCTGCTTCCACCCTACATGATATCAATCAGTGGTCTTCACGATCATAGCTAACATCGGACTTACTTCTTTCCATTACTAGTTACTGGGATCTCAGGACACTCGTCGATGATACCAGGAACATGGCGAGCGCTGAGCTCCTTCCGGATGACCAGCTTAATGGCATCAGAAAGCTTCGTCGAGAATTTCTTTTCGTTTTCCATTTTCAAGAACAAGACAACCGTCTCGTCGTCATCAGTCTCACGTCTTCGTCCGATGCAGAGAGCATCGCTCACATCCTGTGAAAAGTGCTTGAGCAAGATGTTGTATATCTCGGCACTTCCAAATCTCACACCGGAGGGTTTTAGGATGCCGTCGCTTCTTCCTAGCATGAGGAGCCCACCGGTCGCTGGATTGAAACGAATGAAGTCACCGTGGTGCCAAACGCCCGGAAATTGCTCGAAGTAACTGCTCTTGTACTTGCTTTCCCCAGTAGGGCCCCAAAATTTGACGGGTTGACAAGGGAAAGGTTTGACGCAAACCAAGTCACCAGCTTCACCTGTGCTGGTCACATTCTTACCTTCGTAGTCCCAGGCCTCCACAGCCATACCTAGTCCAAGCCGTTGAATCTCACCAGCGTAAACAGGACTCAAAGGCGAAGGAGCTCCAAAGAGACTGATTATATCCGTTCCACCCGTTATCGATCCCAGGTTGATAGTCGGGGGAAACGCTCCATACACATACTTGAATGTAGAGGGTGCGAGAGGTGATCCTGTACTATAAATAGCCTCTAGGCTCTTGAGCGACAAGGTCTCTAGAGGCCGAACGTTCTTCTGCTCCAGAATCGAAAGATACTTTGCAGACGTTCCAAAATGGGTGATTTTACACTCTTCGATCAGTCGCGCCATGGCCAAAGGATCCTCCACGGAAGTACTTGGATCTGTTTCACATCTGTATCTGAGAGGAGCCCCATCGTACAGAACGAGCGTGGCACCACTAGCAAGCCCAGAGATCTGCCAGTGCCACATCATCCAGGTACAGGTAGTGAAATAAAAGAGCACGGACCCTGGCTTTATTGAGCAATGCAGAGCGTGCTCTTTTTTATGCTGAATAAGAGTGCCGATTGCGCCATGTACGATGCATTTCGGAGCTACAACATATTCAGTACAACATTTGGAGCATGCTATTACCTTCAACTTACCACCTGTCGTTCCACTACTGTACAAAATGTATACAGGCTGGTCAGGGTCCAATTGCTTGAATTCCAAGCTATGCTCCCAAGTGCATAGTGCAAGAAATTCATCCAAGGTGAAAACTCGTCCAGCAGACAGCTTGATGGCCGCGAGATTGCTTCCAGCCTCTGGGACAGTCGGAAGCACTATCACAGCCCTCAGGCTTGGAAGTTTGGCAAAGATTTGTTGGACCTTGGGTAAAGCAGGATGGCTTCGTCCATTATAAAAACTGGCATTGTCGGCGAAAAGAAGAACAGGCTCAATCTGCTCCATACGATCCAAGACAGCCTGTACGCCTGTATCAGGACTGACAGCGGTCCAAATCGCACCCAGAGAAGTTGCCGCAAGCATTGCTACAAGAGCATTCACGTGATGCCCACAATAACCAGCGATTCTCTCACCTTCTTTCACCCCTGCGGCAATCATTCCTGCTTGCATGGCTCGAACTCTCTCCCGGAGTTCCAGCCATGACACAGTTTGTCGCGTTGTCTCAGTTGCTGCAATAATAGCTGGTCCATTTTCATCCGGCTGCTTTGCAGGGAAGAGTAAGTTCTCTGCGAAGTTAAGGCGCGCGCCGCTGAACCAGCTTGCTCGTGGAAATATTGGTGCTTTCTCATCCACAACCTGTAGCGACGTCAGTAGCTATCTCGGTGAACATGCTAGCGAAGGCGTACGAGATCATAAGGTTTGGATGCCACAATGCCGGTTGTTTCCCAAACCTCGCCCCAGAAAGCAGCGATGTTCTCAATGCTCCATCTATGCAGGTCATCATATGTCTTCAGCTGGAGACCATGTTTTCTGTTAAGAAGCACCATGAATTTGTACATGGCAGTGGCCTCGCGGTCTGGGACAGATTGCTCCCAGAGCTTGATACCGCTCTTCGTGCCATTGACTCCATTGCGCTGGGCCATTTCTTTCCCTCTTGCTCCGTTGCAAGAGCGAAAGACAATTGCGAACAAAGGCGAAGCGGTTTGACTCTATGCTGCTTTGAAAGGTCCTCTCTTTCTCCTTTAAGATCGAGATCTCGGGACTTTGGGATATCAGAACAGTCTTCGCAGTTCGGCCAGCTTCAAACGAGAGTGCGTCGTCCTGCTGTTCGCAAGAACGATGAAAATATGAAGGATTAGGGGATGTAGAGGTCAAGCCAATGGCGGTGGCAGGGGTTTGGTTGTGATGAGAAACTTCGGAGCTCGGATGCCTCAACCAATTCCTGAGGCTCATCACCACCAACACCGACACCACCACTGCACCATTCCACCCATCTGCCGCTTGTTCAAGGAATCATTGGGACCGGTCCAAACGGGACGGGAGTCCCTAGGGCGATTGACGTAGGCATCCGGCCCGTGGACCGAAGATTCCGTATACGATGCGCGGGGTTGAACCGAGGGAAAGCGTGACATGCACCATCAACATACTTAGGTTATGGTGTTTGTTATTCATCCACATTCCCATCTTTGTTCACCTTCTGTGTCTTTTGACTAGCTATTGTTGGAGACAATCCAACGCGCCCAGTGCAGTCGAATCATCATCGACATGTCCTCTCAGAGCGTTTCCACAACCGCCCCAGTGATACTCTTCGGATATAAATCCTCTCCCTTTACAAACAAGATACATCTCGCACTTCGGCTTAAGCAGATACCTTACTACTATGTTCAAGTACCAAGCATGATGCCTCGTCCATTCTTGCGGAGTACATTCAATCTAACGTAATTGACTGCTTCGACTAGTTGTCGTTCCCGGCAAGATACTGACGTCCCGAAGCTACCGCAAGATCCCCATTTGCACCATCGGACACGATGTGTACTGCGACACAGCTGTCATCCTGGAAGCTCTTGAACAATTCGGTCCCGCGAGCCCGAGTCTTTATCCCAAAGACCGCAATGGACGAAACAATCGGGCTTTGATTAGGGGATTCGCCAGCTACTGGACCGATCGACCATTCTTCAGGGTGACGACTGGCTTGATACCTGGAGCCGTTTGGGAGACGTCCTTTGGTGATGATCGAGCCGAGTTGATCGGGCACAGATTGAATGCGGCAAAGCTCGCGAAGAAAACACCGCAAAATCTTTCATCGTTGGATCTACATTTGTCCATCCTCGAACCACAGTTTGCTGAGGGAGGATGGATCTTTGCGACAGACCAGCCAAGTTTGGCGGATATAGCACTTTGGTATCAGTTGAGATGGGGTATTGATATTGCTGCTGGAAAAGGTATCTACAACCTCACCGGTGGTAGGACGGAGGACGATTTTAAAGATGTGACGGGCTCTGTATTCAATGAAAAGAGATATTCTCATCTCTGGAGGTGGTTCAATGCCTTCGAGAAATATGTCGAAGGGCTCCCAGTGATGCTCAAGGACTGTTCTGAAGATGAAGCCACAAGAATTTTAAAGGAGTACAACGGCGAAAAGATGGCTTTCTTACAGAGTCCTGCGTCCCCACATTGGGATCTCGATGGCCAGAATGGTCTTGTCGCTGGTGCGAAAGTCAGTGTTGTCCCCGACGACACCGGGAGGAACAAGTAAGTTTCCATTTCGGAACATGGTTCAACAGGAGTCGTACTAAGATTTCACGCAGTCCGACCCTAGGTACTCTCGTCGCAATAACACCAGAAGAGATCATTCTAAACCCCCAAGAGCTCGATGGCTCGAGTCCTCTGGTGAATACGAGGATACACTTTCCTCGCCTTGGATTTGTCGTCAAACCATTGAAGGTGGCCAAACTGTAGAATGACTTCGAAGACTTTGGTCTTCAATTTCACTAAAATTTACGAAAGGTGCCTTCTTGATGTGATGCAATTCATGCGTTGAAGGATCGAAGCGAAGGACGTGATCCTCCTACTGTCATACTTTCACCAATGCCTCAAAACTCATCTTGTGAAGATCACGTTGTTCGACCTTACAAGACAGAAGATGACGTATCCTTCAGGATAATGCCAGCAAGAAGAGATGGGACACTCGGATATTTATGGACTTAGCGAGGGTGAGATTAGCGTTGCAGGTTTATGTACTTCGCTAAGAGATTCAGGGTTCCGGATGATTATATACTTGGATCTTGAGTTTACTGGTGCAAGACTGTGGATGAAGAGGAGCGGGGAGGATGATGCCTCTTGGCTCGAGCGCTTAGGTATGCAGAGGGTATGTATCCCGGACTTTGGGTCGTTCAAAAGTCGGAAAGATCCTGTAAATCAGTCCCGTACTGAGAGATGGACAAAGTTTCCTGCCGATCTTCCAGCCTAAATTCGTCAGGCACAACCAAAATATATAATAATCCGCCACACCATTTCCATTCCACACTCCCCACCTCACTCGCCTAGGTACAACAAGCTCAAAAGCACTCATATTACCAAACCACACCACCAAGACAAAACAACCAAACCACCATCCCACCTACCGCACAACAGATCAACCAATCTTAATCCCACCACCACTAGCACTAACAACCGTCCCAGTGATCCATCTAGCATCATATCCACACAGCATCCCCACCACATCCGCCACATCCTGCGGCTGTCCAATACGAGGGATACTCTGCATGGGAAGGAACTCCTGCTTGAAAGTCTCCACCATCTCCGGGCCGCAGTCTAAGACTGCCTCGGTTTCGGTGAGGCCGACTGTGACGGCGTTGGCTGTTGTGCCGGCCATGAATTCGAACTGGGGAATCTTGTGAGTTACGACATCGGGAGCGGACGGGGGTGGAAGAATAGGAAAGAGGGCGAGATGTTTTGTATGGGGAAGTAGTAATCTTACCTTTTCTTCTCTCCCACCAAACGCCATAGACCACGTCCTACACAAACTCTCCCCCGCACTCTTCCCAGCCGAATACATCAACTGTCCCGACCACGGCTGTTGAGACCGGATAGAAGAAATATACAAAATCCGACTATTCGTCTGAAACATCTTCCTCTTGACAAGTTCATCAACAATCAACACAGGCGTCTGTATATTCCCCAACAAACTCCTCGATATCTCCTCTGCACTCAACTCACCGAGAACGCCTGTATTCGGATCCGCAGCGTTGTTGATAAATATATCGACTTGTGATTCGAAACTGCTTTGCAAGGCTGAGGCGATGGTTTGAGCACATGTCGGCGAGAAGATATCTGCTAGCAGACCAGCGATCTTTGGCGTTTCGACATTTTGTTCTTTGGCAAGAGCATCGATTTCGTGCTGCAGACCAACGATGAGGTCCTGACTAGCTGGTCGAGAGTATGTTCCCAGGATGTTGCAGCCTCGTGAGGCTAGATGGACGGCGATGGCGCGACCGATGCCTCGGCTTGCTCCTGTTATCACGGCGACTTTGCCGGCTAGATCTTGTTGGCGATTCGAGCTTTGTGGGTGGAGATTGGTTCGAAGCATTTTGATAAGAATACCTGTCACCTGCAGAGACCAAGAGAGTGACTGAAAATCGAAATGTTGAAGGTAGCCGAAAGAGGAAAGAGGGGCAGATCGTTTAAGGTTACCCGGTCTGCACAACGCGTCAGGTGACCATCCAATGTCTAATCTTGAGTTTCAAGCAATGGAGGTTGATACTGGTTCCAGACTTTCCAATTTCTACAGCAAAGTCGATAAAAATTTCTGGCTGTTCGGTCATGAGCCCTCGCTGTAACAATGTTATTCGTCATCAAATACTAGTATTGAACAAAAGAGCCAAGTCGAGACTTCATTCGCATTAAAAAAGCAGAGAACTGCCGATCTCGAGCTGACAATGATGTGGTCGGTGTGCTTGTAAAGCCGGCTGTTCATGCCTGACCACATCAGCAATAATCTTATCGTGTATTGGGCTAAGTAGTGGGTATCTTTTCCATGAATGATGCCATCCAAACTCCATGAAACGCCAGACCAGAACTCAATAGCCCCCTCCTCCCCTATCGGTCTGTAGTGATCACATCTTTCAAGGCTCAGCGGAGCTAGTGTTCCTCCTTCTTGAGCGTTCAGCTGGTAGGCTGTCACTGTCACGCCTGCCGCTCCATTGTTTTTTGTTGTGTTGTTTTCGAGGGTTCTTCTTGGAACCTTCACGGAAAGGATGCTTGCTACCTTTCTTTTCCTTCTCATCCTTCTCATCCTTTTCATCGTCTGATGATTGATTGCCTTCTTTCTCCTGCCAATCTTTCAGCATCGCTTCGATCTTTGGGCCCCAAACCTCCTCTCCCTTTGATAGATCCTCGTATTCCAGGACATTCTTACCCAGCTCGAATTGGGCTTGGCGAGATCGAACAAGGGTTGACATGAGGCCTAGTGAACCAACTGCGGTACCTAGATCATGACAGAGAGAACGGACGTAGAACCCTGACGAGACCGTCATTGTGAGTACTGCCGCTGGGGGCTCTTCTTTTGAGGCTGGACTTGATTCACGAGATTGCGTGGGTTGCAGAGCACCGGACATCATCGGATCTCCACTTTCCTTGGAATCCACAACTTCCAACTCATTTGCAGCTCTCTCGGTGGCTTCTGGCTGCGGAGAAGACCGCGGCACCTTTTCAGGCGGAGCATCCTGTATACTGTCCTCTTCTCTTTTGCGTTTAAGCGAGCTGTCTGAATCCTTTGCAAGATCCTTGATATGTAGTACTTTGTCCGCAATTTCCTTCTCCTCTTTAGAAGCCTGCTCTCCAGGAAGTTTGAAGTCATGTGTGCCGCTCTCCAAGAACTTGACCAACTCGAGCTCTTCTACTTCAACTGGACGCTCCTTGAGTTCTGGAATCTCTCCGCCCTCCCTGGCGTACTCGTACATCCTTTTGCCATTGACTCTCAAAGCCGAGAATATCGACGGTTTCTGCATTATATGGCCCCGAAACTGACCCAGGGCTTCCTCAACCTGCTCCTTCGTGATATGGTCATACGGAGCTCTCCCTACGACTTTGCCAACTCGATCATAGCTGTCTGTCGCCGCTCCGAAGAGCACAGTGGTCTCATACTTCTTCGTGCATTCTAAGAACCGACCCAAAACCTTCGTGCCTCGTCCCACTCCAATGATGAGAACACCCGTTGCGATGGGATCCAATGTTCCTCCATGTCCAAGCTTTATGTCTAGATCTTTCTTGTCCCGCCTGAATCGCGCTTTTGTCCTTGGTTCTGACAGTTTTATATTCCGTTCTCGAGCGAGGAGGGGAGCGAAGAGTTTCGACTTTTTGAAGAGAGGTTGGAGGATTCGGATCACATCGAATGAGGTCATGGAAGGTGGTTTGTGGATAGCTGGATCCGTTAGATTCAGAATTGTGTTTGAAGCAAGAGCTCAAACCGAAGATGCCTTCAACCACTGGCCCTTTTGGAGTGGCCATATCGACAGGTCTGTGTATCTTGAAGGCGTATTCGATTGCGCGACGTAGGGTACCATTCATTCCGGTCAAGTATGCAGCGCTTCTGGATGATGTGTACCCAATTGCTTCAAGAGGTGCCGCCAGCCGAACTGAGTATCGAATCTTGTCGAGGTGTTCGTTGCAAATAATTCTCGATACGGGCTTTGATGATCACGTGTCGTTGGAGCTCAACGTCTGATTTTCAATTCACCTAGTATCTTCATCATGTATTGAAACCGTTGAGGTCGTCTTCGATTTCAATAGGTTCAAAAATCCATATTTCAGCTAACATCGATGACTTTCAAGATATGGTGAAAATCGTCTTTATGGTTCTTCTGCGCCCGAACTGTGGTGTTTGGTCGCATAACAGGACATCAAGTAGCTTCTTTTTAAGAAAAGGAAGACATTTACGGTATCTTCGTTGGATAAATCGATAAGATTTTATCCTCGGTCGAGGTATAGACGCATTCTAGATTAAACATTTCTACTCCATCTACCATACGGGATCAACCGCCTCAAGTTCCTTACGCTTCTCTCCTTCTCGAACTTCTTCCTGTCAAACCCATAAAATGCCTCCATCTGCTCTCTGTCCATGTCCGGGAACGTAATATCGAGAACTGTATTGCTTCGGACAGGGACCTCTTCACTCTTTACATTCGCATCATCCTCAAAGCCAGTATAATAAGGTTCATCATCTCCATCTCCACCACCAGCCGTCTTCGGTTGGTCGGCCTCAGGGTGGGGCTTCCCATCATCGGGTGGATGGTGTCCATGGGAATCTGGTCCGGCAGGCACAGAGAGCGGTACAACGCCCTTGGGTGGGATAGGTATGAAACTACTCAGCTGACCCAGGACGGCAGTAAGCCAGACCTCGTCTGGCGATGATTTTCTTGCAGGAGAAGGTTTTCCACTAGAGCCCTTTTCTGTTTTGGCAGTGGTGCCATTTCCACTTGTCCAGCCCAAGTCGAGGCTTGTCCCGTTGTAGCACGAAGAGACCGGGCCAAAATACCAGCCGTGCGCGTTTATGGACATGCGGTTCCATTGGTAGTTGCCGAAATGGGATTCGAAGTCCGGGAGGGAGCTAATATTAAGCAGAGAGACGTTTTTGCCTGTGTTGCTGGAGATGTAATACTCAGGAGAAATGTGTTTGTAGCCGAACCATTGTGGTGGTAATTGAGGGACTGCATCGTTGAGGTGGGTGACGCGGTAGTTTGAGCCGAGTTTCGGAGCTTGGAGAGTCATTTGTACTGCAAGATCTTCATTCCCGACTCGAGGGCTGCCGTATGTGTACTAAGAGCTGTCGGTTAGTGGGCATTACAACTGATCCGCATTAGCCTTTGACTTACCAGATCAACCTTCATACCAGTGTTTCGTAATGCACCAGCTGCAAGAGTAGCAACAGCTCCGCCGAGCGAATGACCAGTCACCACGATTCGATTTTGCGGAAAATTTGCTTGGGCTGTATTCAAAGCAGCTATGATGGGGTCGCGAGATTCCGTCCAGGATTGCCAAAAACCATGTGCTGCTTGACACTTCTGACAGAAGTCCACGTCGACCAGCGAGACTTCAAAGTTCATCTTCCAATTGAGACGTGATTCGCTACCACGAAAGGCAACGATGGTAGCATTGTGGGTGTAGTCAAGTGCAACGAAACCTGTCACGTCTGTGTTGGGTGCACTATGAAAGTCAGTCTAGAACATTATGCTGTCTTCGTGACAACATAACCTACTTGGAGAGACCTATCACGGTCCAAAGCTCAGCGTCGTTCACATGGGGGCAGTTTCCCGTTCGACACTTTAGTCTGATGTTTGGGCCGATGGTGTTCTCAGAGCAGTAACTAGCAGCAGATACTTGCTCAAAAAACTCGATCTCAGAGACAGTTTCTGCAAAGGCTAGTTCGTGTCAGCCTAGATCTGAACCTCAAGGAAGGGATCTGCTCACAATTACGAAGTTGGGTCTTCTGACTAAGCCCAAGTTGTATGAACGCCAAAAACAAGAAGAAGGCATGCCAGCGGGCCATTCCACATGATCGCGGTCACGAACACAAATACCGGAGACGCAGATCCTCCCATGCGGGCGAGCCGCATGTCTTTTGTGTACCCACGATTGTTGAGGCCGTAGACACAGTGCACATATATTGTTAATCATTCAAGATTCAGGGCTGCAGGTTTTAGTAGAGACGTGGGATGATGTCAATGGGACGCGATGTGGAAAGCTCGCCTTGAGGTCAGGTCTGATTCGTACGGGCGTTGCATTGTTCGGGACGCATGTAAGAGAGAAGAAACTTCCAGGGTCTATATCGATTAGTCGCCAATGCGCTACTTGTCTGTTGCCATTGTTGACAATCAAGCAGAGAAAGACCGGGCGATTCAAGAGATGGAGGAGGTAAAGTAATCGTCACCTCCAAAGTAGTAGCCAAGAACAGGAGAGAATCCTACCGAGGACATGCTCCAACGCGGCCGGAAACAAAACAACTTTAGCACAGGCGCGTGTGTCGACAAAGTTGATGTATTGTCGAAACAAGGGTGGGTCTTCCAGAAATGGATAGATGAAGCCCAAACATCACGTGAGGTTCACGATGTGTCGGGACCCCAAGTTAGATTTCAATTACTATCTGTGTCGTTACAGTGCTTGCGAGAAAGACGTATATACTTAGTACGGAGTTAACTCCCGTTAATAATAAGCGGGTTCTTATAGTGTTTCTGCCGTCGATGAGTAAGCCGTTATATTAGTCAACGTCCGATAGTGTATTACCACAAGTATGATTGTGGTAGAAGATTGCGGACGCTTAAGTCGTAGCTTCATCTGGCCAAATTCTCGCAATTATTACGCATGTACTACAATACTGATATGGCGGTGAGTACATAATCTAGCATTGCAAACCCTTGTCAAGCCCCCTGAAGATCCACGAAATGAACGAGAATTGTCTTGCTCGCAAGCACTGCAATGTGCGGATGAGGTCCGAACTGTAGGCTAGGCCTACTGATACTCTCTCTGCTGGCTACTATAGTATACGGTACCTCGTCGTGGACATATTTCTTTCGCTCTTAAAATTTTCACTCACTTACTCACTCATTTAACCTCTCGTAAGACGCCCTCATCAACGCATAAGCT
This sequence comes from Venturia effusa, assembly GCA_007735645.1. Taxonomy (NCBI): domain Eukaryota; kingdom Fungi; phylum Ascomycota; class Dothideomycetes; order Venturiales; family Venturiaceae; genus Venturia; species Venturia effusa. The sequence continues at coordinate 973,863 of CP042201.1, read as the reverse complement.
TCAAAACTGCAGTGCTTTGCACATTTCGATCCTACCATAGTATCTATCCGCATCGCCCGTGCCCTTTTAATTCAAGGCTACCATAGAAAACTACTCTGGTTCCATCGAGGTACTCTCCTCGCTGTTTTAGCTCCGACAATATTGTCCTCCCCTGTCAATGACGTTACCAAGATCGCGCTATTATAATATCATTCATCGCAGAAATCAAAATGAAAGCTCTAATGATGATTCGCAAAAATGCATAATCGTGATGCGTTCTTCTCCAGACAAAGTCGACACTCGGGACAAGCAGGTAAGCATAGGCTCACGGGAGATATGATACCTTGGCCCGACTTCGTTGTTGATAGAAAACACCGGGGACGACCAGAGGAACAGGACCAATAGATGGCCGAAGAGGTTGTGAGTCCGAAGCAGCGGTTCGTGCCGGAGTTTCGAATTACGCGTAGGCAGTAGGAACGATATAGGAACGACAATCGGTCGACGATCCCCCTGGTTTCATGTGTCGTGTTTACTTGGCTCGAGTTTGTTGTTGAGGGAAGATAAGACGCGTCGAACAAACTGGAGAGTTTAGCTAAGTCACCTCCTGTGCCTCGATGTCCCGCAGGGATACTAGGCGGATAACTAAAGCGGGTCCGACTCCGACCCCGTGAACCTGCAGTAATCTCACGAACCTCTAATACTCTTTCTCTACGCATCTCCGTCGGTAACATTAGTTATTGAAACATTCTTACATCTTCTATACAATAATAGTACCTCAAGTTACCACCAAAGCCCACAACGCGTGATCCATCGATATCAACTAAGCTTCAAGTAGCCGTCCACGATCCCGCACGCTTCCAGGAGCATGATACTTGGTAAAAATGAAATCATTAATTCTATCGATTCGACCCACGTACCAAAATGTTATTCGCGGTCTATATAGTAACAAAGAGGAAAGCTGTCTAGCCTTTCTAGCTAAAAGATATATTCACAAGAGATCAAGTCGATTTTCCGAAAAAGGATATTAGTGGGACCCATCGACCTTGGATCGAGGTTACGAATAATATACATTTCAACGGCGCTCATCGACAACGTCTCATCCATGCCAATCCCAAAGGTAACGGGTGCATCTTGGGACAATATCTTGACCTCTGTAAAAATTCAATCACAACGAGAACGGCAACTATTGCTCGTTTCACACCTGTACAATATCGGGCACCACTGTAGCCGTCTCCACGCTTTCCTCCGTGATTGCCGCGCCATCACTGCCATCGAGGTCGGTTGTGGCATCTCGTCGCCTCTCCTGGTCCTTTGCATTCAGTCTCTTTGCGATTTCATCCTCCTTCTCATCACTGCGCTCATGGTCATCGTCATCGTGATGGTCGCACTCATCACTGGAGATGGATATATCGTCAGAATCTGATGTTTCGGCGGAGCTGTTGCTGATGGGTAACATTGGTGGATTTGGAGGGATTCTAAGTCCAAGCTCCAGCATCTTATCTGCGCGCTTGACCGGCAGTTGCTCCTCCTCGGGCACAACGGCCGCCACCTCATTAGCGAAAACGGCGCCGAACGAGTAAGGGACACGATCTTTGAGGTAGGGGCGACAGGCAGGACAGCATTTGAGGTTGCACTGAGGGACGGTTGGGAGTGAAGCCTTGTGTTTATCCACGACAGTCAACATATGAGACTTCTGGGATTTTAGCGTGTCAATCTGGGCTTGGGTATAGACGTCGCCTTGCTCGAACTGAGAGATGACAGATATGCTCATGTTAATGGCACGAAGCTGGGCGGTAGGTGAAGTCTCGATAGCGTCTTCGTCAGGATATTCGTCTAGGTACTTCTTGGCGCAATTTTTGATATAGACGTCTTGGTTGCATCTGTAGAGAAAGCCGAGATTGGCAGGGCGGTGACAGACATCACAGAAAGCGCTTTGGTCATAGACCATGTCCATGGTAATGTGTGTGCAGCTCCCGTAGGCGAAAGAAGATTTGCGAGGTTGAGGAGGTCGACTGGACAAGTTAACCATGAGCTTATGAATTTGTGGCAGATTCGGCAACCCTGATCTTGAGTTGTTTCGGTCGACGCTTTGAACCCGTGGCGGTATGGTCGGTTGGGCGCTGGTCGCCGTCTGTGTTGTTGGCGCAATGGAGGGCGTGGGTGGACCGAGAGGGAGGGACATGATGATGGAAGGGGTAGTAAGGAATTGCGACCAAATGAGGTGGATGATGGTGGAGGGAATGAGTTGCGGGATGGTGTACTTTTCTGTGTTTGATGACAATGGAAGGAACTGGTGCGAGCAGTAAGTAGTTACCGACAACACTCGAACAAAAATGCATGTCAGAGTTCCCGCCTGATTCAACCACCGTTTAGTACCGACGGGACCTGTTCCATACTTGACTTTTTTTTTTGACTTTGCGTATCCCGTACTCTGGACATTGCTAGAGATCATTCAGTCTCTTTCCAGATATGCGGCTATCCGGAGTTGTCGAACACCATCTCAGGCTGTCTTATGCTTTGAACCTTCGCCATCCCGTTCTTGTTGATATCCTTTCAATCCATTCGACCATAGAAAGGAGAAGAGAGAGCTCAAAATGCAAGCTCTGGAGATGATGTTATGAGCCATCCTTCTCGCCTCACGATGAGGCCGCCCGAGTTTCATATGCCAAATCTCACGACCGGAGCTACTGTGAGGGGTAAGCGACTTGCCCTGAGGATCCGTAGATTCCTTAGTACTGTGCCACCAATGGATCTGGATCTACGCAGGAATATCATGTCCTATCGCTCCCCTGAGTCCGGACCGCCTGGACAGGGGATTCTCCAGCTCATGACCCTCGCGATATTGGGACTAAGAATATTCCAGTCCACTTACTTTGCTTGGCACTTCAAGACCTCGTTGCCCCAAATTTTGAGTGAGACATGAGATCGACAGCAATACGCCTCGAAAATCCTCGCGCGAAGCTGCCGGATCGTCAAGCCGATCGCTGCGAAACAGCAGAATTGAGTCACGGTGCGGATACCATACTTATTGGTGGCCAGGATGCACTACATCATTGGAAACACCGCGCCTGGAAGACTTCAAGCAGTCTTTGAACCGACATGAGCAGGCAGAGCGTCCCGTCCGAGGAATTGCTGCTTCAAGCACTCGACTGCGAAGTTTTCGATGATCACTGCAGCTGCTGCGATGTATAGACGATATGGGAGATATCCATGGATGTCAGGCAGCAAAATGGTCCGCGAGGCGGCGTAATCCGGTGGGGGCTGTGGAAACGGGAAATGGAAGCCGGAACTTATGCTGGGGCTCAGTCTGGAAGTTGAAGAGCAGCTTAGGAAATACAGGACATGATTGAATCAAGGACTCGGCATCTACTTGTTGTCGCCGCGGTAATATAGGGTAGTCAACAACTACCGATGCCCAGACGTGCCAGCCTCCTCATTATTTCGGCGCGAGATCCCTGCAGCCATCTCCATCTCCCGAGCCCGTCAAGATTAGACGGGAGACCCTCGGTTTACTAAACAACAACAATTGAATCTCCTCTCCTGCTCCACACTAAACCACCATCTCTGCTGCCCGGAACAAGGTCCTCAACACCAGATCGCGGCTGCGGTCGAACCTGAACACACTGATTGCCGTTATTACAAGTTGATCAGCCATGTCGGTCAAATTCAAGGAGGAGACGACCACCAAAGTCGTCGACGCTGGGACTGCGACAATGGCAGCTGGTGCCCACGAAAGTCTCAAAGGCGGCAAGCACGATCTCGTGCACGAACTTGGAGAGGCGATTACCAAGGGTGGGGGAGTAAATGGCTATCTTGCTGTATGTTGAGTTGTTCACAATGCTTGTTCGTGACCACCTCAGGCCTCGTCGCTAATCCTTGCCAGGCATACCTCAAACAGCTCCAGTCCAACCCATTGCGCACCAAGATGCTGACCTCCGGTACCCTTTCCGGCGGTCAGGAATTACTTGCATCGTGGATTGCCCACGATAAGAACAAGAATGGCCATTACTTCACCTCGCGCGTGCCTAAGATGGCCATGTATGGCGCCTTTGTTAGCGCGCCGCTGGGCCACGTCCTTATCAGCATCTTACAGAGGATTTTCGCCGGCAGGACGAGTTTGAAGGCAAAGATCTTGCAAATTCTGGCAAGCAACCTTGTGGTGAGTTCCCATGTTTCCGCCGCGCGCAAACGTCGGAATAGGTTATTCAACTAACGTGCGCTTGCAGATTGCACCAATTCAGAACTCTGTTTACCTCATCTTCATGGCGATCATCGCCGGGGCCCGAACCTTCCATCAAGTTAGGGCAACAGTAAAGGCCGGCTTCTGGCCGGTCATGAAAGTCAGCTGGCTCACTTCACCTGTCTGCCTTGCTTTTGCGCAGAAGTTCCTGCCACAGGAGACATGGGTTCCATTCTTCAACATCGTCGGTTTCGTGATCGGTACCTATATCAACTCGCACACCAAGAAGAAGAGACTTGCTGCTCTTAGGAGAAAGCATTACGGTGAGGGCGGAAGCAGCGGCAGAGCATCGACCTCTGGCCGACCAGATGACAGCTATCCAAGACCAAACTACTAGATACGGGATCAGGCGTGACAGCGCGTAAAGAAGGCATTGCTGTGGTTAACATTGCTTGTCGAACGAGCCTCCTGGCAAATGAAATAGCAAGCAGCTGTGCGGTAGCCAGCTTGCTTCCTGCGTATAGCCATGTGCTGTGTAGACGACGACTACTCACACTTTTTAGTCCATTGATTGTTTGGTAAAATCCGACAAGTACAGCTGATTATGGTCCCGGAAGCTAAGCGTTGTTGGTGTTTGGGCGGATGCTTGCGTTTTAGTAGGTGAAATAAACGACCCCTTCTGTGTCTTAGTGTCGCGTCAATTTCCTGCCAACTATCTCGTTGATCTTGCACAGTGCTTCTCTCTTTCTCGATAGCGAGGCGCACGTCGCGCCAGCACTTGTCAAGGACAATCGCCGAACGGATGTCCCAACACTAAAGTAATTCTTCCATGCTGTACATCAATGCCTCACCAAGTCTATCCAGTAAAGAAGTGTCATGGCCAGCTCTCCCGGCTCCGTGCACGTGTGCTCCTCGGAGACGGGGTGCGACTCCGCTGCCAGCGCAGCCCGCAACTAAATCGGCTGCCGAGTCCTTCCAATAATTCCTCTGCGAGCTAAGAACCAATGTTCCTGGATACGTTGAACAGCCTATGACCCTCTACTTCTCACGATCACGATGGTGATACAATCGATAGCTAAAAGTCGGAGCCAACGCTTCGAACGATTCACAGGTGGCCTGTATAGTTTCCTACATGTGTGCGACCTATCGTAGACTGACTGTCGTAGATTCTTGGACTGGTCAATGTGGTCTCGATGGAGGGATCTTGAAATCAGCAAACAAGGGGAAGCGGCGCTGGAGATGGGGTTACACGCCGTGTTTCCAAACTGGGTGAACATGGCAAAGGTGTGTAATTTCCGTTGAGTTGCTGCCCAAACTTGTCTCCTTCACGCTCAATTCTAAGCTTCATGGCGCGCGTTTTAACGCAATACATAGCTTCCCTTATCGTGTCTACAGCCACCGCCTATTATGCTTCCCCAATCCGGTGAGCATATCCAGCAGCAGATGTCACAAAGCTCAATCAGTTTGTACAGATTCAAGAGACTGGATTAAACTTGACGACGTGCTCTTGTGCTAGAAAGATAGTACTCATAGACAGGTCGGCTGCCGCACTGGCTCCAGCTTTATGCATACAGCACCTGCGGCATTTCGCACCCAATTTCTAGCGTGGATCACATCCGCCAAACTACCGAAGTACAAGGGACACAGAAACCGGCACCACAGCGCTGGGTATGGCCATGCTGGAATCCGTCTGTGTGCACCAGATCCCCACTTGTTTGAACAAAAACACGGCGAGACGTGATGACAAACAAACTCTCCGTTGTTGGACACCAATCGCCTCCCGCCGCTAGCCACGACGTGTAGCACTGATCTCAACCAGCACGAAACCTGGAAACTCTTCACGCGTCACCTGCAAACTTCATGTGTAGATGGCTCGCCACTGGGCCTGAATCACATCGTGAGTATATCTTCTCATCATGTCAAGCTCGGCTGGTTCGTTCTCTGCTTCAACCTTTGCGTCTAGATTAGTTTTGATTCCTTGCATAGCATTCATCATCTTAGCGTTTCGAAGAACACTTCCAGCATTTGGCATCCCCGTCTGTCATGTACTTGCCTGCACTTCCTCGACACTCCGTAGCACTTGGACCTTTACAACATCGCCGTCGGTCTCTCGATCTTCATGGTGATGTCCTAGCGCGTCGATATCGCCGAGAGCCTTATGATCTTGATCAACGACTTACTCGTCGGTACTATTCCGAACCACCGCGGCCGTCTTCTGCTTCGAACAAACCAAAAACCGTCGATGAGGCAACAGTTGCAATATTCAAACACATTGAGAATAGCAAAGAAGAGATCTGGCGCCTTATAAGGGTGGGCAGAAGAAGGTTGTTTGAAGATGCTGCTCAAAACCTGGCCGCTTTCTTGAGAGACTCTGCGAGGTTGTTCGATAGAGCATTCTTCGAAGGCACGCTCCATAATCATGTCAAGCTCATTCTGGATGATCCCAAAGACGAAATTGCGCCTGGTCTCGGCGGCAGGACCAAAATGGCATCGGACGGTTCGAACGTTGTCGTGATGCTCCCTATATCTCCAATCAAATGGATGTTGGCTCGAAGAAAAAATGAGGCGGGATTGGACCTCGCGTGGGCAGCGATCTTACATCAGCTGATTCATGCATACTTCATGGTGGCATGTGGGCCGCAAACCGACGGTAAGGATCCGGACGGCCGGCTCAAGCACGGAGAGCATTTTGGGTGTCTGATGTATAAGATATCCGACGTCTTCGCGAAGAATGGCTATCCCATACCGATGGGTTTTGGCAACTCGCTCCCTCGACCTGTTCGTGGACACGCCATAGAGTTGACACGAGACCGCATCAATCGGGCAGCTAGAAAGAATTGCACGCTATGTACCTGGGATGTGGAGACGATCAAGAAAGAGAAGATCGACGAATGGTATAAGAAGAAGTGTATGAAAGCTGTGGATCCAGACATCTTCATCTTCGACTTCGAACATGATACTGTGGAAGAGAAATCTTCCAGCAAGTGCGGCGACAAAAAGGATTGGGTTGAGCTGGTTCTCGGCAAACAGTCATACAAACTCGATCGAAAGGCCACGAATTTCTCCTACGTCAAGAAGAGGTTCGAAGATGACACGAGAAAATTCGACATGCCCAGCTGGACTGAAGTCGAAACCCTCAAATCATTCATGAGCTTTCTGACACAGGGCCGGTGGGATCCTGATCTCAGCGAAACGCAGAATGGCACCAAGGGGCCTGCTTTGTTGCTGAAATATTCACACAACGCGGAGACGCCGGTCCAGAACGATATCGCCATGTACCAGCTCGGAGTGTGTCTCGATATTGAACCCGTCAAGCGCATTGCGCACTCCCGCCTCGTCAACCATCAATTCACGCACGAAAGCGGACACGATATCGTCCGAGCCATTTACAGCGATCCGCCTCATCCTCCCGATGAAGGCCTGCGCAGTTGGGCCCGGAAGTTCTTCGAGCGCCACTCGACTCCCAAATCCGGGCAGAAGCCCATCGACTGCAGCAACTGGAAAGTACTGCAAAACGACATTGTCTTCCAATCGGGCTATTTCGGATCTAACAAGACGATGCTGAATACCGACCTGCGTAAAGCGGAGGAAGCACTAGACAAAGCAGCAGAGAAAATGGAGAAGGAGAAGAAAGAGAGTGAAGGTGCACATATCTGCACCGCTTACTGCACTTCCGCAAACTGTCCCGTCGTTTATCAGAGAACTTATGGAACCCTTCCACCCCTAACCCATCAGAACCAAGCACTAGTCCCTTATGCGCAATACCCACCACCACCGCCACCGCCACAACCGATACCAGCAACATATCTGACTCCCCCAGCTTATGTACCACAGATCATGGCTCCCCCACCATCAACTGCTGTCATGTACCCACCCCCACCACCACCACCACCTGCACCAACAATCACCTACCCCTCCTACACCGACGCCTACATCCCACGTCCCCACATCACATGTCCAGATTCCCTAACCCTCCTGCGCCAGAGAGCTGATCACTCGTGGCTTGCGAGGGACGCGTATGGGGACGAGTGGATTTTGAGAAGGACTTGGAATAGGTGGAGGAGGGAGAGGGAGTACCTTGAGGAAGTTGCTGCGAAGAGGGAGAGGGAGAGGGCGGAGGAGAGGGCTAGAGAGAGACTGGCTTTTGGTGGTGGGGATCCGTGGCTTAGTGATGAGTTTGAGTATGGGTTGGGGTTGTGAGGAGGGGTTTGAGGGGGATGGGGGGAGGCGTGGTAATGGGTGCTGGAGATGAATTGAGGGGTGTTCTGGCTGGGCTTTGGCGATGGCGAATGTTTTGGTTTTGAAAACGTAGTATAACATTTCGGTATCTCCCTAGATTGACCTTACTAATCTTCTCGGCGATGGGGTTTGGTATTTGTATGTATGTAGCACCAAATTGAAAGAACAGAAAGACCTCGATCGAAAGATCCCTTCTTCTTAGATTCATCCTAACAAAAACAGCCATCGTAACTGTACCGCACATTGAACATCAAAACAGTCTGAGCTATGACATATCAAAATACCGAGAAACTTGGACTTGGAGGTCAGCGTCATCCTGAAAAATAGGATACCCGTGGAGAGCCGCATCAGACGAGAAGCTACTGCCTGTCCCGCGCAAGCAAATGAACAGGCTGTGGGTCGATCGAGGCAGAGCATATTTTTTATGCACTGCCATACCATATCCAGCGCCATAATTAGGTTTCCCGATTAATCGTCATGCAGGAATGGTCTCTTGACTGCTGATGCAACCCAGAAGCTAGGACCTAGACACAAGCGGCGCAGAGGCATAGAGACACAGCAATCATCTCACCTATACGCACAATTCAGTCTCAGCAATGGCGACACCCACCCACCCACCTACTGAGAGCCTCAGAGCCTCAGAGCTTGAACCCACCATCAACCACCCCACCACCCCAACAACCTCATCTCATCTCCCGATCTGCCGCAGCACTTATTCATAAATCCATACATAAATATATATCTAAGCGCCCCCAAATCCTAAATCTGCAGGACAAGGCTTGACATTTTCAAAACCTAGCCAATCACATTCCAGAAAGCCCGTTGCTTGGCTTGACAGGTGACGAGGCATTTTTCTTGGGGAGGTCTGGATGGGCGGGCGGTGCAGATGCAGATGCGAGGGTGATGGGTTTTTGATGCTTTTGTTGTTTTTGTTGTGCTTTGGGGGTTGTTGGTGGTGAGATTGGTGTGGAGCTGGGATGGAGGATGGGGTGGGTGGGTTTTTCTTTGGTGTTGTGTTTACCGTAGCGGGTTGTTCTATGATTGGATGACTTTTGGGATGGTTGGGTCTTGTTTTGGGATCGACCTCTCAGTCTTGTTTATCATATTCTCGTGCGAGGGAACTTGATGTAGCAGCCTCCGAGACTTTTGATTCTCTTGACCGTATACGTGACCCGATCGTCATCTGCTTCGGGACACTCCAGGAGCTGATGTCTGGCTAGTAGATGTTGCTTGAGGATCAAAACATCAATCTGCTTCTCCAGAAGCTAATCCTTCATATGAACGTGAACGAAAGTGGGTATCCAAGAAGAAAGATAAAGAAGCATCGCGAAAGATACAAGAGCAGGACGGATGACCCCAATACAGCGTGAGAAACAAGAAAGCAAACAGAACGCCTCTAGAGCAATGCCGCGCATTAAATACACATCCTTTAAGACTTCGCCTATCCATGAAAAGATATCCTTCGCTTGTATGGCACTCTCTTCGGCGGCCCAAGCGCCGCACCTCCAGAAAGATCAGGCGAGGTCACAGGACTGACATAGATGAGCGGAAATGCCTTCTTCTTCTCTTCTTCTTCCTCATCATCCTCCTCTTCATCAAGATCCAGAAGGTTCTCCTCTGGCAGCGTCGCCGTGCTCGATGGTTGTAGTGATGAAGTGGATGACGCATTCCTCCGATGTCCCTTCCTCCGTGGAACTTGTGCTAGTGCACTCACCAAGATCTGAGTGGCGTCCTTCATATTCTCCCTGTCGGTCGTGTACAAGATTGTCCTGACGACGACAAGTATGGCACCGAGCAACATGATGATGAAACCAAAGATTGAACTTGGTGTCTTCACATCATATTTCCAGATTTGTATCATAGCTTTGCGCCTCAAAACGGGCTGTGAAAGAGCGTCTTTTGGCTTCGTGCCGGAGGTAGTGTAAGGAACGAGCGATACAGTCTGGGCGCCCATGAACTTGTGGATATTCCGAAAGTCCTGAGCAGCTTGAACATTATTGCTTGTTTCTGGCTTGTTGGCGAAAGCTACAAGCCATCCTTCGAAAGCTGTAATTGTTTTTCTTGCAGCACCATTTCGGCCTCCGACAAAATCGTTACCACCGTCGATATTCCAAGCAGCTCGTGTCCAATCTGGGTGTATAGGAGTGGATTGAGGAGCAGGCGTAATTGAATCTGCATCGGTGATGACATTGGTCTCGACTAGTCGTATTGGGTTGGATAATAAAGACGGATTTAGAGCATAGTCCGCGATCCCAAGTTTGGTCTGCGAAATGCAGTAAACGAAATCCTTCAATTGCCGAGTACCGAAGGGCGGCTCGTTGCGACTCCCTAAAAGCGGCACGTTGCGCTTGTACTCAAAGATCTGACTTGCTCCTTGGAAGGTTGTGTTCTGTGGGAGAGAAGAATTGGCAAAAGCAGCACTCCAATTAAAATTGTGCCCATCGACCACGGACCGAAAGGTTGCGTTGCTTATGTTCAGCGATGAAGTGGCCGAATCGATCGAAACTGTTATGTTACCATTTGAACTTTGGCCTTGCTGAGATACCCCAGGTGTGGTATTTGTGCGATAAAAGTCCTGTATACCGAATGCCGTAGACGCAGTTGAGAATTGTAGCCAATCTTTTCCGACGGGGATACACCACCAATGGCCATCAGTCTGCTGGTAACAGCGGACTTTCCCATTTTCTGTGACATTGAAGACTTTCCAGTCTTTGCCCTCGCCGCCAGCTACAAAACACAAGTTCGCCTGGCCCAGGATCGGACCATGCTGAAAAAGTCGACTTTGGAGTGATCGTGTGAAATACTCGGAGTCAGGATATCGTTCGCGTGAAGCAGAGGAACCAGGTAGGGATCTGACTGTATCATCGTAATCTAGAAGGTCCGCAGAAAGCTTTCGTAGACTCTGGCGATTCGGTATCCATGCTGTGGAGTCAGAGAAGTTCACGGTGAATGTAACATTTTGTTCTTGCAGGACGGGCGGCAAGAGCAGGGCATTGAATGGGATCCGTTCCTCACCATCGCGTTTATACGTCTGATCATTGGTAGCGACTGCTGCTGCTACTATCATATCTGTTGTCGCGCCATAGGACTTGAATGTACACGAGTATTCCTGCGCACGCAATTTGTCTTCCGAGCAGCTAGGTGCAATACTGGCGTCGCGAGGCGGTGACGGCGATAGCACGGAGGTGAACCAGGTTTCTGGCGATTTGTTATTGATATTGATCCATTCCAGATTTGGGATCACCAGGACAGCGGTTGCAGGTCCCATGAGATTGGAGAGCACGCAGATGAAAGTGACAAAGGCGATGAGCATGTACAGTCGTAGTTTGTTTTTCCGGCCCTTTGCCCGACTGGCGTCACGGCGTCTGCCCCAGAAGAGTTTTGGGAGAACCCTGAGGTCGCTGCATTCTGTATGAAGATGAATATACCCAACAGGAAGTGATTCTGCGGAACCCTGGCCGGCAAAACGTTTGACTATACTCCAAACAAGGCTGGCTGCAACGAAGCAAAACCATGCATCAAGACCCTTCGCTGCCAACTGCAGACCAGCCAGTGCCTCCTGGTCATCCTTCTCCATATTTTTTGCCTGTTGAATTTGCGTTGTCGAGTTGAGATCAAGACGGCACTTCTTATGCGATTGTAGACAGCCAACGCTGGGACCAACCTTGACGTCCATAAAGTTCAGTGCGAGAACGAAGATTGCTGGAACGAGCCATAACAAGCCAAGTGAGAAGGAAAAGTATGGCCAGAATCGACCTAGGCGTCGCCACCAGCTACTGGAAGACGCTGAGGAAGATGTCGAGGAAGATGTAGATCGAGGTTGAGACCTGATGCGGAAGGGATTTTTGAGTTTGGTGTAGATTGGGCCGGCCATGTTGAGGAGCGAATGTCGCACAGAGAAATGATGAAAGCAAGCTCACGCATGCAATATTCATTGATGGCGGATGTCTCGAAAGTAAAGAAGGACCTCAGCGAAGCAGGATCAAGGTGACTTCAACCAAAATGCTGTGACAATAACGAGTAGCGACAGGCTCAAATCGACAAGAGCAGATATCAACGAGGCTTAGGGTTTGTCCATGCACTGTTGATGAATCGTACCAGCAAGAAGTATTGCGAGGAGGCGTGGCAGCAGAATTTGCTACAATGCCTATTGGTAAGGTATGCATGAGCTGTGCACACTAGCAGGATAGAGGCTCATCATGGGCAGTTGGACGAAGATGCATCCCATACGACGAAGGTTAGGCACATTCTAGGCATTCTGCAGCTGCGACCGTTGGCGGGCTTGTTCGGGTTGGTCATATGTAGATGATACGGTCATGAGTGCAGACGAGAAGGCGCAGCAAGGCGTAAAGACGAAGGATCGAGGCGTGGTCGCTTATGGTTGAAGGCGGGGCTTCAGTGCAGCTCGGCGCGGTACTGGCGTTGAGAGGCCGGCAGCGTGATGGCGTGGACATGAATAGACTCGATGAATCGTTGATGCGAATCCATTCAAGATTAGGAATCATCAAGATAGCAGCAGCAGGTCCGATTGAGTTGCGCGACACGCAGGCGTAGAGGGTGCAGGCGATGAACAGATGATGTCGAGTCCTGGCGTGGACCTTCTGCCTCTGATCGATACCTCTTAGATACACATCGAAGCATCGGCCCTAGACCAACTTCGGAATGACGCGAAGTTCTGCACGCAGAGTGTGCAAAACCATGTGAATGAATCCGACTGGCAAGCGATATTTCTGGCTGGCAAGTCTCTCGAAAAGCGAATAGACGGAGTTGGCAGAGCTAAAACCAAACCAGGCTTCCAGGACAGTCTTGGCAGCAGTCTGGGTGCATGCCAAAGCTTGCTCGTCAGCCTGTGTCGTCTCCTGGACCTGCTGTATCCTCATTGATTTGACTCTGCATCCTGAAATGGACTGAGTGAAGAGGCATCCAACCCAGGCTCCGACAATCTGCTCCCGGAATTGAGCAAGAGGTTCACGACGGCTGGAACTTGCGCTTTACGCTGCCAAATATGGTCTCTTGTTGATGGAGTCGGGCTGGGGGCCAATGCTAGGCGCAGTCGAGGCAGCCCAGAGCAATCTTTGCTGGGCAGCAAAGGTGTCCAGGGCGAAGCCAGACACCTGCCCTCACGGTGTTTTGAGTCAGCGAGACGGAAGGCACCTGCATAGAGGTATCGTCAACGCGTAGACGAAGAAGTGAACCCGAGACTTGGATGAGCCAGATCGCTCCCGCGCCAGTGACATGAAAATCAGTGTCACGTTATGAAACATTCAAGCAAATTTAGCGGGCGGTCTCTAAGCTACCGCAAAGCATTTACATGTCGCTGGCGCAAAAGCGATGGCGATCGTAAAGAAGTTACTCGTAGAGTCAGATTTCAAGGGGTTCATGCTGAGCACTGTTGTGGTTTCGCATCAGGGCCATTTGACTTAGCAGCACCGTCTTTGTTCACGCTCTTTTTCATTCGATTTAATGGGTGTGAGGTCTTTATCAAATCGACCATTTGGTATCCTAGATATCAGATGGTTGGTTGCGAACAACTTCACGCACGTTCTTGCGGCCCCATCACGGCGGGTCTACCACCTGCAAAAAATGTTTGTTTGGCCGGGTGACACAGTAGTATACAATGCTCTTCTTGATGTACCAAGAGAAACTTCACCAAACCGACCAGAAATCGTACTCAGATTGACACAAATAAGGGCGCATGTCATTTGTCCCGTCCTCTATATCATCTTTATCATATTCACCATCTACGATCTCCATAATGCCTTGTCTGACGGCGTTCCAGTAGCAGCGGCATCATGCAGCGACTTCATCGAAGAGCCAGCCGCTCCCAGTGTGAACCCTCTTCGGCGCCGACGATGATGAAAGCAACAGAAAGATGGACTCAGAACTCCGTTGCGCGAATATGTACTGGTGGGAATGAAAAAATCCTGGAATCAAAGCCTTATCAAAGCAACGCCACCCGTTCCCGAACCTTGTTCGGGAAAACACAGGAAAGGAATCTATCCATGAAATGATACCCTGCTCCTATACGGTATCCTCTTCGTCCTCGTATCTGTGAAATTGGGGGGTGGCACAGGCTTAACCTGCACGACCGGAAACTCCTTCTCATCTTCACTTCCGTCATCATTGTAATCCTCCGTTCCCGAGTTGGCAGTCAACAAACTAGGCGTTCTAGACGAGCTGCTGCGATTTTGTCTATTTACTGTTTTCAGGGCCTGCACCAGAATTTCCGTTGCATCTTTCATTTCTTCCCTGTCGAAGAGATAAAGATAGGTTCGTGCGACGACGCAAACAAGTCCAAGGATGAGAATTGCAATTGCAAATCTCGAAGAGGATGATTGGTGATCGTATTTCCAGACTTGAATCATTGCTTTTCGCGATAACAGGGAATGAGTGCCATCTTTTGGTTTGATGGAAGTCGTGGAGTACGACACCATTGAAAGAGTCTGTACGGCGACAAATTTATGAATGTAACGGAAATCCATTGCGGCTTGGCTCAAGTCTCCAAGCTTGATCCAATTTTCTAGAGCGATGATGATGTTTCTACTGGCCCCTCGTTTTTTGCCGGCGGTGTTGTAGGGCCCGGTGCGGTCGACGGACCAGGCTGCTAGGGACCATTCTGGGTGCATGAATATTGGCTGCGGCGTTTCCGTAATGGCGTTCATTTCTGTTAGTCTCATTGGATTAGAGACTCTAGACGGGTTAAGCACATAATCCGCAAGGCCAAGCACTGTTTTTGAGTCACACCAGACGAAAGCCGTCCTGTTCGGTGATTGGCCTGGTTGCGGGTTGGAATCCTTCATAGGCTCAATGCGTTTGTATTCGAAGATTTGCTGAGGGCCTGTGAGCTTCGTTTCGGGACTATTTCCAGTGTCGAAAGCTGTGGCCCAATCGAAAGTCTTTTCTTTCCTCTGTATCATTCCATAGGTAGAATTCTCCATCTCCAAAGAAGACGAGGTGGAGAAAATAGTGACAGCAATAGTACTGTTCGAGGTGCTGTCTGCATAGCCATCACCGATAGTGAAGGTCGTGCCAGCTTGCTGAATGTCCTTCCAGGATCGGCCCCATGGAATGCACTTCCACAGCCCCTCATCCCATAGATCGTAGCAACAAACCTCACGATCACCACCAGCAGGGAAGATTCCCACATTCTTCTCGGGCAGGTTTTTATAACACCGATTGTCTTGTCCTAGAACTGGTCCACGCCGTTGAAATCGGGTCTGAAGCGATCGGCTGAACAAGTTTGACTGCGGATATTCTTGAGTGTTAAGCGGGTTGTTGCCTGTCATGTAGTCGTAATCTGTGAGATCGGTGGAGATGTCCCGGAGAGTCTGGCGAGATGGAGTCCACATGAATGACGAGTCAGAAATATTGACAGTGAATGAAACGCTGGCCTCTTGCATGATCGGGGGTAGAACCAGAGGACTGAGAGGTACGTCGATAACTTGGTTCCCGTTTGGCTGATCATCAACAAGCTTGAACGTTTGATCATTAGTAGCCACGGCAGCAGCCACCACCATGTCTGTTGTTAAGCCATAGGATTTGTAAGTGCAAGAGTAGGATCCAGCCAGAACCTGACTCTCATTGCAGTTTCGTGCGATGCTCGAGCTGAGCGGTCGAGATGCAGAGAAGACATTCTCGAGCCAGGTATCAGTCCCTTTGTTGATGGCCGTCCATTGAATGTTGGGGAGGACAAGAATCGCGGTAGCAGAGCCCATGAGGTTACAAAGAATACATATACTGGTGACGAAGGCGATGAACAGATAGAGTCGCGCCTGGGCCCATCCCTTTAGTCGGCTAGCATCGAGTCGCCGTCCCCAAGCGAGTTTAGGTAAGATTCGAAGGTCCTGACATTCTGTATGGACATGGAGGTAGCCGATAGGGAGGGCATCTGTATCGTCCTCTCCTGCTAGTCGCTTAAGTACAATCCAGATTAAACTTGCGCAGATAAAGCAAAACCAGGTTTCGAGAGCCTTTGCAGCTATCTGGAGACCAGCTTTTACTTCCTCGTCAGCTTTGGCCAAGGTCTGAGCCTGCTGTACTTGTGTAAAAGCATGCAGATCCAATCGACACTTTTTGTTAGACTGATTAAGACATCCAATGCTTTGTCCGACGATGTGATCCCGGAAGCTCAAAACGAGAACGGACACTACCGGGACAATCCAGAGCACGCCGAATACTAATGAACACCACGGCCATATCTTTGATTTGATAGTTTTCTCGCTTTCCGATGTCGAAGACGAAGACGAAGACGAAGATCCAGGGAGGTCGATTGTGCGAGAGAAGATTCTGGAGTAGACGTGGGTCATGGTGCGGGAAAAGTCTGCGAGTTGACGCGGGGGACAGACAGAGCAACTTGATTAGTTCCGAATATCAACAAAGAGACGTCGGCTGGCAAGGCTGGAAGTGCGTTGTTTGATACGAGAGTGGAGGAATCAGGAGGCCGTGTTACCATGGCGCGTGGCAGAAGAATAATAAGGTGTTCCAGCTTACCGATAGAACATTCCCTCCCCAAGATCTCTCTGCAGTACATGCGGATCTCATTGCTCAGCTGGGTCCGAAATAGGGCATGTTGGATTCACACTTCCAAAATGTCATGGCCAAAGGCGAGGCGGAGCTACATTCAACGCTATTGGCGGGCTTGTTCGGCCTTATGATACAGAGGTGTACGTTGCAGACAGCTTAGGTGCAGATGAGAGGGCGAAGCAGGGCGTAGCGGGGCGTAAAGCGGGATGCCTTCTGTGCAGGAAAGTCGACGAAGGATGGTGGTGTGGTCGCCTGTGGTTGAAGGTGAGGTGTGGTGTGTCCCGGCCGGCAAGACAGAGGCCCATGCTTGCACGCTAGGGCGGTTTTCGGCACAGCCCCGCTATGCCTTTCTTCCCATTCGGCACCCTGAGCCACAACTCCTGCACAATACACAACCACCTCAACCCAAATGGCCGTGAGCTCTCACGCTGCATCGAAAAAGGCCCTAACTCAACCCCACCACAGCCGAGACTTGGAGTCTATCAGCCCATCCATATCCAAGAGCCGACGGCCTCTCAGAGAAATGACTAAACATAGTAACAATTCGCAATGCGGCTGCAGTCAACGTCTTCCGAGTCGTGTCTCGCCCAGCTGCTGGGGACGAGTATATGTTCTCGTCAGAGTCCAGACCTCTACCACCCTTCCAGAAGCTAAGCGAAACCCTTTGCCGCTTGAAGAAAATCATACTGGGCTTTGACTGAGCAGCTCTGCTTCTCTTTGCTGGAGATGTGTTCCTCAACCTTGTTTTCCCAAGTGGTTTTGTTCTTGATTTCCTTTTCCGGGCTGAGCACCGCGTGTCTACCCGAATCCGTGGGCAGTACTGTCAATCAGAATTGTCAAGAGGTGACCTGCTATCCTCCTCCGGGTGCCAACGATGATCCAATAACTGTGCTTGGAACCACGAACACCAACAAGAAGCGTGACGTCTGGGATCCGATCGACCGCAACAACGCTACCTGGCCGAGAGAAGAGTACGCCTACCAAGTCTCACCCTACTACAAACCTGCGGCAGTATTGAGAGAATGCTCTGGCAGTGTTGTCACCTCGTTCGATACTATACATGCCAACCTCGAAGGTCGTGGCCAGACTTGGGTATCGCAGCGGAATTACTCTGAACCATGCTGTACCAACAGCACGCCCATTAGGCTAATATCAGGCGGTGGAGCTGTTTCTATCGTCCTCGAGGCCGACATTCCCTTTCCAGGAGGTATCCTTCATATAGTCGATAAGTTAGTTCTTTCCCTTCCTTGATACCCACATGGTTCTAATCAGTGCAAAATCTAGGTTACTGACAACACCCACCAAGTTGTCCACCACGCTCCGTGACATTGCGCCAGCGGCGTTCAACAAACTTATAAACGGATTCAGAGCGTACGACAATATACCATCGTCTACATTCTTCATTCCTTCCGATACTGCCCTGGCAAATTCTTGTTCATACACCCTGGCTGCTGGACAGGCCCGAACTTTGATCAACGCGCAATCAGTGAAAGGCGTTGTTGCGTATAGCCCGACCCTAGTGGATGGCGCCTTCTTCAAGTCTGGCAACGGGGAGGATATCACAATTACTGTGAAGGCCGACGGGACCAAGTTTGCCAATGGGATCAAGATCGTTCGACAGGATATCATCGTCGAGAACGGTGTTGTTCATATCATTGATGGGGTCAGTGAACCAGTCCGATCGACGTTGTTTGATATAAAGCTAACAACAACCTGTAGCTATTCTCTAGCCCAGAAACATCATGTGCTGGTCCATCGACTTCCCAGACCGTCACAGTTATATCGACCATCTATCAACAATCAGTTGTCTATCAACCTGGTCCGACGATATCCCAAGGAACTAATTGTCCGCCTGCACCAACGTCGACAGTCTACTCTGGCTCATGTATACCAGCCACGACGACAGTCTTCACTGGCCAAGGTACTTGTCCTGCTCCAACAACCTTGACGAGGACTCTGTCAGCCACGGCATGCATTCCTCAAGGTCCCGGATCAACTTGCATGACATCCGTGATTTCCACGACGACTTTAACACCGACAGCTTGCATCCCTCAAGGTCCAGGATCGTCTTGTACTCCAAGCACCACGAGTATTACCATCTCCTCCACTGTATATCCTCCTCCTGGCTCAATGTGCCGTCCCATATCAAGTTGCCCGCCTGGTATGCTGACCACCACCACCACTACGACAACCGTCGGCGGCCTACCGGCCAGTTGTCCTACCTCCATGGCCTGCCCATCTAGAACCCCCTGTCCAAGTTCTTCTGCATGCCCAGTATCATCAACAACGACGACGACGACGACGACGATATCAACGACAACCTCAACAACAACGACCATCTCTACTATCCCTGGGAATCCAGGCGTTAACATCACTGTCACAGAAACTAAGTGTCTACCAGCCATCCAAACACCATCCTCTAGTTACCGACCCGAAGACTGCGATGAGAACGGTGTCCCATACGGGCCCGGCCATCCCAGACCTGTCATATCAGCTATGATGCAAGGTATAGGTGGATATGGCAGCTCGACGCCCAATGTGCCTGCAACTCCTACAGGAACGCCCGCGTATTCAGGTTCAGCGGCATCTGGCTATGGAGGAAATCCTGGAGGCTTCCATAATGACTAGATCGAGACGTGATGAAGCTTAAAGGACGAGCATTTGGTATGATTTAATGTCGAACATGTGGATAACGGGTCTATGCATACTATCTGGGATCTGAATGTCTGAATTTCTTGCACAATACTCAGTCTGTGATCATGACATCTCGGTAAAAATATGGGAGGGGTTTGGGCGTCAGGACGCATGTCTGATCAGGCTTTCATTTCGGCGAGTCTTATGGTTAAATACCCATCTTTTCTCGGCTTGTTCTATACCCAAATTATGGCTAGCGCAGATAGTGCTAAGAACAGTATTGTTTACTTAACATAGCTAAGGAACATACTTTCTTTGGACATATAAGTCTTGTTCTTTTGACGATTCCTGGATAGTAAGATTTATGAAGTATAGTTCTCGATAAGTAAAAAGATAAGCTCGGGATATTAATAGTAGGGTTTCAAGATAGTATATCAGCTATACGAGATGTATACTCGAATATAAGAGATAGAAAACTCGAAATAAGGTATAGATATACGCTAGTACTACTAGTACTATAGGTCTTGATCGTAGGGATAAGTAGTATAGACTTTCTAAAGCCGCTTTCCTAAGTAGAAAAATAGATTATAAGGATCTAGATATTTATTAATTAATCTTACTAAGCTATGTAATTATATATACTTCTAATCTATTTAGTTACTATATATTTATAAATTTATATCCGAGTACTGTAGTTACTCTAGTCGTTACGATATATATTTAGGGCCTAGTAGGGCTCGAAGTAGGTTACGAGATATAGAAGATCCCGCATGGGTACATGAAACTGCCGCAAGAGCACAACAGCCACCACGACAGACATATCTCAGTGCTCGAGGAATCGAACAGTTCTTGCTTCGTTTGACGATCACCTTTGATTCATTGAAAGCTCTACTCTTTACTCTCTTTCACTTTCCTCCAGGTCCCGCTTCTTGGCTGGGAGTTGAGCGAAGAAGGTTGGCAACAACCCGGTTTCATATCCTACCGTACTCAACACAGCCAAAGTCTATGCATCAGAATGCATGTCCGATTCTGTGCAAGGGCGGCCAAGTACATTTGAGCGATACATGCGCGAGTGGAGACATCACCCGGGCATTCTATCCCCACAACTACGATACGGTGCAACTGTGTCGTTGTATCTACGATGCTAGTACTATGAAGCCTAATCTTTGCAGCCCAAAACTTTCTGATCCCGATCGGCGCGAAGCAACATCGTCCAGCACAATGAAGACCCGGGATCTCATTTCTGAGAAGACTTTTCCTCCCAGGAGCTCACTCATAAGATCTGCAAAAATTGAGAAGGCGCTGATGTCAATGCATGAGGCTGAGCTAATCACCACCTTTCGTTCCTGTTCTACCAGCCTTAGTCGGACCGTCGCTTTGGAAGGATTCCAGACGGCGGCCTTCAAGGCCTAGCTCTGCGCCACGATATCAAGTGCTGGTTCCATGATGCAACCAAGAGGACCAGATCGGGCTCACGTGATATATCTGGCCAACGGACTCATGTATTGTGGCTGCAGGCATTCAGACAACTGGTCTGGTGTGCAACTTCAGTCGTGATGCAGGATTTCGGGTGCCGTATATGCAGCCTTTGAATATCATGGCTCCAAAATGTTGAGCAGAATCGATTGAGTTCAGTATGTTCGTATCAATAGCCAAACTGATGACACACGAGGCTTAGTACGTTCAGCCTCATAAATGCTCGATGCACCGAAATTTACTCTTCCTCTCGCCGCTGGACGCTAGCTCGGCTGGTAAATCACAAACCACGTCTTCCCGATAGGATTAACAACCACTCGGATCAACTGAAGTGTAGTGCCATACCTATATAGGCATGATTGGCAGCTGCCAAGATACGACAAACCAGCGGCAGAAAGGCGTAAACTGTCTATCGCTACTATAGCGGTATCATTGGCTGCACAGCCGACATTGCAACACCAAGTAAGCCACTTTCACCACATTTTGGCCCCAGACTCCAGAGTATACGCACGATATCTCCGAGGCTCACGCCTATTCCATAGCAATTCAACCCACTTGCATGCGGCCAATCTAAGCCATTGTCCGATCTATGATGATGCCGGTCCAGCTAAGTACACCACTGAGTGATCTGTTCAGCCTCATCCAAGCTTTCAACAAGTTACAACTCATCCTCAGCCTTGTTCGAGACCGCCTTGCCTCCCCTACTTTCATCTCGCTCTTTACATTACCTCCAGCCTTTCTCAGTAATTTTCTCTCTACACACTCGTCCTGTATTCTCCATCACCCTCCGATCCCCAATTCCCTAGGTCCGTAACAAACTCTATCCACTCTTCACGTCTACGATGGCGACAATGAACAACCATCCCAGTGTCCCAGGATACATTCCACCCTCTCACACCGCTGATCCCGCACCGAGCGTTTATTCCACATTTCCCGAACACGTCCCACCAAGCTCGCTCGAGTGTGCGCCTCAACAGCAGCAGCAATATACAAGCGACCCAAAGTTCACAGGAGGAAAGGGCGGAGCAGGCGCAGATGAGCCAGAAGTTGTAGCAGATAAAGCCTCCAAACGGAAAAAGCACATCTGGTTCGTCGCTGCCGTAGTAGCTCTGATCATCATCGTTATTATTGTTGGAGCTGTTTGTGGGATTTTGATTCCGAAGCACAATCGCGAGAGGTATGTTGGTTCTCGTCGTTCTCCTTATCTTGCCGCAACCTCTTCCCCCTTATCCCTTACCTCACCATAACTCCATTGACAACGTTCAAATCGACCTAAGTAATTGATTCACTAACCATTTCTCGCAGCGCAAATATCACATCCACGCCCACGCTCACAAATTCGACCTCTTCGATATCCTCCACCGTCTCTTCTGCAGCGCCAACCCCAATAATCGTGGAAATCCTCCTCTGTGTCGACATCAATTACTACAATTGCGCCGATGTCGATTTGCAGCTCGGCCAATGCTTGAATATGCCTTCCAATTTGACAAACACCATCTCCTCCCTCGATACGGGTGGCATCAGTTGTATTTTCTACACGTAAGTTATTTTTCTCCCCACTTTCTCTATTTTGCTTCTGTTCTTCCTTATTGTTTCCGGGTTCTTATTGGCTGGTTTTTTTGGTCGGCTGACTTCCTTCTAGCGAACCAAATTGTAGCGGCAATGGTCGAAACTTCGCAACCACGACACAGCTTCCGCAAATAGAAGATTTTAACAATGAAATCATGTCGGGGCTGTGTAGACGCTGAGAATTTGCCATGGACGTTGGGGTATGTTTCGAGGGACGTTGTGAGCTAAGATACTCACCGATACCGATTATCGCAAATTTCCCTTTCTGATTAGGCGACCATCAGGAACGTCTGCCAGCTGGGAAGGGACAATGGAACATTGTAATATTAATCCACTTTCACGATCACTATCAAAGATATGCCAAGAACTCCGCTCGCTATGCGCGTGTATACACACAATCCTCTGGACGCCCTCGCTATGACAAATAGGGACCATGAGCTCGTATGAAAAACAAGACGTTTGACCGGACAGAATACACGTTAGACAGATCACTGTCTTCCCCTGCGTCTTCGCATCCCGCCAGTATCGCCAACCATGAGCTCTTTGACAGTGCCGATACTCTTCGCCACAACCGTAGTATCGTACTCAGTCGGATCCATGACTTTCCCACCTAGCCTCGCGATAAGCTTGGCCTTTTCTTCCCTCTCTTCGGTTTCATACAACACTTTCTGGCTGGGTATCGGTGGTGCTTCGTCTGGCTTCTTGTGTTGGTCATAAGCTGGTACATATGCTGCGTCGGTCGAGTTGGTTCTGGACAGCCCATTCGAAGAGTTAAAGGAGCCAGATACTGCGCGTCCAAGTTTACCTTTCCGACGTTTCTTTGACGCGTCCAGCTCTTCTTCTGGTGCTGCAGAATTCGATCGTTCTTTTTGCTGCGCTAGCAGCGCAGCGATAGTCTCATTTAAATGAGCGTTGTTGGAGCTCGCCGATGATGTATCTTTGCCCAAATCTGTGGACTGTGGTGAAGCGGCAGAGGAAATTTCCTTCTCCTGTGACAAGCTACGCATCGGAGACATGGAGTTGGCTTCGCCCTGTGAGAGCTCTCTCAAAGGTTGCGACGGTAGTTGAGGTGTCTCATCGTGGAGAAGACGAGGGGTGACCGCTGATTCGTGGTCGTCGCCCGAATCTTCCTCTATGAAAGGACCGACACGCCTGGACTTGACAGGGCTAAGCATGAGTGACTTGCTGGGTTTCAGTGGCAGAGGTTCGCGTCTTTTCATGGCAGGCTTCTGGAACTGCAATTCTTGGGGTCTATGGTAAGTAAGCAAGGGTCGCCTATCGTGATTGCAGCGTTGCTACCCCTAATGCTCTTACCTGTCAGATTTTGATGGAAGCTTCGCCTTACCCAGAACTTTCGACCTAGACGCCTTTGGCACATGCTTCATAGGGAGTATCGGCGTCTCTGGTGAGAGCTCGTATGACCCAAAGTCCTGCTTGACTCCTTCCTCAAGGCAAGCCAGAAGCCACTGCTCACTTACAACGGGCACGCCGTTTTCTGCTGCGAATTCCAACTTGTCCTTGTTGCGACTTGTTGATTTGCACAAAAGCAGAGACCTATCGGCAATGAGGTGCTCTTCATAACTCGCACCTGAAACCTGAATCAGTGACCTTGCTCACACGGAGGGGAACCCATCATACCGATCAATATAATAGCTTTAACGACATGTAATCGTTCAACGCCAGTAAATCCCGTTACGCTCACAGAGAGGCCCTTGCATCCTGTTTCGTGAATTAGCATTTGTCCTTAGACCTTTCGCATCACAGACTAGCCTTCGACTGCGAGGTTGCCAAATGGCCTGCAGAGTGGCTCATCTTCGGGATTGACCAACGCCTTTAAAGCGAGACAACTTTCCACCCACCACTCAGTCACCCGTGCTAACTCAGTAACTAGACTCGGAACAGGCGGCAAATCGTCTTCAGGAACATCATGAGGTACCAGAAGATATCCATTTTTGACATCTTCATCTTCCGATAGATCAGCTGGGGAGGTGCAGAAACGAGCGCCATGCGACTCCAGATGATTTCGCAGTATGTCACGCTGAGCGCCAGTAAAGCCATGTACATAGACCAAGTTTCCGCAGAACACCCCTCTCGTCTGAGGGTCTTGTATTGGCGCTGGGAGTGATGCTCCACTCTTGGGTTCGACAGCAGGGTTTGCAGTGGTGGCCGCAGATTTTGGATACCCATGAGAAGGTAGAGCACCGAGCACATCGTCAAACTCGATGGGCTGCCATTCGTCCTGAGGAGCTTGTGCCGAGCCTGCGGAAGCCATCTCTGCCCATATAGAACCTTGTTGACTTCCTAGTCTCGCACTCATTGTTCTTCTGATCTTTCTCTTATTTTGCGAAACGAGCTCCTTGGAATTTTCTTCTCGCAACCTTTTCCCCTGTGTAATGGCGTGCAAAGCCTTTCTGTTCCAAGCATTCCTTCCTCGCTCCTCGCGTTCGATTGTAGGATCATAGAGCGATTCATCCAGTACCATCCCACGCTCTAGGCTCTCGTCCAGCCATTCGATAGAGACGACCTTAATTCCCCAGCGGCGAGCATGTTCGTACTTTTTGCCAACAGGGGCTGCGGCAATGAGATGGGTGACAACTTTGGTAAGGTCTCCGTGATAGTTGGCTCCGTTTGTCTCGGCGAGGCTTCTCATATGATCACGCTGGTTTACTGTAGACTGTTAGTCACGGTAAATCTCAAGACTTGCTGGACAATATACCATCGTCGAAGCCAGTAAGACATATCTGAAGCCCCCAGAAGGTCTTCACCCGGTACTCTTTTTCCAACTCGCCGACATTCGTCTCACCACCTTGCATCCATTGAACTCGTACGGCTTCGATAAAGTCTGGCAGCACTACTTTGACGTCTGGCCGCTCCTTGGCGACATATCTGTATTTTTGGGTATCTATGTTGCCAACTAGAAGGTGAGTGACATCAGAAGTGAGATCGTATTTGTGGTCAGCGCCCATCTGCATGGCAGAGGCGGAGAGGGCATGGCGGGCATCTGGAGGGATCGAAGTGCAGCAGAGCACAAGTCCGGCGAGTGGTCGCTCCCTGCCTGGGTTCTGTTAGTCTCGTGAGCGAGAGGGGTATCAGTATCACCTACTGAGGTCCACAGCCATTTCATACACCCATTGGGAAAGAATTTGGAGGGGAAGTTGATAAGGTAGACGCGGAACGCGAAGCGACGCGACTTGTATTATTCCGTCCGATTCGGGTCTAGCCCTGGAAAACACATCAATTTAATACGCGCTCTTGAAACACACTGTCACACACAGCACCTACACTCTTCTTTACTCATGAACAACAATGCTATGATTAACATGATATGGCCTGCATGCTAAAAGTTATCATGATGCAGGAGAAGACATCCTGCACCGCAGCAAGAGGCCTGCCGGTCCTGCGCCCATCTATACAGCCCCCACTCCGCGGATTCTGTCTGGTCTTGAGGATGCTATCCAGAAGCGGGACTATGAGCTTTTTGACTGCTTCCATGACTCGCCTCCTCTTCGTCGAAACTCCTTGCAGGCTTTCAAGATTTGGGAAGCATTGATGAATTTCGGATCGGAGACCTTTGGGACCCATCAAACTCGCCCCTTAAACTCGGATCTCCCAATACGTACGTACCTTATATTTAAACTCTATAACTTTACTACTAATTTTATAAGGCGCCTTTACTGTAGTTATATATAAGGTACGGAAAACTAGAGGAAGATAATTTTATATAGCTAGTAATTAAAGGAAAATCCGTATATTTACTACCTATAAACTCTAAACCCTAAACTACTATATATTACTACTACTACGTTAATTCTTAGGCCTTAAAGATAAGTAAACCCTCGCCTTCTTACGAGTCTTACCGGCTAATTTATTATAATAATAGCTCTTATAAGGGCGATAAGCCCTTATAATTAAGCCCTTAGCGGCTTTATAAACTCTTACGTTCTTAACCCTTATAGCTTTATTACTATATATAGTTTACGCTTTTATAGCCTCTTTCGTACTCTTATTACGCTTACGTATAATAGTAGTCTTTTAAGTATAAGATAAAGTAATCTCTAATCCTCCTACGGTATCGCTATTACTATTACTAGTTTAAGCCTCCGTAATAGCTTTAAAAGCCTTACGATTCTTACGTCGCTACGTAGCTACTCTTATATTTATCTCTCTCTCTATAGCCTTAGCGGAAGTTATTGTACGTACCCTAGTAAGCCTATAGCTTTTTTTCTATAGTAATAGTACCCTCTAGACCTTCTTTATAACCTTAAACCTAGTATTACTAGGTAGTAGTATTACCTCTATAGCTTAAGTTATCTCGTTATATTTATACGTAAAAATCTCGGCTATTCGCTTCTATTTAGGCTTTATAAGGGCCTTAAAGTAACCTATAAGAGCTTAAATCTCGAAGAAGAAGTAGGTAGAGCCTATATTACGCTCTAGTAGTAAGTTTATTAGTTTAAGGCTATCTATATACTATAATAGCTTCTATTTTAGAGACCTCTCGGCTTTAAAAATACTAAATAGGAACTACCGTAGATATATAAAGGATTTTAGTATTATACGACCGTATAAAATATACTACTAAAGCTAATAGTAATAGGGTAAACCCTATCTTACTATATTCTTATACTAATAGTTACCTCCTATTAGTAAGGCATCCTTAATCATAGCTTTATCGCTAGTTAAACGGGCTATTTCTTAGCCTTAAGTCCTCTTATAGACGTTATAGATTCTAAGTATTACTCGGTAACTATATAAGCTAGAGATATTAGCGGTAATAGTACGTATTTAGCTATCTAAACGCGAGATTCTAAGCCGTTTTAAGTCCTCGAAAAGCTCTCTTTTAGTAATATAATAAAGTCGCGTATAAACGGCTATTATTAACTTCTTAAATAAGGTATCTAATAAATCCTCTTTATAAGTAAAGATCTTTATCCTAGTATTACTACTCTTACTAATCTAAGTTAAATTAGTACCTAGATTTAGTAGATACTTAACGCGTATACTATTAGTAATAGGTATAGTAAGGAGCGATAGCGACGAGAGAATAGTACTATAAATCTATAGTAGTATTATTATTATATCGCCGTCGCTCGAGAGCGATAGCGACCTAGCTATATACCTAACTAAGATAAAGTACGTACTATATCCCTCCTAAGAGAAGAATGGGCACGTCCTCGTACTACTATAACTATATATAATATCTACTTTTTAATATATCCGACTATACCTCTAGTATTTATCTTACCTAGTCCTCTAATTCGGTAGTCTAGATAGTACCGCCTATATTACTATTCCGTCGGATATATCTTATATTTAGTATTACCGGGGGGTAAAGTCGATATTTTACGTATATTTACTAAGGAGGTAGACGGAATTTATACTTAATATCGCTAACTTTATAGTCGTTATAGAAATCGTTATATTTCTCGTTTAGTATCTTAGTAACTATATTATCCTATTTATTACTATCTCCGACTACTCGGGCTAGCGGGATAATACTATTAAAAATATCCTTTCTAAAGGTCTTTTTAATACGGAGTATATAATCGATATACTATTAGGCGGTAGGGACGTCTATATACCTACCTAGGTACTAGTTATAGTCGAGTAAGGGCCGTACGACCTTATCGTAGAGATACGACTATCTAGTTAAGCCGAATAATATCGCGTTAGTAGCTATCTATCTAAGCTACTAGAGCTCCTTAAGGCGTAAGTTTACGGCGGTTATAGTCTCTAGGCGACGCTCGAGTTCGGTATTACGGTTAGTTAGATTATTATTATCCTCCTAAAGTACTTAAGAGGTCTTATATAGTATATCGTTACTTTCTAATAGCGACTTAATTATCTTATATAGTTCTAACTCTAAAGCGTTAGTAATATCCGATAAAGGAATTCTCGATAGCGTAGATAGCCGAAGACTAGTAAAACCCTAGATTATTAGAGCGGTTATACCAAGTCTATACTATTAAGAGCGACCGTATAGGGTTACTAGGCTAGATAGTTAACTTAGTAGTAGAGGTAGTAATTCGGCGTCGTCCGTAAATATTAGTTATTTACGAGAAGCTAGAGTTAATATACGTAGGCCGTAAGCTATAGTATTCGTACTACCTATTAAGTCGCGATAAGAAGTCGGTAGTAGCGGTAGTAATCTATTATCGTTAAATAATAATAGTCGTATAGTTAAGTCGCGACGAGACGTTAGTAGTAGTAGTAGTAATCCGTTATCGTCGAATAATAATAGTCGTATACTATTCTAGGACGTTAGTATCGATATAGCTAGGCTAGTATCTACTATAGGTAGCGGCGGTAGTAGTAATATCGTATTATCCGTAAATAATAGTTTTTTTCCTTTCTCGGACGTTAGAATAGTAATAGATAGTACGTTTAGAGGCTCGGTAGCTATAGTCGCTTCTACTCTCTCTTCTTTAGTAAACTATAAAGAAGGTATAGTAGTCCCTAGGGGGAGTTAGGCGATAGAGAGGAATTTAGCGTACTAATCTCTATCGGTATAGAGCGTCTATTAGTTATACTCTATTTCTACCTATATATTCTTCTCCTTATTAATAATTTATCCCTATTAAAACTTATTAGGGTATAGTCTCGAAGGTAGCGCCGTAAGTAGTTTATATTAGTTCTAGCGCGCTATCTTATAACGCTCGTTCTTAAACTCCTTAGCTAATTAGGTTAGCGTAAGAGGTAGTAGTAAGAAGTTATACTATAAGCTAGTTTCCGCTATTTTAATAGTATACGCTAGAGTAGTATTCGATAGATCTTTAGCTACTATAAGGCTATAGAGATTAGTAGGTACCTTAAGTAATAGTACGAACGAATTATTAGTCTTCTTTAGCGAAGGTACTATATCCTTAGGTACGGCGACGCTCGTCTTCTTTAACGAAGGTACGTAAGTAGTAACGTTAGCCTTTCTCTTTCTAGGTAGAAAAGGCTAGTCGGGTTATAGTACTTTACTAACGTCTTTATCGCTCTTCTTATCGTCGTCTTTTTAGTATAACTATTATCTAGGCGTAGGTATAGAAAGATAAGGTCTAGGCGCTATCTTCTTACCTTTACTCTTATTACGAGAGGGCGGTACCGTATAGAATTAGTTCTTTAGGACTAGTATAGAAATAGTCCGAGGGCCTTCGTATATTACGCTAGTAACTAAGTAAGTAGTCTAGCGGTAGAGTCTATTAAGCTATAGCTAGGGGTCTTTAGCGTATACTAGCGTCGAGATAGTTTAGGTCGTCTAATAGCTTTATCGCCTAGTAATATCGACCTAAGACGTAATATTATTATACTTATCCTAGTTAAGAAGTCGAGATAGTAGCTTATCCTTAGTTATTACTATAGTTTTACCTAGATACTAATTATATTTCGCCTTACGGAGTTCGAAGTTAGCGACGACTTCTTTAAATAGAACGTTAGGAATATCGAGATCGTAACTCTTATAAAGGCGGCTAAAGTATCCCGGCGCGGTTCTATCGCCGATACGTATAAAAAACCCTACTTCTATAAAGATATTAGAGTAAAGAACTAGCTTCTTATTATTATCGTTAGCGTTTATTAATCTATAGATATTACTAACGCTAAGGTCGGCGGCGATTATATTATATAGATTAACTCGCCCCTAGGCCTCTTCGGCTATTCCTATACGTTTCTATATATATAAGAATCTCTTCTTATCGCTATATTTCTATACTATATATTGGTCGTACCCTAGCGGACTAATACTAAACTAGTTAGTAGGAATTTGCTTACCGTAGTCGACGAACTTCTAGAAAACGTATTTCTAGAGTAGTAAGTATATATTAGATTTTACTATACTAGTAGATCCCTCTACCTCCTACGGGCCTTTAATAACCGACTAGTTTTTTAACGACGGAAGATATATAAAAGAGCTAAACTAGCGAGGACTATTAGAATTAAACCTTACCTCTCTATATAAAAGCTACTTATTATCTTAGTAGACTTCGCGCGTAGTAGATTCTTTTATATTATAACTATAAGATCGTTAAGACGGTAGGTAAACGCTAGTAATAGTAAATATACGTAGGTAATAGTAGGCGATAGCTTAGATAGAGTAGAGAGAAGAATACTAGTCTTTAAACTATACTACGTAAGCGTCGTCTATAAGTACGTTATTATTAGGGTAGCTCTCGGGAGTATCGTAATAGATACGCTATATATAGTATTTTATATTTATATACTAAGCGGGGGTATCGTAGGGAAAATTATTAGGGTTAGAAATATCTATATTATACGAGCCTAAATAGTATCGCGCGTAAGGAGTATAGTCGGAAGAGCTACTACTACAATAGCCGGCGTCGTTTATATTAAATATAGAATCGAACGGAATAAGATAGGTTAGATAAGAAGGGTACTAAGTATAATTAAAATCGCTACTATAGAATATATCGATTTAATAAAGGACGGCTAAGATTCTAGTACGTATAACTAGTAGAATAAGAAACTTAGGTAGTACGTCCTAATAGGTAGTACCGTCGTATATATTATAGTATTCGAAGATTCGGCGAAGTACGCTAAGGAAGCGACTATACTCTAGGTAGAATCGCGTAAGATTCGTAAATTTGGATAGATCGAGCGTTAGTTTATTAATATCGTTGTCCTAGAACTATAGTTCTTATTACTTAGATAGGCTAGCGCGAGCGATAACTAGAATAAGAGAAGAGATAAACTTTAGAAATAGAGGAACTTTATAGCCGAAGAAACCTTTCTTTAGGTAATTAGCGCGGAGATTATCTATAAATCTTAGAAGTAGCTTAGCTAAGATTTCCGCTAAGACTCTATTAAAGCCGAAATCGATAAGGATACTAAAGTACTCTTCTAGTTCGTACTAAGAGCTATCGTAACGATAGTATATCTAGAGTACGAACTTAAAGAATTTAGGAAATATAGCTATAGAGAGCTCTCGTAGCGTTACGAGGTCGATAATATCTACGCGCTATAGCTAAGACTATCCTAGTACTATAAGTACTTTCTTATTATAGGCCGTAAGACCCTTAGAGGTAAATAATTCCTATTCGTAGTAGCTAGCGAAAACTAGCTTATAAAATAGGTAGAAGTTATTACGTTATAGCTAGTCGTGAATTATATAGAGTAGGGGTACTTATAGAGGGATTAGGATACGTCTTATTACTAGTATTAATCGGACTAAGCGTTAGTAATCTAGGGCGTAACGGTCGGTTAGACCTAGCTACTTAAGCTAGATAGATTTAACGACTTCGATACGAGCGACCTAGAAGGCGTAGTATATAAGTAGGAAAGACTATACTTATAACTAGAAGAAAAAAACTAGGAAGTCTAAGTTAGGGAGGTCTAGAGGTATAGCGTCTACAGCTAGTTAAATAGCGGGTAAGAGAAATAGAGAGATTACGCGCCGATTATTATTATTAGTACCGGCGTCGAAATCGTAGTCTAGAAGGTTTCTTAGAGAGAGCGCTTCTAGTCTAGGTTCCGAGATATAGCTATTCTTACTAGATTATAAGATTAAGAATAATATTAATATAGATATAATAGAGGAAATAAAGTTTTAAAAGTAGTTAGACTCTATAGATATAGTCTACGTAATAGCGTAAGCTAATAATATAAATATAAATAATTATAAGGCGATAACGTTAGTAATATTAAAGATAGTAGATATTAAGAATTTATATCTAGATAATCGCGGCGTAAGTAGTAAGCCTACTATAGTACTCTTAGGATAGATATCTCTACGTATAATAGCTATCGGGTAAATATATTTAGGGGTTCGTTATAAGTTATATTTCGAGTAATCTTCTTATTCTTATATATTTATCGTTTAGAGCGACGTTTAGATTAGTTAGAGTAGCGTAAATTATACTCGGCTATTAACTTTTTCGCTAAACTAAGGTCGCTAACTAAATACTACTAATTATAACTAGGTCTCTAACCGTCCTACTTAACTAGGTACTAGTAACTACTAGCCGTATCGCGTCTATCGAGAAGTCGCTTAATCGTATAGATAGGAATACTATCTTCGTCGACGGTATCCGGACTAGGTTTAGGATAAGAATCGCGACTAAATAGGTCGTCGCTTAGTAGATAACGCTTTAATTAGGCGACGGATATAACTAGGTAAATTCTTATATATTTAGGGAGTTCTAATTTATAGGCGAGTTCGTTAACGTACTTCTTTACCTTAACGTATAAGCGCTAATTTAAGTATTTACGGTAAGTATATTCTAGGATATTATACCCGCGGTAGAGTCGTAGATATACTATCTCGCCTTTTTTAAAGCGTAGTAGCTTATACTTCGAGTTATATCGTATCTTAGTATAAACGTTTACGAGGGCGATAGCGTCTTAGGCTATATCGCGATACTTCTATCAAAGAATAGTATAGTCGCGAGGAGGTAACTCTATAAGTACCCCGAAAGCGTCTCTTAGTTATATACTATATAAGAATTAATAAGGCGAGACTCCTATCGTTATATTAGGTAACGAATTTATATACTACTAAATATATACTAAGAACTTCTTCTACTCGACGTTAGGCTCGGAGGTTATATAGAACTAAAGAGCTACTTCTACTATTTAGTTAGTACGTTCGCTCTAACCGTCTATCTAAGAGTAGTAGGCGGTCGAGAATAAAAGCTTAGTATTTATAAGTTTAAATATTATCTACTATAGGCGATCTATAAATTATAAATCTCTATCGGATAGTAAACGAGCTAGTATACCCTAGTTAGTAAATTTTAGTTCGCGTAAGATAACTACCGTCTAATCGTTAGTACTCTATATACTATATCTAGGGGTAAGTAAGATTGTCTTTAAGGCTATATATATTATAGTAAGAAGGGTATCCTAGCTCCCTAAAGTAGTAGAAGGTAGATTCGTAATAAAGTCGAGCGACACCGAATAAAAAGAGATTAGTAGAACCTATATAGGTTTAAGCTCGCCGTAAGGAGGGTATCGTATAGTCTAGTTAATATAGTAATTCGGATAGTAACTAATATAGTCGCGTAAGAGCTTAGATAGGCGACGAATATAAAAGACGGACGAAATACGGCTAAAGATACGATAGTAACTCTAGTAATAGTACTAATTATAGGCGATATTAAAAATAGTCGGTACGTAGTCCTAGGGGATATATAGTCGCTCGTAGCCGCCCTTCTTATTCGTATAGTAGAGAAGACTAGATCGTTTAAAGAATTATAGACCTAGTAGATAGCGTTCTTTATTAACGTCGACGTTCCCGTCGTCGCTCGACTCTTTAGCCGCGTTTAGCTAGCGCCCTTATAGTAACTTCTATCGATTCTTAACTTATCGTTATTCGACTTATCGCTACTTAGCTTATTACTACTCGAGTTCGACTTATTACTACTCGACTTATTTCTACTCGTACTCGACTTATCGCTACTCGATATCTAGGTATATCCCCTCTATTAGTAAAGATAATAGTTCGATATTCTTATTCTTAGACGATAGCTACTTATAGATTTTAACCTAGCGAGGATCCTAAAAGTAGCTAGCTCGTATCTACTTCTTTAAGTCGTCCGATATCTCGATAAGCGATATATAGTAGATACCTAGAACTATAGTATCTTTAAGGTCGTCGGCTAAGTCGCGCTTCTTATCTAATTAAGGGAGGTAACTTAGTACGTTAGGGACGATATATATAGCGCCTAGATAGTATACTAGCTCTAAGTTAAGGAAGGTTAAGACGAACGCGGAAGTAGTAGCTAGTTTTATACTAAGTCTATTAAGGTTAACCGTCTTATTTAAGTTTATCTATTATATATTACTAATAATAGCCTTATAGTCCGTAAATATAAAGGCTTTAGAGGCCGAGCGGATTATATATCCTAGCTTATAAACGATCTAGTATACTCTAGCGACCTTAAGCTCGGTAGGCTAGTATCTAGATATAGTCGCCGTAAGCGTCTTACTAAGGAATATAATAGATTAAATCTAAACGCTAGGGAAGTATACTAAGATTTTTATAGGGATTACTTTCTTTTTATCTTATCCGTCTTTAGAGTAAAGTACTTCGATATTAGATAGCTCGGGAGTAGAATCTCCGATAACGTAATATACTAAACCGCTATATTCTATCTAAAAGGAGTCGATATCGATATAAAGAGGACGGCGAGGGTCTTAGTAGTATAGTATACGGTTCTTACTTAACTTATTATAAATAGCTTTAAAGGCCTTACGGAGCTCGGTAGTATTAGCTACCTACTATTTCTTTACGAATATAAGTCTAGACGGGCCCTTAACTAGTACGTCTTTAAGGAGTTAGGTCTTCTCTAGTTAGAGTAGCTCGTTTAACTATACGTAGTACGGAACGAATATACGTAAATAGCCTATTATACCGATAATAGTCTCTAGATTATTTAACTTAGTAGAGTACTAAAGATTAGTAATAGCGGCTAGTTTCTCTTTATTCGTACTTAAACCGTAGGTATCGATATAAGTACCTAGTAGGGTAATAGAGGGAAAGTAGAGGAAGGTCTTCTTTAGTACTAGAGTCGCTTCGTAGTCGTCGAGTTTAGTAAAGATATTACGGAGGTAACTAACGTAGAACTAAAATATATTAGAAGCGACTACGAAGTTATCGATAAAACTTTTAGTATAGTTAAACTCGGCGAGTATATTAGTAATATATCTCTATATATACTATATAGAGTTATAGTACTCTATAATAAGTATATTAAACTACTCTTAACCCCGATAGGTATTTATAACTAACTTATATCGGTCCTCCTTCTTAACGGCTTATTAGTAGAAAAATAATAAACCGTCGAATACGGAGATAAAAGACTTGGAACGTAGCTTACTAAGAAAGTTATTCTATAGAGATAATAGATAGGAGTTCTTAATACTAATAGCGTTTAAACCTTAGAGATCTACTACTACTTAGAGCTTTCGTTTAGTAACGCCGTCGATATATATAGTTTTCTATACGACGAATACTAGGAAGGTAAATAGCGTCGCTTTACGAGTAGGTTCTATCTTACCCTAGGCGGTAAGTTAGTCGAATACGTAATCGATCTCTACCCTAGCGTCCTTACTATATCGGTAGATCTAAGTATTAAGTTTAGGGTCCTCTTAGAACTAAGATAGGATTAGAATCTCCGCCTACTAATCCTTAGGGACGCGGATAATACCCGACTCGTTAGCCTAGAAGCGTAGGTACTACTTAACTAACTTAGTAATTATAGCGACTTACTCGGCGTCTCTATAAATAGTAATACTATTAGAAAGTACGTACTTATATCGACCGTCTATATCTATAGATTATAAGCTAGTAGATAGCTATATAGCGGCGAGGTAGTATAGTAGAGTAAGCGTAGATAATAGAGGAGAGTAGTTTTCTACTTCTATCTTAGAATTCTATACTAGATTATAAGATTAAGGCAAGGCAGATCGGATAAATATAATTTATATAATAGAGAAGATAAGGCGGGACAATAATAGCTATAAATCAATATATTACTATACTAGTTAGTAGGTAATTATTTATTATTTTATAGGCGCCGCGTCTCGTCCTTATATAGAATAAGAGAGCTAGGTTATACCGGCCCGTAAATAGCTATCCCTACTATATCCTCTCCCCCTCCTACTATAGCGTCGTTCTATAACGCTATATAAAGAAAGTAGGTAATTAAAACCTAGGCTATTAAAGAAATCCCGCTAGCTATAAATATACTAAATAAATTAAGTAGAATTAGAATAATAAAATAAATACCTTATTAACTACTTAGTCTATCTCCTCTCCGAGCTTCTTACCGTCCTTCTTATTACTATCCTTTCCGCTATTATTACTATACCGGCCTCTCTATATTACCTCCGTCTTAACCTACTCTCCGTCGTCTATAACGTCTCTAAGTACTACGTTAAGGTCCTCTTTGTTCTCTTCGGTTATATAGTAGATCTTAGGTTTAATAATAGGGTCTTTCCGAAAGTAATATACGAAGAAGCTCTTATCCCCGAAGATTAGGGTCCCCAAGGGGTCGGGTCGGGTCGGGTTTTGGGGGTACCCCCCCGACCCACCGCGGGGGGGGTAGAAATAGGGGGGGGGCGGGTTTTCGGGTCGGGGGGAGCTTTTACCCCCGACCCGCCAATCGGGGGGAAGTCGGGTTTTTTAAGTCACATGTTTTAATACTTAACCTAGGTATTATTAAGATCTAAATAGCTAGAATTATAGAGAAATACCTATTCTATAAGTCTATAAGGTTATATAATATAAAATACCTATAGGTCGTCCGTAATTAATAAAACTATACGAAAAAGTCACGTTTTTTAGCCAAGAACCCGCCCCGATTAATCGGGTCGGGTTCTAGCGGGTTTAGGGTCGGGGCGGGGGGTCCTAAGAACCCCTATACCCGACCCGAATACCCCCCCCGACCCCCCCTGCCCCCGAGGGGTCGGGGGATCCCCCGACCCCTTAGGGACCCTACCGAAGATACGAATCTTCTCGTTAATAAAATTAGCGAACTTCTTACTAATACGCTAAATAGCCTTCTTTATATCCCTCTTAAGGTAGGCCTTACGCTTCTTAGTATCTATCTCTATAACCTCTTAGACCGTCTTAACGACGTCGTAGTTAGTCTACTTTATTCGACTAATAAGCGCCTAGCTAATTAGGTTATCGAGGTAAAGAGAGATATAAGTTAGAAACGAGTACGGTAGCTTACCGTAATTAATAGAGT
Source organism: Venturia effusa (assembly GCA_007735645.1). Classification (NCBI taxonomy): domain Eukaryota; kingdom Fungi; phylum Ascomycota; class Dothideomycetes; order Venturiales; family Venturiaceae; genus Venturia; species Venturia effusa. The sequence goes on along the minus strand of CP042201.1, from coordinate 936,570 downwards.
ATCTAGATAGCGACGTTAGACTAGTAAATAGATCGCGATATACCTTTACGAGCTACTTCTATATATCTTCTTCCGGAATCTCTATTATAGTATAGTCCTTCTCGATTCCGTAGTACTAGGGTAATAGGGTTAGACGAGTCCTATCGGCCTTACTATATAAACCGTAGAAGTTTAAGGGATAGGTAATACGTATAGTATAATTAGGCGTAATCTACTTAGTAAAGTCGATCTTAAACTTCTTAATATCGTTCTTAGTCTAGTACTACTTCTTAATTTTTATAATATAGCTACTACTAATTAAAGTCCCTCGCGCCTTATTATTATTAATCTACGCCTATAAGTTCTCGTCCTTATATATCTTAGATATAAACTAGGTATAGTTCTTCGTAGTCTCTCTAAATATTATTAGACTACCTTAAATCTAGTTCTTACCTTTCCTAGTCGTAAGTATATTCTTAACGTTAATATTGACGTAGCGGAAGTTAATATTATTACTAACCTAAGTCGTCTTAGTATAGTACGAATACGAGATAAGCTAAAACCGACGGTTAGGACGAAGAGTAATATAGCGTAACTAGTACTCGATCGACTACCGTATTACCTATTAGATAACTCCGTAGTATATAGTACGGTTCTAACTAAGGTTATACTTCCCGTTAACCTCTCTTAGATACTAGAGGTAGTATACTAACTTAATACGTAAGAGCTCTTTAACCGTCTAGTTCTTACCTACTTTCTTAAACTTCTTAGGAATATACTTTATATATTTAACCTTATTAATAGGGTTATCTAATACCTACTATTCGGTATCCTACTCCTTAAACGTACCTTTATAGAGGATACTACTCTTTTCTTCCTATTCTACTAGTTCCTCGTCCGTCTATATATCTTTACGTAGCTTCTCCTACTACCCCTCGTCGAGGAAAATCTTATTAAATAGATACTATTTAGCTAGTTTATACGCGAAGACCCTAAGGTAGTTAGACTAAATATACGGTCGGTTCGATACTCGGAACTAGGTATAATACTCTCTACTAACTATAAACTTAGTAGAGTTAAGGTATTCTAAAAAGGCCTTAAGTCGGGTCGTAAGTATCTCCGTCGTCCTAGTACGAATTTGTAAGCTAGCTAGGCTATAGAAATAGCGAAAGTAATTATTATAGGTAGTTTCCCTTAGTAGATAGACTATCTTCGTAAATAATTAGAACTTAGGAGGGTTCTCGCGTATCCCGTATTCTTCTACTTCCTTCTTCGTATCCGGACCGACTCGAGCGGGGAGTTTTAGCTTCTTAGATACCTTATAGTTAGAGAGGAGAACTTTCTTAGCTTCTACGCTATAGCCGTATTAAAGGCCTTCTAGAGGAACTACCTTCTTAGTCTTTATCTCCTTAGACTTCTACGAGGCCTTAGAAGCTAACTCCTTATTAGCTACCTTCTTATTCTTCTTCTCCTTATCTTCGTTACCTATATTACCTTTATTAGGTATTTCTATCTACGGTAGCGCTTTCTCCTTCTTAGGTAGTAGTCCGAATTCCTTAAGAAGAGATAGCTCGTTCTCTTTCTCTATTTACTTAGAGAGCTTAGTACTAGTTATACCTAACGGTCCTTCCTTAATAGTCTTAGTTAGAGGTTAATATATAAGGAATTCGTCCGTATCTTTCTAACTAAGAGGTTTCGTTCGCTTCTAGTATCGCTTATATATACTAAGGGTAATTAGTAGGAGATACTAAGGGTAAAGAATAAAGCCCTAGGGAGACTAGTCGAGAGGGTCTATCCTATAAGTCTTATTAAGAACCTCGTTAATAGCCTTCTCGGTCTTACTAGAAATTATTTTTACTAGATCTTTAACGTCTAATATCTATATCTTATTCGTCTTCCTACTTCTATTACGCTATAGATATATATAGATAGCTCGAGTAAGGAACTCGAGGGTTAGGCGGAGAGAATAGGAAAGTATATATTCGAAATATTTTCTTAGCGCCTAGAGGGTTCCCCTAGAGACCTAGTATTACGTAGTTAAGAGAATACTTCCGTCGTTCCTATTTAGGTTTAGAGGTAACTAGCGATTATTAATTAGGTCCGCTATAAAACCGCCTATCTAACTCGGTTAGATACTCTCTACCTCCTCGTAGCCGTACGTTATAGGGTCTATATCGGAAATACCCTTATAGGTACTTAGAATCTACTTCTAAGTCTTCTTAGTCCTCGCTACTCGACTTATACTAAGACCTAGTTCTTCTAATCTTAACGCTTCCTTCTTCGTCTTAGTACTATTAGAGAGATACTTCTACTTCTTCTTATTAGAGTTCTAGACGTAATAAATCGTAAGCCTTAAATAGAGCTCTAATCGAGCCGCCTCTCTCTCGGCTAAAGATAGAATAGCTTATAGTTCTTTAACTTATTAAGCGAGGAGTAGTTTATCTAGTTTAGTACTCTAATCCTCTTTAGTCTAGGTAACTACTTTAGAGGCCCTAACTCTCTATAGCTACGTAATAAAACCTAGACTATTATTATCTTTAGATAGTAGTATAAGAGCGCTATTATCGACGCTCGTAGTATCCCTATTATTCGGTTCGGGTATATTCTTAGCGAAGCCGGCTATTCTTAAGCCTAACTAAAGGGTTCGACTTATTATAGTTAAAAGTAGGAGTATTAGTAAAAGTCTAAGTATAAGGGTATAAGTATAATTATTCTAGAGTTAAGTACCGATTATCGTGTCCGAAACTTTTATTAAGGGAATAGAAGGCTCGGGGAGAGAGAGATAGAGACGGCTTATATAGGCCTCTCTTAGTATTTACTTACGATATTATATATCTTTAGTATTTCTATTACTAATTCTATTTTCTATTCTAGTTAAGTTTCCCCGTAGAATCTAAATTCCCCCGTAAAACCTTATTCTTTTTTAGTATTAAAAGAGGCTCTATATAAAAGAATAAAAGAAAAGAGATACGTAATAAAGAAAATAAATAAAGAGACGTAAAAGAAATATAGAGAGTATCTTTAATTCTAATATTAGTCGAGACGTATACGATAGAAAGACTCCTAGTTCCTATTATCTAAGAATATAGCTACGAGATTCGACTAGGCGTCGAGAGATATATTGAAGTACCTATTTTTCTATTTCTTTAAGAACGATATATATAGGAGTAGTCGCTCGTAGGTATAGCGGTATAACTATCTTTATTTCTAGACGAGATTAATATCTAGGGCGGCCCTAGATATTATCTAAGTCTATTTTACGAAAATTTTTCCGCCGGGAATCTAGTATACGGAACTTTTTAAACTCCCGCTCCTCTAATATTTTTATAATATAGATATCCTCGAGCGGTATTCTCCCCCGATATATAGTAGAGATAGAGACGCTCTAGGAGTAATAGAATTATTAGTAGATACGCGGGTAGCCGAATACCGGGCGGTACGTAGTAGATCTCTAGTAGAATACCTCCCTTATAAGGAAACTTTCTAACTTTCGTATTCTACTCTTCTTTTCTTTCTTTATCTACTAGGATTAGAGTTTATCTACGAATACGGCTCTAGCCGTCTAGTTTCTAATAAACGGAGGCGTTACGTAAGAAACCTTAGAAGATTTACGACGTATCTCTACGTAGTCGGTTACGCTCTTTCTTTTAAATCCCCCTCGATTCCCGTATAGTACGATCTAGACTAATAGAGAGGACCGTTATATTGCTTATAATTATTACTACTACCTACTCTAATAACCTATTCCCCGAGCTCTATCTCTATAATACGCTCGAACCGGCTAACCTATTATAAAGAATCTTAGGAGTTTAAATATATTCTTCCTTACGTAAGAGCGTCGCTTTCTTCCTAGGTATTCTAATTATTCTATCCCCTATTACGAAAACCAACGCGTAGTCCTCCTTATCTTTATCTACGTATATAATACTATACTAGAGAAAAATAGATAATAATAGTATATCGTCGTTAAGTCTTATCTTCGTAGACCTAGAAGAGAGGATATATATACCGGCCTATTCCTAGCGAGATATAGACCGCGCGGTAGAACTCTAGGAGCGTACTAGCGAAACTTCGGTAATATAGTTCCCTTATAAGAATATCTTCCGTTATCTATATTCTACTTTCTCTTTTCTTCTTTATCCGCGTATCTTTAGTAAAGGTATATATATAGGATACTATCTACTTAGACTCGAGAAGTAGAGGATACGCGGCGCGTAAGGGCCCTTAGGAGTTTTAGAATATCTTTCTTTAGATTTAAACGTCCTCTCTTTTCCGAGTATTTCTTAATTCCCGTACGGTATAGTCTTAACGCGTAGAGTAGACGGTTAAGTCTCTCTCCGAGTCCCGTCTCTATAAGGAGAAGAAGGTCGAATAGTAGAACTCTAGGAGTATACTAGTAGAACTTCGGTAGTACGGCTCCCTTATAAGAATATCTTTCGCTATTTATATTCTACTTTTCTTTTCTTTCTTTATCTAAATACTTTAATCGTAGAGAGATAAAGGGATACTATCGCGCCGTTTCGGTTAGGAGATTTAGAGGGTATATCTTTATAAGCGAGCTCGATTATTATTTTAAATACGCGTCTAATCTAGTTATAGGGAAAGAGTTCCTATTCGATAGAGTAGAACTAGAGGGAGTTACTTAACTAGGACGTAAGTATTCTAAACGATAGTATATCTACTATCTTAGCTTATTATAAGAACCCTTTTTTTTATTAGGGTCGAGTCTAATCGGGTATCTAATAACTAGCTTATCTTTCGGCCGGCGCTTAATAGTTCGTTTCTTTAGCGTATAACGATTATATTCTCTAGCTACTGTACTAGCTATCTTTATAATAGATAGAAGAAAGAATACGCTATAAAGGGTATAGAGTATCTATTAATCTAGGTTATCGTCGATAATCTTATAATTATTAGGGTTAAATTCTTTAGACTATATAATCTTAATAAATAGCTCTCCTATAGATATCTCGTCGGAAGAGTAATTTAAAAACTATTCGTACTTATTACGGTTAAATTCTTAAGGGTTTATAACTTCGATAAGTAGTTCTTCCTACTCGTAGTCTAGTTCGTAATCCGTACTAGGGAGTAGGCCTTCCTATTTATAATCTAGTTTACCTAGAGTAGTTACTCTAGTCCTCTCCCCCGCTCTAAAGTCTAAGTACTAATTAGACTTAAGAGAGTCGTCCCTTTAAACGAAGACGCGTATACGATCTATATAGACTAACTTAAATATAACTATTCCGTCTAACTCTAATAACTTATAGCTCCTAATAGGTCTTTCCGTACGGGAGTTAATAATAACCCTTAATATAATATATAGACCGAGCTAAATAAACTCTAGTTTATTTCCGAAATTCTGTATAATCTTCGTATTATATAGGAGAACTTTCGACTCGATATATAGTCGTTCTCGTCGTCGTTAGGACTTATAAGTCTCTTTCTAGTACTTATTAGTCTTATACCTTATTCTTTCTTATCTTACTACTACCTCGCGAAGATTCTTATTACGTAAGTCGATCTAACGTATTCGTATAGCGAGAAGATTCTCTATTATTAAGACGGAGTCCTAGTTTAGCGTCTACTACGTAGCTATCTTTAACTTAATTAGAAGAATATACTCCTTACTAAGTATTATCTTAGCTAGAGTTATTCTAGTTATCCTCTTAGTAGTCGTTCGCTCTATCTATAGCGTAGTAGATAATAGACGGACCTAAGACTTATTATTACCGTTCGTCGATTTTCGGAGAGCTATAATAAGCGGTCTATAGGCCCTCTTAATACCCTCTTAACTCTATAAGGTATACGGAGATATTTATATTTTCCGAGTCTAGTATAAGTATAGAAGGGCTAACGTAAATCGCCTATTCTTACTTTCTCTATCTATACCTATCTCTAGAGGTACGCCCTAGCGATAGATAATATATTCGAAAATAAAGTCCGTAATCTACTTTACGTTCGGAGAGCTACGGAGTACCTTCGCCTCTAACTAGCTACTTAATTCCTCTTATATATATATAATATACTTAAAGCTATCTCTCTTAGGTATTCCCGTATAGTTAATAGCCTACCGGACTCTAAGAATTTTATTACGAATAACTATCGTATTAAGGCCCTTATTAACGTAATTCTAATCGCTCTTCTAGTAAACTTCGTACTCCCGGACCTACTTAGATATATCGACATAATAACTAACCTAGTAGTATCTCTATCGAACGAGTACTATAGTCGATTCTCGTCTCTTATAACTATATTTATTATAGAGCCTTTAAATAATGCGGAAGCGTTCTTCTTTATTATTGATAACGCGGTAGTAGGGAGAGCCTCTTTTTCCTCGTCGGAATAGTTATCTATATAATACTAGATAGTCGAAAGTCCTTCGTCGGATATTCTTATATTCTTTCGTATTTTAATACCCTTTAGGTCGACGGAGCGTTATTAGGTAATCCGCGATTATTCTATATTTAGTAGAGTAGTTACCCTTAAGACTCTACTATATATACCTCCTAATAGAGGATATATCTAATCCTTAATCTAAATTCTATTCTATCGGAGAGGCATTATTATACTCTAAGAAGAATAATAGAGAAAAGATACGAGGTCTAGAATACGTAATAGCTCCGAGATCTAACGTAACAAAGTCGTTAATATCGAAATCTAGAACGAGAGATACGTCCTTAGAATCCGTATCCTTATACTAACGTAAGAGACTATTAGTAACTATATTCTTCTTACCCTTAATATAATAGACTTTAAAATTCTATATTATAATCTAGGTAAGCTAGCGAGTTACGAGAGCGCTAGTAATATTCGAGATAATATAGTTTAACTAGTAAATAAGCGTCTTTATATTAGTCTCGATAACGAAGCTAGCTCCCTAAAAGTATATTTTAAACTTCTTAAGAGCGTTAAGTAAGGTACGGTATTCTAGTTTAATAGTATCGTACTTCCGCTTAGCGACTAACTAGATACCGCTCGTATACTAGTATAGATACCGTTTCTTACCGTATATCTATACTAGCTCCGCTCCCTAACCTTTATTAGAGGAGTCTACTATAAGAATTATCTATCCCGCTTCCTCGTTATACCTTATAGGTTTAAGAGTAGGGGGATTCGTTAATACCTTCTAGAGTAGTTATATTACTTATTTCTACGGCTCTTCCTAACGGAACTTAGTATCCTTCTTAAAGAGGACGAATATAGACTGCGTAATTAGAGTAAAATTAGGAATCTAGATCTAGTAATAAACGTATATACCGATAAATACTCTCGCCGACTTTAGTATATAAGACTTATTCTATTCTAGGATAGCGGTAACCTTAGACTCGTTAGGGTAACGTCCGTTTCTATTATACTAGTAACCGACGATATAGAGGCCTTCTATATATATATCGAACTTCTTTCTAGATACTATCGCTCCCGCGCGTTTAACGTCGGCTAGAAGTACGTTAAGACCTCTAATATATTCGAGAATATTCTTACGGATTCTAGGTAGTTTACTTATTTATACCCCGTAGTCCTTCGTTAGCTTATTAAGAATATCGTTAATATAAACGTCGCTTATATATATCTAATACTAGATAATCGCCTTAGTTACCCGATAGAATTATACGACTAAGTTCGTAGCTCTCTACGGTAGCGTCGTTATTCTATATAGTCTAAAAGAGTATTAGAAAAAGGTTAGATCCCGGCTCTCTTTAGTAAGTTCGAGCTAGTTATATCTAGAGAATAAGTCCGCGAGCAAGACGTATAGATACTCTATAAAGAAGTCTACGAATTTATTAGCGGAAGGGGGAATATTTATATCCTATATTATTACGGTATTAATATTAGTCGTACTATTAATTAGTCTATAACCTTTACCTTTCTTTAAGACGAGGAACTACGGATTTCTATATAGCGTATAGCTAGGTTCTAGGCGTCCCGTATCGATTCGTTTCTAAAATATCTTCTATACTTCGTCTGTAAGAGTCTTTAGAATATTAAATAACTTAGCCTACTATAGAATATACTCGATAGTATATATATACTATAGAGGAGTAACCTTAGGCCGTATTCTTCCGTACTCTAAGAAGTTCTATACGAGAGAACCCTCCCTACGGTAGAGTATTTTCTTAACGAGCGTAACTTTCTTAGGACTTAAGTCTAGATTAATACGTATCTCTCGAAATCTCTCCTCTATAAGTCGAGTACCTCGCGCGAATAGTATATATCTCTTCTCTAGGTATATATCAAGTAGGGAGTCCGCTTCTAGGCTCTTCTATTTAGCTATCGCGACCTACCTCTAGTTAACGCGGCCGCTAGGAGTACTTCTATCTCGAAAAGCGATATTCTAAGGCTATATCTTATTCGCTTTTCTCTTATAGAGTATATTAGCGCTATTCTAAACGCTAGAGCCGTCGGTCTAGTAAGATACGGGTATATACCTAATAATATTAATATCTAGGACGGCCCTAGGTATTATTTAAGTCCGTTTTATCCGGCGATTTCGCCGTAAGTCTATTTTATCGCCGAACGGGAATATAACTCTCCGTATTCTAAAATTATCTACTATATAGCGCCTATTCTATAAGAACTTCTCTTAAGTCTTCTTCTTTCTTATTTCGATCTAGAAGGTCGCGAGATTATAGTAAGTTATTATTAGCTACTCGCGATTATTAATTTCTAAGGCGGCGTCTTCCGTACTCTAAATATCGAAAAATAAACTAGCTAACCTCGCTCCTCCGATAGAAAGTATACCTAGACTAATTACTACGGATAGATTTCTAGGCCTTATAAATTTATACTCTCGTTTCCTAAGTTATCGTCTAAGCTATTATTCTCGCCGTCCTTATCCTTATTCTTCTTATCTTTATTCTTCTCTACTATTAGATTCGCCTCCGTCTCTAAGAACGCCTCCCTTAAGGCCTTTACGATTACCGTATAGTTAATCTCTACTACGGTAGCCTACTAGATTATTATCTTATCTCTAGGAACGGAAGTCGCAATATAGTTAACTAAGCCGTCTAGATAGTTAAGGACTTAAAGAGAAGATCTCGCGGCGAATAGCTAATCGAGTATAACGAGCTAGGCGTACTTCTAGAGGACTATAAAGAGAACGTTATCGTAAGAGAAACCTACGTTAGTAAGGCGGATCTATATAGTTACCTACCTAATAATAGATATACTTCTCCTATCTACGATATAAAGACTTTAGAGTACCTACTACTACTCTAGCCCTCTAAAGCTATTAATTCTAAGTCCGATACGTCGAGCGTAATTCTCGTTAATTATATTTACTTCTATACTAGTATCGATTAGACTATTTATAGATATATTTCGAAAATATACGTATATATATAGGGACTTAGTAGATATACGTCATTTACTATTAGCTCGATCGATAATATCGATTACCTACGTAGTAATTAAATTAATACTAATAGATATATCGGCGAGGGATCTTAGGTATTTTACGTCTCTAGAAGCTAGACTATTAAGTAATACTATATTTATTACGGGTTATTAAGCTATTCTCTTTACGACTCGTTTAAGCCGTCTCTCTTCCTTCTATTATTAAGTAGCTTTAAACTTAGGCGCGACTCTTTTAACTATATCTAGAGAGAGACTCTAAAATATAAACTTTAAGAAGTAAGGAATATAGATAAGGGCCTCGTTTAGAGTAAGCTAAATCCCGCTAGAAGACTATATTATCTTCTAGATTAGTCTTAGCTTATTAGACGACTTACCCTATACGGCGAGGTACTACTTATACGTTAGCCGCCTCCCCTATTTCTTCTTCTATACGACTACGGGTTCTTTATTACGTAGGGTAGAATCTTCGTCTATTATTTCGTTATTATCCTTATTCTAAGGGCTTCTCTCGATAGCCTAGTCTATTAAGTCTCGAAACTACCTAGGAACGGTATACTTTACTTTTATAGACTTCTTCGAGGACGGCTTTTAAACTCTATTATTTAACTTTCTAGGCGTCTTTTTCTACAAGGACCGGGTACTAGTAGTAGATACTTCTAGACTTCCGATACTAATAAAATTAGGGGGGTAAGAAGGTATCTTAATCTCCTTATCGGACTTAAGGAGATAGGAAATACTAATAGAGTTTACTTTTACTAACGAGGGCCTAAGTCCTTTCTTTACTATATTGAGAATCTATAGTAGCTAATACTATTTCTAGCTTAGACGAAGTCCTTAGATTCTATTTCCTAGGTTATTAATAGTTCCCTAGAAAAGACCTCTCTATCCCTCTTAATAATTATAGAAATATACTCCCTAGGCGTATAGATCCTTTATATAACTATCTACGTAGAATAGTATATAGTAAGGGTCGTTATATCTAAGATATATTCGTAGCTTTTATAAAGCCTAATTATTTCTATTTCTAATATTATTATTACGATAGGAACTACTAGGGTTATTTACGTAATTAGTATTGCGAGGAGCGGGCTAGCTGTTGTAACGGGGCTACTAGATAGGTTCCTAGACGTACTATATCTAAGACTAGTATTAAGGCTACTACTAGACCTAGAGTTAGTATTTACTTAGGAAGTTCTTATTAATATATACGGTAAGGAGCGTAAACTATATCGTATCTTTCTATATAACCGCGAAAACTAGGTTATAGGTTCGGCTAATAGTCGTATATAGGATCTCTCTACTTATATTATTAATACGGAGTTTGCTAATAGCCTTAATAAGATTAGGATTTAACTTAGGGGGACCGGTAGCTTTCTTACGTTAGGTACCCTTAAAGTACTTATTACGAGTAACGACTAACTTATTAGTAATACGGCCGACTTCCTTATCCTCTTCCTTATTAATACGGAAGATTTTAAGTTTCTTAGTAGTATAAATAACCTTCTCTACTATCTTAATAACTACGTTAATATCCTCGTATAGGTCGTCCTTATCTTCTTCGTTAAGGTTAATTATACGGTTAACCTTAGTTAGAATCGTATTAGGAAGACTACTAAGGAAGATACGTACTTCGTTAGTAGCCGTACTAGTCTTACGCTAACGGATACCTAGCTAGTAGGTCTTAAACTCCTTAATAAAGCTACTCGTATTTAGAATACTACTCTCGCTCTAAATAGCGAGCTTAGTTAGGTAGATTAAGATTTTCTTCTTTCGTCGTTCGTCCTAGGCGCGGTACTTCTTATAGAATACTTTCTTAAGAGCTATCTAGTCTTTTTTAGACTAGTCTTTTAGATACTCGATATCGTCCTATAGAGTCTAGCTATAGTTTATTAGGAGGCTATAGTACTTATACTTATCCTTAGTAATATTAAAAAAGCTAAAACGCTTCTCTAAGTTCGAGATAAAGTTAGATACGTTCTTCCTAGTAAAAGTCTTATAAGTAGGGAGAAGGAGGTTCCTAGGGTTATAGCGAATAGGACGTTTCTAAGATATACTATACTCTTCGGTAGTAGTCTACTAACGAGTTAAAGTATTACTAGAAGCCGTATTAGGAGCTCGGGAAGCTATATTCGTTATAAGGTTTAAGAAGTCCTTAATAGTAAATAGGGTTATCCCGTTCCTACTACGAGTAGTACCGCTAGAAAGATAGGTCGCTCTAGAAGTACTTATCTTAGAAGGGGTAGTAGTATTGGGACTAGAGTCCTCTAGGGCCTCCTAGTTATAGGTTAAGCTATTAGTACTCGGAATAGGAGGAGATAGGCTTCTTAGGTCCTAAATAGTAGGGTTAGTAGATATACTAGATATAGTTAGAATACTATTGTAGCGATATCTTAGAGAAATAATTTCGTAGAAGTATTAAGATAGATAATACTAAAATATACGTAGAATCGTTTATATTAATATTAGGAACTTAAGGACGGTACTTATAATAGTAGACTATAATAGTACGGATAGAGTAATACCCGAAGTCGGTACTAACGAGCTTATCGTCGTCGCTATATAAGTCTTCGCTTCTTAACTAGATTAGAGGAAAAATATACGTAGTTACTTAAATAGATATTCTTCCGAAATACGTACTACGTCGTCTATATCCCGTTTAAGGTAATTACCTCGGAATAGGCTTATCCTTAGCTAGGTATATTACTATAGCCTCTTTAATCTTCGAGGCCTCGAGGATAGCTATCGAGTTATTATTAGTTACGCTATAGTTAGTAGGATAATAAGAGAGAGAAAATTCTATATAGTAATACCGCTATATATAGCCTTTAGCCTCGGTATCGTCGTCGTCGTCGTTAGTATCGTCGTTAGTATCGTCGTTAGTATATCGAAAACTTTAAGGTAGATTAAGATATAAAAGTTCGCCGTCGTAAGAGCTCGTAGGTATACGCGAATAACTAGGTAAATCGACTCCTTTCTATAATATAGATAACTAATATAAAGAACCTATTATTCTTTTAGCTTACCTACTTCTCTACTAAGAATATAGTAGAGTAAGCGTAGATAATAGAGGAGAGTAGTTTTCTACTTCCGTCTTAGAATTCTATACTAGATTATAAGATTAAGGTAAGGCAGATCGGATAAATATAATTTATATAATAGAGAAGATAAGGCGGGACAATAATAGCTATAAATCAATATATTACTATACTAGTTAGTAGGTAATTATTTATTATTTTGTAGGCGCCGCGTCTCGTCCTTATATAGGATAAGAGAGCCGGGTTATACCGGCCCGTAAATAGCCGTCCCTACTATAGTAGTAGCTATCTATAGCTAAGAAGTAGTAGCCGGCGTAGTTATACTTAGTTAGTAGACTAAGCGACGCTCTACGCGGTACTATAAGAGTATACGTACCGTCGTTCCTAACGAGAATAGAGTAGAATAACTTATCCGTAATCTAGTTATAGATAGAACCTCCCTAATCGAAAAAGGGTTATATAAGCGTAGGCGACTTATACGCCGTAAACTCGTAATTACGGCCTAGGGGAAGTAGCTAAGAGGTTCTAACTACGATAGCGACTATATAGCGCGGTAGAATCTCTATACGGCGAAGGGCGAGTACGCGTATTTTATTTATAATAGACTTCTTAGCGTAAAGCGATAGTTCGGCTTCTACTTATTCGTACTAATAAAATACGGCTTTACTAGTAGATATAAGTATATCGATTCTATAGAGTAGTAGGATATCTATACTAATAAGTAGACCGGTAGCGAACTCGTTAATAACGTATACTTCGAACTATATTAATAGAAGGACTTTATAGTCGCTTAACGTAGTAGAAAAGAATATAGTAAGTATTATCTTCTCTATTAAAGCGGTACTACCGGAGATACTAGTTAATAGTTATAGTATAATAAGGAGCTCTATCGCTAAAGAAGAGTTAGCGGGTAAAACTATATTTCTTAAGTATAAGCGACTAATCGACGATATACGATATTCTATATCGACGTAAGCCTAGATAGACTTACTACTAAGGTAGAAACGAATAGCGACCTAAGCGTAGTTATACTTATAGAAACTACCGACTATAGTTAAAAGCCCTTAGGGATAGCCGTTAATAATAGATAGATTCTATCGCGTATCTTCTACCGCGTCTAAGTAATATACGGCTATAGGGTTACTATAGTAGTTTTCGCTATAGTTGCTTTCTAAGGCTAGAGTAGTACGGCGACGGAATCTATAAGTATTCTCTAGGTACTTCTAAAGCTTATTACTAGACGGAAACGTAGCTAGGTATTGTCGATACTAAGACGGTATAGACTAATTAGGGTTATAGGTATTAAACCTAGTTAGCTTAGGAGTATCTAGACTATTAATAAGATTTATTACTAGGGGTACTAAGTTAGTATTAAGAAAAAAGTTATCGATAGAGATTTACTAATAATCCGCGTTTTCTTCGTTATATTTCTACTCGGTAGGCTCGTCTTAATTACTCTTATCGTTATTATCTATACTATCGTAGTCTACGTTAACGTAGTAGTTTCTTACGTTCTTACTCTAGTACCGTTATTAGCTATTCTAGCGACTATCTCCTACTCTAGATCTTTCTTCGCTTAACTAAGGTCGATTATTAGTATTATTAAAGAAGCGTAGACGAGGAGTTACTATCCTCTTCTCTTACTTACTTTTCTATACCTAATAAGTAACTACCTTAGAGATAGGCGCTATAGTAGCGTTCTAGTAATAGCTATTCCCGTTACGGTTCTACGAGCTAGTATTAAAATACTAGCTATTAGAACTATAGGTTTACTTACTAGTAATATTATTACGACCGTCTTAAGAATAGAGGGTAAACTTACTAGCCTATAGCCGTATTATTCTAGCTAGATCCTAGAAGTTAAAGCGTCGGTTCTTAAGACCGTCGATAAATAGCGTAAAGATAGTATTCTCGGTAGACTTAGGTACTAGTAGCCTAATTCTCGGGTCGATCTTCTTCTAAATCTTTATAATCTACTAGTAAGTTCTCTTAAAGTCTATAGCTCGAAGCTCTTAGGCCGCCGATATAATCTATTTAGAGATTAACGTACTCTTAGCGACGTTCTCGGTAGAGAGAAAGCGTTACTTAAAACGCTATATAGCGTCTTAGGAGTATATCTAGAACTATTTTTCTAGCGATTCTACCTAATTATCGACGTCTTTTTCTATCTTAAGTCGCTATCTCTCGTTATTCGAAAGCTAGAATTAGTACTAAACCTATACGGTACTACGAAGGTATTTAGATATATTAAGACGAAGAACTTACGGTATCGTAGTAAAGATAGTATTCTTAAGTTACTTAATAAAGGGTTCTATAGTTAAGTATATAATTTTACCTCCGACGTCGTAAACGCTCTTCTAGGCCTATAAGTCGGGTTTAAAATATCCGATATCGTTAGCGCGGAACTTAGTTTTAAGCTTAGGTAGATTAGAGCTATCGGATAGATCTCTCTTATTCTAGATAGTTAGGGGCCTCGACTAACGAGTATATAAGTAAGAAGAAGAAGGCGGAGGAAAGTAAGGTAACTAAGAAGAAGGTAGCGGCGGTATATAAAGTAGTTCTACGACTATATTCTTTCCGATATATCGATAGAATTCTTAGAGCGCCGTAGCCCGCGCTACTTAAACTTTCTTAATAGACTACTATACCTTATCGTTCTCGCGACGCGTCTAAGCGCTTATATTAGGAGGTAAATTTATTTTATTTAGTTACTAAGCCCAGCTAGCGTCTAGGCGTTACTAGGCGATTTCCTATACTATATCTTACGGCGGGTTTATACGTCGCTTAAGCGCTTATATTTCGACTAGATACTCCTAATAGAGGCGCTCGATAGCTACGTTTTATTATTTTAACGCTTAACGCTATTATATAGCTAGCTAGTTAGCTATTTACTACTAAAATACTAGACGTTCTATAGCTACCGTATCTTAGACTAACTAATCTATATATTTAGTAGCTAAGAGTTTAGCTACGTCGGTCTAAGCCTTTACTAACTACTAAACCGCTATTATCTAGTCGGGGGAAAGGGTAGTTAATAAATTAGCTATAGAGTCCGAGCCTAGCTCTTCGCGTTACTTACCTCTATTACGTCTCCTTAAGCGTATACTCTCTAAATTACTTACTCTACTATTATAGACGTCGTCGTCTTAATAGGGGCTAGATATATCTAGGAAAGAGAATACTCTTATCTATAGTAGGGTTATCGTTCTAGGGGGTCGAGAAGCGTTAGGGGCTTATTATTTAAAAAGAGGTTTAATAATTTATAACTCGAAATCTAGTACGAGGTATTAACGTAGTTACTTAATATCTCTTTTTAGGAGGCCGAATCTACTAATAGTAACGTTCTAGTTCTAAGGCTAAGATATTACGGTATCTTAGTTAGAGATAGATATCGAAGGCGCGACTAACTTAGAACGGGATCTACCGCTAGTCTATATAGCGATAAAGATAGAACTCTTACGAGGAGGCGACGGATAATCTTCGATAATAGTATTAATCGTACGTATTAGATCTTCGTCGACGAGGTAGAGATATTTAGGGTATTATATAAAGAAGGCTTTAGCCTAGTAGGCGTACTATACTATTATAGCGTTAAGTAAGGGCTTTACTCCTAGAAGTACTCCTAGGAATATATAGGTATACTAAATTAATTAAGACGGGTACCAAGATCTTTTTTCTAAATTTGTTTTTAAAGAAGAGAGAAAGAGAGAAGTTTATTATAAAAGAGAGAAGTTTATTATAAAAGAGAGAAGATAGAATAAGAGAAAGAGGTTATTTATATCCGAATCGAACCTTCCGATTACCGGCGTAATAAACGGTAGTTATATAGATAGAGATAGCGATTATAGCTTCTAGTACGTAACGCTCCTTCCTTTAAAATATATAAGATATTCCGAGCCTAGTAGTATATACGCGCTCTAGGCCGGTTTAGTAATATAGAGAATATAGTTAGTATACCGTAATATACGCTCTATTCGGCTTAATTCGGATAGGGTAATAGTCGATAGAAGCGACGTCCTAATAGTAGCGTAACGCTACGGTATAGTTACGGATAATAGAGGACTCTAGCTATATATCGATAGCTAGTTTAGATAATAGTACCGGCGAACGGTAATTAGCGGGTCTAACGACCTTAGTAGAGACCGATAATAGATATACCGATAATAGGCTAGAGTATCTAGTCGTCGTTATAATATAGATTTACTAGTCGCTAGCGATTCGATATCGCTAGTCGGATTAATCCCGTTTAATTAATTAATATAGCGACTAAGCTACTATATAACGCGTATACTATTAGTAACGGGTACGGTAAGGAGCGATAGCGACGAGAGAATAGTACTATAAATCTATAGTAGTATTATTATTATATCGCCGTCGCTCGAGAGCGATAGCGACCTAGCTATATACCTAACTAAGGTAAAGTACGTACTAATACTTAATAAAGTAGGTAATTAATTACTATTTAAGTAGCCGCTAATTTACCTTAAAGTAACGGCGGTAAACTAGTAGTAATACGGCTAATAATAAGGCTCGGTTTTTAGCTAATTTAGGCTTAGTTTCTAACTTTAACTATAACTATATAAGGCCGCCCTCCTTATTACTATATATAGTATTCCTCTCCTTAATTATATAGACTCTATCCGACTTAGTTACCGTAGCTTTTAAGACTACCTTCTTAAAGGCTTCGATATAGTACTACTAGTAATATTATTACCTATAGTACGTAAATAGTAACTACGATATCGCTATAGTAAGGCCTTTACTAAAGTTAGAAATAATAACTTTAGAGCTATTCTTATTAACTAGTAATAACTTATTAACGTTACTAATTTCGAGAGCTTTATACTATATATAAGGTTAGAGGCTATCTTTTAATCGCCTTAAGGTAAATATCTTCTTTATATATTATAGAAAAAAAAGCTAATCTTCTACGCTCTCTAACTTTATCTAGGTTTATAGTATAGGGAAGCCGTCTCCGGTATACGAAATACTAGTTATAAGACCTAATATTAAGCCCTTTAAATTAGTATTAAAGATACTATTAATATATATATAAAAATCGATAATAAAGCGGATTATAAACTCCTCTTATCGCCTTATCTACTAAATAACTTACTCGATATTACGTACTATAGCTTTACTAGTTTTAGGGCTTATTATATATAAATAACGGATCTAATAGTAAATCTTATAATCCTCTCTATTCTTAGTAGTATACTACTTAAGAAGCTTAAAAAGGGCTTCTATAAAGTTATTAGGGCGCTTCTCCTAATCTTTCGCCCTTAAGTTAGTATAAAGATTATAATACTATTATATATTACGAAGCTTAAGTCCGTAAAGCTATAATTAAGTAGTAACTTAGTAATACTTTATATAGGTTTTTACGAACTCTCTTACTATCCTAATAGCCTTAAAGTAGTTACTATTACGCTCCTAATACTTAATATATATAAATAGATCTAGAGCTATATTATAGTATACTAAGTATTTCTTTTTAAGCCGAGATTAAGTAACCCTATAGATCTTTATACTGTTACTACGCTAATTTTATTAAATATAGGAGATCTAGGTACCCTATTTATAGCTATCTTTTTAAACTATAGTATTCTCTTAAAACCTCTTAATAACTCTACTATTAACCTCGATCTTTTACCCTTTATAGTTAGAAAGTTTATATATATTATAGGTCTTCTTACCGTAATAAATATAGCGTACCTAAATATAGAATTCGGTATAGTTATTAATAGCTACGGCGAAGCCCTAAGAAAAAGCGTAATTATATAGATAATCTATACCGTTCTCGAATAACTATATAATATAGGGCGGCCTCTTACCGACGTATAGTAGTAGAAATAAGTAGTTTATAGATATCTTATCCTATCTCTTTTTAACTAAAGAAACTAGATAATTAGCTAAATTTAGGTAAAGTTTAAATTTAGGGCGAGGAATCTTAATATAGCCGTTAGTTTAAGCCTTAAATATATTAGTTTAGCCGTTAATATAGCCGTTAGTTTAAGCCTTAAATATACGGTTTAGTAGCTATAATTAAGTATTATTAAGAGAGTATAAATCTTATAGCGGTTTAGGAGGGTCCGCCTAAGATCTAGCTACTACGGACCCTTCTATAATATTATATAGCTATACGATATCTAGTAATAAGGAATCCGTATTAAGATTAATAATACTAATATCGGGGGTAATTAGGTTAATTAGAGCCTCTACGGTACCCTAGCTATAGCTATACTAGAGATTACCGTATAAATAGTAGTTTAGTATTATAATTAAGGTAAGATTAAGTAATTAAAGCTTCGTATATAGGCCTAATTAGGAAGTAGTAATAGTAGTAATAGTAGTAAGTATATAGTTAATACTACGTATATAAACCGTTAGGAAGAATCTTTATTACACTAATAAAATAGGTGTAGCATAGTAACTACGCCACGATAATCTCCTAACCCTGCATACACGGAACATCCGAGTTTGAGGGGCGAGTTTGATGGGTCCCAAAGGTCTCCGATTTCGGATCAAGTCAAGAACCAACAAAGCTTCTTGCATCAGCATCCATGGCGACGGGTATTGCATTGAACTTTCGCTTTCACGTCCATATGTCGATATACATGACACGCTGAGAACCAGGAATACATTTGAGACGATAGTTCTGCATATGGGAAGCGCATTTCAACGATTACGAAATCGTGGCCACGGGTGGATGCCGAAACCTGCGGTGGCGTTCTGGAAGAACAAAGCAGGACATCGTCATCAGACCCTGGAGGTGTGTATTGACGATACAGTTCGATGGAATACTCACAGGGAAATTGGAGGATCCTGCGAGGGTCTGATTCTAGTATGGACTTGAAATACTGGTGTAAGGGCGAAGTTTGAAATCCGACAACACCGCCTTATCGTTAAAGAAGCATCAAACCACTTCAGCAATCCCTCGGAACCCCACCATGGCCTCGATGGCATCAAATCCATGAGCCTCGAACTACCACTATGATAGGTATGACTCTCATTTCTAATCGTAGCGCTAATCCTCGGTTCTGAAGAGATTTTGGGCTTCAAGGTCGCCGCCGTAGTGTTTGACGGAGCAGTAGAGAGAATGGGTGTCCCGGCTTTTGCTAAATTGGTGGGGCGAAGTAAGGGTCTTAGCGAATTAAAGCATTACTTGAAGTGTCAAGACTTATTATTGCTACGTAGGTCGTTACCCGGCAGCTGTTGACGATGGTTGTTGTGCCGTCAGCGGGGATATTGAAATTGTTTTCAAAAACCTGTTAAGCATTCTCAAAAAGCTGTGGTAAGGCGCTATCTGCTTGACTACCAGATTTTCCGGGTAGTGATTGTCACATCCGGCAGGGCAGATTCGAACAATGATAGGATGAGAGTGAGGGTGTGATTCGATTTCATTTTATCGATTCCGTGTCTTTAGTAAATGTGTGAGATGTGCACGTTCTACTAGCGATTTGTTGGAATTGAAGAATCGATTGACTCGCGCCCAAAAGTCAGATGAAAGAAGCGCCGATGGTCACGAAAAATACCAGTTGCAGATGTCGTGTAGATGACAGCGGAAATACTAGTATGTCTACATGTGATCGGTGGTTCCAAGGTAAGTAGGGCGGCATATCGACTCGTCCCGCTGTGTGCAAAGTGAAGGACTTGGAGAGAAGTTTCGGCGTGAAATCAGCCGCAACTTTGTGC
Organism: Venturia effusa; assembly: GCA_007735645.1. Classification (NCBI taxonomy): domain Eukaryota; kingdom Fungi; phylum Ascomycota; class Dothideomycetes; order Venturiales; family Venturiaceae; genus Venturia; species Venturia effusa. Next base: position 916,507 of record CP042201.1, on the reverse strand, counting down.
GAACATGTCCGACGAGGATTTCGAGGCCGAAACTCCATTTACTCGAACTACTGGGCTGATGACTTCCGTACGAAAGGTGTTATTCGTATTGTGCTGAGCGAGGATTCGCGTTGTCTCTCGAAAGATAAGCCGATCATTTCTAGTTCGAGCCGACAAGGCTGACCAAGGGCAAGGGCTCTCATGCTATTTTTGAGCCAATCAAATCAGATTTGGACCGTTCCGATCTCGCAGGCAATCAGAACTTTTCTCCTCACTTGCGGCCACACAGTGCTCACAGGGACTAGGACATCTCCAAGCGTTCACTTGGTCAAGTCAAGGTGGTATGGTCTAGTGGTATGACGTCGCGTTGTGGAACAGATACCTGGCGAAAGCTTACTTTCAATTCCGCGCCAGCCTGTACGTTGACCTTAACATAATTAAGTTGTTCGTGTGCTGACCCTGTCTAGGGGTTCGATTCCCAGTACCGCCAACTGCGAGTTATCTTTTTGACTTTTTTTTGTCGTCATATCTGGGGCTGGATCTGGTTCAATACGCGATTAGGGCTTATTTGTTTAGCTAAAGATACAGGCAAACTTTTGTCAGGCCTAGGTGATCTCCTTACTAACGCCGCTCACGTTTTGATTCCAGGTTCTTACTTGAACTACATAGATGTCCTCAATATACAGCCGTGATCGACAAACTACATTAGAAACAGCTGCGGACACTTCACCTGGAGGAAGTTTAACATCTCGCCCAATATTGAAGACAGCCGCTTTGAACTTGTACTCCACGTACAATGATCTACTTCGAGATTCGAAAAGCTGCGATGAGCTATCTCGTATGAAAAGGTCGTCTTCTTGTCTAGTATTGTTGGGTCAAATAGCATAAATCAATTGTAAGATCCATGAAAATGTTAAGCCCATCTTCTCTGAAATTGCACCGAACCGGTCCAACCAATCCACCCAACATACCCGACAAGTTGCAATTCCTCAAACGTCGCATATTTTCAATCTTCATTTTGTCGAGATTTGGGAGTATTTTGCGTGTCCAAAACTCCATGGATCGTAGAAAGAAGGCGCCATGTTGACTACGAACTTGTGATCCAAGTCAGCACTTGAAAGGTCAAAAGGCTGCCAATTCGCAATTTCAGCTGTTGTCTTCGTCTGCGACCGCGACAAGAGTCTGAGTATCGCGAAGACACCACGTGCAGCGAAAATTCGGGCCTGCTTCGATTCTAGATATCTCAAGAAGGACGCGAGTTTGGCTGTTAGCCCAGCGAAAGATTGACGATAAAAGATGAGAAACGCTTTCGGTGCGCCAGCTATCATGAGCTCTCCGCCGATGTTGGACCGACTGAATCAAATTGTGCGTAAATTGCTTTGCCTGAAAGGGGGAACAATTTTGGTGGACAACGAAGGAATAGGAAACGCGAGGCGCGTTATGTGAAACAAATAGTAAGGCGAGAAAGTGAAAAGAAAACCTTCAACATGAACGAATATGAGGGGGAGGTCAAAGTGCTGAGCCGCCCGTTGGAAAAGCTAACTGGCGCTGGACTCCGTTCGTGTTGGGCCTGGTATTGGTACCATTACAAGTGTCGACGGCATTAGACTTTGCTTTCGTTGAACGAGAGAGAGCAAGCCGAGCTAAGGACTCACGCGACGTGAAGCTCTCGTATGGATGATGACAATGAAGAATCGTTCTGGTATACCCTTTCTCCGCTGCTCTAGAGCAAGCATTGATCTTCCAGATGGTGTTTTGGAAGGTCTAAGGAATATGGATGGTTAGGACATCTTTTTGAGGATTGAGGACTGTATTTGTTTGTCCGCTGGAGATGTTTTCAACGACGTTGACGAAATTAATGAGACAACAGTAGCGTCAGCATCAACTAGAATTCTTCGGCTCGACTCGAGGATATCCGAGATGAATGTTGTGGTACTCTTGATCCTTCGTAAAATGAGATAGGAGAGGCTTTTTTGATAGCCAAGAAGCTAGGTATGGCAAGGTTGACTAAGCTATACGAGCCGGCACCGGGAACTGCAACACAATGTGCAGCCCTAAAATTGCCACAACGGCCGTGACCCTCCCCCTTACCACCACGGTCATTGATGCATTACCCATGAAAGGTCCATTAACAGGCTTCATTTTCGTCTTGACACTTCCACCTCGTCGCTGTGCACTCCTCCGCGTGTCGAAATGGAGGAAGAAGGACACGGATACACTATCTGCGAATTATCAGGTCTTTTGCTGCAGATCCCATTCGAAAGTCATTCTCCCAAAGCTTACCAGGAGACCAAAGCCATGAGATTGTGATCGAGTATGGGATGCTTTCCGACCTATCACACCCGACCATCGGCATGGGAGCACAGAAAGGCATTTTATAGTCTCGCGGCCTACGATCCTGCGTAGGGAGCTTGTGACCCAAGAAATTGGCTCTGGCAGCTGTATACGGACCCGCCAAAGATGCTAGTTTTTTCTGAGCACGGAAGTGGTGAAAAGTATTGAGCCTCCTCTCGAGAAGGCACGAGGGGTCGTATCACCGCTCTAGTATAACATGAGTAAGGGAGTCATGGGATAGTAAAACATAAGTTAGTAAGTTGATGGGTCCATGCCCTGATTCTGTCCCTGTATCCAGAAGGAGCTTGCCAAGGCGGCTGGAGGCATTTTACAGGAGGAAGAACCATGATTGGTGATTGAAGCCATTGCTGCGATAGAAGTTTTACCAACGATCCAGGAAGTGTTGGAAGGGATGTAGGGTGAACGACATGAATATGCTTACAGATAGCTTGGTCTACTCGATATCGAGGAAGCAGTGGCATCCAAGCAAAGGTGATCTTGCTATAACAGTTCAGAAGCTTGGCATCCATAGGACAGGTGAATCAAGACTCAAAACTACCTTATAACTTCGTGACAGTTCATTCTGGTCATCAATCTCTCGCGTCCCGCGTTACCGAAGCCTTGCCCATACAAGGTGCGTTGTGCGGTCTTTTAAATCGCCGTCAAAGTATCGAGCGCGTGCAAGAACGGAGTTGTTGATGTCCGGGTATTTTGAATTCGCGGGCTGATGAGTGAGTGTTGTAACATAGATCAGTGTTGTCCGGCGAACACGCCACGGTCAGCTGGACCAAATAGCTTTGTCCCCAATAAGTGCTAAACTATCAACCAACCTCTCCTCTCAACAACAACATCAGCAATTACGAGAGCTGATCGGTAAGCCTCCACCGACCTCATACCAGCTAACACAAAAGAAAGCTGACATTGTCTCACGACCAGCAACCATGGCCACCAATCCACCTCCAGGAAGTCGGCCGTTCTTACAGTATCCCGATGGCGACGTCGTCATCTCACTCGCGCCCAATGGGCTCCACGATCTCATTCTCCACTCTGATGTCCTTTCAAAATTTTCCGATTTCTTCAAGACGGGACTCAGTGACAGATGGGTGGAGAAAAAAGTCACAGGGACCACAATTATCGCTGGCAAATGTGTCAAAATGAAGCGATACGAGCTCGTGATCGCAGAAAGAGATGATCATCATCGTCATGACTTCGGTCGCGATTACTTCCTCGAGGGCAAGGTATGTTCCAAAGCCGAGCTCGACTCATCATAGTTCTACGCCTAGAGAGAGCTCTTGAAGCATGCTGACTCTTTTGCTACAGAGTACAGTTACTTCGACTGCGGAAAGAGCATGGCCGCAAGGACAATACGGTGACACTGTCACCGCCTATAAGGTAGCATTCGCCTTGATGTACGAAGATGTCGAAGGTCCTGTAGAACTCCCGCACACAGCTTACCGACTTTTCCGGCCCATAAACGCATTCATGGACGTGTACCAATGTTATGGCTCCCTAGCAATGTGCGCGAGACTCGAAGCACTCATTCTTGGATATCTTGCAGGATCAGCAGCAACAACGCATCATGAGGCGTGTGATCTCCTGAATATCGGTAAAGCCCTGAAGTCTCCAGACATATGGACAGAAGCATTGAAAACGGCAGCACTGGGACACTATCATTACACTACTCAACCACATTGCAACCTCTTTCCAGACCTCCAGGATGGAGACGACCAGTGGGCCTTGGCCCATGGGTACGATCCTGACGTGATCCCCCTCGTCTTGACCCTCTCGCACGCGATATGGCAACACTATGAACCGATCAGGCACGAGCTTCTGGATTCGAATGTTGCGGCGACATTTCACCAGCACGGTCTTATCAAGAAGCTTCGCAAAGACTCCCTCTACGAAGCTAATAAAATTTGGAAATGGTGGTTGGATAGCAATTTCGATTCTCGTGGTCAACAGACTTTCTGGAAGCTTTTCACGAACAAACTTACAGCATCAGACCTGATACCATCGTCACAGAGTGCTCGTTACAAACATCTTGGGATATTTGACGAAGTTTCGGAGGGTCTCAACGTCATGCTGCTAGAAGCACAAGAGAGCGTGGCATCACTATACGAAGATATATGGGAAGATGCTCAACCACCCATGATCAGTCGCATCTTTACCGCTCGCGATCCACTCCCATGCATCAAGACCGAGCTGGCCGCTGAATACAACAGAATTCTGGCATTACGCCCGCAAAGACTTCGCATCGACATCAACATCGCCACAACATAGGTCATAGAGCGTTGCAAAGGACAGCAGTTGATTCAATTTTGAATCCGAGAAATTCAGAGGGTGTGGATGAATTGATTAATATGAACGGTACTTTGTACTTTACTCACAATCGAAGTTTTGATTGGACGTAAACGGTTGAATCGGACGTCTGTCGATGGAAGGACACGCGTGACAAATATGCAGCAAAAAGCGAAATCATTCTTCCATTTCCACAATCATGAAGTCTTACCACCGTATAAAGGCTGGAACGCCACTCTGGGAGGTATTGCCTTTGATCTCTCGGTGATTCTCGAAGCTAGTTGATCGGCATTTCGTTTCTTTCGATTTTCATATTACCTATCCTGAGATACTCAGTATGATGCAAGCCTATCTCACTCAGCGAACCAAGATGAGAGAGACTGTAGAAATTTTTGTTTCAAACACGTTCCTGATTTTCGCAAGAATGAACAGTTCACTCTTGCGATTTCCAACAACGAGAAGTGTTGGCAGCCACCTCATTCAAATCGTGTTGCCTCCTGCTCATTGCATCATCACCGCTTAAGCATACACATCAATGACATCTGCCTCCTGCCTCTCCAATTTCACATTTCGAACGACTCTCCGGTAGACCACAGCCATGGCAGCCGTCCACAATACGCGAACCCGCGGCCCTCTCCAATACCCAGATGGAGATGTCATCATTTCTCTCTCCAATAAAATCGACCTCATTCTGCACTCGGAAGTCCTGTCAAGATATTCGGATTTCTTCAAAGCAGGGTTGAGTGACACCTGGGTGGGTAACAAAGTATACGGGACTAAGACTATGGATGGGAGGGTGATGACGATGAAGCGGTATGAGCTCGCCATATATGGGAAGGAGAAAAGTCATTTTCTTGAGGCTAAGGTAAGAATGTGGACTGGTAGACGGATCTGCTTTGCGTGCATGTTTGCATTTCTGACTTTGACCACAGCCAATACCCACTCCTTCAGCAGAGCGGTACCGGCCGCAAGTTGGCTTCTTCGATACCGGAACAATCGAGGAGGCCTACGAACTCGCTTTCGCGCTCATGTACGAGGATAGAGAGGGACTAGCCGTCCAACGCTGCGAGAGGCATAGCTGTATGGTTCACTTGCACGAGTTTATGGACGCTTACCAATGCTATCCTTCGAAAGTCATGTGTGGAAGGATTGAGGCACTCGTCGGTAGGGACTACGAAGAGAATAGAGTGGACAAGTATCCTTTCCACTACTTGAGCATCAGTAGAAAGCTACATATGCCACGTATCTGGATGGAAGCGTTGAGAGGTGCAGCGCTGCAACATTACGCTAAAATTGGACGCTCAAAGTACACGATCGAAGAAATAGAACTGTCAGGTCCCGATGCCATGAGAGGCGAGAACCGAGAATGGCACATGGTCGATGTATGCGGTGCCGAGATACTTGGGCTCGTTCGTACCTTTGCTGCAAAAATCGAAATGCATTACGAACCAGTCAGAGCAGCGATCCTCTCGCTCAAGCTCGATTCGATTCTTTGGGAGAAGCAAGGTGTTGTATACTATCTCCACAATGCATGGGACCCTCAAATCATCTCGGTCGCGAATAAGATCTTTGAAACATGGCAGACGTTCGCGATAGCTCAACACTCCCAGCGCTGGCGCGATGGACCCAAAGAGCATGTGTACTGGAAACTCTTCACCGGACAGTACAAAATTAGCGAAATGGTATATCCATACCGTCCCATTCAAGGATGGGACTGTGGTCCTGTCCGTCCTGTTCTAGATACTGTGTTGGAGAAACTGCGGGATTGTACGGCACCGCTGTATGACGATTTGTGGAAGAGCTCGAAGGAGTGGGACGACCAGTCGCGCAAGCGTGTTCGCATTGTTCCAAGTCGCATCGGTTTGGAGTTCGATCCTGTACCTTGCATCAGACCTGACTTGGAGCGCGAATTCCGAGAGCAAGAGATACTTCGTAATTCAGGCACCGCAAATTCGCACTAACTGAATGGGGACCAAAGCAGCGAGTCGTGCACGATGAGGGCATCTTGAGATTCGAGCGCTAATAAAATGAAAGATAATCGATGGAATAATAGCGATCTATCCATGACTTTGTGTGGCAAATCCGAGGTGCGATGATTCAGTAGATGTATGTGAACTCATCGTTCTGACGATCAGTCAAATCTGCGAATGCAGCCTGTCCAAGCTCTGCACCTTCCACATCTTCAGTTTCTTCATCAAAAGCGACATAGTGGTCATCCATAGAATGATCATGGATGATCGCTTTCTTCCCGTGTGCCACACGTCTCTTTTGCTGCAGCTTATTCAGGCCTACCAAGTTGACCAGTTGCAAAAATATCACGACAAGCAACGCAACAAATATTGCTAGCACAGCTCTCAAGCCAGGTTGATATGACGGAGCGTCCTTGGTTTTGAAGAGCAGAGGACCGATGATATTGCCACCTGCTGAGCCGCCGTTATAAAGCGACATGATGACGGACTTTTTCGTGGTACCCGCTGTATTTCCAACAATCCATGAGACAATGAGAGGATTTCCGGCAAACATGAAAGAGAGAAGATAGAAACTGGCCATCAGTGATGCATGGTCTCCTGTTCTGGGCAGGAAGTACAATAGCGCAACACCTATCGTGACAGGTACCATCATACTTGCTAGTACCAAGCTCTTGAAGCGAAATCTCAACGCCGCCCATGATCCAAACATGATCGCAATGAATTGGAGGATACCGAAGGGCATATTGAGTAAAGTGGTGGCGTATTTGTCGAAGCCAAATCCAGCGAGGATGAGTGGTCCAAATACGCTGGTGACCTGAGTTCCAATGTTCAGCAACAATGTCATGCTAATGAAAAGCCATGTCTTGAGTTCGACCAGAAGCTCGGCGACCTGTTCCAATCGAAAATCACGAGATCCAGTCCCGGTCTGATTGGCGCGTAGTCTTTCGACAGCTTGCGCCTTCTCATGCTTGTCGAAGAACGGAGCAGAGAGAATGTCGTTCGGTAGCCTCCAATATACCAACGGAGCAGTTGCAATCGTGACGAGACCCACAAAGAGGAAAATGCTGTAAACGTTAGCCAGTGCTACTTCTCAGGAAACGAAACACTTACATCTGCCACGGCCGGAGTATATCAGATTTGATATGGCCAAGACCATAAGCCAAACCTGCAGCCACCACGTTTGAGATCCCATTGGTGCTGTACCACGCTGCAACTCGCATTGGCTGCTCCTGTCGGCGATACCAGTGGCTAGTAATGACACTGAATACCGGCAAACATCCTGCTTCAAAGAGGCCCAGGAAGAACCTGGTGATCATCAATCCAGTAAAATTGTTACAAGCAGCCATAGTCGCTTGAGAAACACCCCATCCTAAAACCAATGCTGAGACCAGGATTTTGTGAGGCACTTTGACGATCAGCCAGGAGGAAAAAGGCTGCCAAAGTAATTGCGCGAAAGGCGCAACAGAGCCGATGAGGGAGTATTGTCTACCAGTCAACCCTGTATCTCGTTCGAGATTGAAGACAGCTGCGTATCCGAGAGTCGTCTTGTCCAGGATTTGCAGAAAGTAAACCCAGACAAGAATGGGCAATATGTTGAGGTCGGTTTTACGGCATATTCGCGTGTTGTCCTCTTCGGTCAACTTTACGCGTTCATCGCTTAGATTTGGAAGCGGACTGCTTCCATGACCTCCAACGGTTGGCAGAAGTGGTTCATCGACATCGTCTTTGTCTGGCCGGGCTTTGTCTCTCGATGCAAGACGCGATCTTCGCAACCACCAGGTCGTCGGCCAAGAGATCTTAGCAGGTAGAGAGAAGGCCATGGTACCCTTGTGGCCCCAGGCCCAGAAGTCCTGCTATCTGGAATGTGTCGAGAAGATGGTTTCGAGATGACCTCCTTTGCCAGACACGAAGCCGTAAACGGTCTGTGAGGACCGATGTTCTTGAGGGTTTGACCCAGGTGATATCTCGCTACATCGCCATAGCATCAAATTTTGCGGCTCAAATGCGATGTGGTAATGTGCAACATAGCTCAATTGAATGTAGTTGAAAGTTCAAAGATGAAAATAATGAAATGAATCGTGGCATCGTGCAAAACAAATACTATAAGTGTTTTAGCAGTGGAGCTGAATGGGTCTGAGCGCTAGTCAAAGCTCCCTATTGTTATCCGTGTATTTTGAGATCTGCAATTTTTCCCCGAGATTTCGCCTTTCTCCAGTCCAATGTCTTTGACATTGTTTCCCTCGACAAAAATGCCAGGGACATGCAGATGACCACAATATGTCTCTGTCAAGGCGACCATGTCGAAACAGCAATCCACGTCCGCAGCATGAGAGCCCTTCGGGTGGTTTGAAAAGTCAGAATATGGCTGGGAGAGGTTGATGGAGAGACTCTGTCAAGTCTCGGCTTCCTATCGGGAACAGTACATTGGAAGACGTATGGCATACTACTCTCTACATTCATGGCCCGTCCCCCGAGATCTTGTTGTAAATGACATACCTAGTCATTGAATCTGACGATGCATTTCGCCATGGACGGAAGGAGGCGATGTCAAGAGAATGGCTGCCGATTCCCTATAGGTATCTAGGACACCGAAGTTAACTTTTTGCTTCAACGGCCTGACGGGTAAACAAACACATTATAAGGTAATCGGCGACCTCCTACCGCAAAGAATGGTGAGACTGACTGATGCCTTCACAGCCGTATATTAGTAAAATTCCACAGCACGCAGCAGACAAGAGGATCGAATAGCCAGGATGAAAAGGAAACCGAACACCTCTTCCGAGACTGTGATGGAACTTTTAGATCTAGTTGGTCTGTCGGTTACTTGGCGCCTACCAACATTCGATTGCGGGCCTTGCCAGTGCGAAGGCACTAGCCAGTCTCACCAATTCTCCCGGTTGCGGCATCAGCAATGCCCGGAGGAACGTCAAGAACATCAAGCTAGGAGGGCGCTGCTTGCCCTACCTGGATTTTCAAGTTTTAACATGCATTTAAGCAGCATTGTACATTCTGTTTGCAGTTCCTTCGTTTTCCTTCACTCCTGGGCCTGCACAGCAATCACAACAACTCAAAAGGTCGAGATGACGATATGGCTACCAGGTCTCCACTAAGAGTCCTTTTTCTTGAGCGGAACCTTCGACTCGAGTACCAAGTTCTTTTTCTATAAAGTTCCTCCATCCATTCCTCAAAAACTGATCATGAGTCCGCAAATAAAATCCGCCCAAAGCATCAACGCGCCTTCCAATCCACGAATCTATCCCGCTTCATAACGTGTCAAATTCTCGATGGGATAGAATCTCAAACATCCTAGTGGGCTGCGGGTGTTCATGGTCCCGAGAAAGTTCGCAAACTTAGCCTAAAAGAGTATGGTACCTATGCTCGGACCGCGAGGCTGTGAAGGCCCAAAGAGGTATTTCAATTGCCGAGGGGTCCAATCGTGGAAAGCAGCGTCATGGCCGCTCTTGGTTGCTCTTAGTATGTCACGGCTCTGGAAAATGAAAATCCATAAGTACCGCCTGAAAGTGTGCCGGGAAAGGAAATTAGTAGCATATGAACATTTTTTCTCGTATTGGAATTTTTAGAGACAGGAACCTATCGGGGGCAAAATGATGCAGCACGCTTCACGCCAGAAATTGGAGATGGGAAATGGCTACGAGACTCCGGTACGGATGTACGCTAAGCCTGACCCAAATTCGAGTTCGACTTCAAATTCGAGTTCATGCACCGGATCAACACCAGAGATTTCCAAAGAGCATATCGCAGATGTCGACAACAGATTATCATGGATCCCCAGACCTCCCTCAGAGCCATATAATGCCTCAATAACACTACAAGTACCACTCCCTCCTTCCCTCATCCCAACTATTTACTAATATGGCCCAGAAACCTATCCTGATCCCTCAATTCTCGATCCCGTCCCTACTCCACCCCATCAACCCCTTCATCCGCGCCTACCCACCAGTCCTTCAAAATTATTTCATAACGCCGGAAATCTTCCTATCCTTCATCGACAACCTAACCATCGCCATGGCCCCTCCGCCTCCACTTCAGTTCTTGCAAGTAGCAAGTATAGGTATGGGACTGGTCCCAGGGGCGCAAGCAGCTGGTCTCGTGGTTGGTATCGCTTCTGGGGCCGGATCGGCGGCAGTGTCTCGTGCGCGGACGAAGAGGTATCTCGAGGTTGTTAATAGGGAGCTTCTTGGGGTGAGGAAGCTGAAGGTCAGCATTGTGAAGGATAAGGATATCGACCAGATTTTGGGGAGGGATATTGGGGTGTTGTAAGTGTTTTCGTCTTGTTTGATTTTGAGGAGACTGATGATTATGTTCAGACCGAGAAGCCAAAGCAACGCTCAAACGCTGAGGAATCGGCGGATAGAAGCTTTAAGACCTTTCACTGCTGAATTGAGTTTTGATGTTCCCCCGCCAGTGGAGCAGGACAAGTTCTTCAATAAAGTATCTGCGAAGCAAGTCAAGAGCAAAATTGCCAAACGCGAAAGGAAGGAGGTCAAGGAAGAAGAGAAATTGTCGAGAGAAAGGGGAGAGCATCTTCAGAACGAAGGCCAAGATATCAATGAGAAGAGTGAGAAACCTGACAGCAAGGCAAGCAAACTGGAGAACAAAGAGGTGAAGAAAGTGGGTAAGATGAAGTGGATTTTGATAGAGAACGCTTGACCGGCCGCCGACGTCGCATGCCTGGTGTGTTTGAGTATCAGTGACACTTCAGGCCCTGTGGTAGATTCATATTTAGCAAGTATTTAGCGAGAGCGTACCTTTGTGGGTGTTCTTTTGCGAGTTTTCGTGTCTAAAGAGACTGCACATGCTGACCACAGCAGTCGTACCGTACGATATTAAATCCCCGGTGTCCACAGCTAACAACCTTCACTTTCGCGCAGCGCTAACCAATAAGTTTTGTCTCGTCTGCTAATCAAGATCAGCCGGACTAGATGTCTTCCGTTCAAGTGATATTATTGACCGTGTTTCATTCGTCGCTTCCTGCAAGTAGTGTACTACATGCTCTCAATTGTCCAGCGACATTGACCATGAGTAGATCTCATTGGTGAAGGCAGCAGTGTCACGTGTAGTTCCAAAGGCATTGACAGAATTGACTTGACAGAATAGACGAATATAAAAAGAATTGACATAGGGGAAAGGCTAGAGCAAATAGTGGACCGGTGGTACCAGGAAGCTGATAGTCGCGTGGGTTAAGCTCAAACAGGAGTAGAAAGGAATGGCCCGTGATGGTTGCTGCTATTGCGCGGTGCTATTCGATCTACTTCTTTAGTCCTCGTAACTGCTCAGCAAGAGCGAGTAGCCAGGCTGTTGTGGTTGTGGTCGTCCGTCTGATGTGGTGATTCGAGCCGCGCGCCCATTAACGCTGAAAACTTCTGGGCAATCAAAGACCATTCATTTTGATCCTTAGCGTCATTCCTTTTTGACTATACATCGCCCAGGGCCAATGCTCATAACTCCTTGAAGAAACCCATGCACAACCCATTCCTCTCGATCGCACTCGAGTGTATGCATTTACGACTCAGTTGTAACCTTGGCCTTCGCGTTCGTGACCTTGACGCCCAACTCCTTTGCGCGCGCAATAATGTCAATTCGCTTTCGTGCCGAGACTGCGTGTGCGATCCTGTGGTTCCAATTAGTGCCTGATTGCCTCGCATATTGGTGTGTAGAAACGTACTCGGCAGCGTATGTGCGGTTGTGCATGAGAAGGAGGTCAACTTCGCGGACGTTGTTAACGAGGAAAGCCTTGTGGCCGGAGGGCATCATGTGGCGGGTCTTCTTGTTAGAGCCGTAGCCGATCTAGAGGATGCCGTCAGCGTTTGTCCAGTTATCGCATCCAGTAACCCAAATGATCCCTCCAAACAGGTCTCATCTCAATGGAAAATTTCGTGTAAATGTACGGGATATCGCACCTTTGGCATAGCAGCCTGGCCACTAAAACGTCTTCGGACTCTGTTGTCGATACCCTTTGGCTTCCTCCATGATGCGTCAACACACTTGAAGCGATCGCTCTGGTGGCGGTTGAATCGCTTGCGGTCTAAATGAATTGTTCAATTAGCACTGCCGTCTCGTTTGTCCTGTCTATAGTTCTCATCGACGCTGCCATCCATCGCAATCTTGTGGTGTCGTCTCGGGTGGCATTCTTCGAGGAATAGCAGCGCAAAGAGGACTCTTTCGAGGTCGGGGATACGAGGACGTACGCTTCTTGACGATGGGGACGTGGGATTTGGCGGCAACCATCTTCGCGGTGTTGGCTGAATTGTTAGTTGGTCGAGTAAGAGGCAGAAATTGGAGGTTTGGATTTCTGTCACGGTGCGGATTGCAAAATTAGATAAGCGAGGTCTTGGCACCTGCACTGCTGTACTAGTGGACTCAACACTTCGATACACCATCACCACTCCCACTGTTTAAGTGCTCCGCATTGGTTTCTCTCCCTTTTGGCTCTTGTAGGAGCCTTCAATTTCATCATGCTTGCGAGTTGTCCTGTCACGAAAGTAGCCAGCTGCGCCATGAACGACGATCTGTTACTCCAATGCCATCGACACTGCTTGATGGGATTATGAGTGCAATTCGCTGGAAAGGACTCCAAGATCTTTGCACTCCTTACGACGGATGTTCCTGAGTCGAGAGGAACCGATCTGCAATGCCACAGAAACTCCGTCCCTATGCTCCAGACAGCTCATGCCGCCACTGCAAACTCATTGTTTGATTGCGGCCAATAGCCGATTCGATTCCATGAGTTGTGCTAAGAAGTATAGCGAAGTGACGGATCTCGAGCATGTTGAAAATTGGAGCTCACCAAAGATGTATTCATATCTGTGACGATTGGTGAGTGGAAATGGTAATACTCTGACGATGATATACAACGAATGGCTATCGGGAGGAGCACTAGATCGACGAGCCGAGTGCCATGTGCCTGCAACTTCCAGTCATTCAGTATGAAAGCGACTTTCTCAGTGGCGAGCACTTGCTTGATCTCATACATACCATCCGAGAAGCAACGATGACCAGGAGAACAGTGGTCCATAATGTGAAGGTCGCTACTACTAGTACCGTTGGCTCCAGCAAAACATTGTCAACAATCAACATCAATCTCTCGCATTGTCTGCAAACAGCATTCTACTTCCCGCTTCCCCTTCTTTCCGTGCCATGTCCAAACGAAGTCAACGACGATTGATAATTGCACTCATCATCTTGATCTCTCTAGCGATCCTTTGTCTTCTCCCTTTCGAAGTCTATTGTTTCTTCTTTTAGAGTACAACTTTGACTGAAAAGTAAGTCCCCAATGTCCTGCATAGCGTGCTTCGATAACATCCACTCATACACCTGTAGGATCGAGCCATACTCAATGTTCGGAGGCCGTGGATATTTCTTCTTCTCGCTCACCCTATCAATCCTTCTGGTCTTCACATCCGTTGGCGTCGCCATTTGGCAGATCGTTGAAATCTCAAAGACACCTGACAAGAAATCACCCCTCCACAGACAGGAGATCGAATATCTGAAGAAGCCGCCTGGAGCGTGATCAGGCAGATTGATCGCCATCAACTACAGTCATTGTCTTTGCTCTGCAGACCTCAGTCGACCTTCGGCACGCGCGTGTCGTCTCGTTTGCACAAGAACAATGCGACTCAACCTCTCAGGTTCTTTTCATCATCGATCTCAGCAGAAGCCCACAACCTCCCACAGCACACTCTTCAAGGCAGGTTAAAATGTCCTGATGTCCGGGAGCCTAGCTTCCACTGCTTACCAATATTATGCCCTCGTGCCGTATGATTATTCGGGACGCCGATAAATGAATTGATCACTACCCACCTATCAGTGCTTGCGCTGACCCGGGGTTCCATTTTTTCTAGGCTCCTCGACCTCCGATCTTATCGACGTTGCTTGTCACAAAGTCGGTGGGTTCTTCATCGGGCTTGGGCTGTCAATAGAGATGGGACTTCGCGGGCTGGTGCCTGAGATGTGTGTGTGAGGTTGTAGAACTTGATGCAAGAGTTGGGGCTCAGGTCGCTGTTTTATAGTTATTGTACTTTTGCCTCATTGGTTTCTTGGTTGAGATGGACTGTGAACGTTGGCATTACCATGTTTTTGGCTTCCTGTTTCCTTGGTTGAGATGCTCTGTGAACGTTGGTCGTTTCATTTCTTACGTCACAACCGCCGTTCAACAACTTTTAAAAAGCGAAAATATTTTTCCAGGTAATGATAACGCAATGATGTTTTGACGATCTCAGATTAACATCTTTGCGGATCTCACAAAGCGACGAGATCGCGACCTTTGCGGACAACTCTATCGTCGCAAAGACATTTGAGAGATAAATGACCCTATTCGAGCAGAGCTCGAAACCGCCGAATCTCATATCCATTGCGCAGTAGCATTTGACACGCATCAAAGACTTTTGTGTCCGGGTCGAAAGAGAAGGGAATCTGCATTACGGGCAAACAAAAAAGGTCAACAAGGACATAACTCCAGGACAGACAATTTGAAAGAACGAGAATGGCAAACAGTGAACATTTCAGAGCCATGTGTAGCTCGGACTTGGATGTATTGACTTCTGCTTACGATGCTTTTGAGGAAGACCAGCAAACATATACATACAGAGCTGTTGAAGGAGACTGGAAGATTGGGAAATTATCCGACTTCACAAAATCCTCGTTCACGGACGTTGAGCGATGCGGTCATGCATTGCTATTGATATTTCTGCCTGCTGTGGTCTTATCCTTCTCATTCTGCTGCTTCTTCTTGGTGTAGCATCAGTAAGCTCTGTATCAAATTCACTCCTTCAGGAATATCCTCTTTTGGAAGGGATTGACGTACTGTCTATCCGCGGGTCCTACAATTGAAAGACTCTGATCCCACGGCGTCACGACTAGCATATCTAAAGCTGTTACTTGCTTACGAGTTCTGCCTATGTAAGTGTCTATAGGCGATACGATGGATGTTGAGATGAGGCTCTTTGATTGAATTATGTAGCATTTCGACGACTGTCCAGCCCTTGCGATCTCCTACATTTTCTTGCAATGAGCGGACTACCTTCTTGCTGCCAAGTTCCAATCCATGTATATTCTGCTTCTTCCTCGTACTACAAAGGTCACGAAATAGTAAATTTTAATGCAGTCAGTACATGTTCCATCAAGCACCTAGGCCGCTCCCGCTACAATTTCTGCTTTTTAATCTAAGACCGTCCAAACATAAGCCGTCAATCTTTCGAGTGACTCCGTGAGCGTGGATTTCCATGCCTTCTCAGCGCACGTCGTGACGTCATCGGCAATATCCGGATAAACGGTTCGCAACGTTGTAGCAGTCTCTCGGGCCAAGGCTCTGTGCTAAGACCAGATGGGGTGATAGCGGAGGAGGATGAATCGTTTTCACTCCTGAGGGAGAGTCGAAAAGCTCGCTGATGGTCGTCGATGTACGGGCTTGGAGATCGTCTTTCCGCTGTCGCCTTCACAGGCTCTTCCGATCCTGACCTTTGTGAAAATTACGAAGCCACAGCACCAGTGTTCATAGTTATAGCCCATTTTCTCGAATAGACGAAGTTCTTGCTCCGCAAGACTCTCCCACGTGAAGCCAGCCTCGTCCAACTCCTCTGTGAGTGAACGCATCCACCTCTTCTCGACATACCCGACGTCGTCCAACAGGTCCGGATGTACCTCTTTAAGGACAGAAATAATTTTAGCCATCCACTTCTTTTCGTCGACCCAAGCGGTGCGCCATGGTCGGGCCAGAATCAGAATCTTTTGTCGGAGTTCACGGGGAAGGTTGAAGAACGATGTTCGTGGTCGCGTACTAGTCATCTTGTCCTCATCTATGTGCGCCTCAATAGCTTCATTGTCGTCCTTGTGTGCGGTCTTTCGACGGTTACCGAGAACAATCTTGAGCGGTTTCCGCGTTTTGTTGATCGCAGCGGCGTTTCCGGGCGAGGATTTGTACTTCTTCATGACATTCTTGGCAATTATTTTCATGTCGTTAACGAGCGTGTTTGCTTTTCGTTTCTTGGATGCGATTTCGGATGGTGATGTTGGACTTGAGCGAGGCGGTCGAGCTGGCTCTAGCATCTCGCGGGCTGCTCGGCTGTTCACGAAAACGAGCTTAAGAGATTTCCGGGCCTTGGGGTCCTTGTTGGAGGGTGTGTGCTCTTCCGACGTAAGTGACTGCATGTCATTGTCGAGGGTGTCTGCTTCTCGCTTCTGAGCTGCCATAATGGTGATGATGGGCGCGGTAGCTGAGGTGAGTGGTGCTAAGCGCACATGAAGTTGAATCAATTTTGCGACTTTGAGACGTGTTAGATATCCAGTGGTGTGATGATCTCGTGACTCAGGCTTAGAAAATCCCATCCTACTGAGCTAGATCACCTGTGTGTGTTGCTACGCGAAAGGCACCGGGATATTAGAATACACGGGATCCGTCCGCTGATCTGAGATCTGATATCCTCTTGCAAAAGATGTCATTTGGCTTGAGCATGATCTCGGAATCTTGGTACCTAAGGCTGTAAAATGCCTTTATTGCTCAGTCCGTCTAAATGACCAAACACTCCGACACGCGTCAAGTTCCTGATAACATCGGTCGAGATTGCCGCCCTTATCGTAAGACAACCTGATCAAGAGCGCTTTGTTCTTCCACTTTGGCATCAAAGGGCTTCTCCTGCTTCTCCAGTTCCATGAGTTCTAGGTGATATGCTGCATGCGTGAAGTCGTCAGGTGGCCGATTGGATTGACCAATGATACTAGCTTCGTTTGTGGCCGAGCGAGGATCGGCTTCTTGTAAGATATAACCCAAATGCCGGAGAACCAAGATCGCCACAGCAAGTTCCAAAGAACAGCTATAACAATACCGGACTCTTCTTTACTTACAGGTTTGAAATTGAAATCTTGAGCTGGTTGCTGCAGTAGTGAGGCCCTGTGAAATGCATTGTCGTGTAACAATCGGTCGTAGACTTGCGTGAGGTTCGAAGATCGACCTAACGTACCTTCCAGGGGCTTCGTGAACCTGCGCATCCCATTTGTCATATTCTTCTCGTGATTTTCCAAGCCAAATAAGGGAGCTTCTGCTCGTGATCATGAGTGGAGACGATGGAAAGGTGAGTGAGGCTCGAGTCAGAGTGATGCATTCAATCAACATTTGCATGATGAGACGGGATGTTGTTTCGCGGATGAATTTGTTTGCGACGACAGAGGACGTGCAGGAGTTGTACTTGGAACCCTAACCCACGGACTCCGGAGCATGACCACCTCCACCTCTCATCAACTTCACTAATAATCCGCGCCCAGGAGTTCAATGGAAGATGAGACTAGCAGGCTAGTCACTAAGGTCCAAGAGCTCGGCGATATCGAGCTCGCGGCTCTTCTTTGCTTCATTGCCCAGGAGCACTGTATCATCGAGACGGATGAGGAAGAACTTGACAATGTTGAGCGGGAACTTGGTCTGGTATGCTTGAAGACGGATAGCAGGCAAGGCTGGTCTAACAACCATGTTAGATTGCCAATAGAACATTTGGTCTTTCATACGCTGTCGTGAATTGCTCCGAAGAGACGACCGTGGACGACTTTGGCAACGGCATTTTGATTGAGGGCGAGGACGAGGATGTAATCACTCCAGTTCCAAAGCTACCTACGTTTCGTCAAGCTGAGGTATCTAACTGCTCTTCTCTGTGATCTTCTAGTTATTGACTTGAGCAGGACTCTTTCTTCTCCTCGGATGCCCAAGACCGTCGACGCTCAGCGCGACAACCTTCAGAATGCATGGAGAATGGCCAGATAGCGGAAATCATCATCGCGAAGAATCTCAACCTTACGAGTAACCCAGTACAGATACAGGCTTTGGAAGTCAGTCATAAGGAACGATGAATTCTAAACCTGAGCTAACGTTACCCAGCTGCTTCGGGGAAAACGGATTTTCACGCGAACTGCTGTCCATGTCGCGCCCAAACGATTTTTGTTCGTCGCCTTATTGAGCACAGCACATCCCAAGCGGCTGGTGAAGCATTTGGTGATTGATAACGTGACAAATCCTCCTTTTCTCAACTGACAGCCATCTCAGAATGATCAACTAGCCATTTCGCACTGCCACGAGATCGATGACGGCTCAGAAGACGGTCAAGGGAACACACTCCGTGACGATGCCTCGTCTACCGGATCTGTGATCAGATCACCACCAGCCACTCCTAGCAAACGTGGGCGACACACAATTCAAACTTCCAGCGTACCAATAACCAAAGAGGTGAAGCTGGTCCTTCAACGCCAAGACCTCCCATGCCTGTGCTAACAATTCTCTCCATCAGGATATCGACAGCTTGATTATACTGGCATCTAAGGTCCGGCTCAGCTCAGATGTACGATGTTACTTGCATGATATCGTAGTATTCACTCGCATGCATCGAGCTGTCGCAAGTGGTGTCTCTGCTATGGCAACTCGACATCTTTACGCGTTGGTGAAGTACGATCACATCAAGCTAGCTGCATCCAACTTTGCTAACAAATCGCAGTGCGCTTGCGCCTCTTCATGGAATCGATTACGTTACACCGTCGCTGGTCGCTCTCGCAGCACGCAAAATATATACTCATCGACTTGTGATCACGGCGCCGGAGAATGAAAGGAGTACGCAGTGGGGTAGTTCCGTGGAAGCCGTTGCCGAGCTTCTGGAAGGTGTCACGGTCGAGGATATTATTGAAGATGTGCTTGAGACTGTCCAGGTACCGCTCTAACAAAAGAAAATAGCCAGCCAGCAGTTTCAGATAATTCAGTGCTTCGTATTCGTGACCTTGTTGTCCCGCCTTGGATTATATCCTGTCAAGCTGAACCACTGTCGAACCTTACCATTAACAATGCCATTCTCAGAACAAACAATGAACAACAAGCTCAAACATCCTTATCAAAAGCCATCAGCAGAAACCTAGGAATACCCAACTCCCTCACTCCAAATACCGTTATGCTCTGCGCAAAACCGCGTCGTAGTCTTACCCAAATTCATCATCCGGGCTCTGTGGAACCGCCGTTACCACACTGCAAATAAGCTCACCACTTGGAACCAAGGTTCCATCCACCATCGTGAAGTCTTGGCAAAAACGAACTCGCTTTGAACCAACGATCAAAGCGACATTTTTGAATTGTTGAATATAAGTGAAGTCGCACCTACCTACCTGTCTACCCATCCACACTATTTATTTGTCTTCTCATCTCACGCACTCTGAAGATTTGATATACAAGTCTGGGCTCTGACGTAGTTCGACAAACATACAATCAATACACCTCCGTCGAAAAAAGTGAGCTCGACGATAATATTTTTTCCTCCGCTAAGACACGGGCACTCGCTTTATGTGAGTTCGGAAAGACGCGCAAATACAATTCAACCACGGGCGCACCTCATACACCAGGGCAGTGCATACCTTACATTCGCGAATAAAGATCCATCGACGATCGCGCCTTCCAAATACCCAGATTCCAAATCTCCCGCGCAGACAACAAACCAAGATGTCTTATTCAGACACAGAATTATTTTCGGCATGGGCCGACGCTCTACACGAGAACCTTTACACGCTCCCACCTTCGTACAGTGCACGCGCTACTACGGCGCCCATGGCCATCCCGACGCACACGCACAGCTCTTGCGCGAACCCTAATTTCGCGCTCGAAGAGTATACATGCACGGATGTCGTCGCATCGAAGTGTGATGCGATTCTCCTCTCATCAGCGTTTTCTCCGTCTTATGTCAATCTGCCGACGTCGCAAACTTCTTCGTCCGACTTCTCCCCAAGCTCCTCAGAGGAAGGTGCTGAGTTCCTCTTCGGTTGGGCCGAGTCGCGCAGAGAGCGGCGACATGTCAATCGCGAGTTGAAGAAGAATACGAAGTTGAACAATGGGATGTACAGCGTAAAGGAGATGATGGCTATTTTTAGGCAGGAAGAGGAGTGTGGTTTTTGTTTTGGAGAGGATAGTGATGAGTCAGAAGAGGAGGAAGATGAGTCAGATGAGGAGCTTTTTGATGGAGGTGAGAGAGAGGGAAGTGAGGATAGTGATAGCCTTTGTGGTGACGGTGAGGACCACGATGCCGATGAATCAAGTGTAGGGCAGGGTGAGGGCGAAGACATGAGTGGAGATGAAGAGATGGGTGAGGACAACCAGAGTGGTGAGGATGAGGATGGCGAGATGGAGCGTGTTGTTGAGAACTGCAAGAAGCCGAAGCGCAAATTGAGAAAGTCTGTCAGCTGGAAGGAGGATGAAGAACTTGCTGAGATCCGTATTGTCGAGCGAGAAGACCTGTCCATGGACTATGTCTTCGGTCAGGAACGCGCCATGATGATGAAGGAAGATGGCACCAGCAAGTTCGCTACCAAGAAGGCCATAACCGAGAAGGCCGCCGCCGTGGACTCAACCACGAAGGCTACACGAGCCAATTGCCAGAGGATCGATCCGAGCCAGCAAGGAGAGCCTTATGTCTTCGGCCAACAGCAAGCAACAGCCACAAAAGCGCACCTGCCGAAACCCGACTCGCAACAAGAGAAACACTTCGCCTCCAAAAGGCAGCGCACGACCGCGGCAGCATCCGATACCAGAAACATTACCATCGCCCAGAGCCCGGAGGCGGAAGAAGCATTTGTTTTCGGTCAGAAGTCGGGATCTTGGAAGAAGGAACCTAAGTTCAAGTTGAAGCCTAAGCCCGAAACCAGGACTTCAGTCACTGTCGTCGAAGTTGAACCAGAGACTATCGCCCCCGAATCAGAGGAAGCGTTTGTCTTCGGCAAGCAGCCTGGGGTCTGGAGCCAGTCTTAGACTAGAAATAGAACAAAACCCTAGAGTGCTTAGTAATTGAAGAATGTCTGTTCCCTCACGAGCCTGCATCTAAGTCGAAATTTAACACCGGATTTGGCGGTTGTGGTGTGTCGAATCCTTCATGCAACAGTGAGAAACGGCTCCGCCATACTCTATGTTGGACGTTCAAGAGGACGCAGAGGACTGATTACGTCCTCCGTGACACAGTGAGGCTAATCCGTTTGGAATGCGTCCCAGCGGTTCTGCGATAGCCCGATCAGTGGAGTCGACTCAGTCCAGACGACGCGGGAAGATAACGCGACAGCAGGCGACATCTTGAGTATTTGGTGTCCGAGGCTATTTTGTATTGGCGAAGTCTAGAACAGACGTGAACGAAGCAAGCAAAGTGGAGAATTGATATACAAGCATTCTTCAATTGGGACACCATGTTCTTCGCGTCCAGCAAATGTGGTTAGGGCTGACCCAGGAGTGTAATACCGTAAGCCCTTTCCATCCATTCTTGTAGAAGTCGCAGGCTCATCTTCCCAAAAGATATTGGCACAAGAGTCGTTGGTGCGTGAATCCCTAGGCATACACCCATATAGATGGTGGTTTATTCTAACAGTTGTTTTCGTGGAAGAGGATGAATCTTGGTGCCCGACATCCTTCGGGTAACAGTGAAGCTTTCCCTACAGAGCACCAGCCGGGCCCTAGAATATGCCGGAACAGAACCAATCTGAATGCGAGAATGTTCAGGGGATATATTGCGTCTTCATCCATCAATTCGGCTGTGGCCTTGGCAGAATTTGTATTGCTGGAGGCTTCAAGTTATCGCTTCAGCCAGGAGTCTCCAGCTCGTCGTAGTTCCCCCAAATCCCCTCCATCCTCAGACTCGATTCTCCTGTTACTAAGATTTCGTCACTCCATAATTGCTACTGTGTTACGCTGCACTGCCTCTCATTCCTAGCTTCCGACTCCTTGGCCGCCTCAGCTCTGGTCTCTTACGAACAGGCATCCTGTTTGCGATGCCCATCACTTCTCCACATACCCGCAGTCGTAGAGCTACCTAGAGGCGCAGTTGCGACCGAAGATGCCACGTCCAACCCTCCCCGGTCGCCTCACCAGCTTACCAGGCCGCTTGAAGGGCGGTGCTGATTCGCCAAGTTCCCAAAGCCGCAGCTCGTCCCCGAAACCGTCCAACAACCACACCATGCCTGACAAGACTGCGAATCTGATACTGCGGGTGAAAGTGATCAAGGTTGGTTTGGCTGAATGGTAGTCGGGAATTGGCACTTATACCCTCTCTAGGGCAGAGACCTTGCCGCCAAAGATAGGAACGGGACGAGCGATCCTGTGGGTAATATCGTAGCTATATAGCACAACAAGGGATCCTTCTGACAACAACAAATAGTACCTCGTTCTTACACTCGGAGATGCGAAAGAAGCCACCTCGACCATAAATAAAACCTTGAATCCAGTATGGGACCAATCTATCGACATGCCTATTGTAGGCGTGGAGAGCCTCGTGCTTCATGCTTGCTGTTGGGACAAAGACAGATTCGGAAAGGACTATATGGGCGAATTTGAGGTATCTGTCGAGGATATATTTGCGAATCAGAGCACCACTCAAGAGGTACGAAGCTACCGACAATTGCCCTTCATGGTCTACAAGACGCCCTTGGAGTGACGATCTTTCAATGCGGGATCGGTGCCGTCAATCTCTGGCAATTCCTTTCTGGGAGTTGCTAGAGCATTTACCATACCGTCTCTGGCAAGGCATTGTGACTTGATGCGGCCCGTGTGTGAAGAGCACGGATTGTTCAACTGCGAGTCTACAGAAACAGGCTCACCAGTATGCTGACACAAATTTCTAGCCCAAATGGTACCCCTTACAGTCGAAGCGAAACGGGAAAAAGTCTGGTGCTATCACTGGGGCTATTCAGCTTCAGTTCACCCTCCTCGATGCCAGCAACACCTCCTCGTCTCCCCCGCAGCAAGTTCTACAAAAGTTGGCAATGATTTGTGGTGGTAGTGGCAGTCCGGACGCAGATGAGGCAGAAGACGATCGCCTTGCGAGACTGGAGAGTGGTGATCAAGATGATGACGACGAAGATGATCAAGAAGAAAACACTGACGAGGCAGACGACGGCAAAACTTCTGAGGGTTCGGCAAAGAAGAAAAACAAGCTTCGATTGGCGCGGTTGAAAAAGAAGGCGAAGAAACATGGATATGAGTTCTCCGGAGCTACGGATGTGGCAGGAGTACTGTTCGTGGAGATACAAAGGATTGCAGATTTGCCACCTGAAAAGAATGGTACGTTGGATTGCGATGTCTCGCGGACCAGTGAAACTGATCGCTTTTCACAGCTCTTCGTACTGGCTTCGATATGGACCCGTTTGTGGTTACCTCTCTCGGAAAAAAGACGTTCCGTACCCGTGTAGTTCGACATAATCTCAATCCCGTATACGACGAAAAGCTGGTTTTCCAGGTCATGAAGCATGAAATCAATTACTCTCTCAATTTCTCCGTGGTGGATCGCGACAAGCTCTCTGGGAATGATTATGTTGGATCTGCCAACTTTGCGCTCGAGAATGCTGTCAACACAGCTCCGGAAGCCAATCCAGAGAATGGCTTATACAATCTTCCAGATATTCAAGAGCACAGTATTGGTTTAAATTCAGAGGCAAAACGATCCCGTTTCAGATTGCCTATGTCGCGATCGGCGTCTTCCCAAAGTCTGTCCAGAAATGGTAAACCTTCTCTGAGCCGTGAACCATCCGTTGCCTCGTCATCTCCAAATCTGCAGCCAGATGATTTCTCAGCTCCCAACAATGGGCCTGCTCCAACCAGTACGCCGTCACTCGCCCCGACAAGTAATTCCTCTATTCCTCAGGATATGGCTCCCATCACGATCAACGAAGACTTGGATCCAAGTCTGCGGTCCTATGTTATTCCTTTAGAGCTCAAGAACAAGGACCGTTGGGAAGGCAAGCATAAACCAACCTTATTCATCAGAGCCAAATACTTGGACTACAAAGCCCTTCGTCAGCAGTTTTGGCGTGCCATGCTGAAGCAATACGATGCGGACGAAAGTGGTAGAATTGATAAGATTGAGTTGGTGACAATGCTTGACACACTAGGCTCAACGCTACATGAGACTACTATTGACGGGTTCTTCCAACGTTTTGGCCACGAGCATACTGGAGAGATGCCTATTCTGACCTTTGACGAAGCTGTGATATGTTTAGAAGACCAGCTACAACAGACCAACAAGAAGTCACACTGGAGACCATCAATCTTGGGTGTTCCTGGGGCCACGGGTGGCAACAACACTGAAGATGCAGGCTCGACGATGCTGGACAACGGCAGTGCGTCTGGTGTCTCGACGCCGACTCTCGAATCCGGAACACAGACTCCGGCAAACCCACGCCCTTTGCTGTCGACCGGTGTGATACAACCACCAGATCGAGGGAGGGAGGGTGAAGACAATGCGCAACATGACGATCTCGCAGATGACCGGGGCGAAGAGCATGTCATTGAAATTCGAGAGTGCCCAATCTGCCATCAACCTCGTCTCAACAAAAAGACAGACGCTGACATTATAACACACGTCGCAACTTGTGCCAGTCAAGATTGGCGACAGGTCAATAACATCGTAATGGCTGGCTTTGTCACGTCAAGTCAAGCGCAACGAAAGTGGTACTCCAAGGTCATCACCAAGATTGGCTATGGTGGTTACAAGCTGGGTGCTAACTCCGCCAACATCCTGGTCCAAGACCGAATCACTGGTCAGATCAACGAAGAACGCATGAGTATGTATGTTCGCCTGGGCATTCGCCTTCTGTATAAAGGCATGAAGTCTAGCAGAATGGAGACTAAGCGAAGTAAGTGGACTGCACACACTTCCGTGCAACTCATCGGCGACAAGCTGACACAATCGCAGTCAAGAAACTCCTCAAATCATTGAGCGTCAAGCAAGGGGCTAAGTTTGACGATCCTGCCTCAGCTGCTGAGATTGCGTCCTTTGTCCAGTTCCATCAACTTGACATGTCTGAGGTTCTGCTTCCAATGGACAGTTTCAAGAACTTCAATGAATTCTTCTATCGCGCATTGAAGCCGGGCGCCAGGCCATGCTCCGCCCCAGATCGTCCCGAGGTCGTCACTTCGCCCGCAGATTGCCGATCAGTAGTTTTCAACACCCTTGAAAATGCGCAGACCATTTGGGTCAAAGGTAGAGACTTCACGGTAGAACGTCTGTTGGGCGATGCCTATCCTGAGGATGCCAAGAGATACAACGGTGGAGCCCTTGGTATCTTCCGCCTCGCACCACAAGATTACCACCGTTTCCACATTCCAGTCGATGGAATCATGGGCGAGCCAAAACTGATACAGGGAGAATATTATACGGTGAATCCGATGGCCATCCGGTCAGCACTGGACGTCTACGGTGAGAATATTAGATATCTCGTGCCTATTGACTCTGTTGCACATGGTCGAGTCATGGTGGTATGTGTTGGGGCTATGATGGTGGGGAGTACAGTCATCACGCGAAGCACAGGCGAAAAGGTGTCAAGAGCGGAGGAGCTCGGGTACTTTAAATTTGGTGAGTCGCACGTCTCCAATCATTCCAATGCAATCCTAACGACAACGACTAGGTGGAAGCACAATCCTCCTCTTGTTCGAGCCCGGCAAAATTGCTTGGGACGATGATTTGGTGGACAATTCCAATGGTGCTTTGGAGACTTTGGTATGTTTAAAGTTTTTCTTGATGAAGCCAAGGTACTGATGCCTGAACTAGATCCGTGTTGGCATGTCCGTTGGTCACCATCCCGAATACGAAGCATACATGCCCGATATGAAGAAAGACAACCCCAATCCCACCCATGAGGAAATGAAAGATGCTGAGCGCCGAATTGGAGGCGGAAAAGACGATGGGTCTGGTACCAAATCATCCATTGCGTAATGACGACTGAATGAAATCCACGATGTTAAGAATGCTCAACCTGACAGGAAGTTTTGGTACTGAGCGGTTTGCATGTTTGCAATCCGGGATGGTATTATGAGCCCGAGGCCGAAGAAAAGCTTGTGAATGGTGTATACATACATGGCTGTGAGGGGCTCAATGACAGACTATAACATTCAACATGACCCTTCGTTCATGGAAGAGCAGATTTTACCCTGAGGCTGTCTCATTAAAGCCCAAAGAAATCAACAATACATATTCCCCATGCTTAATTTCCAGATTGACTTTTGTGAGCTCCGGGACCATATTTACTAATTTCTTCCAGAATCATCAACACAGATCTGGCTTCAAAGAGAGGCACAAATTCAACTTGAGGAACTGAAAGAAGTGAGGTTGGCCGGGTCTCTACGTGGTGTACTCGCAATGACCAAACATCATTTTCTGAGCGACATCCGGGTCATTCCAGATCTGACATCTACAGCTCACTTATAACATCTCTCCCTCACTCCATCTCCATCTCCCCCCAATTTTCTACCACATCTCTCACCAACACCTCACTCCCCTCAAACCAAGGACTACTAGATCCCGTAACGCACCCCATCCTCGATCAAAACACCACTCACGAACGAATTTTCCAGCAAACACGATGGAGAGAATAAAGCGAAAAACGAGTCCCATGGTTGTGATTCCGTATAAGGAAATGAGGAAACGAAAGGATGAGATTAGGGAGATGAGGCCGGTGGGTGTGGTTCCTTGTGAGGAAATGGGGAATCGCAGGGAGGAGATTAGGGAGATGAGGAAGATGGGTGGGGTTCCTTATAAAGAAATGGGGAAACGCAGGAAGCGAAGCAGGAGTCCGGTGGTTGTTATACCGTATAAAGAGTTGAAGAAACGCGGGAAGCATGGGAGGAAGAGGGTACGGTTTGATGTTTCAACTGTAGAGGATGAGGAGGAGGAGGGAGAGGTAGACTGTGTCATCATCACAGAACCCAGACAACGCTTGCCAAGTCCCATGGTCGTTATCCCTTATAAAAATCCACACTTCCTGGACTCCTCAGGCTACAACCTCTCCGCCTCCGCCTCCAGTCCCACGAAAGCCAACACAAACACCCCAACCACCAACGCCAAAAAACATAAACGGACTTCTTTCCTCTCCCTCCCCGCCAAGCTCCGCTATAAGATTCTGGTTCAGCTCAGACCCAGACATGGTAGCTGGAGTGGAGAGAAAGAGTTGATCAGGCGGACAGTTAGGTTGTTGGGGAAGGTGCATGAGGTAGTGAGGAGGGATATGGGTGTTGTGGAGGCGATGTGGAGGGAGGAGGGAAGGGGGGAGGGGGTGGTGGGAGTAAGGGGATGGGGTTGTTTAGGGGAGGTGGTGTAGGTTCACTGCTTCAATCATAGCTGTGATGGCCGGACTGATTGTGAGGGGATGGGAAGAGGAATTTATGAGATTGGGTGGGGAGCGATGGAGGGACAAATTGGAGATCTTCGGCTGGCTTGATTCATGGTTGGGTATGGGTTGTGCTTTGGATATGGACAGATCATTCGGGCTTTTGGTGCGGGAAATTGATGATGGGTCTCTTGAAGCAATGAGGCTTTGGATCGATCTGGATACAAGGATCCAGTAAGTTAGTCCAAAATTTCTTCCAGGATGACATATCTGGACATAAAGATAATTCTTCCGAAATATCATTCCTCTTTGCTTTCACGTTTGGATTGGTTAAATCATCTAATATCAAGCTTCGCAAACCCAAGCACGCCTTCCAGAAGCAAGAGTCAGGAGATGTTTCTCGACCTTCGCGGCGGTGATGAGGGGGCTTGGTTGACCATCTCAAGCGTGGAAAGCCTGGTAAGTATGTGTGAATCTTATCGGGTGTCTAGATACATTGACGCATACAGAAACCTCAAAACAGAGCATTGCACATACTACTCTCCACCTCCATTGCTACAGAAAGTCCCGGGTCTGATAGTACTACAGAAGCCGAAGCATCTGGTGTATGTCGCTTTTGGAACTTCTATTACAGATCCGTAATCATAGATTGAACCGATAAGTCTGAATCGAAGCCGTATACAACTCTTCCTTCCACACACCACACAAGCATCATGACAGATATCTGGCCATCCCCTCCCATCATCGTCCCAGAACAAGTCAAACAACTCATCACCCGCTTCTTCGACATCAGTGACTCCACAGACCCAGATTCAGGAAGCTCATTCGCCGAAGAACTCTTTACGAAAGACGGCTATTTCAAAACACACAGGACATGCATCTTCCGGGGCCACGATGGTGAGATATATTGTCCCCTTCTCCCTAAATTTCTGGCAACTTCATCCTTATCCTCACCCCCCTCCAACCAGAAATCGCGTCCAGCCGCCCAAGCAACCTACCCATCATCGCTTACCGCAAACACCATTTCATTAAGATCTATACCAACGACTGTCCTGCCACCGATTTGCTTGTGCTAGGAAATTTTGAGATTGGGTTCAAGACCGGAAGTGTGCTGCTTTTGGACTTTACGGCTAGGTTTGTTGTTGATACCGAGGAGGGGAAGTTGAGATCTGTGGAGGTGTTTTCGGATGGTGGGGAGAGTAAAGAGGCTTTTGAGGAGGCGATGAGGGGGTGGGACGAGCGGAAGGGTGGGAAGTGAGGTGGTTGGTGAAGCGACAGCAAACATCTTGCATTCGTATTGAATGAACGAATGGCTGTTCCCTCTTTGGAAAAGTCGCTTGTGAGCTCTTATGATTGGTGTTTAGTTTGTTGAGATAAAAGTTGCCCCTATATGCCGGTCTTTTGGCGTTGAAGCCGTGCCTTGCCCATTGCGCGAGTATTGTAGTAGTTCTCCAGTTATATATCTCAGTACGCCTTGGATAGGAACAGTGGTCTGATCAGTGGCTGCCGATGTGGACAATCGAAGCTGCATGTCTTGGAACATTTGACGCTGCTCCGCCTGAACCTGTTGCTTCGAAGTCTTGACAGCTATGATGAAATCGTCGCGGTGCGCTGGGAGGGCACCTGTGATCTCGGATGTATCTTCATTGACTTTCAACACTCTTGGATGCATTTCTGGACTCGAATGTTTAGCATCGTCAACGGTCCAAGTCAGTGCGCCATCATAATGAACTTACCTACGAATTCAGCAGACCCATTGTCAGGCTAAGCGACGTTCTTTCAGCGTTCAGGCTAACTCGTAAACCGTCCATTTGCGATTTTCCGAATACTGACCATTCCCCTCTATCCTTGCTACCAGACTTCACGAACTCCATCAGCGACATCTCAATTTCTCTCACAGCTCCAGGGCATCCCGCCAGAACATGTTTCAAATTAGTAAGGGTGCTTGGTGAAATGCTACTTGTAGGATCCGCACAATCCTTACGAAGAATGTTGAGCGTGATCAAAAGAGACGTAAGCTTTCCTGAAGCATCGTGAAGATCTTTGCGCAAATGACGAAAATCGCGCTCAAAACTGGTGATGGTAGCAGCTGCTTTGCCGAGCAACGCCAGCAACGCTGTCAACGATAGACAGTGGATATGCCATCCTCAAGCTTTCGGGGGAAAAAAAAATAGCGTTAAGACGGTCGAGTAAAAGAGGCAGAGAGAGGGGGAGAAGAGTGCTTGGACATGAGAAGCAGGGACTTAGGTCTCACCAAATCCAATCCCGTATTGTACTCTTACTGTAAACGTTCTGTTACGACCTCCGTAGCCTATGCAACAGCACGAAGACTCGCGGATAATTTTTGCTTCCAAGACTAAAAAGAATCTTGTTTGCAACAGCAAGTGCATCGATTGACGCTTTGCATTGCTCTTACAGCAGGTTTCCAAAAAGGCTTCTTGGGGAGGAAGCATTCTTCACCGAAATCCTTAAGGCCTGTTGACTGAACGCTTTGAGTCTTGATGCCGTGCGAGATACCACCTTTGACCATCATCCCATGCCCCTTTTCTCCTCTCGTCATGAGATAGCCATTACAACTTTCTATCTTCGGCCAAAAGATGGCAGGTAGAATGTTGTTCGCGCCGTGTATCTTTCGCGTTATCTTGGAACCGTGCGATCCGAAACCGGGTAAAGTCTCCACACGCACATGCATCGCTCAAATGTACTGGCCCGCTTCTCGATATACTCGGACATGCATTATACATGTTAATATACTTAATATATATTTTAGTATATATATTCGGGCCGAATATATCCGAGACTGCGTAATATATATCCGAGTATATTAAGAAGCGGCCGAGTACGTTTAAGCGATATATATACTCTAAAATAGTATAAATAGATAATATCATGGTGTTTCTACCGCGGATTTAAGTAACTATACTAAGTATAATGATGGTGATGGTGATGGTGATGGTGATGGTGATGGTGATGGTGATGGTGATGGTGATGGTGATGGTGATGGTGATGGTGATGGTGATGGTGATGGTGATAGGATAGTAATGGGATAGCAATGGCGATGGTGATAGTGATAGGATGGTAATAGGATAGCGATGGCGATAATGATAGTGATGGTGTAATAGGTAATTAGTCCGGTAAATATATATCCGAGTACATGTATTTTAATGCATGTCCGAGTAACTACAGAAGCGGGCCAGTACATTTGGGCGATGCATGTGCGTGTGGAGACTTTACCCGGATCCGAAACCACTTACAACAGGTCCCGTGATATCGTAGAGACAGCAACCTTCCTCAAGGCTATTCAGGCTGCATGGCCAAGAGAATACCTTATGCATCTCGTATTCGGATCCCGGCAAACTCGTACGACGAGCTTCGATTCGCTCCCTTATCATCTGTGAGAAATGAAGACTTTGGAAAACTCCGCTTCCACGCGTAGCTGGGAGGGTGAGAACCGAAAGCCGTCATATATCGACCGCTACAGAACGAAAGCTGGAATTGAGGCTGAAATGCGTGGAGGTGAGGTGAGGTAAGGTGAGGTTAGATCTGTAATCCAACTCTTCTGCTTACCTTACCAAATCTCATAGAAGGGCCGAATGCAGAATCCACTACAACCCTCGAGCCCATCTTTCTATCCTCGGGGGAGAAGGAAAGTGCGGTATCAAGTACGCTTTAGGGGCTTGTTGAGCATGGTTTTTTGCTATCTGTATTGATCTTGGGATCGGAGAGGAGAGGGTTGCGTAGGAAGTGGTAGGATTTTGGGAGGGTTGGTGGGGTGATGGGTTGTTAGGTGGGTTTGTTAGGGGGAATTAGATAGGCTCGTACCTTCACAGTATATCAGATCCCAGCTGACTACCTCCAATACAAAAACCCCTTCCCCCTTTCCATATTTCACTTTACACTCCTAAACTCATCCCAAACCAACATCAAAGTCATACGAACAGAACCCAAAAACTCCCTCAGCAACACCCAAGCTGAGACGTTTGATATTCACCACGGCTAAGTAAATGGTGATCGTGTTTTCTATCATCTGGAATTTTAGTAAAGTATTGAAAACATAACATACTCGAGATGACCGCCGATCAATACTAGTAGTACGTCTGGAAATTGTCTCATTGTCTTTGAAATCATGGATTTCAGCTAATCAGCAGTATTCTCTTGGTTTGAGATCGATATCGAGAGATTTCCGGACAAGACGATCCGCAGAATCACCTAGAATTTACTGATACCAAACTAAATCTGGGGTGTTTGTGTCCAAGAGAAACACGCCATAAACATAATCAGACCGAGCCCTACATGACATACCTATCCTATCTATACTCACCGCTATACATGATAAAAATAGCTCAAAAGAGTCCTCCGTATTTCAATCCGTCCTCTGCCACCCATCAACCCCAAAAACCTTACCCTGCCCCTCTCCAACCCACCTCAACTTCCAGTCTGGTTTTTCCATTTTCCACTGCGACACAGGGATCGTGCCCGGCTGACCCTCCAACCTAGGGAAATCGTCATCATGCCAGATATACCTCTGTCCCACCTCAGATTCCTTTGAGTCTTCGTTCCGCACTAGACAGCTGTCTGAAATGGCTTGGACAAGCTGATCATTGACCAATACGAGCGCACCGCTATGCCACCCAGCCGCTGCTACAGAGAGGGCAAAGTAAGCTCCTAAGCCATCCTCATCTTTTGCTGAAACCTCGGGTCTCTTCTCCCAACCATTGCCCATTTGCTCAATCCATTCACTTATCAATCCCTGTTCTGGTGGAATAGCAGTTATCAGCCTCCTCCTCTCTTCAGATTCATCGTGATCTTTGCCTCCTGCAGCAAGGAAGCGAATCCAATTCTCTTGCTCAGGGTGAAACCAGATTTTACGTCCTCTGAAATAGGCATGAGGGAGCAGATCGCCGTCGCGATTCCAGCGATCATACTTGATGCCCCGAAGCATGCCAGGCGGAAGACCCATATCAACACCCCTTCCGAGGCCTAGAGCGCCCTTTCCGCCTGGCTCACGGCCGTAGGAAGAAATAGTGCCGTCCGCATGAAGAGCATGATAATGGTAGTCGCCAAAGGCTAGCTGCACGACCCCTGTGTTCTGCAGAGCAGGAATGATGGTTACTGCTGGACGTGGCGACTCGTTGTGACCCAAGACTTCCTTTGAATATGCTGATAGATAGTCCTGATCTGCGATTTGCACCGCACCGTCACTCTTGAATACAGCAAACGTGCGGAATGACCCGTTCACATCTGTTGCGGTTGGGGTCAAATCTTCACTCGATTTGGACTGCAATTCTTTGAGCTCAATACTGTCGTGAATGACGCCAGATTCACTTGTCCAATGAATGCGCGCAGCAAACACCTTCTTGAGATGCGTGACGAAGACGACAAAGTGTTCAAGGACGATATAGTTGATCACCTCGCCAACTTCTGCTCCGATCAAGCGTGTCGCTTCATCAGGCTCTCGTTGCTCGCCTACAGGGCGTTGATAGCCGCTTCTCGGAACGACTACCCACTCCTCGATCTGCGTGGCGTCTTCTGGATTTCCGGTGTGAGTTACGATATCCCATAGTACGATGCCAATGCCAGGAAGAAAAGCAGAACTCTTGTTCCAACCCGCTATTACAGAGCGAACCTTCCCTGAACCAGCACTCAGATTACTGAACGAAACAGCTGTGCCTGGCGCTCCTGTCTGACTCCAGCTCCAAACAGTGCTATTGTCCGACAAACCAAGGACATGATTTCTCCCAGAAGAAAATTGTCGGATAGCGACGCGGGCGCCTGTATTACTAATGGTGGTAGGGAACTTCATCGTCATGTCGGTCTGCTGGCTGCGATTGAACTCCCTTTCGCCATTGAGGACACCAACTGTATATAGCATTCCCTTGTCGTTCAAGATAGTCGTGGACCATCCTCCACATTGTAGATCTGCAATCACACCAAGATTCCGAGCCTGTGTCATTTCTTCTGGCCATGCCTGATCGGTGGGTATATGGCGTGTTGCCGCGACCCTCGGTACCGGTCCCATGCCTCGTATGTGTCGTGGATTATTCCTCTCCTCCACGCTATGGCCCAAACAGCCGTTTGTATTCTGACCCCATGTATATACGCGGCTTTGTGTGAGGAGCCGTTTGTAAAGTCGCTTCCAATGTAAGCCGTCTGCCTCGATAGTGGGTCTATTTGGCACACGGAACTTTGATCGAGTAGCTTGGCCCCAGTAGCCGGCGTCCGAGTGAAAGCCGGGGTGTTGCAGGGACCGGCATGTCGCACAGAGCGAAAGGAAGCTCCTGGCATCGAGGTAGGGGATTATGAGGGCGAGGATGTCGGAAGGGAGGTCTGAGAACTGAGTTTTCGCCATTTCTTGTAGAGTGTGCTGAGTTCGCGTTCTATCTTCGTGATGGCTCAGCGATATTCCGATAAAGAGAGCTGTTGGTTTTGGTATGGTGGTGCAGGTCTGGAATCACCAGACGTTGTTTACTGCGTACGTCATGCTCTCAGGCACGAACGGAAATTTATCATCCGCTCCGTTCAAGGAACGTGATTCTCAGCCTCCTTATTCAAAGCAACCTAATTGATCATGTTGTGAACAAGATCAATTTCGACGTGTTTCTGGCGACAATTCCTATTGTGCAATCTCCAGGAAATTATCGATATTAAGCTTTGCACCACGGGCTCATCCCGATCTCACCGTAGCCACAACCTGCTCTGACATTCAGGTCATCCTTTCGAAGTGATACTCCTCAATCTTTGAAACAATTCCCCGGGGTTACTTCCGAAATCACAAGGCCCCACAAATCTATAGTATTTGCCCTCAATCAACCAAACCGCATCGTCACCTATATATTGCGAAAAAAGCACGAATACCACGAATCGACCAATCAAAAAAACGCCCCCTCAAACAACGAACCCCAGGAAAACGTAGTAAAAAAGCAAAAATAAACCCTCCGAAGCCTTGTATTTCTTGGGCTATAGTGTTATAAGTATTCCACAAAGAAAACCCCCGCTTCCTCCGATTCGCATACAACAGAGATAATGGTGTTGAATGGATCGGTAGTCTCAATGACTTCTGTGAACCAGCAATCCTATGAGCAGTCACACAATCAAATTTCTCCGGCCAACCTCTCAATGCAGCAAGACCCACGCTTGAGTCACCTAGGCGGGCTCCAGAAGTTTCCTTGGCGATTCATGAGTAGTGACACTGCCTTGGGCACTGGAGTGGTTATGAGCGGACAGTATGATTGGGCATCTGAGACTGAATGGATTCGTGAAATGAGTCTGTGAGCATGTCGTTGGTTTGTACACGTCGAAAAAGATGGAATTTGAGATCCCATCGCTCGGTTCGTCAGATCGCAATCTTTGTTATTTCGACACGATCGCTGACTGCTATTCTTACAATTCCACATCTGTGCCGATCTGGAATGCCCAAAGACGGCCTACATTTTTGTGCCGTCGGCCTTTAGTACTTCATGCCATGTTCATTGGCATAAGTTTCATTTTCGAGGTCATTGCTCGTTACATGTGCCCAATAAACTTTTCTTCCTCATATTTTGATGAGCTGATAGCCTCATGCTTTTGGCTTGCCTTTCGGCGTGCCGCTGCGAATACGTTTGGCTCCCGGTCTCTGGAGATGATTTGGTGGAATCCATGAGGAGTCGAATGAAGAAGCTGTGACTGCCGGACCATCGGCACCGATGACCGAGATTTGCTCCGTCGGAGCCACAGCAGTCTTCTTGCCTTGTGTGGAAGCCCTGGCACGCTCGCCACCTTTTCCGTGGCGCCTTGTCTGTGGAAACAGAGTTTTGATCCAGGTATTGTAGATGAAAAGGAGGGTCCCGCCAAACATGGCTGCGAGGAGGAGATATATAAATATACTGCAAATTGTTAGCATGAGAGCACATTGACATGTCTCCATTGGAGTAATGCGGCATCCGAGCCGAACCAGTAGCCATCATTTCTTTCTCTTGTACAGCCCATGAGACTCATGCAGACCTTGTGGAGGTCCAAATTGTGTCCCTTAACCAAGAGACCATGCGACTCACATCTGGGGGTCCAAAAACGAGACCGGCGCTTCAACTACCGCGACTGTAGAATTGAAGACGGGAATTTGGAAAGCATTTTCGCCCTTCTCTACAACAGCTCCTAGCAACAGCCGCAGATGCTGCGGGTATAATTCTTGAGCAAAATTGTACGTCAAGCTCTGGTTTGTGCCAGCGGGGACCTCCACGTTGTACTGAACCGTTGTAAGGTTTCGAACGATATGAGATCTCGGCTTCTCTGGACCTTCAAGAGTCCATAACGACCCGCCGATCCTGCGGACACTGACTGGTTCTGGTTCGGCGTTGGAGAAGGAGAGAACAGCTTGCGTGGCATGGCCATTGACGAGCTTGACGCCAAAGATCTCGCTATTGGGAAAGGAGGCGGTGACTGCGACGGATAGTTGCGGGACTTCGTCGACCATGGCCTGGCAATTGATCAGTTTTTGTGTCGTGGACTTCCATCAAGTGATGTCATGGTGCTGCTCTCGTCCGCATCATACAGGGGAGGAACGCCTACCTCTTGCGCAGCTCGAACTGCTGACCCGATGATGGCCATGTCTGCGAGAGATGATGGCTTGCGGAGAAGAGGACAGCTGTTACTTGTGGTGACACCGACTTGAACGGGAGGTGATGGCAGCAGGAAAGGCGGCGGCCGGCAGGTGACCCGAGTATCTGGAGTGGTATGGATCCATCCCCAGGCGTAACCGCGAGAGCTTAGACGCGGGGAGATGGAAAGGGGTTTAGTGGCCTATGCAGTTGCAAGGAAACGCCCTGGTGCCGCCGCTAAATGTCAAACAAACTTTTGGACGATCCGAAAGAAGAGACTTGTCCATGAGCGTATCGATAACACAATATACATGGCGACCAAGAGAAAGCCAGGAACGTCGGGTGCGGGGAAATGGTGACTGAGATAGAATGAGCCTGCGTGCTTGCTTTGTCCACAGGGGAGGAGACGGAGTCCATGGTGGTGTTGGTTGTGGTGGTGGTGGTGATGGCTCTACGGCGTCGCTGAGCGAGGTCGAGGTCTTGCAAATCTTTATCGTAGGTAGTGACACATGTCCCGTTGAAGCCACGATTAGAAGCGCTACGTGTTTAATTTCATCATACATCGTATTATCAGTGGCGTCCTCCGTCTTCACCACCGCTGGGAGAAAACAAAATCTTCAGTTTGAACAGAACAACCATCTCCACATATTACACTATAAAGACCCCCGCAAGATCCTCCTCATCCTCCATCTCCATCTGCAACGATCCTCACCGTCACCGTCTCCGTCTCACGCGCGCTCACTCTCCCTGCATGAGAGCGCCTCGCCCTCGAGTCTTTCCTGTCTAATACCATCCCGTGCCTCACCTCCTCCGACTCCTCCATTCCACACGCGCAACACTTTTCGCGACCTCAACCACTTTAGCTACTCTCACCGAAGTCATCGGTGGCCTCCAGATGACACACCAGACTTCGGCCTTTTTCTCGCGTTACAGCGCCACAAGCAATTCCACTTCTGCAACAATGTCGCCAGCTACCAGTCCAAGCACCAATGGAGCGATTCGTGCCACTGAGAACGATCCTGTTGTAGAGGCATGGTCACGCTATGAGCGTCTCAAGGCCATCGAGAATGAAAAAGACTCATTCATTAAGGTACGGATTTCTTTTGCTGCCTCAATCCGGGGTAATTATCAAAAACACATTGGCTGCTAATGTTATCGGCAAACTTCTTTCCTACATTATCGGAGAATCGGCGCCTATAGGTATAGGTGGTTGAAAAGGATTTTTGGACCCAGATTTCGTGACTTCCAGGCACCATTCCGCTTCACTTGGGCTGACGGTACAACTTAGGAAATTCTCTGGCGCTACGAGTTTGTCGTGAACCAGAACAATGATTATGCCTTGAAGTTAGCCGAAGCAAAACATCTCGCCACACCTTCATCCGCTCGAGAGCTTCAGAAGCAAGTTCTTCTTCTTCACAAGGCTCTGGTGAGACTTGCGCGAAATCTATCGGCAAACAGGTGGATTCTAATTTTCATTTCAGGATCGCGATCCCTTCGTTCTCGTTCTGGTCGATGCCGATGGAATGGTTGTAAGTATTCCATCAATGGCCATGTTCTTGGTCAGGTCCAGATGCTCGAGCGTACCTGAACATGCACGAAGTCGTCCGCCAGGTCACCCTTCAGGTCATGGTTGCTGGGTGATAGATCTCTAGCACTTCACCTGTTGCCAGACATCCAGCGCTGTCAGTCTCCATCGACTTGCCAATCAAGGCAGCAGGGTTCGAGACATCAATCACCTGACCGTAGCGCTGCTCAACCTGAGTTTCGGTCTTCACACTAACGTCTGCCACAGTTCCACGATGACCTTGTCTCAGATGGTGCTCACGGCGGCAAGAAGGCAGCAAAGATGCTAGAAGAATCGGTGAAAATCTATGTACACGAAATCGTGCCAGATTTACCAGACTCCACCAAAGTCGTGGCCCGATTTTATGCCAACGTGGAAGGTTTAGCTGAGACATGCTGCAAGGCTGGCATCGTTACATCTCCTCAGATAAAGAAGGAGTTTGTAAAGGGTTTTACTCAAGGTCGCACTTTGTTCGACTTCGTCGATGTTGGTTCTGGCAAGGACCGTGCTGATGAGAAGGTTATTGGTGAGTTCGTTCCAGATCGCACAACTGTAGACCCTAGGTGTGGTTGCCATCGTCTCTAGACCTCTCTCTCTTGGGATTGCCTGGGCATCTGCATACCATTGATCTCCATTCGATCATCGCTAATTCAAAACAGAGACTTTTAAGCTACATGCGCATGATTACCGTTGTCGGCATATCATTCTCGGCTGCTCGCATGACAACGGTTTTGTGCGATTGCTTGAAAACTACGTCTTCGACGATTTGGTATTTCCTCGCGTCACCCTGCTCGAAGGCGTCCCATTTGAGAAAGAATTCGACTCTCTTCAGTTTTCGAGACAACGATTTGGCACCTTGTTTAGGAACCAGAAAATTGCTTTACCGTCGACCTTGCCGCCTTGGGCTGTCCTCGGCAGCGATTTTATACCGGCTCGCAATGGGAACATGACGCCTTCCGACTCTGTGGCTTCTCTTGACAACACTGGCAACGTGCCGCTTACCACATGGGCTAGCAAAGCCAAGGCTGCTGCTGCTATGCCGGTCACGCCACCATCTGCCAAGCTGAATTTGGCTTCATCCAGCCCAGCAGGTATCCCTCGAAATCGAAAAGGACAGCGCGTGGATCCTACGTGCAATTTCGATAAAACCGAAGTGGATCGTGTACGAAAACTCAAGATGTGTAATGTTCATTACCTACGGCAGGAATGCCCGTATGGAGACACGTGCACCCACCAGCATGATCGCATCCCCACAAAGACGGAGCTTGAAGCCTTGCGCGTTGTAGCACGTATGGCAGCTTGCCGTAACGGCAGCACTTGTGAGGATATCAAATGTATTTATGGTCATCGCTGCCAGGCACCTCCTCGTTTGGACAAGACCAAGTGGACCAGTTCTGAAGGGGGAAAGACGTGCATTTTTGGGTCGGATTGTGTCTTCCCTGGGGAGTTACACAATATCGACACGAATATTGTCAAGACGGTCAGAATTTAGACAAGAACTTGAGTTTTTATCGACCTGACGAGCGAGCCACTGCAGGTTGTCCCCGGCTTTCAAGGGCCATATGGCATGGCTGTATTAGCCTCTGTCCTAAGGACACAGCAATTGATCGGTGGGTTATCCATCAAGAGTTGTCCTCGTTTTGGGTCTTGCTTTCGGGAATATCGATTAGCATGTAAATTCATGATGGGCATGCTTTTAAATCAGTGCCAAAGTTCTTCTTTTATAAATACCGTTGCACTCAAAATATGATTGACTGAATCGTGACGACCTGAAAGAGGTGCCAGTTATATGTCTACGACTAAGTGGATGAGGCTGATTATGCCACGTCCGACGATCGTAGCAGCTCATGAAGTATTCAAAAGCACCTCGCTGCAGCAATATCGCGCTGATACTCGGCGACTTAAGCGGATTTCGTTCATTGTTCTGGCTATGCTGTCCAGCTATGAATACAAACGCGCTAGAGATGACTGATGAGGCTGAAATGAGACGCGCTCGTGCCGTCGCGCTTAGTAGTTTCGCGGTAGAATTGCCTACAGCCGAAGCTGGCCCACTCAACACGATCTTCCATTAGGCACAACCTAACTAGACTTAGACATTTCAGCTCCACCCTTTAGTCTTGCGAGATCGCGCTGCCGACGTGAAACGTAGCTCAGGATAAACTCTCAGGAGTTTGCGGGCTCGTCCGATCAACTATGGCTCTCACGGCTTGTGCTTGCAGATTTCATTGTCAGCTTAAATAATAATATCAAGAAGCTCACCGCTTAGTTCTTCCCGGGCTGTCAAACGAATTTCCTTCCTTGCACATACGCTCACCACAATCGATTCTCTTCTCAACGATATCATGGCCGCGCCGTGCCAACACGCGGCTCGAAACCGAACAGCCTCTACCTCATTACCCCTATTGCTCGATCACCAAGCAGATAGGAGCTCAACCTCTCATTTGCACTTCCTACCCGCCGAAATCATCGAGAACATTGCGGCGAGCCTCGAGGATGAATTGCTCGACTTCCGGTTGTCCTGTCGCAACGTACAACAGAAGACATGGATTATGTTCAGGGAGAGATACTTTGCTTTGAGATAAGTGTGGATGGAAAGGCATTCTTTGGACACGTTGGCAGCAATCTCAAAGTATGAGCCGCTTGCATCTGCTGTCCGCGAAATAGTCGTCGCTACGCACTACTTTCCCTGCAGTGAAGAAGAGGATTTTGAGGAAGCTTACTTTCGCCCTGGCACTGATGCGTTCACCCGTCGTGACCTTGTCACCGATCAAACGACTCTCTTGCACGGCGGATTCGCGACTGCGGTTCTCTCCAACTCTTTTCCACGCTTTCCAAATCTCAAGCATCTGGGTTTTGGCGAAGCTTATACAGTGGTGAAACCACCCAGTTATGCACGAGTAGACTGGGCAATTGTTCGCAAGCACTACCTCTCAAACAGCATGGTGAGATTTTACACCAAACATAAGCTTTATCCAACGCGAGGTTTGGACTGGCACCCCGAACTTCACGATGAGATACAGTTT
This sequence comes from Venturia effusa, assembly GCA_007735645.1. Lineage (NCBI taxonomy): Eukaryota > Fungi > Ascomycota > Dothideomycetes > Venturiales > Venturiaceae > Venturia > Venturia effusa. Next base: position 875,658 of record CP042201.1, on the reverse strand, counting down.
GTCATCACTTCCATGTGGTTGGTTGTGCTCACCGCAATCAGCCAGGCCGGGCTACAATTGGAATCTTTCAGAGTGAAGCGCTGTCTCGGTATCAATATCGACAGCTTCAGTTCTTGCACAACTGCTCTTTGTCATTCTCTCCAGGCTTCTTGTGGCAGTACTTTGAGAACGCTACACTTAGTTTTCCTCGGCCCTGTTGACAGAGAACAAACTGAATTGATGCCATGGATATATTGCTTTCCTACCTTCCTCGCCAATTTCCCCAATCTGGAAGAATTGATGCTGCAATCTCGCGCCATATTTGGCTTCGATCTCTGCATGCTTTCAGAAGCAATTCATCATCTCCCAGTCTTTACCAGATTACGAAGACTCACCTTGACCGAATTATATGTCAACTATGCTCACCTCCTGGAGTACTTGGGTAAGCACAAGACGCTCGACAAACTTGCACTCCACTGGGTGGTCTTCCAAACAGCCGACCCAAGCCAAAGCGCATGGAGCTGCTTTCTCGCAGCCCTGCCTAAGATTCTGGACTTGCAGCGTCTGGAAATCACCGATCCTATACAAATGCGAGGATTGTGGCGCGTGGGTGACATGGATGAGAACATTGATTTCACTGTTAGCGACTGGCAAAAGGACGCTCGGGAGATGATATTGGAGCAGCCGGACTTCGCTGCCAAGTTGCAGCGCGCTGTCGAATCTATCACGATTACGGACCGGCACGACTGGAGTGGTCCCAAAAGAATTTACTGGCCTGATGACGACCCCGCCCAAGCTTCTGGTGGCGAGCAAGACGCGAGCAACGGCATTTCCTGGACCGAATCTCCTGAGACAGGAGATAACGAGGAGGGCTAAGAGAACACACATTTTGGGGAACTTTCGGGCGCCTTCGAATTGAGCAGACTGAACGACGAGCCTTCTTGGATGGTCTTTTACCCGAAGGCTTGACATCCGATGGACGTCTACCATCTAAATTCATGAAGTTTGAGCACCGCTCGTGGTCAAGCATAGGTCCGCACTTGCGTCTTCTAGCACTTTTATGTTAGGTGGCCGCGCTTACGCACTCACTGATGCGTCACACCACAATCTTGACAAGAGCGCCAACAGCCAGGCTCAGAGTTTCTCGCCTTCCCTACTATCACCTTCGACCCCGATGAAAAATATCACGTGATGGCATCGTCAATCACTTCATAGCATCCATGACTACATACTGGCAAGTCCGTACTCAACATGTTTTCCCTGCGTCAAAGCTCTCATTTTGCTGGAAATGCCAAGGTTCGTACGCAACGAAGAATAGACATGGGTCCACCCTCTTCCTCCACCTTTCGGCAGCGGATCCAACCAACGGCCCATTCGTGGGCCCCATATCATCTTGGCAACGAGCGCCATGCCAGTACAACGTAGACATGTGTTCAATCCACCCTTTTCTCCTCTCCCTCCCTTGAATCATTCAGCCCAGGCGCTTATGAATCTAAGCACCAACCGATCGCGCAAACTACCCAAGCTCCAACCACTCAACGCCTTCCCCGTCTCAACCCTTCTCACTATCCAGCAGGTAGGATAACAGACGCCCCCTTTCTGCCTTGCAAGGTTTGGCCTAATAGTCGGACCTAATAGCATCTGTACTATAATCCCCAACGCGATCAATTTGTTGGCTGGAGATCGCTTACAAGGATCCCTTCGGTCTTATATACAGTTCCGGGATATTCCTCCACGTACTACGTAATTACTGTTGCCGTACCCGCGCGTTTATCATTATTATTGGATGAACCCTACTCGATCTACGCTCCAATGCCCTTCGGTGCAAATCGTGCGATCTGGGATTTTTCGGTGATGTCGGTAGGAGGTGGGAAGTAGGAAGTAGGGGGTATTACGTAATACTTATCTGGAGACTGTCTATCGTACTACGGAAGCTAGCGGGAAGAGTATTAGTTTCTTAGTTCATTAGTTTATCCATCCATCCCGCTATAGTAAGGGACGGGGAAAACATTGACAGTTGATACTATATCCAATTAAATTTCCCCTACATTCTTATTACCATTTTTCAGACACACATACACACAAATACATAACTCAACACCCGAATTCCACCCATCCCTCTCTCACAACCCATCTCCCCCCATATCCAGTCCAATCCCAACACCCACGCCCCACCCCGATCCAATGCAACCCAACCCAACCCACACATGCTTGCCGGTACAAAGAATACGGCATCGGACGATTCGAGGGAACGGAGGCGGATCTGCCGATACGGGCCGATTTCCCATCATCCCGTTCCGTGTCCCTTGAGGAAGGAACGCGGCCCAGCGGCAGGCAATATGTACTATGGTATGTATGCCTCATCCCACCTCGCCTCGTCTCGTCTCGCCGCGCTCGTGAGAGAGGCATTCTGTTCTGGGGAGATCCCGATGATGTGGTATTACTTGGTATTACGTGGTAGAAATGGAGGTCAGGATCTTGGGGCGGAGGCGACGTACGATTGCGGTGGGGTATGTAGTGGTGTTTGTGTTTGGGATGAGTGTTTGTGGGGATTTTGCTGCTGCTCGTGTTGGTGGTGGGGATTTGGTTTTTGTGAGAATAGAATCGGGTGCGGATCACATGCTGCTGCGAGGTTGTTTGACTTGCGATTGCGGCGGCGGCTGCGGCAGCGGCGGCGGCGGGGTTTCAAGTGCTGGGTATTGAACTTGAAGCTTGTGGTATGGTCTGAGAATTGGGGTTCCATCAAGATAGCCGCGTAGGTCTCGATCAAAGACTTGGGTCTTTCTACAGCAAGAATCATTTTGGCGCTATGCTCCATGCGATTGAAGGTGGAAGAGCGGAGATCTCGGACTCGTATGCTGGGCATGGAATGCGATTGGCCGTGTCTGTTGCGAAGATACTCTGGGTGCAGCACTTCGCCATGATTAGGCAAAGACGCCATACAAAGCTACTTGAGCCTTTCCGCTATCGCGCTCCTGCTCGACCTTGCTGAAGCAGTCTGAGATTCGTAGACGATCGCTTGACTAGGAGTCGTAGTCAGCAAAAGCCCATCGCTTCAAGGAGTTCTCCCTCACCAGTAGCTACAGAGACGACGACCAGTCCTCACCACGAAGGTTGTTTCGTTGTAAATCTTCTTCGTCGATCGAAAGAAATGTCCAACTCAGTCCGGGATTCCTCCTACTTCTTGAATAGGCCATCGGACCCAATTCCGATGGTTATGATCGAGGAATCGATAGACTGTCGTGACAATGTGACGGCTGAAACCTTCCATCCACCAAAGGCTGGAGAAGGAATGCGTCAAGACTGCGAAGTAGGCCAGGATGCTCAAGGCGGCTGGCTCCTTCTCCTGGAGTAGTCGGATGTATTCATCTTCGATAGTCCAAAGCCAGCGAAAGACATCCCCAAGCTCCGGCTTCGATTGACTATACACTACGGCGAAGCATTTCCGGAGCTCGTCAATGGCTGCGCTGTACAACACCAGAGTCTTCTCATCGAGGTCTGAGTCGACGATATTTTGGCGTAGCGTTGCTGTGACATCGTTGTCTAAAGTTGCTTTTTCACGGAGTTTTCCTCTATTCAGCCCGGATTGATACATTGGTCCAAAAGGACTGTTGAGCAGTGCATCGCTTGAGGATTCCATGATGTGACGGCATCCGCGTATGATGGCGAACCAGTCAGCTTGGCCCCTCTCTCCGAAGATCACAAAGTCGCCGAAATTTCGAGGTCTTGCCGTCGCGAAAACGCTGCACAGCGTGGAGAACACCCACAGGGGGACGCAGTTCTTCTCGTCCATTGAAGTGAGAAGTGCTGTTTCAGCGCAGGTCAATCATTTTGCTTCATATTCCAAGACTGGGCGTGGGCAATGTTCCTACAACACTGAAAAGATTCTCGTTGCGAGACAGACATCCATAAATGTTGACAACTTGAGGAACGCAAGTCGTTCAAAGTTTTGTCCAATTGGGGCCTTATTCAGTGAAGACATGCAGGGCGATGGCCCATCAAAGCAAGGAAATCGACAACCTTACCTGATGCAATCCTCAGTCCTGCCTCATGATGGAACATGGCATGGAATAAGTAGTAATCTCGTCGATCGTAGCGCAGATAAGCCAGATGAAGAGCAGAAAGTGCCATAATGCCATGCATAACAAAAGGGTGGGCTAAAGCAAACTTGGGTGCTTCGATGCGATATTCATCTCGAGTAATAGGAGATAGGGTATAGCAAGTGCTCGTAGTCCAATTATGCAGGAGTTCCAATTGGAGCATATCGAAGGGCGGCTCGTTAGGCCGAGCGCCAGGCTGAGCATTGGACGCGACGTGAGCCCCGGTACCGATGTATGGAGTGGCGCTTGGCGTGTATTGGGGGTGTTGGGGGAAAGCACGTGGAGACCAAGCGGCCAGACCTGATGCTTGCGAAGCCGTGCTACTGCTTGCTGGAGGCGGGAAAGCACCGGCAGGGCCGAAGACGAGATAGACGCATTGTGTGTATCGCCTGGTACAGTTGGAACAGCTGGGCCTCGCCTCGTCACACTAAGTAGGGAGAAGGCTTTGTCAGCTTCCGGTACTCGCGATTCATTGGCGGATGATGATGCGTTAGGTACCTTTACTTTACGTTGTTTGCAGCTGACACATCCTGTTCTTGTTTTGTGATGGGACCTGCGAGATTTGGTCATTCTGAAGAGAAAAAAGATTCACAAGTGGATTGTTGGAGGGGTGCGACACGATGCGAGTGTCTGCGAGCACGAGCGAGTTCTGCACCTTTAAATCACTTCGGAGGAACGACTCGGACCGCAGCAGCCAGCAGCTGAACCCGGTCCTCGTAAAGTTCCGAAGCAGAGATCGACGTCGAGGAGTTGGCTTTCATTTACGAGTCTGCTGCATACCTGGCTCGACATTTATTTACTACATGTACTACCTGCAGACGTTGCGGAGGTAGTTTTCCCGAGAGCCCATTAATAGCACAACTGGCCGAGATCGTGACTGAAATCTCGTAAACGGAGATCGTTCTTCGAATCCAAGTTTGAGTGCTTCGAGCCTCCTGCAATTTTGGGCGGCATTCACAATCCTACAATTAGAGACATTGGATCTTGGCACTGCGCTCGCATGCTGTATGATGAACGTCTTCTGATCAGAGCTGCAGGTGGTGGTAGATAAATGAGCAAAGGTGAGTCTCGATCTTTTCGGTGTAACTTTTATAAAGCTTGGTTTTCCATCAGTGGCTACCTTCTAAGTGTGAACATCATGGAAGTACGGGAGACTGTTTGACCAATGCCACTCCATACTCTGATATACCAATCAGAGCCAGAACCCGCTTTGGAGAATAGAGTCATCTATCCATCTTTTAGAACGCCTTGTCAAATCAATCATTGAAGCCGTCAAGCAACTCAAAGTCCCATAAGTCACTCAATCAACCCTCGAGCTACCATGACTAACGAGCCCTTTATCTGCAATCTATTTGGTGAACCAGGCAACACACTTGACGACGTGGCCGTTGCTATTGAGAGTGTAGCAGCCAGTGCCTGGAGCACCAGGAATTCGAGGATCGCCTTTGAGCTCGCCATAGTTCTTGCCTAGACAGTGTCAGTATCACCACATACGAAATTTTTCCTCTTGAAAAGATATATAATCACCTCGACAGAAGTTTTCACCAGGCTCAAGGTGTGGCTCAGACGAGCGCTCGAAGCCGTTCCAATGGTGGTTGCCATTGTAGAACCAGACAGAGTTAGTGCGGTCATTCATGACAACATCGAAGACGAATGCACCCTCGTGGTTGGCAACGAGTTCACCGGCGCTGATAGTGTGTCAGTCGATGCGCAGGCGGTAAGAGAGGAATTGAGTAGACCTACCAGTGCTCGCCAGTCCACTCTTCGACAAAGTGCCAATACTGGGCATCGAGATCCTGGCCATCGAACTCTATAACGTTGGGTTCGGTGGTCTCGGCAGGAAGTGGTTCGGCGACGGGGGATGCGAGGATGCCGGCGGTGGCCATAGCCAGAGCGAGGACAGTTGGAAGTGCAAAGCGCATCGTGAACGTGGTTTTGGTAGTGATTATTAGGTGGTAGAGAGTTCTAATGGTGGTTGTGGATTGTGTGTGTGAGAGTGGTGGGGCGAAAGAAGGGAATGCGGAAGGAGCGAAAGAGGTAGAGTTGATATTGGACCGGTGTCGCTGTTGTGTTGTTGCTGAGCTGGCCGGGTCAGTGTTCAAGGGACTCACCTCATAACAGGCAAATGGTCATGAGTTGCTTTTGTGCACTTTGGACTACCAAACACCTCCTCTGGGTAATGTCAAAAGCTTGTGCAGTCTCCCTTTACATGCAATTGATGGGCACATTGAGATTGATGGGCACATTGAGGAGTGACACGTGTAACTTGAGACTGGACCATTCCAGAGGATGCCAGCAGACGTGGCATGAATCAGGTCACCTAGCAGGCCAACATAGTGATTGAACGGTTATCAGACGTTTGGTTGCGCCCCAAAAGAGAGAAGCCCAATGCGAGAGAGTTGTGAATGTTGCGTACCTCTTGCTGCTCCTCTTTCGATCAACGTCACGTCCCGAGGTCGATGTCACTTGGACACCCGAATCGTCTCAAAGATCATGGGGTTGGAGAGCGCCATTCTGGGTCTTTGTGTATTCCTGCGGAAGGGTCGTACAAGGTCGCTGGGCTCTTATAAAAGCGACAAAACCAAGAATACCAAACATGTTTCTTGCAGAACCAGGACAAAGTCTTGACTAGTACTGTCAAGACCAGCCGCCGCCATGATACTAAATGCGCTTGATGAAGCCTTTTGATCAGATGCGGTCGACCGAGCATATCCAAGTGAGGCAAAATTCTGACAATAGCGTCGCACTAAGAGTCAAAAAATGCTTTGTCCAAGCCTTGGCTCTGAAAGAAGGGTTGAAATCGGTCGAAGCAAGGATAAAGTCTTCTAGGTATTGTGTCCAGTCGATTCTAGTGACTCTAGAAGAGAAACTCGAGCATTCTCGCAATATTGCGAGGATGCGCTCCTTGAGCCATACCCGACGTAGCTAGAATGACATTCAAACACGATCCGATAGTCGAAGCCGCTATCTCACGTATCAATGAAACTTGTCAGGAAGATCTCGAATTGTCCAGTATCTCGATGCGGTCGTGAAGGTCGGATGGCGATGACGCAATGTACTACCTTCGGAACTCCGACAACCATGAGCAAAGAGATATGATAGTTTGTCAGTATGGTGCTGAAGACCATGAGATTGAACAAAGCTGTTCCATACTGTGACGTAACGACCATTGATGTGAACGGGTTGCCAAAGGTTGAGTAACGAGGGCGATGCCAGGGGGGAGAGCCTAATGTAAATCACCTCTTTGATTTTTCTATCTTGCTTTCTTTTCGCAGCTTTGCAATATCGTCGTCGATGATTGCAATATCTGTGTCAACGCGTAAAAGCTTCTCCTGCAGTAAATCCTCATATTGCTTGTTCGTGAGAACGGACATTGGACTGTATTTGGAATTCACAATTCGACGCCACAAAGGTTCTTTTGGTGCAACTGGTGTCGCAATGGCCTGGGTGTTCTTCTGGTCCAGAGAATTGTAGCTTTTTTGGCCAATACATCCGACCAATGTGCCACCGAAGACTCCAAGCACTGTAGGTCTCATTCCTTGTTGTCGTCAGCGATGGTCCAAATATCAATGTTAGGATCTTACGCATGACAGTGCCAGTCAAGGCGGCCGAGAATCCTCCTGCAATTGAGCTACAATATACTCGTGTACTTGGCGTGATCTCATCTTTTTTACGGGTTTCGAGGAGAGCCCATCGGATTCCTGCCGGAGATTATCGGACCAGATCTACACCGTCTTTGCAAAGATATACATACCCGAGAAGGCACCTCCAAGCAGTGCACCTTCAATGCCAAACTTGGCTACAATGGCACTAGGTCGAACTCCTGGTAGGCGGGACGGATCAAGAATTGAGGCAGTGCCACCCCAGAGAAGTCCAATGCCACCTGATTTCGGTCAGTCATTGAAGCGAGAATATTCACAATCGAGAAACAGTGTCGAGATGGTTCTGGAATCCCCAGTCACCGATGCGAGATTCGCAGCAAATCTCTCCTCTCTTCCCAGCATTCTTGTTGTAGCTAAAGAAGTGGACCACCCACAACTCAGAGCGGATTCATGGTCCAACTTGAAAAAGCAACTGATGCGGGAACTGTGGATCGAAGTCACTCACCAGAGATGGCAGTGAAAGCCAAAGGACCTGGCATCTTATACTCCTTGCCACCGTCTGGGCGGCCTTCTTCTACAGTAGCCATCGAAGCACGGAAACGATGCGCAATTACGAGAGTCTCATGATGAATGTGTAGTAGCTACGGCGCGCAAGGAGCCATTTCCCAATGGACTGGTGGTTGACGGGTGTTGTAATTTGTTGGTGTATGAAGTTGTCCCTCGTCCCTCGCTTTGTCGCTCGCTAGCGCCATTGAGAAACTAAATCGACTTTCGGCCTCTCCACAACCGCAGCCATCCTCCGACCTCCCCCAACAACTAACACTCACACACTAGCAATTAATAAGTAGAGGCACAGCATCCTCTACGACAACCTACAGACAACGCGCACTCCACCTTGAGAGCGCGTTGCCATACCCGCCGCAATCATGGGTACGACATTTCCTTTCGAATTGCCGGCCGGACAAATTGAGTGTGGAGGTTCATGAAAGACCCCTCAGCTTGCCCGGCCGTGCGTTTGAGTGCAGAATACTGACCTGTGATGTTACAGGTCCAAAGAAGAAGCAGGAAAAAATGTCCCTTGGGGACTTCCTAGGCGATCAATGTGAGCGAATATCCCGCACCAGCTTGGTCGATATCACCCCCTCAAGCGATCTCAACCTCCGAGAACCAACTGGAGAATACACGGACACTGGGATGAGTTGAAGAGGTCGCGAGAAAGGCCATGGTCACGATGCGGAATCTATCAGCCTCCCCCGCCGACGCATATTCTCTCCCCTTGCATGGTGTGCGCATACTGACAATGGAAAGCGCTAGGATCATGGGCAGACGAGATGGAAGATGCGCCAATCCCCTGTAAGTTATTGCCAATGTCACAGTGAGCTGGGCACTACTAATGTTTTCTAGCTGGTAAGTTTCGTCTCACAGCTCGCCCATACAGCAGCTGACAAAATGCGCAGGTGGAAACACTGGATACGGAGGTGGTGAGCGTCGCGCCTTCAGCTCAGCAAGTGCATTTGGCGGCGGCAGTGGAGGAGGTTTCAGTGAGTTGCCACCATCACGATTTCTGATTCGTAATCTAATACACTTTTCCAGGCGGCGGCGAGCGTTCCTTCTCTGTTCGCGAGGAACTTCCCCTTCCAACGAAACCTCCATACACTTCCCATCTGGGCAACCTCCCGTTCGACGCTACGAATGGTGACATTGAAGACTTTTTCGCTGGCTGCGAGGTCACAAGCATCCGTATCGTGGAGGACAAGCTAGATCGCAAACCCAAAGGCTTCGGTTATGTCGAGTTTGGATCTCTCGATGGCCTCAAGAAGGCACTTTTATTGAATGGCACGCCCTTCCAAGGCCGAGGCATTCGCATCAGCGTCGCTGATCCACGTACGTTCTATTGCATCCGTCTTCAATGCCCAGTACTAACAAAATGACAGCCAAGGGCCGCGAAGACGGGGCTCGCGAAGTCGACTGGACACGCCGAGGCCCTTTGCCAGACCTTCCCCGCGAGCAAAACCAGCGACGGGTCTCCGAACGAGGCGGTGGATTTGGTGGCGGTGGCTATGAAGCTGCTCCCGGTATGGAGCGCGGTGGCAGTCGTCGTGGCGCGGGCTTTGCTGCTGAAGGTGATCGTGCTCCCCCTCGAGACATGAGTAACATGTCCTGGGAACGAAGAGGTCCACTTTCTCCCGTTCCTGGTGCTGCTCCAGTACGTGAAGGCCGACCACGCAACAACGATGCTCCTCGTGAACGACGCAACGAAGCTGCTTGGGGAGAGGGACAAGCTCGGTCAGAAGCTGCTGGGTCCCAGGAAGGAGGTTCTCGACCACCAAGAGAGCGCCCACAAATCGACCGCGCTCCAACAGCAGCAGAGATGGACAACCAATGGCGATCCAAGATGAAGCCCGATGCTCCAGTCAAGTCGGACACCCCCACTCCTGAGACCAGTGCTCCATCCTCACCTGCAGCCGCACCTGCACAACGACCAAGGCTGAATCTCGCAAAGCGCACAGTTTCAGAGGCACAGCCAGCTCAGTCATCCGGCTCTTCAGACGCCAAAGCCAGCCCGTTCGGCGCAGCTCGTGCTGTTGACACTGCGGCTCGTGAGCGAGAGGTCGAAGAGAAGAGACAGATAGCAATTCGTGAAAAGCGGGAGGCTGAGGAAAAAGCGCGCGCAGCCAGGGTAGCTGCCCAAAAGGCCGAGAAGAAAGATGAATCAGAGAATGGAAATGCAGAGGGCGAGGAGAAGGAAAATGGTGATGCTCCAAAGCCCAGCTTTTCCATCCTGCAACACGATGATGCCGGAGACAAGGATACCGGAGACGAGGGTTCAGAGGCCGCCGATGCTTCGGCGAACGGAGATGCCACCGAAGATAAGCCTGCGAAACCCAAAGATTTCATTCGAGAACCACCCAAGGGACCAAAGAACGACCAGGGAGCATGGAGACGCGGCGGTTCCACACCAAAGACACCGGCATCACCAAAGGCGGGCGAAAAGGTCGAGGAGGACGGCTGGAGTACCGTCGCAACTGTCCGCAAGGGCGGTAAAGGCCGTGGCGGTGCGCGAGCTGCTGCTTGATTCACCTCTACAGACGCATTCTCACGATACCCTTTCTCGGACGATGATGCGACACGAGCCATCATGCAATGATGCTGCAGAAATAGGCGAAAATGAAGAGCGTTGTTTTCATGCTGGGAAAAAGATTCTCATGGGCTACTTTCCGCGCTTCCTTTTTTGCACATTCAGCTGGCGCAATATTTCTTTGGTTTGGATGCTTGTACCGACGGGTGGACATGTTTGTTCTCATACTTGTCCTCATGCTTTACCTCACCACGTCCGATTGCGCACCCATCTCCATCGCCAAGCAAACACACTTCACCTTATCCGCTAAACGACTCTTCAGACGACTCTTTTGCACGACTCACGCATATTCTTCTGAACACCGAATCAAAAGTGCTTGCTTTCCTTTACGAGATGGACAGAATACATCATTACAGGGGAGCTGCATCTCTGGTACATGTTGGCGCAAGTGTGTTGCCTTGGTTCCTTTTCTTCTACGATTTTTGGCATGCACGGAAGATGAAGTATTGTTGTATTTAGGTACCCTGTGATGAAGATACAGTACAGACCCGCGACGGATGCATGTATTTCTACTCTCCGCCTACTACTTTGTGAGCTCCCCATCATGTTACTTCGAGTGTACCAAGCAGTGACGGTCGATGTTGAATGAGGCCGCTCCCCAGCATTCCTTGCATGAAACACGCAGCAGAACTTGGATCCGAGCGCGGGAGGCTCACGGTCGTGGCACAAGACCTTCATGTAATTTCCCGACCTCGACTAAGATCCTAGAAGGCAGGAGTCCTGCCGCACATATAAGCCTCTTGACAACCGCTCAACTCTCTCGAAATCCATTGATTTTAACATGGGTTTGTAAAAAATAATGTAGAACACGAGTCTGTGATGTGGAGTGGCTTTCATCCACTTTAGAACACGCGTGCGTTGGCGACTCAGGCTGCCTTTATCGCGTCACACTGGCAGTTCTCGCCATATAATCCATAACACTCTTCGACTTAGTCTCTCGTCAACACCCAGCGCACAGCTGCTCCTTTGAGTGTGTTGATATTAATCCTATTCCGCAGAGAGTGAGACCATCTCCCATCGCTGGCGCAACATAAATCTTCGACTCGCGTGGGTGCCGAAAACATCACTTCGCCCGCAACTCACTTGCAAAAGATTGTTCTACTACTGATATTTCAAGAGACTGACCACGTACCTGTCACGTCCTGCTAAACCAAATTCGACTCGAGTAGTACCCGCCCTCTCAACTTTGGTCCGAAAATGTTTGGCAACGGGAGGGGCCCGCCTAAACCACAGATTCGCAAAGTCACCGTCCAGCGCACTGTGGTCCCGCCAACTGCGAAGACAAATGGCATTGCGAACGGAGGCCTCAAAGCCGGGATCTCAAGAGCGGGGAGTGGGAGTAATGCGACTGCTGGTGCGTCGCGGCAGAACTCGGCCTCCAGTCTACACCCCAAAGCCGCGTCGGCGCGCAAAGTTCCTTCTGGCGCATCAGGAAGATCAGCAGCGCAATCGCGGTCAGATTCAGCGAGAGTGTCACCTGGTCGTGGCAAGAGAAAGGCGCCGTCACCTTCAACGCCGAACTTTGGGGACTCGAGTAGCGATGATGAGGATGACAAGAGTAGCGACGTCGCAAGGAAGCGCGCAAGACATAGTGCTGAGAGGGACGAGGATATGAAGAGAGTCATGTGCGATGAGACGGCCTTCAAGAAAAGGGATCCGGAGAAGAAAGAGAAAGAAGCGAGGATAATACAAGGCTATGATATCACGACGGGAGGTGTGTTTGTGAAGGGATACAAATCTGTATTTGAACCAGAACCAGGAAATGAACGAATACCGGAAATCAGACTAAGATATCCCAGTCGCTACGGCAAAGAGAAGTAAGTTTTGCTATCAATCTGCAAGGCCGGGTATCTGCAGCAAGGCAAATAACTGACGCAAGTTCCAGGTTCCAAATCCTCATTCCTCATGCCGACGAAGACTTCAATCCGCTTGAAGACGTCATACAGACCATCTTACATACATGCAAGCACTTCTTTCCGCCGTCACAATCCGAGATCTTGACAGACGAGGCAACAGGCTTCGAACGCCGACTCAAGCGTGCAGTCAAGGAGCTGTCTTTCTCGAAATTCTCGGCCACCGTTGAAGAGTTCAACTCTCTCATCGATGGATCCATAACAGACGACACTATCTCTTCCCATCTGCGATCTCAACATAGCCTAGCTCTGCCGCTGGTCGAGCGCATACTGGCACAAGTGTACGCGAGGACAGTGTCGCCACACGTCCACCTACTGAAACAATATGAGAACGGCACGGACGATGTGTACGGAGAGCTTTTACCGCGGTTCACACAACAGATATTCAAGGACGTACATCTTACCTCGGATCAGGTGTTCCTTGATCTCGGCTCAGGGGTAGGCAATGTGGTGCTGCAAGCAGCTCTGCAGATTGGTTGCGAGAGCTGGGGTGTAGAGCGCATGCCCAATCCGGCCAAATTGGCTGGCAAGCAGAAGGACGAGTTTGTACCTAGATGCAAGATCTGGGGCATCAAACCTGGCTCCGTGAATCTCGTCACGGGAGATTTCCTTGCCACGCCCGAGATCGATGCCGTTCTGAAACGAGCAGATGTTATCCTCGTCAATAACCAGGCATTCACTCCACAACTGAACGACAATCTCACCATGAAATTCTTGGATATCAAAGACGGCTGTAAGATTGTCAGTCTGAAGCCATTCATCACGGATGACTGGAAATTGAAGGAGCGGAATCTGCAGAATCCCAAGAATGTACTCGTGCATCTCGCCAAGAAGGAATACTGGAGCAACGCTGTGTCGTGGACCGACGAGGGAGGGACGTACTTCATTGCTAAGAAGGACGGTACGAAGTTGGAGCAGTTCCATAAGAAATTGGAGGCTAGACGGCGGCCTTGAAATGGTTAGCGACGGAGTATGAGCGGCAGCGGCTTTATGAGGGTGCATTCTGTTTTTGGCGAGCTTTTGCCCTTCTTCTCTTGTATCTTATATGATTCCCCGGGGTAGCAGTCTTTCGTTTGGAGATCTGTTTCGAATCTTCGCTGGCCAGTCAATACTGAGCCTGGAATCGATGCAAAGTCGCCCAGAAAACAGGCATTCTGCAATCCTCAAAAGACATGACTGAATGCACAAGGCTGATCAAAATCTTTTCGCTAAAGTTGCTTGATTCGGCGCTGGACACCCCGTGATGTGCAGATCGGACCGACGACCTAGATAAGATGTCTCTGTCTCCCTCTGATCATCCTTCAACCTCATCTCATGTTCATTGCATATCCTACGAAGCACATAGTCGCCTCAGAAACTCGAAGTGAGATACTTCGGTTCAAGAACTGAAATGCCGCCTTCCAATGTTCGTGCCTTTGCCATGACGTAGAAAGTGGTAACCATCGAATCCGGTTAAAGCCAACCTTGGAAGATGGAGCTGTTTTACCGCAAGTCATGCTGTTTACTCCCGTCCTGGTCATCTTGTACTGAATGCCGTCATTGGCGAATCCATCGTCTCCATTGACTTCTCCCATAATTTCTCTCTTGTTCATTAACTTCCATACAATTGACATCTAGACATCAAAGCCGACCTCCAACTTCATCTTCCCTAATTCCACAATGATCTCCTCAAGAACAGCTCTCCGCTCGACAAGAGCTCTCCGTCAAGTCCCAAAGCAAATCCAACGAACACGCGCCAATGCCCGCTTCCAATCGACCTCTACTCCTCCGCCACCATCTGGCAATGCTGCCGTCACGGGTGCCCTCGCCGGTGGTTTAACCACACTCATTGTCGGCTATTCATACTACCACTACTCGGGTCTGAAAACTCTATCCAATACCGCATCACAAGCACAGCAGTACATGAGCTCAGCGCAGAAGAAACTCGTCGAACAAACCCCAGACTCCAATGAAGCTGTCCGATGGCTGAAGCAGGTCTCCACATACTACGCCGGATTTGTACCAGGCGCGAAGGGTGTCGTCGACTCCGTCTGGGGCGACCTGGAAAAAGTGCGAGGCAAGCATGGTGATGAATTCGACAAGATTGTCAACGAGGCGTACGATGAGCTCAAAGGTGTCATCGGGAAAGGCGAGGGCATGACTATGGACGGCGCCACCAAGGCATGGAGCATTCTTACAAAGCACATGGAAAAGCTGCAAGGCCTGATTGAAGATGCTGCAGGTGACATTCTTGACAACCATCCGGAGGTCAAGGAAAAGCTTGGAGGCAGCTACGAGCAATTGAAGAACATGGGAGACAGCCTCGGTCCAGAAGCCAAGAAACAGGTTGACCAAACGTGGGATCAGATCAAGGATATCAGCAAGAGCGGTTTTAGTGCCGACAGTATCGCCAAAATCAAGAAGGTGGTTGAGGAAAAGGTTGAAGTTCTGAAGAAAATGGCCGATGAGGCTTGGAGCAAAGGCATGGAAAAGGCACAACCCTACCTCGAGAAGAACCCACAGGTGAAGAAGATCGTCGAAGAGAATAAGGATGCTTTGAAGCAAGGTAACTTCCAGGAGCTGTACAGCAAAATCGAGAAAGCAGTCAAGTCTGGGGACACGAAAGATCTCGAAGAGTATGCTAAAGGTGCCGGTGAGAAGGCCAAGAAGGCTGCATCGTCGATGGGTGGCGGGCTGGAACAGTACATCAAGATGATCCCCGGTGGCGCTCAACTTGGAGAGCACTTCAGCAAGTTCCAGGAAGTTGTGCAGAAGCGTGGACCGGAAGCGCAGAAGCTGGCTGAGGAGACGATCAAGGAGATCCAGGACTTGTTGAAGAAAAAGTCGGAAGAGGCTGAAAATATTGCCGATAAGGCGAAGAACGATTAGGGAATCGTGGTTCGGACAGTAGATGCATATGGTTTGAGATTGGCAGCCATGAGTTATCGGCAAAAATGGGTGTGAAACTACCTGGGTTCGTCATTCTCAACTCTAGCGTGGACAAATTCTCAGCATTAGGCATGGCGAGCGGTGCTTAATTCCCGATGCATGTATAGCACCACTAGGGCGTTGGTCAAAAGCGCTTCATAACGTAGTATGTCTCAGTTATCAACGAAATAATAATGAGCACTGCGATCCCAATCTCAAGTCATCTCGTGGCCACCATACCGATCCATCGTCAATCACGAAACTATAAGCCGGCAGATAATTCCCTCCACAGAACCAACCCGTGAATGAAACACTTGATTTCGTCTCACGGCTAGCTAGGTAGGTAGGTACTGGATGTTTAGGTGTGTTGGGTCAGGGTGTGGCTTTTGGATTGTGGATGGGCACACAAGATTAGAGTACTCAAATGACACGACCTGGTGCAGTGCCCGTCCAACAATTGTTCTGCCCTTGTGTTGAGATACAGTACCAGGCACGCCAGGGTGGGCGGATGCTGACAGTGTTTTGTGTGCGAGCATGTCAGCAGATGTTTTCGACGTGTCGATACGACCTACCTATAGCTGTCTACTTCGAGCCTAATGCTAGAATCATTGTTCGTTATGAGTAGAGGCAGTACAAAAATTGATACCGTATCGTACTGTGGTGGCCTGTGTAGACGAAGACGAGGGCAAGCGAAGTGAAGCGATTTTTGGTGAAAAAATGAGTCGGTAGTTGATAGGGCACTGTCAAATAAAAGACACAGTGGATTGGAAAGGGTTATTCCCAATGATTTCACAGGCGCGTGGCTAAGGTTCTGGATCATGTAGGTATGGATTGTTGGGGAGTCCTCTCTCGATGGTTTATTGTGTAGTGAGAGACACAGCCGAAATCTCGGATGGATATAGGTAGATGGGTGGGTGCCCGGAAATGTCCTTGGAGTCACCCCAAGCTCAGCGTACTCCGCAAAGGTGTGGAAGCAAGCATTGGAACGCCGAATATCTCCAAGCCAACCACTCGCGGCCAGTACTATAAACATTCAAAGAGTCAAGATACACGTGAAGCTTCAAACCCCCTCACCCCCTCATCCCCCACCCCATCCCAAAAAGACCAACACATCACCCCAAATACATCCAAGCAAGTTTGTCACTACACTCCTCCAGCCCGATCCCCACCATCACCAAAAAGAGAAGGTCCCTCTCCCTCCCCCGCCATTCCCCGTCCCTGATCCAACGTGGTATTGCCTCGCGACTCCACTCCATTCCACAGTGTCTCCACTGAGCAAATAAGGTGGCAAATGGCAAATGGCATCACCGAGTCATTTATATCGAACAGGACAGGTACTTACAAGGACATCGAAACAAGGTTGGATCGGGTTGGCTGGATAGGGCAAGTGAGATGCTTGAGATGCGTGGGGCGATGGGGTGGGCTGGGGTTGGCTGGGGGTGTTGGGGCTAGTTCCTTGGTATAGTATTATGGATATGGATTGTGGTATTGTGGTATTGTGGGTATCTCGTGGTTCCACGTGTTATTGTGGTTGCGGAAATGAGTGCCCTGGGTCCACATTTCCTCGACACCAGAAAACGCGCGCCCTAGTTATTTATTAGCAAATCTATTCGCCTAGCGTCTATAACTATAATACCTTAAAGCTTAATAACTTACCTCTATACGTAAATAAAGCTATAAGACTACCCGATTAGGCTAATTATATAGTATTAATATAGTTAGAATCGCTTAAATAAGACTAGTAATACTATCGCCGCCGCTACTATCGCTACAGCTAATTAACTAGCGTAACTATAGCTTAATTACGCGTAAAGCTATAGCTTACGCTTATAAATTAAGCCTCGAATATAGCTTATAAATTAAAACCCTAGGACTATTTACTTAAGCTATATTAATAGCGCTATTACTATCTCCGATTATACTACCGCCGTAATCTACTTAGTCTCGAAAGACTAGTATATAACCTAGACCGTCTACTTTACTACTAGATTCTATATAGGACGGGGACGAGGAGGAAGCCGAGGTAGTCTTTAAGGTAATATTTAAGGCGGTACTAAAGTCGCTCGGAAAAAACGGTACTATTAAGTTAATATTAATCCCTAGCGTATTTATACGTTATAAATAGAAATTTAAAGACCTTATACTATAGACTATTAAGGATTAGCGTATTGCCGTTAAGCTTCGTACGCTAGAGGGCTTTCGGTTTTAATATAAAGGCCTTAAAGCGCTTATATCGTATAAAGGTATAGTAATCTCGGCTAGAAATCCTATTAATATTAATAAATATAGCGAGGGGCTTAAGAACGTATATTCGCTACTCCGTAAAGTTAGTAAAAAGAGAATAAAGAATAAGCTAGTTATAAAGTTTACTACTACCTTTAGCCCTTACCGTACGAGGGTTTTATTAAGTCCTACTCCTCCTCCTCCTACGCCTACTTAATAGCTATCGTAATCTATATCTCGAAGACGAGTAAGATAAGCTACTAGAGAGCCTATAATAATAGTAATATAGCGTTAAGAGGCGGAAGTAAAGGATTACGAAGAAGTAGAAGCGGCTACGGGTAACCCTTAATCTACTATAATCCGTTAGTAGAACTATATAGCCGGTAATTATAATAACTATAGTAAAGAGTAATACTATATTCCGTAGGAAACTAAGGCGGATATTAATTATAATAACTATCTTAAGTACTTACCGATAAGTAGTAATATACTAGTTAGATAGGCGAGATCTATTCGGTAGAAGTAAAGTATAATTAATAGACCTAATAATAGGCTAGTTAGTAGGATAACGGTAGAGAAGATAGCTTTAGACTATAAAAAGTAGTAGTATAAGTAGAGGATTACGGCAAGTAGTAGTAGTAATAGAGGTTACTAAACCGTAGTTAATAACCGTAAATCTCGCATATTAGACATCGTATTAAACTACGTACTAGACCTACTTACTACTACTATAAAGACGCCTTTAGTTCCTCCGGTATATCCTCTAATTATAGCGCCTCTAGTTAATACGAGAGGGTTAAGTCCGCTAGAGATTCGAAAGTACCCGAGCGATATATTAATAAAGTTTATTCGTTAGTACGTAAGGAAGTATATACGAGGGCGTAATAGCGAGTATTATACGGCTTTAGGTAAGAACCTAGTAACTAAGGCGTAGGAACTAGATTAATTACGAAGTAGTAATTAGTACGGAACTATTACGATAGATAAGTAGAAGGTACTCGGGGGTAAATCTACTATTCTATATTTATTTAGGCGTCGAATTAGTAAGTTTAAGAAGGTAACGAGGGCGAAGGCGGCTTTAAAGAGAGAGGAGAGACTTATAGTAGAGTTAAGTAATAGTAAGTTAGATAAAAGTAGCGAGATAAGTAATAGTAGTATTAAAGTTAGGTTATAGATTTTAGTTCTAAATTTAATATATAGTTTAAGTTATTTTACTATCTAGCTATAATATATTATATATTATCTTCTAGCTACTTACCCTTACTATATATCGTAGTAGCGAATATACTTTCTCGCTTAGTTAATAGATCTAGATAATTGCTACCGTTAGAACTAAAAACTATATAATTCGCCCTAGTAGTTATAGCTTAATAGCTATTAGCGGTAGAGAATCTATCTTCGTCGTCTACCCTTTAAATATATAGCGACTATAGTATTATAATACTACGGCTACTCGACTTTAGCGCTAAGACTAGGTATATTATAAACTCGGGTAACTTTAATCGATTACGTACTACTAGTTAGCTACGTAATTAGTACGGTATAAAGAGTATTCTATACGGTAATCTAAGCGCTTTTAAACGTAGTTAAAATTATAAAAATCTATTAACTAGATCTTATAATATATACGGATAGGTAAGTCGTAAAGATAGATATTTCGAGTAAAGGTAGCACGGCTTCGGCTTTAGCCCTTTAATAGTACGGTAGTAACCGTACTTAGTACGGCTACGGCCTAGATAGTTAAGTAGACCTACTCTACGGAGTATAACGCTACTACGAATATAGATAGTTATTACGCTTACGTTTTATACGTAATATTTTTAGTAGCTTAGTTACTATAGCTCTACTAGTTACTAGTATATTACGGACCGTTAGTTCGCTATCGTATCGACTACGGTCGTACTATCGTATCGACTACGATCGTACTATCGAGGCTCTTAATCTTAACCCTCTAGTTTTACGACCGAGTCGAACGCTATCTCGCGACCCTACCGTACTAGCTATCGTTATATAGCTAGAGTCCTCTATTTCGTAACCTTAGCTACGCTCGCTATACTATAGAATTATAGCTACGCCCGCCGTACTAGTACGCGTTCTCCGTACTATATACGTCTACCGTACTATTATTCGGAAATAAGCGGTATATTACTCCTCTATAACCTAATCCTATTATAACCGTAGATATATAATTACCTCGGCTACGGACGTACGTTCGGATTAGGAAGGAATAGTTAACTACTAGCTATCTATACTCTTAACGTCCTATATAACTATTTTAAACCGGATTAGGAAGTAGTAACCTACGGCTTCCGATTATCGGTAAGAGCTACTATATATACTAATCTCTTACTCTATTACTTCTTTACTCTTTTACTCTCTTTTATAAAATACTATCTTATAATTACTTCTTAGAACTACCTTTCTTCTACTAGCCGTTCGATTTATATAAGTTCGTCTAACGTATTATTCTAACCGTACTATCCTAATACCGTAGCGTCTAATCTATATATACTACTAGGGGCACGCCTATTATTCGACTTAATAATAATCTTATTAGTATATTAGGCTAAGGCCTTTTTCGCCGAGTCTATAGATAATCTTTAGTATACGGATTAGGTACTATTAGACGCTATTAATATAGTAGTAGCTAATAACCTCTCTCCCCCTCTTCGCTGCGCTCGTATCTTTACTACTAGTAGCGATATTAGATCTCGCTCTCGCTCTAAATTAGTACCTAGAGAGTTTTAGAATAAGGAGGCTCTAGACTCGTCTTCCTACCCTTAAGACTAGAACGTAGCCGTAAGCGGTACCTTAGTACTACGTAGAGACTTAAAGAAGCTACGTAATAAGCTTCTTAGCGTTAGACCTCGACGTAAGTTAAGAATTATTAATCTAGCCTCCGTACCGCTCCCTCCTAGTACGAGGCTTTAACCGATTAGCGAAGATCAAATATTAAATATTAATATATTAGGTAATAATATCCCCCTAGGCTTTACTCTTAAATAGGATAAGTAAGCGCCTCTAAGCGATCCTAAAAGCGTTAGTACGCGAGGCAACTAGACTAACACCTAAGGGAAGAAACTATAGATCCTTAACTCGCTCGACGACGTATAGATAAAATATATCGAGAATCTTATTAAGAAGAGTAACAAGAAGTTTTAAACTAATATAGATATAGTAGTATAGGCTATATTACTTTATACCTAGTAAGAATAGAAGCGTCGCGACGATAAGTACGCTCGGTATCTTAAATAACTATAGTAGGAGTACGCTACGGCGCTTAAGGTATTACAGAACCGCCTAAGTAAGTAAAACGCTTAAGAACGCCTAGAAAATAGACGTCGAGAGAGACTTCGTAACGTATACTTACTAGTACTAGAGCCCGGGTCTTCTACCGTACGGTTACGCCTACTATTCTAAGTAAGCGTAACCGCCGCGTAGTAGGACGAAGCGGCTCGCTAGCGATAGGAAGAAGAGCTTACTATAGTAGTAGCTCGCGAAGTAGAACTCGCTATAACGCACGAAGTAGAACTAGATTAATACTTAAACTACCTAATAGGATAGGATACCTATTAATCGGTACGTACTCGTACCTATCGAGTTCGTTAAGTACCCCCGTATAATTCTACTACCCGTTATATACCGCCGCTCGCCCTACTATCCGTAGGCCTTACGCGTTACTATTATTCTACTACTCCGCGAGTATTCTAGAATAGTTTAGACGAAGGCGAAGATAGCTTCGAGGAGTCTAAAACTAAGTCTATAGACGAAGGTAAGCGTAGAGATCGGTTCTATACCGAAGATATCGGGTTCTTTCGGCCTAATCTCTAAGCCTATAATAGCGTAACGGACGAAGGTAGGAAAATTATCTATTATATAGTAGAGCTATTTATCGAGTAGTTAATCGACGCTACTAACTCTCTTAAAGACCGCTTCTTACGCCTTAATATATTAAAATACCTCCGTAGCGCCGCCTAGATATAGTACTAGTCGTAGTTATCCTAGACCGAGAAGTAGTATCTTAAGTATAGGCCTAGCGTAAAGTACTAGGTAAAAGCCCTATAAAAGTAGTTCTAGATACCTTCGTAAGACGCTTAGGCTCGATTCGAGAAGCGGTTCCTCTCTACTAACAACCTAGCTCGAGGTATTTCGGTATCTAAATAGGTAATAGTATATAAACGTAAGCTCGAGGCCGCGTACTTCGATAAGCCTAAGTAATAATTAATTAAGATCTAGAAGAAGGTCGATCTACGGATCCGCCTACTTATACTATAACTACGTAGTTATACTACGTTTACGATATTTATTAGGGATATTAACCGTCGAAGGTTCGATTTCCGCGACCTAGTAAAACAATAGTCTAACGCTAATAGTACGAATTATAGTAAGTCGGCTTTCCCCTTCGATCGACGTAACGGCGTACCTAGGACTAGCGGGTAGAGCTTAAACTCTAATTAGTCTAAGACTAACGGGTAGAACTCGAGCTCTAGTTAGTTAAAGTCTAGTAGAGATAGTAATAGTTACGGCGGGAGCCGTAGTAATAGCTAACCTAACTTGGGCATAGGTACGTAGAACCTACGGTACGTACTAAGATTCTCTACTTATTAAAACGTATAGGCAAACGATTAAGATAAGACGAGAACCTAGACTTAGACTTCTTAGGTATAATCTAATAGATAGAAAGACTAAGGAAACGGTATAAGGCCTAATTACGGATAAGCTAGTAAAGAGGTACGAAACTACTACGTCGATACTTTGTATAGCGAGGCGTCTTAGGAGAGCGAGCTCGAACCCGAGTATAAGTACGAGTACGATAACGACGACGAGTTTATAGAATTACCTATTAATAACTTCTTCCTCTATACCGACCTCGTGCCTCTAGTAATATACCTAGTAACGGGGCTAGACGCTCCGGAACTAGTACCTTAGGCGCCTCGACCCCGTTAGCCTACCTAATCTAAGCCGGCTTCGTACTAGCGGTACCTAGCTAAGTTTCCCTCTAAGAACAAACTTTAGGAGTACCTTATTAAGGCCTACGGCTTCTACTATAACTTACCTTTACGGTAAAATAGTATAGATACCGATAGCGTAGTAATCTACTACGTCGACGTCGGCGAGGCGCTACCGGTCGTTATAGCTAAACTATATAGTATTTCTACTATAGTCGACAGCTTTAAGAAATACGACTATACCTAGATAAAACTAAGATTTAGAATCGTCGCCTAAGATAAACGTATATACGTAGATACTAGATACCGTATATTATCCGTAGGCCGCTCGTACTTACGTAGGATTATACTATATAACTATCCGAATCTACGTATTTAGATACTCGACGAACCTTAACGCCTTATAGGTATTACTAGAGATACGGCCGCTACTAAAAAAGCTATAGTTACGGCGTATATTCTAGTAGCTAAGTACGGATAGGACGTATTACTCGCCGTAGAATTTAAAGTCTATATAGTAGACGACTTTAGTACCGGCCTCTTACTCGGCGTTAACGTTCTTTCCCCCTATAGAATTAACCTACTTATATCCGAGTATATAGCGGTATTTACGTAATACGAAGTACGCGCAGCCTTAAAGATACTTATTAACCGGCTATAGGTCTCCGAGAGGCGCGTCCTTACTCTAGAGTATACGGAGATCCTAGCTTATATAATATTCCCTATACCTATTAGGAAAATACGACGGCTACTAATCGGTAAGGACTACGAATTTCTCGCCTATCGCGCTCTAAATTTAGTTAGGTCGTTCTTTACTATAGAAGGCTCTCTCTATAATTAGATCGTCGACGAAGATTTCTACGTAGTTATAGTACGCAATAATAGTAACCGCGCCTTAGTAATTCTACGCGGCTTCTCCCTCGGTATTCTCTCCGAATACGAGTACAATAACTTATATATACTTTCTACTAACGACTACTATCTCGCTACGATCTACCCCGTATTACTACGTAGCGAGAAGAAGCTACCTAATAGTATTACGGTCTACGAAGACAATAATCAAATTACGTAGCTTATAATACTCGTAAATAAATTTAGCGATCTCTAGGTAGTAGAAGTAGATATTATTTAGATACCTAAGAAGGATTAGGCCGATATCCCTATCCTCTTAGAGTTCGTAGAGGATCCGAAGCTTAATATATAGATCTATTAATATAGTAAGGAGTCGAGAGATAAGATTAACCGTATATTTAATTAGCTTATAGCTTAAGATAAATTAGAACTAACTCGTAAAGGTACGCCCTTCGATTTCCCTATCTTCGTAGTATAGAGAACTATTACGAACAATAATAGGACTACGAGGAGAAAACCTCGTATCGTCATAGACCTCCGTAGTTTAAACGCTATTAGTATTAAGGATTCCTATCCCTTACCTCTTTAAGAGAATTTCTTAGCGAAGATTCGATCTAAGCTATTTATCTCCGTCTTCGACGGTCTTACCTTCTTCTACTAGTAGCTAGTAAAGAAGGAAGACCGATATAAGATAGTAGTAAATACCTACCGTAGCTAGGAGTAGTTTAAGGTACTTATTATAGGATACTATAACTCCGTATAGTACGTCTAACGCTAGATTACTAAGATACTCTCGGAGTTCGACTTTATAGACGGCTTTATCGACGACTTTCGGGTAGCCTTAGATAACTTTAAGTAGTATCTAGAATATCTCCGTACCGTCTTCTCGAAACTATCCTACTATAAGTTTATATTAGCCCTAATAAAGACGTTCCTTTCGTTCTCTTCCGTAGTACTCTTAGGTACGTACGTCGACTCCTATAGGATAAGTACGAACGCTAAGAAGCTCGCCGCTATCGCTAACCTACGCTTCCTAACTAACCTTATAGAGCTAGAAACGATGATTAGAATAACTAGCTACTTACGACCTTTCGTCCTATACTACGCTTAGCTTAGCAAAGCCTTATAGAAGGAGAAGACGTAGCTACTAAAGAACGCGCCGAATAAGGGCCCTTCTTAAGTATTATACTTAAAAAAATATAAGGTTACGGTTACCGCCCCTCTCGTTATAGCCTTCGAGGCTATACGTACCGAGCTATCTAAGGATAGGATCCTCTACTTCTAGAACCTAGTACGCACGCTATATATCGATATCGATACCTCTAGGGAGGGTTACGGCGGTATAGTCTATTACGTTATAGGAGATCCTATACTATAACTTAAAGAGGCTAAGGTTTAGTACTCTAAGGATAAGTCCGACGAGAAGAAAACCGTATCCCTAAAGAAGTCGTCCCTCTTTCTAGCGTACTAGCTCTAACCTATCTTATTTATTAGTAAGATACTTACTTCTACTACGGTAAACTATTAGCCTACCGAGCTAGAAGTAGCGGGTATCTACTAGATCCTACGAAAAATTAGATACCTCGTACGTTTAGCGAGTAAGGTTTACTTATTCACGGATTATAAAGCTATTCTAGGTATAGTACGGCAGATCAATCTTAATAAAACCGTAAATCTAGACCGACTAAGTATAAAGTTAGCTACGGCTTCGGCTTTTATCTCTATATTCTCTAACGTTACGCTTATATACCGGCTAGGTCGAAACTATATCGTGCTAGACGCGCTTAGCCGGTTACTACGACTCGATAGGAAAAAGAATCGTACTAACGACCTAGAGGATATTATAGTACCTAGTATCTACTACGTATCGCTCGTCGAAATATTAGATAACTTTAAGAAGAAGATCCGATAGGGCTATACTCGTAATCTAAGATAGAAGAAGATATAGGTATAGTTATCTATAAAGAAGTAACTAGCTCCTTTACTATCAATAGATACCCTAGCTCGAGCCGTACTAGACTTATCTATACTACTAGTTTTAGCCGTACTAAGCGCCTTACCTACTACGCCTCTAGAGCTAGTATAATACTAGTCCGCCGAAGAGCTTAACGGCGAGTTAGATAAAGAGAATATACCTAATTTTATCGAAACTTTACCGTACTCTCCAGGCTTAAGATTCTTCGAACGTAGCGGCCTTATTTACTATACGGACAGGAAGGTAGGCTTCGAGAGGCTATATATCCTACGCGAGTACGTCGACTAAATCTTCTAGATCGCGTACGACTAGTATTATTACTAGAGTTTCTACCGAACGTATTTACGAGTACTAGCCGCTTTCTATATTAGACGTATATCTAAGCTATTACGTAACTATATAGCGTACTACCCCGACTATAATATAAACTAGACCGTACGGTATCCGATATACGGCGAGCTTAAGCCTATTTAGATACCCTCCGTACCGTTCTATACTATTACGCTAGATTAGATTACTAACCTACCCCCTACTACTACGAGTAGCCTCGATCAGCTACTTATACTAACGTATAAAGCCTCTAAGACTATTCTACTCGTTCTAGGGTACGCTACTTAGAGTACCGAAGAATAGGTAGCCGTACTCCTTAGAGCCCTAATAAATACTAATTAGGGCGTACCAGCCTAAATAGTATCGGATCGCGATTTACGGTTTATAGATAAACTCTAGAAAAAGATATTTTAACTTATAAGTACGTAACTTCTCTTCTCTACTACCTACTACCCTTAGACCGACGGATAGAGCGAGCGAACGAATTAAACGGTTAAAATAGTACTACGCTACTATATAACGGCTAAACCTAATATCGAATAGAGCGAGTTTCTTATCTACGTTTAGTAGAGTATAAATTCGTCGCCGAACGCTACTACGGGCATATCGCCTCTCTAATTCCTATACGGTACGTAGCCCTAAGACGCCTTCTTAGCGTTATCTAACCTACTAGCTATAGATATTATATCCCTACGCTAGGAATATAGGGATACGGCTTTAGACGCTATCGCTCTAGTAAACTACTATATAAAGATATACTATAATTCTAAGTATAAACCTATTAAATTCAAAAAGGGTAAAATAGTATTTCTTTGTCTCTATTACGGCTACCGTATTCTAGGGTACGCCTACCGTAAGTATAGTAACTAACGCGTACGTATAAAGGTTAAACGCCGTATTAATAAACTTACCTACGAGCTCGATCTTCTATAATATATAAAGATATACCCTATAGTATCCGTAGCCTAGTTAGAGTAAGTAGCTCCTAGAAACGACCTATTTAGCCGCGTACTATACCTAGAACTAGGCCCCGATAAGCTCGACGACGACGGCGTACTAATCTATAAAATTAAAAGGCTACTCGACCGTCGTAACGTAGTAACCGGCCTCTAGTACCTCGTAAAGTAGGAAGGATAGGGTCCCGCCTATAATTAATAGTACTCTATTAAAGATCTATAGAACGTAAAGAAACTTATCTACAATTACGACCGTCTCTACTCTATTACGGCTAAGCGGCGTAGTAAACGTTAGAAGAAACCCTACGGTAATAGTACCGTAGTCCTATTAAATTAAGCAAAAAACGACGTAGCCCGACAGCTTTCGTACGTAGAGATTCCTATTAGACAGGTACCTTTATTCCGCTCTTAGCCGTTTTCTACCTCTTTACTATTATAATAGCCTTCGGCGATATCTTAAGGACGTATTACTCTCTCCTTCTTTAATATTATATTACGTACTCTAAATCACTATATAATAATACTTCGAGCTTTACTTCTATACTTCTACCTTATAATAATATACCCTCGGGCAACCCTTTTAACCTTATAGACTATAGTAATATAGATAATAACGACGATATCTTTATTACTAATAGCTCTACCCGTATACCCGATTTCCTAGACTAGGATACTATCCCGGGAAGTCTAAAAGAGAATCGGTATTATTACCCGGCCTACTAAGGCTAAGCTAGGCTCGATATCTATTCTTTAACGTACCTAGGATACGTACGGCTACTTTATAGGACCCTTAACGATTAGTTATTCGGAAAACTTCTCGAAGCTTACGAAACCCCTTACGGCCTAGGGTTAGACTATATATTAGTACGTATTCTAATTCCTCTACGCTACGAGATCGATACTAAAGATATTCTACGCTAAGCTTACTTCGTACCCTTACCCGTACTCGTCTAGCTAGTATAGGAAGATAAAGAGCTATTTACTCTTAGGGGTTTTACCTTCGCCGAGGAATTATACCTCGCGTATACTAAGGATATAGAGTAGCTAGCTTAGAGTACGCTCGCTAAGCGAGTAGCCCTTATACGCTTCTCTAATTATAATTACCCTATATACCTAGAGTAGTCTATTCTAGCATTTTTTCGACGGAATAAATAGTTCTATAATTAATAGTACCTTTATAATATCTTTATAAGCCTCGGCGTCCCTAAGGAATAGGCCGCCTCTATAGGTAAGCTCTACTATTAACTTCTAGTATATTAAACTTAGAACGAGGACTTCGCCGGTATATATAGCTAGGTAGTAGCGCTTTAGCTCGAATTCGTTACCTTATTCCGCGAAGCCGTAGAAGTAGCTAGGCCGCCTTTACGCCGATATAGTAATTACCTCGACGCTACCGGAGAACTTACGCTCGATAAAGAAGAACTCCTACTACTCTCTTAGTAGTACCTAGGCTACGCGAGGTTCTAAGGCGCTCTCTCTAACCTTATTATACATTATAACCTCTACGATATAGCCCCTATTTATTAGGATAACGTATTAGTCAACGCTAAATTCGAGGCTTATTCTTATTCGAGGATTCTTACTATACTCCGTTAACTCTATTTTACCTATAATTACTTGCACGGACCACCTCTACGAAGAATTAATTTTATTAATATAGCCTTTATTTAAACGTCTCCTCTCTCCTACGACTTTACTCTCGAAGATTAACTCGAAGAAGCTACTATTATAGATATAGAAGACTACCGCGTAGGTAGCTCTCTAGACTATACTCTACGGGCGCTCTTCTATTAGGGAACGTACTAATACGATATCCTAGACGTGGACGCTACTCCTTATAAGGTAGTTACCTAGAGGCTAAATCTTAACTACTACTAGTAGCGCGTATACTCCGGTACGCTAGAAACCTTACCCTAGTATAATATAATACCCGACGATACGTACGCCCTATAGCTCCTTAACTATAGAAGCGATAAGTACCCGATTAAATTAATTACGTACTACTATCCTACTACTTTTCTTACTAACGGCGCCTAGGTCGGTACGCGACGCGGTTACAGTAGAAAGGTACGCGACCTATCTATAGCTTATCTTATCTAGTAGGGTAAGCGAGTTTTTACGGGCACCGTTAGCCCTAATAAAGATTAATTCGCCTAGTATAGGTCTACCTCGACGAAACCTTCCGACTCTTACGCCTATAAGCGCGCTCTATAGATACGTACCGTCTATCTAGGCAAACTAATAGACCCCCGTCCCTCTATAATTTCCACGAAGGCGGAGAAGTATAAAGGGTAGATTTTTAAGGATCTAGGGGAAGTAATTAACGTACTATAGTTTTCTACTAGTCCGCTAGGCTACGACCGCGATATCGTAGAACGTAATATAAATCTAAGCTATCCTACCCTCGGTAAGAATAAATTCTACTACGTCTACCGTCGTATAGACTCTACCCTCGAAGCCTAAACCGCCGTAGATAATTATAATAAGTAGGTAAAGAATATCTACGATAGTACGCGCCTCGGTAACTTATTTATACTCTATAGCAAGAAATTAGCTTACGAGCTAGGTACGGCGTAGGGTCTATATAAGAGTTTATACTCCCGTACCGCTATAAGAATCCCGTAGGAAGTAGTTAATATAGTTAATACCTTCTATAAGAGGAAGAAAAAGTCGTATAACGCCGTAAAACGTTATAAGTAGGAACCGGTTATTACCGGCAAGATCGGCCGTACGGAACCTAAACTATTCTAACTTTAGAATTAGAATACCTTTAGTAATATTATCAATACTACGAGTAAGAGTTTTAAATCGCCTTATAAGTACCCCGATATAGGTAATATATAGACTTAGATAGATCCTACTAAAGAAACCGATAGGCCGTCCCGTCTTACAGTTATATCCGTAGTAGGCATTATTATAGATATAGATAAGGAGAATATCCCTACTCTAGTATTAAGTTAGTTACGTATTAAGGTTAAGAACCCTAATACCGCCCTATAGACCTTCCTATCTATTACTAGAAATCGTAATAGCTACCTCTACACAACTATATACTTCGATAAAGACGGTACTATTACCTAGGTAGTTATAGACGACCGTATACCCGGTAAAAATAGTACGACTATTATATAACTAGGCGCGAGCGTAAACGCCGTCCCGGTTAAGCTAAAGAAAAAGAACGGTAATAAAGGTAAGATAGATAAGATAAGCAAGATAAGTAAGATAGATAAGATAGGTAAGAAAGGTAAAAAAGGTAAGTCTATCCCGCTAAGTTACGAAAGCTCCGAAGCCGAGTCCGATAGCTCTTAGCCTACGGTAGAGGAGTCGTATTACTCTATCTCTTTATCTACCTAGATAGCTTAAGAAGCTATACTTATAAACTCTAAGCGCGACGCCCTAAGCGACGTTAAATATAACGAGGTAGTAAAGAAGCGTAAGATAGACCTCGATATAGTAGCCGTAGCTAAGCGTATCCGTAACTAAGTAGACTATAAATAATTAGTTAAGAATTACCTTATAGCTAAGGAGGGTAAGCTCTTCGAGTACGGTTAAATTATAGACTATAACTATAAGCTCTAGGTTAGATATAAGAGTCTCGTTAACGGGGTACTATATACTCTCGGCCGTAATAGAAGATACTATACTTTACTATACCTAATAACGGCCGCTCTAGAAGGCTATCTCGGTATAAAAGAATAGTAGATAAAAGAGTAGAACGATAAGTATATTAGGAATAAGAACGCGTAAGCCGCTCCTACGGCTATCGAGCCTCTAGCCGCTCCTATAGCTATCGAACCTCTAGCCGCTTCTATAGCTATCGAATCTCTAGCTACTTCTACGGCTATCGAGCCTCTAGCCGCTACTAATCTAGTAGAGGTTAAGTAAGTCGCGCCTATAACTATCGCCCTACTTCTCTAAGATACGATAACCGCCTATCCGGTTATATACCTAATCGTAGTATTAGCTCTAGTAGGTACGGCTACCGGTACTACTACTTAACCTACTAAGGGTACGAGTACCGCGCCGGCTACCCTATAGATAGCCTAACTAAGTACTCTAGTTAGCCCTATAATTAATACGGATACGGTTAGTACGCTTAGCGATACCTAACTAGCGGTACGCCCTCTTACGTTTAGACGTTACTTAGGTACCCTAATACGTCCTAAACCTAGCTATAGATTCGTCCTTCCGCCCGGAGTCGTACCTCCTACCCTAACGTAGAAAGCGTAGACTCTCTTTCCTATACCCGATAAGAAGGATAAGGACGCTACGCTTAGATTCGATAGTAATAATAAGACCGCTCTCTTTATCCTAGAACTATCTAAACTCAACGTAATACGCGCTAAGATAGAAGGAATATAGATAGAAATCGACGAGCTTAAGCTTAAAAACGAGAAGCTTAACCGTAATAACGAAGCCTAAGCTAATAAGTTAAGTCGCCTATAAAAGACGCTTAAATAGTCTTAGGACGAGAACGCGTAGCGAGTAGCCGAAATAAGTACTATAAGGGAAGCTGGTAATAAAGCCCTAATTAGTACCGCCGACGGCGTTATAGACTAGTTAAACTTCGTCGACGCGGTTATAGTCCTATCTACTAACTATACGGCTTTCCCTAACGCCTATACCTCTATATAGGACGCTTACCGCTATTTCGTAACTATAGTCTCTTACGAGCGTATCTACCGTCGCGAAATCTTTAACGCCTACGTAGACCTAGCCGACGCGTTAGGAGCTAAGATCGTATTTACGGACTACGTAAACGTTATTAGAAATAAGAAATACGGTTCTTACTTTACCAATTACTAACTAGGTAACTTAATATACGACTTTAAGGCCGCTCGCGACTAGTATAACGCCCTCCTTAAGGCTAGGGAGTAGGATATAGAGTAAACTACGGAGTAGCCGTAGGAGTAAGGTAAATTAGGTATTAATTTAATCTTAGTACCGGATAGATATAAAGAAATTTAGGGTAAGAGCGTAGACGAAATTAGATAGTATTATATCTTTTTAATAGTACCGGTACGGGATATAAATTATGGATTAGTCCGGCGAAATATATAGAAAGGTATATTTTAATACTTAGTACGAGGACGTACCAATCTTCTCGAAAGGGGGGATATAGTACGGCTTCGGCTTTAGCCCTTTAATAGTACGGTAGTAACCGTACTTAGTACGGCTACGGCCTAGATAGTTGAGTAGACCTACTCTACGAAGTATAACGCTACTACGAATATAGATAGTTATTACGCTTACGTTTTACACGTAACAAAAGGTAAATTTATCGTATCGACCTAAAACTAGTAACTCTTAACCTCTATCATCGTCGTATAACTATAATATTAGTATAATTTATACGTATCTTTATAAGCTATCTTATTAACTATATAATATAGGAACTCCTCGAACCTCTTAATACTATATTTAGCCTACTTCCGTCGGTTCCGCTTTATCTACGCCTTTATATAGGTAAATATTAACTTAATAAGGTTAAAATCCGGCGAATATAGAGGAAGATACTATAACTTATACCCGGCAGCCTTAATTAACTCCCTTATACGGTAATTAATATACTAAGAGGTATTATCTATTACGATAACTAATATCGGCTTATACTTTATATAGTTACCGTATAGTAGTAATATCTTTATCCTTAAAAACTCGAGGAATAACTCTAAGGTAAAGCCTCCCTATATAATCTTAAAGTCTATATAACCCTATATACTAAGCGCTAGTAGGATAGACTACCTCTTTAACCGTTTTAACTCTCTCTCTATAATATATTTATCGCTAATAGGAGCCTATCTATACTTACGGTTACTAGTCCTTACGTTAGCGGACGACTTATCTAAGAATACTAGTATATTATCTCGCTATTATATACGTTTCTACTACTATATAGACCTTACTAGTCCGCTTCTCTAGCTAGCGTTAAATCTTACGGACTTACGGCTCTAGTTATTACGTATAAGATAGTTATATATTATTCTATAGGTAATACGGACCTCCTACTCGTCGTATAGAAAGATCTATATCTCGTCGATATATACGGAAGGGTTATCCTCGAGAAATAGGATAAGTAACTAGCAATATATTAGTAAAAAACTTAATACTATAACGGCTTCTATTACTAACTTCTTATATATTACGCGTTAATATTATAGGGCGCCCGAGTAGCCTTAAGGTAGGGGGGTAGGGGACCCTATAGATATCTATATAGTCTCTAATACGGCGGATAGTCTTTACATCTACGCGTATAGCACGCTATATCTTAAGGAGGGCTTTATCATAGCTTAATCGGTTAAGGATTTTATTAATAATATACTGCGGAAGGCGATTACCTAGCTAAATACGGCTATTATTATGGTTTAGTATACTACGTTAAGTTTAGACGTTATATAAATAGATTCGCTAACAAATAACTAGGGTAAGTGTACATTTGGTGTCAAAAAAATGTGGAACCAGGGCAGTCATTTCCGCCACCACGATATATTTGATGGGGTACTATAGCATGATCCTTGGTCTTCGTCTTTCGCGGATTGTCGCAATGCAATTGGGCACCGCGGATTCTCGCGTCGCTTTCGTCGATATGATGCGGTTTTCGAACTGAGGGGTCTTTACAATTTTGGTACTGTGTTTTTCGTGAAGTTATGTTTTTGCACTTGGGATTGGTGCTGGATTTTTCGGTTGAGGGCTGAGGCTCTTGTGGCGAGGAATGCGATACCTGTCGAGATTGAAAGTTGCCCTGTTGGCTTGGGGTATGATGGATTTTGCTGGAGCATGATTGATTGGTTGAAGACATTTTGAGGGAGCGAGTTGATCTCGCTGTCGCATTGACGATTCAATGCAATTGTTGAATGTATTATGAAGGTGGATCATGTCGTTTGCCCAATGAATGGGTGGGATAGATACTCAATCCCGCGTATCACGGAATTGCCGTTGGATCTTAAGGTCAGTGAGGCCAGGAAGATGATGCCGTGTAATGGCGTTGAGGAAGCGAAGGTAGGGATGGGGAATACGCGAGTTCAAGTTTAGACGGAGGCTGGGATTGACTCGATGCGGCTCGGTTGAGGAGATTGGGTGCAGAGTCGCGAGGGTGTTGGGAGTATATGGGATGTTGGTGAAGTGGTGGAATATTACCTTCCATCACTTCAGTCGCATACCGACTGAGGAACGAAATCGTAATTTTCCAAAGAACGAACCGAGATTGAAGACCGAGTGCCGGGTATCATGTAGATAAACAAAAGTTGACAAGGGTCAGAGGCACAGCCTCTCAAGCTACCTGTTCAGGAGCAATGCGTGCCTGTAGGGCACAACACGAATCTATCCTAACTCCCAAGTCTATCCATCACAACTCTAACGCCACCGCGAAAACACGCACCAGCAGGATGGGTATCTATTTTGCATGAAACCTGAAAAGGCCCGTAAATCCATGTATCAACCGCCATCCACCACTAATCTCTCTCCTTCCTCCTTCTCCAGTCAACCCTAGCAGCCCCTCTCAAGTCATCAACATTCAACATATCCGCCCCGTTGTCCATCAAAACCTTCCAAACGTGGTTCCTCACTCCAATCGGCCAAGCGGGCGTGTTCCAGTACCTGGCTTTCAACCCCTTCGCGTGCGCCGCCTTGATCTGTGCTCGTAATTTATGACGTTGTTTCGGTGACAGGTGACCGCGCCAGGGAAAGCCGATAGTGCTTGCGAAGTTCACAGAGGCGTAGTATGAATTGTCCTGGTTGAAATTGGTAGTAGGTGTTACGCCGACGTTTCCTTGGCCGCCGCCTGGAGTGGCTTTTCCGGGTATGGGAAGAGGAAGACCTCCGTTTGGGGGACCGGAGAGGATGGAGGAGGTGGTAAGCTTGTCCAAAGGCGCGTCAAAGAAAATGTCTCTATATGTTGTGTTTGCTGTTATAAGCTGGAATGGAGTGTTGCCTGTCCCGACCACTGTGACGGCACCTTGGACGATGGAATTTCCATCAAAGTAGGTCAGGTAATTCTTGTCGCGGAGAGCGGAGAGATGGGACTCCACATATGGGAAGAGTGTCTCTCCATCCGTTTTGAAGTCCACTAGGAGTACGAGTGTCTGCGAAGGATCCTCGTCGAAGACTCCGTGGATTTTCTCGGAATCTTTGTTGTATTGTGTGGAGGGATTCTGATCGTCCAGGATTTTGACCAAAGGGTCGATATAGAGACTCCGGAAGGTACGATTCTTAGTCAAAGCAGCTGTATTGTGTCCGACCAGAAGCTCTTCACTGAAAAGCCAGACATCCGCTTCCACACCAGTACAGCCGTAGTGAATAGCCGAGAAGAGCGGTATATGTCTCCAATAATCGTTGTGCGAATGGCATGGTATCGGAAGGATGTCACGGGTGAAGTCTGTTGGGTATCCCGACATGCCGTCGCCTGGCTGTCCTGGCTGTCCCCAATTGGGGAAGAATTGCTCGAAATCGGGATCCCATAACAGTGGCCCAAGTCCGATGAGAATTGTGGCAACGTTATACAGACCACTGAGAAGGATCATTAATATAGTATACACGCAGGCTAGAGGTTTGAACGTACAAAAGCGCAAAGAGAATTGTCATGAAACCCAAGAAGATTGTGCATTTCCTGGTCCGCCTCTTTCGTATCGGCCGTGAATTGCCGTTATATTGGCGTATCGACCTTCCATCATGTTTGCAACCCTTCGAAGTCCTTCTCCACGCAAACAACTTCTTCCAAAAGGATTTCCGTCGACAAAACGGACAATCTCCGTTGTCCAGCCCTCCAGCTTGAGCCATATCTTGCATCGAAACGAACGGCGTTTTTTGCTCGAGAAATGCTTCGGACTCGCTTTCCGTTTCGGCTGAGCTTCGACGAGCCACCGTTTCTACATCGTGCTCCCAGGAGGCGAACTTGTCCGGTGCGCTCATGATTGAAGAATAAGGGGATTGATGTCGAGATGGTTTGACGACTTGACAAAGAAATGGCGGGATATCTATCTATACGTCCAGCGAAATCCCGGAATGATGGTTTCGCGATCTGGACCCAAACCTGGTCGGTCAAAAGTGACCAGGGCTAGCAATGCGGGTGCGGCATGCACGATTGGATGAGCGCGCAGTTTCTCCAAGGGGAATGTGAAAAGAGGGACCAATATAGAGCTGGCAATATACACGGGGAGTTACTAATAAAGTCTCAGCAGGAGTGGAGGTGGGAGGGTTGAGATGGGGGCAGGAAGAAGTCGTCGACCAGTGTGATGCAGACTGTTTTCCACCATCATCGATGGCGAGTTTCATTGGTGCAACAGGATAGTCCGCCGCAGCCACGGACATGAGTGAATTGGGCTGGGTCACGCTGCATCTGGACTCTGGACCTCTGCGGGTTATTTGTCATTGAGAAAGTGGTTGCGGCTCGAAAATATGGTGGTAGCCAGCAGCCCAGCACGTGCTTGAACTGGACAATTGGAAGCGAGACTACGGCTAGTACTACGTAAGGTGCCGGTCCGGGTGCCTCTTCGTATGCCGGGGGGACAGGGAAGCTGGGGCCCGGCTGAAAATAGTTTCACAGCGACGAGCACGTCAAACACATCGCACCGACAAAATGCCACACAAGCACAAGAGAGCCAGGACGACCGACGCAAAGGACAAGGACGGACAGTGCGTTGCCATTGTTGTTGTTCCATTTCCTGTCACTTTACTCAACGTTTCCAATGCAGATTCAACCTCCCTCCAACAAGTATCGCGAAACCTCTTGCGGCATTCAAAGACTCGAAACCTCATGACAAACACCCCAATTCCAGCAGAAGAAGGAAAAAGACGAACTCCGGGGCTATCAAGGATGATACGCCCAAAGCTTTCCTCCGGCTGATGGAGCTGAAAAATACCGGCAAAGGACGAAATGGCCTCGACAATGGCGAGTCGAAAAGTGCGACAAAGAAGCGCAAACGCACACAGACCGCCGACGCAGACGCCGCAGAAGAGCCAAAAGAGGTAGCAGCTTCAGTCCTGAAAATCTTACCCGGAGAGCGGCTGGGAGACTTTGCAGCAAGAGTCGATCAATCCATGCCCATCAGCGGGCTTGCACGAAAGGGTATCAAGGGACGACAAACCAAACACGAAAAGAAGCTCCAGAAGATGGTGAACACGTGGAAAGAAAACGAGGCAAAGAGGCTCGAAAAGGCCGAGGATGAGTGGGAAGCCGAGGAGGAGAAGGAACAAGAAGAAAAGGAAGCCCTAGAAGCCAAGCATGGCGTCATTCCAGTTATACCGACCAGAAAAGGCATCAAGAAGAGAGTTGACGACGACGACGATCCGTGGGCAGTGCTTGAGGCACGAAGGGAAAGGCCAAAGGGTCTACATGATGTTGCACAAGCACCACCCACGTTCACCAACATGCCGAAGGAGACATTCAAGGTTCGGAACGGGGCAAAAGTCAATGTCACAGATGTACCAAACGCGGCTGGCAGCTTGAAAAGAAGGGAAGAGCTGGGCCAAACCAGGGCAGACGTCATTGCTCAATACAGGAAGTTGATGGCTTTGCAGAGGGCGGGATGAATATCTCGCTGGATATGAGGAACTGTCCGAAGACCTCCAAGATAGCTATGCGTATTTGAATGATACCCACCTGTTCGAATCGTGCTCAAGGCTCGGATCACCTGTATAGTAAGCGATTCCTCGTTCACAGAATCACCACATTTACGCGGCTGGCTAAACAAACATTGCGTTTTCGTACGGTAGATATTCAGCAATTTACTGCTCGCAAATCATTTACCAGCAAGCCTGTCACTAGCCATCTTCTCTCTCTCAAAGTATGCAGCGTTCTGAGATAAGTCTCTCTCATCTTTTCGCCTTCAATTTGTGCCCACTTCGACAGAGTGACGATGCTTGTAATGTGAGCATTTCTTCTCGCCGTGGTCTAATAGTGTTCAACTAGTGTTGAGTCGACTAACCCGGGCTTCATTCTATTTCAATCCGAATCAGGCGGCCAATTCAGGCCTGCTAGTCCAACTCAACGGCGCCCGAGACTTCAACATTGTTCTCTTGCAACCTTCATAAAGTCGTCACACTCGCCAGAATCGCATTCTCTCACTCCACTCTTCACAGCACAATAGCAGCTTCGGGGTCGAGTCAATCACGCTTCTTCTGCGCACAACACTAAAGTTTCTCCAGAAGTTGAATCGTTCTGGCTGTGTACCATTATCGCTCCGTCGAGACATTCTGTGTGGGAAAGTCACGTGCACTCATTTTGAGCCCCACCTCGGTACTTTGAATTCCGCAAAAATTGACTCACTTCCGCTGAACCAAACCACCACAACTACAGCCACAATTCTTCCAGGCCTCCAGTTCGAGTCGCTAGACTCACCTGTCTCTCTTTTCTCCTTCCAGATACTCGCCCATCACCCCTCGTCCAGATATGCTTAGACATCCTTTTTGCGACAACGTTAAAGTGAGGTAGTGGGGCAATCACGATGCCAAAAGGTCTAACCGAGCTGATCGAGCACGTCTTGGAGCAGATTGCACTGTGTGGAGAGCATGGCAAGTAATTCCTCAACTCTTTCATAGCATGGCTCCTGCAACGAGGAATGCTTGAGTGAACTCGTTTCAAAGAAAAAATCTCAAGTAATTTGCCGATGCGAGCGACCGTGGACTTTGACTGGACCGAGCTTGTCCACCGCGCTATTTACACAAGGCTGAAGGCTGACATGATTTCCTACAGGCGCCTCCATTGACGACTATAAACGATTCGTTGAGGAGTTCTATACCCCGGCCGACCTAAATTCAGGAGCCTCCTTTGAGGAATCGACATTCAGGCCTCCAGCCAAGGGCTATGGACGCATTCAGCAACTCGCATGGGTCTGGTTGACGCAGAACCCCGAAATATGGGTGGGTCAGAACAAGGAGGGGAATGCGCTCTCGCTTCATCAACTTGAGGTTCGAGAAGCTAAGCTATCCGCTCGACTGCTTCAATCGTCCAAAGAGCAACCGCCCGAGTCGCAGCAACCCGTAGCCGGCAAGCAAAAACCTGCCAAAGGCTTGACCAGTTCACGTTCGCTTCGTATATGGACCACACGCGACCGCGTGTGGCAAACTCTTACCGGGCATGGGGTTGACTTCAAGCGTATTCCGCCAATGGAATTCTCTGCACTGAGCGTCATCGCTGCTGCTGGTCCAAAGGGAATTCTTCAGCCTGAAGTCATCCATATCACGGGTCAAGACAAGAGGTCTTTGCCAAAGCGAACTGATAATCTTGCGAAAAATGGCTACATTGACAAAAAGGCCGTTATGCTCAAGTCACAAAAGACAAGCTTGCTTCGCCTTGCGCGTTTTGCATCTATGGAAACTTCAGAGGTGTTCAGTAATGGTCGCTTGGTACTTGATAATTTTCTTCGGAGATTTTGTGAATGGGTGAAAGAGGGCGACGCTATTCCATTGTCTGAGTTGGAAGAAAGGCTTGGCTGTGCCGCGCCAGGTTGGCAGAAGACAATGCTGTGGCGTGCGCTTGAACGTCTGGACATTATAGGTGTGATCGAGCGCTTTTATCGATTGACTCATCTGCCAGCCAAAAGTGATCCGAATAAAAGCACAGCTGCTCTGCGCAAGCCGAAATTCATACGATTGAAATCCGTACCGACCGAAGAACACAAGCATCGCTACTGGAACATAACTGGAAAGGATCGCGATGCGTTTCGCCAACGCTTGGAGCTGCAGGATGCAGAAGCCAAGATGGAACACGCAGAATACGGCAAAGACGATGAAGATTATTCTTTGGCCGAGGCACCAGAGGTCACTCTGAATTCGTTGCCTGAACCCGATAGCACTGAGCAGATTGAGCACACACGAGCTGCCCTGCGATGGAACCCCGACCTTCCATATACCAATAATATCATGAACGTCCTTGGAGAAGGAGATTCTGGTGGGATGTCTACTATGGTGAGCTACTGGTCAATCTACTTGACTTTGTGATCAATGAAGCCTGCAAGGGACTGACCACGATTAGGATCTTCGAGGAAGTTCATACGGCCATTTCTATGCTCGTGCTGTAGACCAAATTCTCGGACGACTCACGGACGATTGGGAGAAATCTCAGCCTTCTGACCTACGGCATCTTAACGTGATTCGTGACACAGGAACTACTGGAAAATTCTCACACTATCTATACCGTACCTATCCTCAATTTCAAGAAGCTGTGAAGGAAGGACAGACGTCTTGGGAAACTGTTTCACACAAACGCACCACTCGTCCAGTCGATCAACCTCTCGACGAGTGGGGATTTCCACGAATGCCACCCAGCTCGTTGCTAAACAATGGAAGAGCTACACTAAGCGAATGCGTGGCCTCGGCACGCATTCCTCCAGAGCCAATATCTGCCTCCGACCCAGTAGTGGTCAAGTATGCTGATGGTACTATCGGAGCACAGTGGGGCGCAAAGGCAGCAGCAATTATGTCAAGGCTGAAGAAAATGCCCGATGGCCGACAGGACCCGATTGTCGGGCAAGCTCCAGCACCAGCTGTAAAAAGGGCGAAAGGCGCCAAGGGACAGTCCGTGGTCATGGATTTTCTGCCCGAAAAGCCAGGTCAACCCATCACAAAAGACCAGTCCGCCTACAATGCGGCGTACCGAAGAATGCAGCGTTTACAGAGACAGGCACAGGAAAGGGCGCTGCAAATCCGTCGCCAGGCCGAGCGAGTGGCTTACGAAGAAGTTCTTCAAGGCACAGGTCCTACGATCAAGTCGCAATCTGCAAGCGGCCGAAAATACATCAAAAATAGTTTCTGCCCGCCAAAGACCGGGCCCCATCTGGTCATAGTCAACGACATAAACAATGATCAAGATGTGGTGGAAAGTGATGATGCGGGCAATCCATCAAATCCAGCCTCGGATCTGGAAGTTCCTTTAGTCGGTCCAGACTCTGCGAAGAAAGCGCGTCAAGTCAGAGAAAAGCTTTTTGTGTCAGAAAGCCGTGTCCAAGACCTAGTGCTTCAATTCAGTGATGTTTCAAGGAATGCTGTCCACATCAACCCCCCTGGCTCGTTGTTCGATGAGAAGATTGGGCCTGGGCGGCCTTTCAAGACTCAGCATATGGTTGTATTCAAATTCCCGTGGCTGAAAGACTTCGACTGGTTCATGCCTGAAGCACCAGCGAACGTTGAACCGCCATCGGTCGTCGAACCACCATCGTTGGTCGAACCAACATCGGTCGCTGGATCGCCGCCATTTTCTGGGCCGTCTCCGATCGCTGAGGTGCCACATGTCACCGAAGCGCCGCGAAGCGTCCGACACCAACAAACGCAGGCAACAACGGAACTGCTTACATCGTCGGAGAATACCAACCATACGCCCGATACACCTGTCGCTCGGTACGAGGGACCTTCGGTGGAAACTAACGCGTCACCTGACGATAGATCTCATGCCAGAAAATCCTTACAGTCCAAGGCTAAGGTTACAAAAGCTGCTGCAACCAAACAAGGCCCTGGCAAAAAAGTGTTACCTGCACCCGGTGTTTATGTGCAGAAAACACGAGGTCGTCGTCCACTAGATGGTCCTCGAAAATTGGTCCTCATATTTAGATCTGATCGGCTGCAAGACCTTTGTCTGGCAGGCAATGAGGAGAATAGTACTCTCCTGACTGCTTCTGCGAACCAACAGGCCGAACCAGACGAATCGAGACAACATACCCCACAAATACCCTCCCGAAGATCTTCACATGCTGATGCCCAATCGCGAAGCACGTCGCCTTTTCCCAGCGAAAAGGGTTACGCGGCCGAATCACCAGCATCATCACATTACTCAGATGGCTACATACATCCTTCTCCTGAGCCTGCAGCTAGGGCTGGACCTGGTCGGCGAAAGCAAGGCACGGTTCTTGGACGTGGTGCTGTCGCTCTCAAGCGTGAGATGTTGGTTATGCAGATTATCGACAAATGTGGAGGAATGTTCCCAGGAGATTCAGAAATCGTGGGACCCTACCAGAGGATCCAAAAGCAAAATCAAAACACGCAAAGTGACCGGAACACGATCACTAGAGCCGTCGAGAGCCTCGTCCAATCAGGGAAGTTGAAACGGATAGGATTCGAATTTCCTTCCAACGACGGAGCAATAATCAGGAAACACCTTGTGATCAAAGCGGAAATCTCGAATGACGCCCCAGAAGTCCAGAACATGATCGCAGAAATTCGAAAGATATATCCAACGAATTTTATTCCGGAAGTATTGGAGCCTCCGATTCATAGTGTCCCTCATCGCACTCAACTCAATCGCTATTATGCAGAAGGGCGTCAGGATAGGGGCAATACTGCAGGGAGCAACGGTCCTGCACTCGGTCCTGCATCGAGGAAGAAGCGCGGGCAAACTGGAGAGCAGGTTGTTCCCTCTAGCAGCGACGTAGGTCCTTCGCTTCGTGAGCGAACATCATCGATAGTCATCGAGAGCGACTACCCTGCAGGCTCCGGCCATGGTAAAAAGATATCTGGGACTTCGAATGGCCCAAAGACTTTGGGAGAGCTGCTTACCGACATGGGTTCTTACGTCACTGGCAATGATGCTGACTCCATGTATGATCCCATGGACGAAGATGCGATGGTGCCTTCGATAGAACAAGATATTGCCCCAGTGACTCGAGGCAGGCTTCGCAGTCGTAAGCGACTTCAAGTGCCGGTGGAGCAAGATTCCTGGATCTCAGAAAATCCAAAGGATCCAGTCAACACACTCGGGCCCCCTTCTGAGGGATCTTCCTCAGTGTACTCAGCCTCGGCTAGCGAAAGCGAAGCTGATCAGGATCCCATACTCGAATCAGAGTCCGAGGAGAACGCTGGCGGGCCAGTCAAGAGCCCACTGATCTCACGAAAACGTCGACGCTTGAACGATGAAGAGAGCGGTCTTAAGGACATTGCTCCGAGCCGCACTGGCAAACACAAGAAAGCCGTCTCTCAAGCCGTGGCGGCATCCAACAGTCTGACCTTCAAGGAGCCAATCGGTCCCGAGGCATATGATCCGACTTACCAGTGGCAGCGACTTCGTAGCCTACTTGATCCAGATCAGCACTTCTATGCTAAGTCGGGCACTTTCTCGACCGATTTCTTCGTGCTTCGAAATGTGCAGGAATCTGCGTGGATGGGACCTCCTCGTGGTCCAATTGAATTTGAACACTGGTCGTCCACAAATGAGACTGATATTCGGAACCTGCTGACTATTGATGATTTCGACAGTCATTATCATCCAGACAAGCTGCAGAACAAACACACGCTCAAGAAGTTACGCTTTTACTACGAGGATTCCGACGATAATTCTGGAGATGAAATTGAACGAGCGTGGTTCGAGAGGCAAGAGCTCGAGATTATGCGGGGACAATATCCTGGTTTATCTCTCGGGAAGAAAACAGACGGCTTTGTAAATTATACACTATCTCATGCTCTCGAAGTTTCCAAGGAGCCGGTGGACCCAATGTCACGTAAGTACAAGGCCCGCACAATCGTATATGGAGCCCAAGAGAGAGATATTGCGAGTCTTCGGAATGAGCAGCAATTACGAGCTCGTGGGCCGATTACTCGTGCACCTCCTAAATCACGAAATGCGGTTGCGAGCGGTCAATATACCGGCAACAAGGTCACGGCCAAGCAAAGCGGCAAATGCTTTATTTCTGCTGAGGTTGCGAAACGACTGCTCTTCGTCACCATTGCGATTCGTGCGCTCGCAGGAGGCGTCGATCAAACCATACGATGGCCGTGCGTAATCGAAGTCTTCAAGAATCATCCAAACTTCGATCCGCCTACATTCAAAGCGAGATGGCTGAGGATGTTGAACAACCACCGCATCCTCGTGGACCAGTTAGAGCAGGAGTTCAGGGAGAAATACTTGGCAGCGTATGCTCGCGGCGAGGTGCAGGCTACCGATGCCCGAAACTTTCAAGATTATGACTGGAGTGCGATTGGAGATTGGGCCATGGAGAACATTCCCGTCTACCCTGAAGACATTACTCTGCCGTATACTCGCGATTTGGTTGACACTAGCTACGATATCATGGTGACTCCACGTGATACACAAGAGCAGAGAGAGCGTATGGATCATCCCATGGCTACCAATATGGCTAGGGCGCAGTATACTGGTGATCTGCTCTTCGCACTGCCTCTCCGTGCGAAGAAAAGCAAGAAGACCCCAGCGGTAACCAGGACCCCATACGAAATTGAACTGCAGATTGCGAAATCTTGGGCAAGAGCGTGCAGCGCGACCAGCGACTCCGACTTTGACCCTCAAGAGGCGGAGGCTAAGCTCAAGGCTCTGCCAGATGCCACTTTGAAGGAGGCTTTGGAGCAACTGCATGCTGACAAGCTCATCTCGCACCAGTTTAAGGGGCGCATACGAAATGGACGGGCGTTCCGGTTAGCGGACTCGTATAATTC
This sequence comes from Venturia effusa, assembly GCA_007735645.1. NCBI lineage: Eukaryota > Fungi > Ascomycota > Dothideomycetes > Venturiales > Venturiaceae > Venturia > Venturia effusa. The sequence goes on along the minus strand of CP042201.1, from coordinate 831,363 downwards.
CGCGCTTTTCACGAAGCGTCAGCTCGAACCTCAGCATTTCCTCGAAGCTGTTGCTTTCAAGAAGTATCTTGACGACAGATTTACTGGTGGTGAGGATACTATCTTGCTCCACAGTGGCTTCAAAGATGGTGATATTATGGTCTTGACAGAGCTTTCCGCCAGCGGCAGATTGACATTGCGGCCGGTATTGCCTCCCGTGAATTCTACCATCGGCGATCCGTGGCCCAGACTCAGTGTTTGGGGTTTCTCGGAAGGCCACTACCGTCTGCGCAACCTCGACAAGTCGACCTTCTCATGGGACGTCGAGATCTCCAAGACTGCAACGTATGTCTACGGACTGCCGATGCAACAGAAACTGTCTTCGATGCCGCCTCCTTCTGGTCCAACACTGGCGAATTCTGGTAAGAAGCTGATTCCCATGTGGTATGATATTCATGGCAACGTCGTGCAATTCTTCTGGTCCAACATGGTTCGTTGTGTGGTGCAGGCAGCTGCTTTCCACGCCGGTTGCAGTATGGAAAATTTGACAGCGGCTTTCAAGGGCTTCATTTGGGATTGGGAGGTTCGACTGGTCGTGCAGTGGTTGATTGATTTGGGCGTCGCCAAATGGATCGGTGGCCAAGGTCAAGATGATGGGCTCATGGTGTGCGAGTGGTGGTGGAGTATTGTTCCTGATGCATCGGAGAAGGAAAAGATCGCCAAACCTTCTGCTGTTGAGACCACTAGACCGAAGTCATCTCGATCGACAGCGGCCCGATCAATGAAGAAGAAGGGGAAGACGAACGCAGATGATTGATTTCCTAATTGGGTGCCGATAAGAGATTCTGCATGATGATGGAATTAAGACGATTGAGACGTGTATGATGGGCGGAAAATTCTGGGGATTCGGCGACAATCACTTTTAGCCTCCATCGACTCGATCTGCGGCATAGCGACGGTGTTTTTAGGCTGCTCTGATCTGCAGTGATTGTAGGATTGGGTCAGATATGGTCCATGGGGTTTTCCAATGATCTAAAAGGGAAATAGATATACGGGAGGGATTTGACTCTGAAGTCTGAAACTCCGAATGGTGCATTTGGGATGGATGTTAGAACGGCTTGATGGCTTGATCGAATGTTTCCTGGGCACACCAACTTGCTGGAGTATCTAAGGTAGCATATCCAACTCCGAACGGATCGCAACAATCTCCTAGCGAGATCCTGTGGGATTATTGGAGTAATCTCTATGATGGAGAGGATTGCGCAGTGACAAGATTAATATCTTTTCCGAAATGAGAGGCAAGCAAGGGATGAACAAACATTGTTGTTGCGAAATGAAAAAGATGCACCATGCAAGCTGACTCTTGCTCCTACGACTTCACAAACATATTTCAATCAAGTAATACCTAATAATCTAAAGCACATGACCTGAATCTCAAGCCCGCCCACCAATCACGGCCCACCCTTCGAAAAGTGAAGGCCTTTCCTTCGCACCTCACGACTTGTCGCCGCTCTCCACCAACAACTCCCACAGTCCTAGACCCCCATGAAGCTGTTGATGCACGCAGACAAGTGGGAGTCCATGCCCATCTTCCCCATGTTCCGCTCGCATGTCAACTCACTTCGGACGAGGCCGGCCTGGTTGGATCAATCCGCCGCTCACCTATCTAGCCAAGGAAACGCCGGCATGGGCATCTCGACCCGCCAAGTTCGCTTAGGACATTGGCGCATATCAGCCCTCCAGTCGATGGCCTCCAGCCTCCTGCCTCGACCGAATGGCGGATGGCTGATGTCGACTTCCTCAGCCCAGCGACGGGAGAGATGGTAGGGTTATCGCATGGTTCTATCTTTTCTTGGCTGTGGGTGGAGGGGTCCGGTCGAGTCGCGGAGCTAACCCGCTTATCGTGGTGGGTGGGTTTTTTGGAGTACGGTATATTTATGGGGTGTCGATTCGCTTCGTTTCCATTTCACTGTTCGCATCGTACAGAATTGGAGTGTCAAGTGGTCCAGTGCTGAAGGTCGGTTGAACTATCACGGCTAACCACATTGCGCTTGCTACTTCTCGTCTTACGTCCGTCCATTTCTCCATCCTCATCTCCGAGTGGAATTCCACTTCCTCCTCTTTTTGGAAGTCTACATATATATCCCTCCTCTTATCGCGCAGCTGGATTGTCAACATCTTCAAAATGACCTGGGTCCATAGGTTCAACCTTCGGGTTGCCCAGAGCGCGTTTGGAAAATACTTCAGGCTTGAGGGTTCTGGACATCCCAAGGAGCGCAAAGGATCGTTCTTCTTCACGGAAATCCGCGCTGGGTTGGCAACATTCTTCGCAAGTATGGATTGGTCAATTGTCCCATACATGCGCAAACCATGGCTGACCTATACACTCAGTGGCCTATATCATTTCTGTCAATAGCGCCATAGTCTCACAGACGGGAGGCACGTGCGTCTGTCCTCCCACCAGCACCGATCTCTGTGTATCAGACCAAGAGTATTTGCTCTGTGTTCAAGAGGTTCAACGCGATCTCGTCACCGCCACCGCCGCGATTTCCGCTCTCACGACGTTTTGCATGGGTCTTTTCGCCAACATGCCTATTGCCTTGGCACCGGGCATGGGTCTAAATGCTTATTTCACATTCACGGTTGTTGGCTTCCACGGTTCTGGTATGGTACCTTACCGTGTCGCCCTTACTGCTGTCTTTGTGGAGGGTCTTGTCTTTGTTGGACTTACCCTGATTGGACTTCGACAATGGCTTGCACGTGCCATCCCTCATAGCATCAAGATAGCCACCAGTGTTGGAATTGGTCTTTATCTCACGATTATCGGCCTGACCTACTCTGCTGGAATTGGACTCATCGTCGGCGCTCAGAATACCCCAGTTGAGCTTGCTGGGTGCGCTCCTCAATACCGAGATGCAGATACTGGACTCTGCCCCGAATCTCAGAAGATGCGCAACCCAACGATGTGGATTGGGATTTTCTTGAGTGGTTTGTTGGTCGTTCTGTTACAGATGTACAAGGTCAAGGGTGCTATTATCATGGGTATCTTGCTTGTGTCGATTATTTCATGGCCCAGGAGCACACCCGTCACCTACTTTCCGCATACAGCCCTCGGTGACGACTCTTTCGATTTCTTCAAAAAGGTTGTCACGTTCCATCCTATCCAGCGAGTAAGTAGTGCAGAGCTCTGGCAATCGAGAAAACCACTGACAAGACGACCAGATTCTCAACGTGCAAGAATGGAACATTGGTGAGTATGGCGGACAATTCGGACTCGCATTCATCACCTTCCTATACGTTGATATCCTCGATGCTACCGGAACGCTATACTCGATGGCCCGCTTCGGTGGATTCATCGACGAACGTACCCAAGATTTCGAACGCTCAGCCATCGCCTACTCCGTTGATGCCATCGGAATCAGCATCGGCAGTCTCTTCGGCACGCCACCAGTAACCGCCTACATCGAATCGGGTGCCGGTATCGCAGAAGGAGGAGCCACAGGAATCACCTCCCTGGTCTCCGGTCTCTGCTTCTTCATCGCCATTTTCTTCGCCCCTATCTTCGCCTCAATCCCTCCCTGGGCAACAGGCCCCGTCCTCGTCATCGTCGGTGGATTAATGACCGCCTCAGCCACCGAGATCAACTGGAAATACCCCGGCGACGCCATCCCGGCTTTCATCACCATCGCCGTCATGCCGTTCACATACAGCATCGCCTACGGTCTCATCGGCGGAATCATGTCCTACATCTTCCTCAACGGTACAACCAAGACCATCAAGTTCCTATCCGGTGGACGCATCAAGCCTGCCAACGAGGACCTCAAGGATCCGTGGACCTACAAGATCGAAGGCGGTTTCTTCCCTCCCTGGATCCAGCGCCTTACTGCCAAGATCAGGGGTGGGAAGGTTGAGGGCGTTGATCCTACCGCTGAAAAGGATCATGCCAGTGTTGGGAGCAGTAGTGGTGAGGGACATGTTATTGATATGGAGGGCAAGGGCGGTGCTGGACACTCGAGAAATGGAGAGATGACTGAATTTCGTGGCGAGAAAATGGCTTGAATTGGTTTTCTTAAAGGGTTGTTTGGTGTTTGGATTGGAATGGGGTTGTGATGATCTTGTGTGTGATGATAGGATGTGGCGGGTTTGCGCTGGATTTTGTTGTGTTTGGGATATATCCGATATCTGGACGATTTTATCGCGGCGAAATAGTTCACGTTTATCCTTTTCCATGCGATTCTTTCTTTGCTTTTCCTTGTCTTTGTACACACTCGCACCCCCCTCTCTCCTTGTACGTGAATGTGCCTCGATAGTCGAGGGAGGGTATCGCGTCACTCAATCCATATTTCCAAAACACGAAACAAAGACGAAGATCGGGACGATCTAGGAGAATGCCTGATGGAATAAAGATAACAAACATCACGCGCTACCGTGAATACACTACACGAAGCTAAATCAAACCCAAACCCACCTCATTATGAATAATAGGATACTAGGATAACAAGTTCCCACCGCCCAACCGCTCAACCAACCAAACCCTCGAAAAAAAAAAACCAAACATATTTCTAATTGGGGAGTAGGGATACTAAATGTACTGGGTTCAGGTATAGATGCATATCTACGTGGACGCTCGACGCTTGTTCTTTGTTGTTGAGTGGGAGGATGAAAGGTGTGGTGGTGGTGTTTGCCCGTATCAATTTAGCTTTATCGGGTTTTAGGGAACGAGGCGATCGATAATCAACCAACCCAACCCAACCCAACCCACTAACCCACTAACCCACTCACCAAACCAATCTCCCAATCACTCACTCTTACTCCCAGATTTCTCCTATCTTATCAACGACTTAAACCCCTTCTAGGGATTTTAGACGGGGGTTTCAATCACTGGGTTTTTCGGATGCGGAGGGTAATATTGAGAGTTGTTTTTGAGATGGGTTGGATGGTTCATTTATCTAGCTACCTCGCCATTATTCATTCTTGGTCTCTCCCTCTCTCTCGGTAGTAGTGGCAATTTAATGGCTAGTAAAAAGTTTAGCACAATCTGATATCCCCCAGTCCCGCACAAACCCCCAGGTTCCAAAATCACCCAGTATACCGTCAGAACAATGTTCCGTCCAAGACTCTCACACAAAGCCATCGATTCCACCCGTTATGAGAATCACACCCCACACCAACCCCACACCTAAGGCGTCGGAGTCAACAGCACAGATGCACAAGCCGCCTAAACAAAACATCAGCACTTCCGAGCCCCCGACGCGCATCCGAGACTCCATACCTGACAAGTCCCATAAGCAGCATTACAAGCCACAATCGTAGCAGGCGCGCTGGCACCTAGTGTAGCACCCCACGTGAAGCCGGCGGCGGCGTAGCAGGCCATGACTATGGAGGAGCAGCCGGCTTGGCAGATTCCGTAGCCGAGGGGACCGGCTGTGGTTGTTGTGGCGAGGGCGGTTATGGTGAGGAGGAGGGAGGGATGCATTTTTGTGGCTGGAGGGGGAGAGTTAGATGGGAGAAGTTTGGCTGTGGAGTGGGGTGAGTGGAGTGAGTGGGGAGTGTGTACCTTGAGTTTGGTGTTGATGAGCTGGAAAGTATCGCTGGATAATGGGTTGAGTGAGTTTGAGTGATGGCTTGTGGTTTATCAGTATCTCAAATTCTTGAGAGAGTGGGGGGAGGACGACTTACGGATAGGTGGTTGAAGGGGTTTGGGGTTGGAGGTGGTGTTGGTGTTGGATAGTGTCCGTGGGATCCTGTTGTGGTTGTCGGTGTTGTTGTAGCTAAGTGACGACACGTGAGCTTCACTTGGTGGGCTGATCTTGCAAGCTGTTTGTCCAGAATAGGTCAAGTGAAGACGTGAACTTAGGGGTGAGATCTGAAAGTAGTCACCTTCGTCACTTACACTTTTCTTATTGCGTGAATATTGGACAAGGTGAAGGGTTTGGTATATGAATGTAAAGTGACCGACTATTATTAGGGAAAGTAGAAGTCCAGTTTTCCCAACCCAAAATATTAAGTTTTGCAATAGAGATTCAATCTCGAGAGTATCATTGCCCAAACCACCATCACACATACTTATTACTGGGAAGACGGAGCTCCCAACCTCACGTAGTCTTAGTTTCGGAGTGGTCCGCCAAGCCTTCGACATTGCGCGGCTCATCATCATCATCATCGAAGTGATAAAGCTTTGGCTCAGTCAATCCCTTTTTGCGAAGAATGTACTTCTTAACAAAGTGCGGCCCCACAGCCGTCTGCTGGTACTTCATGTGAGTACGCGTGGGCACAGCGAACACGTAGTCCAGCTCCTCCAGAGTCCTCTGTTTGGTTTCGGGCAGCCACCAGAATATCATCCAGAAAGCGAGGAAGTTGAGACCGGCATAGAAGCCGAAGGTGCCCTGAGGCTTGAATGCACGAAGCATGCGAGGGAGAGAGATTGACAGCACGGATGCCCAGAAGTTGTTGGTTGCCACGGCAAAAGACTGTCCTACCTCGCGATGAGACAGTGGGAAGACTTCTGCACTGTAGGTGAAAGGGACGGGTCCTTCTCCAGGGCTGTAGAAGATGTCGAAGAGGTAGATGAAGAAGGCTATCAAGCCCAGATGCGCCGAAGAGCTAGTGGGGATCCAGAAACAGAAACCAGCGGCTAGGAGAGTCCAGCACATGTTTGGGAATGTGAAGAGAAGCAGTTGACGGCGTCCAAAAGTATCGATGGTCCATACCGCAGGCCATGCAAAGAGGAAGTTGATCAGACCAAAACCCCAAGAAGCTAGGAGCGCTTCAGTAACGGTGGCACCCGCGTTTTGAAAAATTGTTGAGCTGTAGAACGCGATGATGTTGACTGTTTTTGCACGTTAGAGTTTATTCTCTGATCTGTTCCACTAGATTGACATACTTCCGCACATTTGCTGGCCGATGTGGACGATGCCTGCAGCTTGTGTCGCTCGCCTCACTCGGGGAATGGTGAAGAGCTCTATGCAGCGCGTGAAGAAGTTCCCGTTCTGCGAAACGCCGGACTGACTGATGATGAGAGCCTCTTGGCGTAAGAGAGCGTGGGCATAATACAAATCCCTGGCGGCTTGGATGGGCGCAGTACGCAGGCGCGAGAACGATCTGGGACGGCCGTTAATGTTGGGTTCAGAGAGAGGTCTTGGACGAACTGACTTAAACGCGTCTCCATATCGCTTCTTCTTCATGAGCCATCTTGGTGATTCCGGGCAGTAGTAGATTCCCAGTAGAAGTGGAATAGCAGGGATGAATGCACTTCCAAGCTGGAGACGCCAAGAAATAGCACCAGTATCTTTGACAGCAAGATTGGCACAGGTGCCTAGAAAAATTCCGAAGGCAGTCCTTATCAAGGTTAGCAAGACACATCTAGTGAGGGTCTAGAGAATCTACCAAATCTGCCAGGTCATGACGAGCCCACCACGAATATTTGCGGGAGCAACTTCGGCCGAGAAAACGGGAACAGTGACCTCTTTGAGGCCCATACTGGTGGGACAAGTTAGTAAAATATACTTCTACAATGTCAAAGTGAGTCCTCACCCAATACCAAGCAGGACACGGCAAGCCACGAGCTGTCCCCAGTGCTGCGTCAAAGCAGAGCCGAGAGGTGCAAAGAACGAGAAAATGGCTCCAAGGAAAATGGTAGTGCGACGTCCCAGCCACTCGTTCAGTGGATCAGAAAGCCATCCAGCACTATAATTTGGTAAGCCTAAGCAGACAGTAAAAGATCCGCAGAAACGAACAAGAAGGCAATGGAGATGTAAGGGACGGAATTGATGAAGCCGACAATCCAGGAATTCTTGTCGCAAAGAGCAGCGGCTGCGGCTGATTCTGCACATTGAGGTCCTGAATCCAAAATGCCAAATCGTGCCGGGAATGACAAATTTGCGCCATTGGAGCCTAGAAAATTTTAGCCTAGTATTACATAAAAGTAACCAGGTTTTGAATGAGAGAGATGAGACGATTCGCGATCTTAGACACAGGTTGAGGCTTTGTGGCGAGAAATGTCTGCAGAGATACAGGAAGTCTCAAGAAATTGGTCTCGGAATCTCGGGCCTTGTCATTCTCGATAATGGGTGAATGCCTATGTCTTATGACATCAAATGCTTCATGTAAGAAAGCAACTCACCGGTCTGATCCCAACCTTGAATCGCAGCAGCAATACTGTTAAGGATGATGGTGAAGTATAACGTCTTCGGATGTCGCCAGCGATGAGTGACCTCCATCAAGATATCGGCACGTTCACTATCTTCCAGGCCGTCGATTTTGTCCAAGTCGCGCGGATTTTGCGCGAGTAGGGCACCTTTTTGGAGAAGCGGGAGGATATCCATTAAATTATTGTCCACCGCAAATTGCTCGACGTCTGCGAGAAGTTCATCTTTGGGAACCCCAATGAGTGGGTTGCGAATCCTGTCTTTCTTCAGAGGCGCCTTAAAATGCGGATATGGAATTGTTGTGCTCACTCTCCAGACTCATTGCTGGTCAATTCGTGGATGGATTGACGGCGGCGAGCTTCGTCGTTAAAAACAGAATGCTTGCGCTCAGGCTCGACATTCTTCTCGCTATGATTGTTAGCATTGATCCACACCCGAAGACTGATTTCCTTTAGATCACCCTGCCAAATCTGTCACCTTCTCGTTTCCTTCGGCCATTGTAGGGAGAGCTAAGCCGGTGAGATGTGATGTTGGCGTTGACGTGTGGAAGAGTGAGTGAAGAGCCAGGGCCTACATAATTAATTAAAGCTGGAGCTTATTAAAACCGGTTACTCAAGGTAAGGCGGGGTCACGACAGCAACTATCCTGGGCTCTTCAATACCAGTGGTTGTGTTCGCGTCTGGCTATTGGGGTCACACGACTGTCCATGGAGGTCTTCTATTCGGTCTGTCCGACCTTCATCGCTAGTCAACAGCAATTTCTCCTAGTGCGATTGGTGCCGCAAGGCCGGGCTGGCTGCCAGCCCATATGCGCTTACCCCAGATCGTCTCTGGGTTACGAGGTTACGAAAGAGATGATCCAGGCTCACCATGGTGATGAATATCAAGCATGGCTTGCTGACTTTGGCTTTCATGGGCGCAAGATTGCATCCAAATGAGGGGCAGAAAATCATCATTTGCAATTGTCGATGGGTACTGCAGCATGAATTGATCTCGCGCTATCTTTAGGGAATCATGGTTAGCCTAGGCGAAGGAGCAGTTGAGAGGCCAGCCTTCTCGTCGCCAGCATTTTAGCTAAGGCACAAGCAAGGTGAAGCTTTGAAGCCCATTTCCCCGCACTCTCGATTCCAGTCATTTCCAGAGCTAAGCATTTTACCACCCCGTTAGTCGATGCAGCTACACGTGGTGGTGAGTGAGAAAGGAGGAATGCGTGCTGCAAGAGTCAGTAGTCGACACCCAGGCTTCCGAGGGGAAGTCAGCCCAGGTTGCATTCCAAGCTCGCGTCCAGTGAGGCAGAAGGCGATGCAGGCGTGATTCCGTGAAGGCGAATTGCATCTCTTTTCTCGAGGAACGCTTCCCGTCATCACGCCATTGCCGGTAAGCAGAGACACTATGGCTGCGCAGTACTGATGTTCTCGAGCCCCTCGATTGGAGGCCGGAGTCGTGGTCAGCTCAGATACGTCTCTCCATTGGTGGGATGCTGTGTGAGCCGGGCGTACATTGTCCGGTCAAATGCATGTGGTAGTTGGGCTCTATTGTGCAAGATGTGGTGATGCTTGAGGTCAATGGATGTTGTTGATGGAATATTGAAAGGGAAGAACTCGAGGGAGAGGGAGAGGGAGAGGGGGATTGTATTTTCGGGGGCTGGCTTCTAATTCGCCCCACTGTTTGCTTCTTCTATGATAGGACTAGGAGTTGGTTCTGACAGACGATCTCGCCCGTGGACTGAACATTGGAACGTCGCGTCGCGTCCTCAACTCCATCCATATCATCGTCCTCCCACTTTGTCCATCCCTCATACCGCACTCATACCTCACCTATCGATCCCTCGTCCATCATCTGATTGCATTCAGGACCATGGAAACTTCCATAGCGTGTACCAAGGACCACTGAAATCCCATTCCATGGTCTCTGCTATCTTGAAACCCTGCCCGTACGTGTTTTGCAGCTTCCCATCACCAGGCGACGATTTCGACTCCAGTCTCCATGAGCTTCAGGTCTGATCGACTCCAGCCTTGTGTATATGGTTTTCCCCCACCAAACTGTTCCACCGTCTTGACCACAGTTTGGTGAAACTGATCGCGAAACCTTGAACATGCAGGATCCTCTCTGCTCCGCGCCACAACCAGACAATCTGTAACCACCCGGCTATTCTCGTCGCCGCCAAGTATCATCATCGCTATCCTACCTTGCATTGCTCGAGCATCGCGCTTTCAGAGACAGGAAGTCGCGCACAGCTTGTTCACTTGCGCTCGGTACAACATACCCAAGAGGCGCCTACTCACGACTTTCAAAATCCGCGCACAAAATAAAAATCAAGCTGCAGTAAGACGCTGCTTCCAGCAGTCTAGATCAAAAAGGCTCTCATGAGATGACCAGGTTGCTAAGAGTCACGCGGTCGTACACTTGGCCTTTTTTTAGAACCACTATAACTGGTCTCTGAGATGTCAGATCACTTCTTGTCTCTCTTTGGTCCCTGCTTAATGTTTACATGAGCATGTTCCTTTTCCCAATTTAAGATCAAAGGCGTATTTCGAAATGCTTCTCGAATCATGGCGTTCGTCTCGAACGGGATCCGAACTTCAACTGCCTGCCACCTACCTCCTAGTTTAGAACCATGACTAGGCACCTCGGCACTCGGCCTTGCCTCGATCAGCAAATGGCGAGCCGACTATCGGCCAAGAAACCTCCCGCTCTCACCAAGTTTGGCAGGCTTTCTCGGTTGTCTGTCTTCAAGATTCTTGTGGAAACAATCTTCATGCCTGTCTGGCGTCCAAGACTCCTATCGCGCTTCAGGTGGCCAACACTGACAGCTGCACTATCTCTCTATACCGACAGTGTTTGGTCACTTGGCAGCTACTACCTGATCAAAGAAGAAACAATTTGATTGAGTATCAATTCGAAGTCTGTGCTCGCGTGAGAGAACATAATCATTCCTGGATGAATCGATACTTGGAAGGCGGTAGGGATGCAACAATGGAACATGCCATGTATAAGATGTAGGCCATGTAGCGCTCTTTCAGCTATCATGACAATCCTGGCAGTGCGGTCTTGATCGATCCGCTGTAGCACTCGTTGACAACTTCTTTCGTTTTAAGCAGTATTATTATCACTATCACTGTCACTATCACTATCACTACATCTAATCCTAATAACCTTATCGAAACAATCTTTCACTCATCGAAATAGCAGGCGAAGATGAGGTTCCTCAACTTTATTCTCCATTCAGCTTTGGCCACTACCATTCTCGCGCATCCTGGTACTGGCAAATGGAAGCAAACTCTCTCCGAACTTAAACGTCGAGCGGCAAGGCCAGCGGCTTCTCCGGAGGATTCTAACGAGCTCCTTGGCGACCTGCTCACTCCTGGTCCCTCGACCCCGGTTGGAAAGGTTTGTCTTTCTCAAGTCCTTCGATCTGCGATCACTGACATCGTCTAGCTTGTTGCAGACCTGCTCGTAGGCAAAGCGGATCCACTTAGCACCGAAATCATTACTGCCGCTCCAGCGCCCCTTGGAAGCGATGCTTGCAAGAAAGACACCTGCTGCACTTGGAAGTACGTCGCAGATGAAATGCTCGCCCAATTCAAAGGACAATCTTTCAGGTGTAACGATCTTGCTCGTGTAAGCCATACCGCGACCGATTGCAGGAATTACGCTAATCATGCGGGCTGAAGGGCGCAATTCGTTTGGGATTCCATGATGCCGCTGGCTGGCAAAAGGGGCTTGCTTATGGGGGCGCTGATGGATCAATACTTTTGACTGATGAGATGAGTCGACCAGACAATAGAGGTCTTGAGGAGATCGCCGCCGCGACCAAGCAAATGTTCGTTCATCCCTGGCTGCCTATATGCTTTGACTCTCTTACTGATATTTGCTTAGGTACGCAAAATACCAGCCGAATGGCATTTCGATGGCAGATTTTATCCAGATGGGGGCCACTGTTGCTACTGTCGCTTGTCCATTAGGGCCTCGTATCAGATCCTTGTGAGTCTTCTGTCTGCACATGTGGGGATTTCTATGCAGATACTAATACCCAAATCTAGTGTCGGCCGCAAAGACAATCCTACTGCCAACATGGAGGGTCTTCTTCCCGATGTCAATGCCGACGCGGACAGCCTTATCAAACTGTTCGAAGACAAGACCATCAAACCTCACGGTCTAGTCGCACTCGTTGGTGCTCACACCACTAGCCAGCAGCGAGTCTTTAATCCCCAACGAGCTCTCGATCCACAAGATGTGTGTGATCCCCAAATTCCAGGTTGATACGCTGCTAACAAAAATGGCAGTCAACACCAGGGGTCTGGGACGTTCTCGTCTATCCACAGACGCTCGACCCAAACGCGCCAAAACGTGTCCTCAAATTCCCATCCGACGTAAAAATTTCCGTCCACCCACGAATGGCTGATGAGTGGAAAGCATTCGCGGATCCTAAGACTGGCCAAGCTCATTGGAACGACGACTACGCCAAAGAGTACATCCGCTTGTCCTTGCTCGGAGTGAATAATATCAACGCGTTGACCGAATGCTCCAAGGTCCTCCCTCCAGCCATCCCCGATTTCCAACCGCCAGACAAGAGCAACGTCGATATCTGGGCAAATGGCGGTTACCAAAACCTCGGCTCCAAATTCGGTCAGCTCATGGCAGGTGCCATGCTGACCACCAACCAAACCTTACCTCAGCTTGGTGTCGATCCCGTGCAAGCTTGGTCTGGATTTGGCCGTCCGCCAACTGGGGCCCCATCAGGTCCACCAACTGGTCCTCCATCAGGTCGACCCAGCGGGTTCCCAGGACAAGGTCAGCAAGGTCCGCCCTCATCGCGACCAGATGGACGCTTTCCGCAAGCAAAGACAAACGCGCCAGTTACTGCTGCTGCTCCTCCTGTCAATCAACCAGCTGGTGCTCCCCCTCCACCAGTCAATCCCGTCGCATCACCTCCACAGGCGAACGGATGGCCAATGACTGGATGGGGAATGGGCCAAGGCTGGACTCTCCCTTCTTCTTCTCCTCCAGCGAATAATGGTGGTCGGCCGCAAGGAGGCGCGGGCCAGAGCGGAGGCAGAGGCCGTTTTGGAGGAGTTTTCCGTAGGTTGAGATTGGGAAGGAGTATTATTGGGAGCGCATAAGTTCTGGTATATTTGTCCGCCGCTGCACTTTCGCGTCGCTATAGGTGCCATACCCGTCCGTTGTTATTTACTCTTAATTTATTCCGTCTTTAGCTGGACCGGCTTCGTAATAATATATCTTTGTATCTGTTGTTGATTCGTTCCGCGTGTTTTATCTCTTGCTCGAGGAAATCCATTTTTTCGAAGGAGTAGTGCGAATGGGTTGCAGGTTGGTCTTGTTTTCCTTTCATGTTTTCTGAATCTGCCATGTAGCTGTTCAACCACTACTTGCACAGGAGGGAAAATAGTTTTCTATAATGCCCTCAGAATGGGTTGACGAAGATTAAATGTGGGATGGGCATTTGACTCGGAGCGTGTGAGGCCTGATTTCCTAGCTTTCGTGTCGTCAGACTCTTGGCATCTGGTTTGATAATATATACGCACAAGTAATTGCTCACAGACAACGAAGCAAGGCTGTATTTGATCACGTGCAGTGAATTGTCTCGAGTGGAAGAAAATTGATCATAGATTTGTCATGTCTCCCTAACGTTACTTTTGTATACGTATTTGAATTAGGGACTTTGGAAGACGGAAGAGTAGTTTCATGTAAACAGCACGTGCATATCGAGGCCACCTCACACTCGGTGCGTTCATCCATGTGCTCACCTTACAATAAACATCCCTCTACATCAATCCAAGCTCTTGATATACTTTCCGCCCTGTCAAAAGTATGGCCGAATCCAGTGAATCATCGCTATCGAAGCGTCTGTCCGGCCTGAATCCTTTCTCGAAAGCGCACCGCCAAGCTGATGACGACGATCTCGGAGAGCAATTGAGCTCTGCAAGTGTAGCAGGAGGGGGGCACACTGCTCGAGAGACTGACACAACAAAGAATCAGCTTCGTGTTAGCCCAGCTTTGAAGTATTTCCTCGCGGACAGGGGTCTTCTAGCAAGAGAGAGCTCTGGTCAATACTCGAACGAGTCGACAGCCTCTCTGCAGAAATTGCTCGATACTCCATACATTCGAGCACCAGCTCATTTGACGGACAGATCTCATCCTCTGCCTGAGTACTTCATCAGCTCGAGTCACAATACTTACTTGATGGCTCATCAGCTTTACGGTGTTTCAGAAGCTGCCGCCTATGAGAAAGCATTGACAACTGGCTCTCGCTGTGTAGAGATCGATGCGTGGGATGATGAGGACAATCCGGAAGAACCAAAAGTGACACACGGCTATACTTTGGTCTCCCACATCTCTTTTCGAGCAGTGTGCGAGGTCATTCGTAATGTGGTTGACAAGGAAGCCAAAGAAGAGACCAACCAGCTGGGCTATCGAGCTGCACCGATCTTCTTGTCACTCGAAAACCATTGCGGAGCTCAAGGCCAAATGCGTCTTGTCCAGATCATGCAGGAAATCTGGGGAGATCGTATGTTGAGTAAAGCTGTCGTGCGGAAAGGCCACGAAGAGCAGGATGGCGGTGCACATGTATCGCTCGACGAACTTGGGTCAAAAATCGTGGTCATCGTCGAATTTCACTTGCCGGAGACTGAGAGCGGTCCAGATCCTGACGATACGAGCTCAAGTGACGATGAGGACGAGAAGGAAAAGCAAGAACGACTTGCTTACAACGAACAGAAAAAGGCCGCGCCATCCATTATCATTCCAGAGCTCGCCGCGATCGGTGTCTACGCACAGTCGGTGAAACCACGTAATAACTCGTGGTTCGAGCAAGTCATGCTGGAGGACGCCCCTCATCATCATCTCATCAATGTCTCAGAGGTGGGATTGGCCGCTCATTTACCAGCTTCAAGTGAGAAGATTGCTCGTCACAACGCACACCACCTTATGCGCGTGTTCCCAAAGGGTACTCGTATCTCGTCCAAGAACCTTCAACCGGTTCCTTTCTGGGGACTGGGTGCACAGATTTGCGCCTTGAACTGGCAGACATTTGGCGCCAGTATGCAGCTGAACGAGGCTCTTTTCAATGGATCGGATGGATATGTTCTCAAGCCTGCCGCCCTAAGAGCTGGCGGCGATGGAAAACTAACCACAGGAAGGAAGAAGAGGCTCCGACTTCATATTGCCGGGGCATCAGATGTACCTGTCCCTGCTGGTCGGGAAGCAGACGATCTCAAGCCATACGTGACCTGCTCCCTCATACATCCAGATGACTTGAAAGACACGCCTCCCAAACGGAAGACATCGGCTTACAAGCATCACAAATTCGATTTGCTTCGCAAAGGCGACATCAAGAATTCAGCCGCCATCGACCCGGTCTGGGACGAATTGTTGGAGTGGGTGTACGAAGATAACGAATTGGTATTTTTGAGGATACTAATCAAGAGTGATGACAAGTTCGCTGCAAACCCAAAATTGGTTGTCACTGCTGTGAGGATTTCATACACGGGCAAAGGCTGGACGTTCATACGTATGCTTGATTTGAGTGGACAGGAGACCAATTGCACACTTTTGGTAAAGTTTGAGACTGAGGATATCTGAAGGTGTTGAGCAAACTTGAGGTCCATAGCCAAATAAACTGCTAGAGCCGAGATATCTGAACATCAGAGGTGTTGGGATGCGCTTAGTCGGCAAGTCTTTCGTGATTTCAGGAGCTGTCAAATCTCCTGGGTAACCGACTGCCCACACTTTGCTTTTTCTCTCCTTTTCTACCACGAGCACTTCCATTTCGGAAAGAAACCACGTGAAAGCGCGTCCCAATCAAAGGCTTCTTCTGGTTTCCATCGCGAACCTGCATGTAGAAACCTTTTAGGCCAAGACATTCCATCGCGACTTCTAGCAAACATCAACCCCAGACACCAAAGACGCGCAACTACAATCAATCGCACGAAGATGGCTACTTCAGTCGGGCACATCAATGGCAAGCCCATCTTCGGCCCTCCCCGTCCACCGCCGGAAATCTTGCATTGCATGGACCCAAACTATGTCCCCTTCAGCTCCTACATTCCTCGCCCACCTCCGTCTTACCACACATGCCCAGCCTCATACAACGGCTGGACAGGATTTGAAGCTCAAATTCCCTCGAAAGTGGAAAGCACTCCCTGGTCTGGCAAAAGTGATTGTGGGCTGTTCGACAGGCTTCCACGTGAGCTGAGAGATAGAATATATGCGGAAGCGGTTGCACTGCGCTTTTCAAAAGACGATGTCCGCAAGCTCGAGTACTTTGAAGCGACGAAGTGCCCGACGGCTGAGATTTTGGATCAAGATACTGAGGTGCGCCGGCTTGTTCAGGTTGAAGTTATTAAAGAATCGGCGACTGTTTATCCTGGTAGGCGCCCTAAACATCACGCTAGCGCCATATAGTTCACTGAATATGTAGTCTGAAGGCTAAGAGCTGACTCAATTGCTTTGTTAGGTGCTACTTGCTCCGAGAATCCTGACCTCGACGCATTACATCCTTGTGGTGGAAAGGCCATCTCCGATAATCTGGGCCTTCTGCTCGCCAATAGACAAATCCACAACGAGGCGACTGAAGTATTCTTCTCCACGAATTACTTTGCCACATTGGTTGAATTATGCACGCCTGCTCGCTTCTGGAACTGCAATCGAGATAGCGCTCACGGCTACAGCTCCGACTGCAACACTCCAGAATTCCCATGTCTGATACCACCGAGACACATGAAACATATCAAACACCTTGTGATATGTATCAAAGTCTCAGATCACGTGCTTCCATGGTGCGGCGCCTATGCCCCAGAGATGGAAATGTTCGTCGAAAAGCTCGAACACATTGTCAAAACCCTACTCCTCGTCGACATCAAATTAAAGACCCTTGAGATCCGGTTCGCCAACATTTTCAACGGACAGCTCGGATACTCTCTACGAGAGCCGTTCGATTGCAAAGAACGCCTGGAGGATGGGTCCTACCAAACCGTCCTTGCCGCCGCTACTCCTAACTTGCATATACATATTGTTCAGACAGAGGAGGGTGGAGAGATGTGGCTAGGAAGCGCGGGCCAACGAAGTCCCATAAGACACTACAACGTCCTGAAGCCGGTCCTCAAACTCAAGGGCCGGGTTGAGTATTTCAAGGTTAGTGGCGATCTGCCCACTAAGTACCTTGAACATGTCTGCAAAGTGATGGATGAGGACGCGAATCCCAGCGTCCCCATGAAGATTTTGCGGGAGCGTGAAGAGAAAGCCGCGGCGGATAGGAAGGCGTATCTTAGTAGTAAGGAGTTACGTGCGATATGGAAGGAGAAATGGCTGAAGTTACAGGAGGAGGAGGAGGAGGAGGAGGAATGAGACAATTATGTTGGAGCATGAATCGACCACGGGCTTACTACTCGACCCAGAACTTCGTCGAGTGGGTGAGATTTTCTGGACTCGTCACTCGAGATGAGGGGGATGTGCTCATGCAAGCTGGTGGTATCGCTGAGAAAGGAACACTATATTATACCCTACGATCTAAGCAAAGAAAGGTTTAGGCTGTGACATGCCAACAGACATTCCCGTTCCCAGCAATCACGGACCTAATTCGCCTTGCGGCGGCATAAGCCTTTCGTGAGATTGGTCCAAATCCTCCATCGAATTCGCTTTCCAGAGAACAAGTGCCTTAAGAGCGCCATTGATCTCGGAAATTGAAAAAAAAAGGTTTCTTTTAGAGTTTCCTGGAGTCCCTGTACGTTACGTGATGGTGTGAGGAGATGGAATTGGGACCGAATACCTGTATGAGTCTGGTATTCAAGCATCAACAACTTGTAATGATAAAGGCTGAAGAATGAGAGGGAGGATGAAGGCGCGAGGTTAGAATGTTTAGGTACCCAGACGTGAACCCCTGGATATTTCCGAACTAGGCCGAATCAGGCGAGAGTATGATTCTGGGCTGAGCAACTTCGATCGACGTCGGCGGTGATAGAGAAACACTATATTCTCATGGCGATCCAGCCGAAAATGCAGGATTTGCAGAGAAGAAACCTGTGCATCGCTAATAGAGACTCCCTCACGCGCTTTTGAACGTGCAAGGGAATCGCATTGCCGCGCCGTCCCTCGGCAAGTGAAAGTCGATTGATCAACTGCCACTGCCACTGGCACACGCATCGCAAACAAACAAACTAATTCTTCTCCTCACTACTCACCGAGCAGGTCTCTACCGTACATCATCAAGCATTGCCGAAACCTCCCAAAAACATGTCTTCCTCAGCCTCTCTAGACAATTTCGCCCGATCCTCCTATCCCACCACCACACCTACAGCCCCCTTCTCCCCAGTCGCCGAATCCGCAGACCCATTCGCATCCTCCGCGCCAGCACCTTCCTCGCTCCCCAAACCGGGTTCCAGCGCCATCGCATCTCTCCTCCGAAACGGCGATCGAACAGTCGGCAAACTGAGCAAAATCTTATCCACACCCAGCGGGACGGACAGGTTACTAGCGACCACATGCTACACCCTAACCCTCGTCTCCGCAACCATAAACAACGCCCTCACAAACAACATCGAGAAAATCGCCGAAGAATTCGCTGAAAAGGCTTCTTTGGCTTTGGAACCGGGGGAAAGCGTTATAGCCACTTTCCCCGTCCCACCGCTCGCGCAACACCTCGCCTCCCTGTCCACATCGAGCCAGAAACTAGCGAGCTTGATTTCGGATTATAGGATTTTCACGAGGTTGTGGGGACTGTTGGGACTTTACGCTTGGGGGAAGAGCACCTACCTCAATCCGCCATCCGATCCCTTATTGAAGAAGATAGCATACGCGCAAGTCGTCGGGAACATCTGTTTCCAAGCGCTGGAAAACCTGGCCTACCTCGCTTCCAAAGGCATAATCACCCGCGACGCCGCCACACAGTCCCGAGACTGGAAATGGAGTTCGCGGTTCTGGATGTCGCATGTCTGTCTCGATTTCGCGAGGTTGTACCGGACGCGGGTGTTGCGGGATGCGCGGGTGGATGATAGAGTTGGGGAGGAGGAAGGGAAAGAGGTCAAGGCGTCCAGGAAAGAGGAGGAGGCGACGTGGTGGAGGGAGTTTATTGTTGATGCTTGTTATTTTCCGATGACGGTTCATTGGAGTACGGATGGTGTGCTTAGTCCCTCGCAGGTTGGGTTTTTGGGTAGTGTGGCTGGTGCGACGAGTTTGAGATATCTTTGGGATAATTGTTGAGGGAGGAGGGTTGGTTGTATCAATAAGGCAGACACCTCATGTAGGATGGGTACGCCAGCGGCGTGATACCTAGATCTTGTATCCATTGTAAAAGCGAATAAAGAGATGGTTTCAACAAGTGCTGGAGTCCCAATAATTGGAGAATGCTATTCAGACCTGACGGAAGCCGCCCGTTTCTTTACATAAGATCACTTTTCGATTGCTTTGGCAAATTGAAGTATCGAACCCCTTTTCAACCTTTCCCCTGGATGAGCGAGACAACGCTATCCTTTCAAAAACATATCCGAGCGGCGACGAGGAGAAAGAATAATTGCTCTCTCAATTCCGTGTTAAGACGGGATGGGACAAAAGAAAACCACCTAACTACGTGTACATAGGGAAGTGGTAGGTACTAGGTGGGTACAATACAACGCGATATCACGTAGTTTTCCTGGATTTACTTTTTCATTATTGTCGCTCTTCTGAGGATTTTTCGAGGGTTGAGCCTTCTCCAGTGTAAGTATTTCTTTATTCAAATATCAAGTTAAGAAAGTCAAACCGGGAATTTAAGCTATGAGGTAACCAACATTGTGAGTATGTCATCGACTTACTGAGTCGAGATCGTAGTTTTGAACCATCGAAGCCACGGGGTCACATGATAAGAAGTTGGTGGATGGAACTTGAACTTAATCAAGTGAGCTTCGTCGCAACTAAAGCTCCTCGCTCGATGAACGCCGTGAGGTAAACGCAAGAGCTGCATGGAGTGATATCCGACTCTTTAGCCTACAAACCCGATCCGAGTCTCATTGTGAATAATCGTACGCCATAGCGCTATGCTAATATGCAAAACGCATACACAAACACCAGCTCATCACGTTCCAGATATTAATACAACAAGTTGACGCCCTTAGTCTTAGACGTCCCTTCTAGGTCGACGGGAACCCCTACCCTGTCCAGGAGACGGTCTTGTATTCGCTCCACCCCGAATCCGAACGCCTCTCGCCCTCTTTTGTCGGAAAATCCACCATTGCTGTCCTTTCCGCTTGAACCAGCGGGAAAAAGTCGGACGTCTATCACATAAGCGATTAGTTCCCATCCCACGAAAATCAAGAGGGCGGGAAAAGCGAAGGGCGAGACTTACAGGAGAACACAGATAGTGACGAACATAACGGGTGCCGTGATCATCCAGAAATAAGCATCGCTGTGTTCGATGGCACTGAATTTGGTAAAGTTCATTCCGAAATAACCGGTCAGGAAGGTGAGGGGGAGGAAGAAGATGGTGACGGTGGTGAGGGTTTTCATGCTTTCGTTCTGTGTGGCGCCCATTTGATTGAAGAGGAGATCGATCATGTCTCCGACAGTCCTGCGCATGATATCGAGGTTTTGCACGATCATGAGACAGTGGTCTTCCACATCGCCGAGATAGGTGTTTGTGAGGGGACTGATGGAAACTGATGAGGCGACTAGACGACCGGTTTTGTTGGTTGCTGTTGCGGCCTGGGGATCATTGCGGTGGTCGCGGAGGGCTGCGATGACGTTGGCGACGGGTTGCATGTTGTTTCTGAGGATGGCGAGTTCCGAGGAGAGGATGTAGAGGGATCTTGAATTCTCAATGTCGGGGTCCGTGAGCACGTCTAGTTCAAGTTCTCCCATGGTGTCTTCGTAGGCTGAGATGACGGGCATGGCCAGATCGATGATGGCGTCCATGACTGCTTGAACCAGCATGGAGGCATCGGCGCTGCGGCGCAGGATTGTGTCGACTGTTTCGAGACGTTTCAATATAGGGCCTTCGATATCGTCGGCTGAGTGCTCAAAGAAGCAGATGACAGTGTTGTCGGCCGTGATGAAAATGGATACTTGTTCGACGCTCACAGCGAGATCTCTCTTCGTGAGCATTGAGTTGCGCTCCATATAAATCGTCCTCTCGAAGTTGGTCCCTCCTCGGTAGCGTTGCAGAGTTCTATACGGGGGAGGCGGTGGATATTTCAAGGATGCTAGATTATGGCCTCCAAAACCCAGATCGTGCTTCTGCTCCTCGAGTCGTTGCGACGGTGAAGGAGGTAGAGGATTCCCATAGGCATCTTTGGGGTCTCCTGACAGCCAGCGCCGCCATGCTGGAATCTTTTTGTGGCTCTTTCCATCTGTGCTTTCGTGAGACTCGTCGTCTGAGTCGGGCTCTTCCTTTTTGGTGCGGATGAGCTTTTGAAGTGTCAAGAGAACTGGTGGCAATCTTGTTAGCGGACTGGGCAGGGCAAAATGCTTGTGGTCCCAAATTCCTAGGGAATTCTCGTACGACTGCCAAGACAGCAAATCAAGTTCATCATGAAAAACAACCAAACAGAAATCGCACTGGTGAGTAATGGCAAAACTATTGATGTAGGAAATTAGCTAAGGCAATGCGTGTGTACTCCCACGGAGTTTGCTAGATTGGCCATATCAACATAGCACTGCGATCTTTTGAACGTCTCTGATATTTATGTCTTGCATACAATCTGGTACCAAGGTGTTGAGACTCCAACAAAGATGATGGAAAGCACCTACTGAAAGCATGATCTGAATACCAATCGGCCTTTGTCCTCCCACGAGTATTCATGAGATCCTCAATCGCCAACCGATGCAGATTGTGTTTATTGCCCAACTCTTTGATGACATCCCAGCTAAGGCCGTTGACGTTGATCCACCGACAGCTTACCCAGTCTTCCCTTGGTTCCTTCAAGAATTCCACCAGTCCCTCATTGTCCAGCTCATATTTGGACATGCGCTCATCCGAAAAATCGACCACGGTAATCTGACATTCTTGCAACAAGTGGTTGAAATGTGGTTCCGGCTCTTTCGACGTGTCTATTCCCGGTTCTGCACCAGGCTCCTCCCAATTTGGCCGCGAAGGACTGTGATAGTTGCGCACGGTATTCTGTCGAGTTACGCGTCTGTGAAGAGACTCTGAGATGGATGAAGCCCTGCTGTCAGTCCTTCCCCTGTCCATGCTGGACGAGTTCCCATGGCCCATGGCAGGCGGGCTAGCAGTGTTGTATCTTCGTGGCCCTGGGGGCGGGCTATCGACACTCATCCTGGGGGTATAAGGTGCGGCTTGCGTGGCCGAACGAAACCTTGAGGACTGGAAGTCACGAACTTGGACGTCGGTGGTGTCGCCCATGGTGCGACAGCAGGAAGATTTCGCGACTAATGTCAACAGTGAAGGCTGTTGATGAAGGGCAATTGGGCGTGGAGAGTGAGGATTACTACTACAGCCACTCCAGGCCGTGGGTCTGCATTGGCTAAGTGAGGGATACACTCCCGTGGCACTATATCTGGCTCTGGCAGCTGCCCAAGCGACGACCGACTCCACGCGATCTGAAAGGCCTTTACCAAACAAGCTGGAGAGTGCAGATTTCCGCGTGTATAGCGCCTGGGAGGCCACAGCAGCCGCCATGTGCACTTGTGCAGAGTAGTTTCACTGAGGAAAGGGGGTGCCGCTTAGGTAGGAATAGGACGGGATATCCGATGGCTCTTGGACCTCAGAAGCCGTCGCCGTCCACCCAAAAATACCTTGTAAGCGCCGCTCCGCCCTCTGATTGTTTGGGCAGACGGCCATTGGCAGATCACATCAGCTGTAACTCGGTAGCGTTACCGATGGTCGGATTACCTACTCTACCATCGCAACGGCCAGCACACGGATTGCAGTGGAAGAGGGCACAGGCACTCCGCAGTACAAGGCCATTATTCAGCAAGGCCAACACAATAATACACTGAAGCAAATGGGGACATGAAGATTGTAATATATATGGGATGTGGCACGGCCGCTGCCAACTCCATGTAATCATGTAATTTCTGCTGGCTGCATTAAATGGGTTTCAGCGTCAGCCAATAGCAGACTTGCCACTTTCTCCTCCTCAACACCTGCATCCACCTTCACCACCACCCTCGACAACAACACTCCCCCCAACGCCCATACCATCCATCTGAACACGTCTATCCCTCCCTCGATAGATACATCCGCCAGCATACCGTACACAACAGCATACTTCATTCTATGGCCTGAGAGACGATCCAGTTCGACTTGACCTCGGAAACGACTTGACAGACTGGCTGCCACCTCCCGACAACGGCACCAAGCACTGCCCGGATACTGACAGAATTGCCCATCGCAATCCCATCTCTCGAGAGAAGCCGTGTACGAGGCCAGAGAAAACGAAACGTCACGGTTCGCCGAGACGGCTGGTGAGCATTCTCCCTGCCACCGACTTCTGCATCCGCGGTGCTACCCAGACTCGGCTACAAGCAATCCATTGGCTGTTGGCAGATCACCGAAAGGGTTTTGCGCAAAGGCCATCGTGGGCCCTCCTCCTGTTTGTCTCTGCTTCCTTTAGAACACTTCAATCTCGATTGCTAAACCGTCGCCATACAGTCATTGCCATCTCGGTCATCCTACTGAGTCCTGCCGAGCATCGTTCCACACGGAATCTTGCTTGATTCTACTTCGTTGCCATGAGGGAGGTCAACTTTAGCATCCCGAATGCCAACAAGGCGTCGGTGGGCATCACCACTGCTCTATACGACCGCCGTGCCCTCGACTGCACATCGACATTGCCACTCATCAATTCCCTGAACAATCTGGCTTATCTCACAACTTCGTCTGCCCGGATAAGGGACATTTTGACCGTCGATGGTGGAGTCGAAAGACTGGTTTGCATACTCAAAGAGGGTCGCCTGAGCAAGGAAATGATGGACTGCTGGAAGTGGAATCTCGCTTTTCAATGCGTGGTCAACATCGGCGTTCGAGGGTCAGAAACCGTGCGAACCAGGGTCGTGGAAGCTGACATGGTCCCTGTCATTGCCACGATTCTCGACAATTACATCAAAGTCATCGACAAGTGTCGAGAAAAGGCCGACGCCGAGTATAAGAGGAACAAATCAGCAGCTCGTACACCCCACAACTTCTGCCAACGTGCAGATCAGCTCCTTGCTGGGCACGCGAACGGGCTGGACAGGATCCGAAGGCAGCCTCCACCACCAATTGACATTCCCGCGACGACCGGAGAACCTGTCGAGGAAGCTTCGATGGCATCGTTCTCTCTAAGCTCTCCACCCGAGCGGACCACATTTGCTCGAACTCATCACCACAATCGCAGCACAGCGGAAACTAGGACAGCTCTATTTGCTTCTCATGTCCAAAGCACACGACCCTTCGTACCTCAGCCTCCAGTCACATCTGTGCCAAGCATGGACAACATCAATGTCCACGACTTCTCGCTCCGTCCAGTGAGAGATGCCGACCGAATTCCCTCCATGCTGCCATCAATCCCCGCAGTAGAGCTGTCTCGACCAGACTCGCCTACAACGCCAAGCGCCCCAGGAAATCCTCATCTTGATCTTCTCCGAAGGCGGCCCGAGAGACGACCATCTATTCGCCACCAGCTATCCATGTCGCAAGACTCAGATGAGCCTGCAGAAGAAGCCGACGGCGACGCCAGCAACTCGGAGAACGTGTTGACCGATGATGCTGTGGTAGGGATTGAGAGCGAGATTAACATGCAAGATGTCGTTGATCAAGATGCCATTATCGAGTCCGGTGGATCACCCCTACAACTGGACCCTCCCAATTCAGAGGTTGCAGAAGTCGATGCTTTCAGTCTGGCGCGTGCAGCCATCGAAAGTAGCATGATCACACCCACGAATAATCAGACCGCTCTGAACCTGAACATGTCACCAATACAGAACATACCGCCAGCGCTACCCATTCCAACCACCGTCAGCCCCTACGCCCGTTACGCAAACGAGCGATCCATTTCATCCATGCCAAGGGACGAGGACGTCCTAATGTGCTTGCAACTCCTCGCCTACGTATCCAAATACTGCAATTTGAGGTTATACTTCCAGCGATCGCATCTCGTGCCCAAGTTGAAGATCTCACAGTCGGAGTTGGCCATGTTCGATGGAGATCTCCAGCCTGGCAACGCTACTGTGGACGAAGAGCTCGTTGAGGAATACCTCCAGCCCGACGACTTCAATATCTTTCCACTCGTGGAAAAGTTCACGGTCCATCACCACTCACAAGACATGCAATACTGGGCAGGTGTCGTCATGCGCAATCTGTGTCGCAAGGATGATGCCAGAGGCGGCATTCGTCAATGCGCATACTACCAATGCGGAAAATGGGAAGAGTTTCCTAGGCAGTTTGCCAAGTGTAGACGCTGCCGACGTACAAAATACTGTAGCAAAGAATGCCAGAAGAACGCGTGGATATTCCACCGACACTGGTGTGTTGCAGCAGCGGCTTGATGATGGTCCCACTTTCAACGGAACACCCGAACCACCCTTGAGCGGCATTGTTTGCGTGCGACGCTTACAAGATGCGGGCATTTCGAGGCCTGCCCTCGCGTTTGTTGTTATCTGGCTTCCAAATGCATCAGGCGCGACAACGGCGATTGGATTAGTTTTATACCATTAATGATTGTTGACGACAACAGGGAGAGCACAGGTAATAGAAAGAGGAGGAAACATTGATGATTATGGAGAGTCAGCATCTTTGTGATGTCATTATTTTTATGGAAATCTGATGGTGCATGGGCATTACTGGGGCGCTCCTGCAGATTCTTTTGGGTATCATTCTTACCATTTCCCCGCGATTCTTTTATTGTTTCTTTTGTATAGCCTGAAGTGTATGAAGGTTTGCATGATTTCGAGGATACACCCTTGTGTTGGCGCATTTGCTTCGAAGGCATGGTCTGGCGGAGGTGGTGGTTGAGCGTGACGGTACCGTAGTGCTTTGCATTGCAAGTCTGGTGAAGGTTGTAGTGCGTATTGGACGGATTTCCAACGCAAGTTCTGGGATTAATTCTGGAGTCGTAGGAAGTCATAAGAAGAAATGAAGAATTGCAGTCTGGTCAGTCATTTTACATGCTTCCGTTTCGTCGCGCCCTCCAAGCGCAAGCCGTCTTTCGGATTGCAAATGAAGCTTTTCAGTCAATGGGCGATCAGAACATGTTTCGAAATGGCCCGAATACTCTTGACTCTCGAGGATGGCTTGTGGCAGGCAGGATGCGCCAGCTCGATTCATGGAGATTCTCTGGTACACGAAATGCACTCTCTTTTTATCTCATGCATGTAAGATAGCCTGGTTGAAGTCTCCATATTACCTATTTGAGTGGCATACATAGATCAATGGGAATCATCATCTATCGGTCCGCTCAGATGTTTCTGACGATGTTTGTTCTTCGCGTTTTTGCACCGGAGAGTAGAGCACATGGAATACGCAGCAATTTCAATGATTGTAAGATACCAATTTCACCCGGAGACTAGAGGATGCAGAGGATGGAGCGGGATAAATTCTATGTTCTTGAATCGTGTGGGGGTGTTTCACGAATTCGAGTTCGCTGTCTCTTGTCGAGTGGTGGTGATGCTGAGCATTGGCGAAACTCCGAGTCACTGTACTTCAGCCAGCGGACCTCTCCGGTGTTCAGCTTGTGTCGAGCTCACGGTGGACTCTGGAGGTAACACCAATTCGAGAACAGCTGGCTTTTATGCGACGACTGGCCAAAGAAGGATGGTAAGTAGAGATGGTGAATAGAGAGAAATCAAAGGGAGTTGGTCCCGAAGGAGATAGAGTACTTAAGGTTGGTTGCCGGGTTGTTTGTTTCATGCCAAGGAAGCTGCAGACTCGGCAAGGATGAGCTGGCGTGTGGATCTGTTTTTAAAGATCGACGCAGAATTGAGGCTGTGTCGGTTACGTTGCATTGCATGGCATTGGGTCAACCTAAAGACTCCAGATGTCCAATGTTGATGGTGGCAAGGCATCCCAACATAGTTCTCACTCGACGACGATACCTACACTCGCTGCTTTACCCTCCTTTCTACTACTTTACCTAGGCATACTGTGACAATTGCGGGCAGCTAGGAGCATAGACGTAGGGCTGAAACCCCACGATTTACTTTTCTTTTGCCCGCCTTTCGCAACGCTGTCCATCGTTTGTTGCGCAATTGGATGGAGAGACCCCGGCTGCACCAAGACCAATAGACGGTTATGATTCCGAAGTTATTTTCGAGGATCCAACGACTGGAGAACGACCGGGTGGTTGGTACAAAGCTATAGGGCATCGGCTGCGGTCCTGTCCACATTGACGCAATGGCTCGCGACGACGAGACAGGTGGCATCCGTCGGAGGAGTACAAGCCGGGATGAAGAGGAAGACGGGTTTGAGTTACAGACGGCCGGGTCGCATCAGCAAGAGACATACGAATCAGGACCGTTCAATGCTTCCGCGCAAAGTGCCTCTCATCGCCGAGTGGCCTCGACCTCTGGGACCGATGTAACTCCAGCCACTTCTCCTACTACTGAGCAGCCTCGGGTCGTGAGATTCTCTCAAGATCTGGATCGAAATCAGGATAGTTTTGGACCCCAAAGGTCGCAGTCGGAATCTGGGTTACATACGCCAGGCTGGACCTCAACGAATCCGCACCATGGCAGAGGTCCAAAGCATGCACTTTCTGTGAATACTGGACAAGGTGAAAGAGAAGGATCTGGAGAGACTCGCCGGAACTCCGGTACCAATGTTACTTCACCAGTGTCGCCGAATTCTACGACCTCACCACTTTCGCCAACATCGCGTAGTAGAGGCCATTCCCTGCGTCGAGCAATCTTCAATAAGAACATGACCGGAGGGCAAAGTGTGGATGGTTCAAATATAGAAATGCAAGAGTCCGGATCTTCAGACGGATCGACCAGGCAGAACGAACAGCCGGCGCCGAAGAAGAGCGAGACTGTTGTCACAACGACTTCCATATCGGAACACTCCTCGGAAGGCTTGAAGGAAAAGAAGGGCGGAATGGGCACTTCCCTGCCACAATACGAGTCTTGGACTCAGAGACGGTCACCAAAGAAGAACCAACACTTCAAGCGATTCGTGGCAGCGGCAGAGAATCTTCGCAAGACCATTTTCAGGGAGCATCCACTACCGCCCAGCAAAGACGGACGAAACATCGATCTTGATGTCTCACGTAGAGAAGCCTTGAAAGATGAGCGAACTGGCAAGAACTATGTGGATAACTTCATTCGCTCGTGTCGATATAATGTTTGGAACTTTCTGCCGCGGCAGCTGTTTGCTCAATTCTCCAAGTTGGCCAATTTTTACTTCCTTCTGGTCTCCATTTTACAAATGATACCTGGGCTCAGTACGACAGGAAACTATACCACCATCGTTCCGCTCATCTTCTTCGTGAGCATTTCGATGGGAAAGGAAGGCTACGATGATTTCCGACGATACAAGCTGGACAAGGAAGAGAATAATCGAGCAACTCAGGTTCTGCGCCCAGCTCAATCAAAGCAATCGAGTGAGTCGACCGCTTCTGCATCACTCGACTGGTCGACTGTCAAATGGCACAAACTACGTGTCGGTGACATAGTCAGGTTGAAGAGAGATGAACCAGCGCCTGCCGATTTGGTTGTGTTACACTCGAGTGGGTTGAATGGCATTGCTTACGTGGAGACCATGGCCCTCGACGGCGAGACCAATCTCAAGCCCAAGTCAACAACTGCTTCTCTTGCGGCTATGTGCGCCACGGAGAATGGTCTCACTACTGCGCAGGCGCACTTTGTTGTCGAAGATCCAAACATCGATCTTTACAAGTTCGAGGGACGCGTAAATGTGGGCGGCAAGACCTCTGCACTAACCAACAACGAAGTCATTTACCGGAACAGTATCCTTCGAAACACTCCTGAATGCATCGGTATGGTTATATACACTGGAGAGGAGTGTAAGATTCGGATGAATGCCAACAAACACCCTCGTATCAAAGCGCCACGCCTTCAGTCCATCGTCAACCGGATCGTTATCGTCATCGTGATTTTCGTTCTCCTTCTTGCACTCTTCAATACCATCGCGTTTTCCATCTGGCAGAAAACGACAGCAAAACATGCTTTCTACATCAAAAACGCGCCAGTGCCAATGTTTCAAACACTAACGGCGTTCTTCATCATGTTCAATACAATGATTCCATTGTCACTCTACGTCAGCATGGAAATCGTCAAGCTAGCGCAGATGATTCTCATGAACGATGTGGATATGTACGACGAGAAGACGGACACGCCATTCAAGGCGCAAACTTCGACCATCAATGAGGAACTAGGACAAATCAGCTATGTCTTTTCAGACAAGACAGGAACATTGACCGACAACGAGATGAAGTTCCGCAAAATGAGTGTTGCAGGCACGGCTTGGTTGCATGACGTCGATCTAAAAAACGAGGACAAGCCAAAGCTGCTTCATAAGAAGAGAAGCAAAGGAAAGAAGCCTGCGAGGAGGTCTTTGCTTGTGGAGCGTCGGTCTGCAGGAACATTAGACGATCTGGAAGGGAATCAGCCGTTGGCAGCGCAGGGGCTGGGTAATGATGAAGACTTCACCCCCAACTCTTCCGAACCTACGTGGCAGTCTTCTGCTCGGCCTGCGAAATCTCAGCCTGTGCTACGCACAAAAGAACTCATTCGTTACATCCAAAGCAAACCATACACCAATTTCGCGATGAAAGCACGACTTTTCTTGCTCGAGATCGCTTTGTGTCATACTTGTATGCCGGAAGTGAAAGACGATGGCACCACGGATTTCCAAGCTTCATCTCCTGACGAGCTGGCCCTCATTCGCGCTGCCCAGGAATTGGGCTACCTGTTTGTGGACCGCGACATGGCCACTGTGACCATCAAGCACTCTCCTCCTGGCAATACAGCAGATGACGTAATCTCTGAGACTTACGAGGTCCTGGATGTGATCGAGTTCTCAAGCAAGCGAAAGCGAATGTCGATCATTGTGCGGTTTCCCAACAAGCGCATCTGCGTCATGACCAAGGGCGCAGACTCTGTCATCATGAAGAGGCTCAAATTGGCCAGTCTGGCGAGCAGGAAGGTTATAGAGATCGAAAACAGGGCGGATCGAAGGAAGAGCATGGAAGCTCAACAGGCCTTAGCACGGAAATCCTCGATCCAGATGGAGAGATCTAGTAATCTCTCACGACCGAGCATGAACCTCAGACGATCCAGCATTGGACGGCCTAGCACGACCGGTCAGCGTTTACAACCTGTTCGGGATGAGGTTGACCATTGGTTGACAGAAAGAGAAAGGGATGTGGATACGTCGGGCATTGAGGAGGATAATCAATACTACTCTCCTAGGCCATCCACTCAAATTAATCGTCAATCTTTCGCCGTCTCAGAAGCGAGGAGCTCTATTCTGTTTGATGACGATGAAGAACTGGTAGACGATACGATGGTCAATGACGATGCTATGGTCATCGAGCGGTGCTTTCAGCACATCAACGACTTCGCGACTGAAGGTCTCAGGACCTTGCTTTATGGTTATCGATTCATCACCGAAGACGACTACGCTGGGTGGAAGAAAATCTACCTTGATGCTACGACTAGCCTTGTCGACCGCGAGCGTAAGATCGAACAAGCTGGCGAGCTTATCGAACTTGACTTGGAACTTGCCGGTGCAACGGCTATCGAAGATAAACTCCAAAGAGGTGTTCCGGAAGCAATCGACAAGCTCAGGCGGGCCAACATTAAGATGTGGATGCTCACAGGTGACAAGCGAGAGACTGCGATCAACATTGGTCACTCGTGCCGCCTGATCAAGGACTACTCCACAGTTGTTGTCCTGGACCAGGATGTCGGAGATGTAGATAAGACCATCGGATCGGCATTGATGAACATTCGAAATGCGGCGACGGCGCATTGCGTCGTTGTCATTGATGGGCAGACTTTGTCCATGATCGAAGAGACGAAAACGCTCAAAAAGCTCTTCTTTGATCTTGCGATCGAGGCTGACTCAGTAATATGCTGCCGAGCCAGTCCATCACAGAAGGCCAAACTCGTCAAGGCTATCCGAAAACGAGTGAAGAAGTCCGTTACACTCGCGATAGGTGACGGAGCTAACGATATCGCCATGATCCAAGAAGCCCATGTTGGTATTGGAATCACTGGAAAGGAAGGTCTTCAGGCTGCGCGAACATCTGATTATGCCATCGCACAGTTCAGATTCTTGGCTAAGCTGTTGCTTGTCCATGGACGGTGGAATTACATTCGTACTTGCAAATACATCGTCGGCACATTCTGGAAAGAAGTGGTGTTCTATCTTACACAAGCCCTTTACCAGCGCTGGTGCGGGTACTCTGCAACTTCTCTGTACGAACCTTGGTCACTGTCCATGTTCAACACACTCTTCACGTCTCTCCCGGTGATCTTCACTGGTATCTTCGAGAAAGACCTGCTTCCTGCTACGCTACTCGCCGTTCCTGAACTCTATACCAAGGGACAGAAAAATGGCGGGTTCAACATCTGGGTTTATCTTGGTTGGATGTTCATGGGCGCCACGGAGGCTATGATCATCTTCTTCTGCATGTGGTCGCTTTTCGGGGAAGTTGCTTTCACGGATGACAATTCGCTGTTTGCCATGGGTAATATGACGTTCACTGCTTGCGTCATCTTCATCTCGGTCAAGCTGCTGTAAGTCCATTTGTTCTGAAAGTATGAATTACGTGACAGTCTTACTAACCACCAAAACAGCGTCATCGAAATGCACAATCAATCCTGGCTCGCACCGTTCGCCCTCCTCATTTCCGTCGGCGGCTGGTTCCTCTGGAACATCCTCCTCACCCTCATCTACCACAACAACGTCATCTACTTCGTAAAGGGCACCTTCTTCCACAAATTCGGCAAGAACCCGCTCTGGTGGTTCACCCTCGTCCTCATCCTCGTCTCCGTCATCACCTTCGAAATCGCGGTCATCAGTCTGCGCGCCGCTTACTTCAAAACGGACGAAGACACGTTCCAGGAATTGGAAAGAGATCTCGGCGTTCGCATGAGGTTTGAAGAGGCCTCTGCAGAGTTCCTCGCTATGGGTTGGGAAGGTAAGGGCGAGATGAAACGGAAAGCAGAGGAAGAGAGGGCGCGCAAGGAAGAGGCGAAGCGCAGGAAAGAAGTGGAGCAGATGGAGAGGGAAATGGCCGTCGGTGAGCTTCTACGCAACAGACCCAGTGGCATGGAGCGAATGGATGGTCTTGAACGTCTTCAAAGCGCGGAAGAGGGCATGCTCGGTGGTGCTGGGAAAGGTGGCGGTGGGAAGGGGAATAGCAAGGTTTTGGTTGAGGAGAGTAATGAGATGGCGGTGAGGAAGAGTAGGGATTTATTTGATTCTCTGAGGAATTTGAAGGATGGGTTTGGGAGGAAGGGGGGTTGATTGATGAGGAGGGTATTGTCAAGCTACGCGGTTGAGGCTTAATGACGAAGCATAGGTAGAGTGGGGTAACGTATTGGTGCGGTTTTGGTTGGTTGGCTGCTTGTGCAGTGCACTTTTGGTGTACAGGCGTTTTGGGACTGGGTTCGGGGATGCTTGATATACCACCTATGCATTTTTGCGGGATTGGGTTTTTTTCTTTGCGTGAGGCGTATGGATCGGCCGTCTCTTTTCACTCTGCTCTCCTGTCTCGTGGTTTTTGATAGGGATTGGAATGGGGAAATGGCATTGTGTCGGTGGAGACGCTTCTTATATGTTACCTAAAGGTAGATATTGAAATGAAATGAAATGGTACGGAGGAGGAGGTGCTGTGGAAATGAAAAATGAATGTATGCTTTTCCGTCCCCAATACAACAAACACACGTCTCACCTGCACATATTTTGAATAGCTATTAACTACTCGGTAAGGTAGGTATTGTCTCTCCGAGTGCCAGCCAAGGTAATCGAGCTATCATGCGGAAACGGGATCATGAAGTAGTATGATTTGGAGAGATGGAGATGGGAGGTGTTGGATTTGGTCTTGGTCTTATTTTGTCTTGTCTATTGGTTGTGGTAAGTAGCTGACCTATCTATATCAACTCTCGAAAAGAAGGCTGCCGTGTGAAATTTCCCTTTTTTCAGATACTATGACATGGAGTTGTAGGGAGTGTTTTTAGTTGATACCTATAAACAGCGTCGGGGATACGGCGGGGGGATAAGGTTTTCTAACAAAGGAACGGAGAATCTGGGATTACCTAGAATCGTTGGGGATGGATAGGGAAGGCGATTCTTGAATACGTACGTGAAGGACGGGAGGAAATTTGTCAATTCGACCTGACGTCTAATGCCACCTCAACTTGCCATATGGATCCCAGCACCGGCTTTTCGACCATCCTCGCTCTCCCTCGCTCTCCACTCCGTGCGACTTCGCATCAATTGGATGTTATGTCAAAGCATCAGGTTAAGCCATACCCGCTCTACCTCCTCTTCCTCCTTCCCGAAACCTCCTAATACCTCTATCACCAACTTCCCTACCACACCCTAACTTCCCTCACCTCCCTCACCTCCCTCACCTCCCTCACCTCCCCTCCTAACACCTCTATCACCAACTTCCCTACCACACCCTAAACACCGCCTCGACTCGCACATCCAAAAAAACAAGCCGACAAATCCACTAAACGAAAGAACCCTCGTTCCTCAACGTAGCAACTATCAACCGTCAGTAACAATTCAACCAAGTTCTCAAAATAGGCGGTGAGATGGTAACACATATGATGCACGAAATGGCTGCCCGTGGTAAGGGAGGCGATAGTTGGATTAGTAGCGAGTGTGTCGTGTTGATATTCCTGGAGATACTTGGGATTAATCAGTTCAGCAGAAGGAGAAACGAGGCAAAATCCACGATCCAAGCATGTCCTCACAGAACAGATCATCACTCGAATATATACAAGAGCCATTCCAGAATTCTTCACATGCGGCAAGACATCCCTCGCTATATTCTCATCATAATTCTCCGCTACGCGCAGCCATGTTCAAGCAACATAAGAATACATCCCCCCATCCTCCCTCTCCATATACTCCTTCTCAATCAACCTATCAATATTCTTCTTGATATCCGGGAAACTGAGCACACCGCGTTTCTTCGTAGCCTCAACAACTTCAATCAAGAGCGCCTGATGCCCGATTGTCTTCTTACTCTTCATGATCCTCACGATGGCGGCTTGGGTCTCGAAGTTGCGGTCGGCTTGGACGCGCTCGTGCGTCTCCTTGTTCTCTTCTTTCGTTTCTTTGAGTTGGACTTGGTTGATCTTGACGCGGTATTTTTCGTGTGTGAAGTTTGAGTTGAGCGAAAATGTGTCGGTTGGGTTTACATCACGGCCTTTGGGGTGCTTTTGAAGCGGCCGAAGTTTGGCGCATGCGAGCGATTGGAGGGTCCGTACGAGTTCGGTGTCGACTATTAAAAAGTCAGCTGAATTCCGCACCCGTTTCTCAACCCGACATTGAGACTGCCAAAAGCCAGGGCGCGTTCAATCAGAATATGTAAGGGATTTGGTGCGTTCAATGTCAAATGGAAGATCGCCATCGACTTACCTAGACCCGTTTCTTCTTTGATTGTCTCGTACGATATCTTCTCATTCTCGTCCACTCCATTGAATAAGAGCAACACGAACGCCTGGAAACTTGAGACCACGATCTCCTTCTTACCCTTGGGAAAGCTGGCCTTCATCTGGCAATGAGCGAGACCATGTTTCCAGTCCAATTTGCGTCCGCTGTGCTTGCTCTTGTAATGCAATTCAAATCGATCTATTTCCCTCTTGATTTCGGTCGGAACGTTGACGGGAATGTCGGGGTAGGTTGGCCAAGCACTTGCAGAGAGTATGTTGACGCCCAAGTCGATCGATGGTGTTGTGCCTTGCTGTTCGAGATAACTTTTGTAGGCAGCCATTTCTTCCCTGCCCAACTCGACATCTCTGAACATTTGTTCAAGATTTTGAGTGAAATTTGAACCACATTCTGTCTTCAATCGACTCAACATGCTGCTCTCGGCATCTGCACTAGCAGATCGTCCCATCAGTAAGCGGCGAGCGAGATCTTTCTTGTAGAAAGCCTCGAATACGGCCTTCCCGTTCACGAAACGGAACAAATCGAGGACCTGATCCAGCTGATTATTGACTTCAGCGTCTTCATCTTTTGCGTCATTCTCGTCCTCTTCTTCGGGCACCTCGGCCACTGACGTCTTCTTGACGAGAGCCTCTGGGATTGCCTTTGACCCACCGCGGAGTAGCATGTCAACGTATTTCGCAATCATTTCACCAGGTTTCGAGTTGTCGGTACCCCACGTTCCGCTTGTCTTCTTGGTTCGATTAATGAAATTTTGGAATGTTTCGCGAAGACCATGGCCAAGTATCGTGTTGCGCTGGAAAGCGACAATCCATATGTTATCCAACTGTCTTTTCATCGTCAAGAGTCGGACCACCATGGCATCTTCCTGTTCCGGATCGTAAATGATACTTGTGCCAGTCTGGTCGATCCATGAATTAAATGGTTTCTTGACTTTCTCTTGCAGATTACGTCTTGCGAGCAACGTATACACCCGGGCAAGATCGGATACTGCGTTTTGATCTAGGAGTTCTGCGATACTAGCGGAATTTACTGGAGAAGTCAGCACAGCCAACGACAACCCATCACTTTAAAATCTCGATCCATAATTGCATGTCCCGGAGAGACCTACATAACGTGTCTTGTCGCCTCTCAACGATTTGATGTTCAAGCATGATCTCGAGATCCCGGCGCGTGCTCAAATCAAGTCCCAAGGTCTTGCATCGATTCAGCTCGGTCTCCATCAAGGCCATGGATGAGCTAGCGTATTCCGCGAGAGACATGGTTTTCACAGCTTTATCCGTCCATTCCATGATGTAGTCCTGAGCTAGCCTCAACAGTCGAGGCTCAACAATGTTGATGTACACGCCAAGAACATGGAACAGTGCAACAGCGTTCTGGCTCAGCACTTGGGATGCCAATTGACCAGCTCGATCGGTCCGGAGAAGATCGCAGAATCCGTCCAGGATCTTCTGTTGTATCCGCTGGTCCTCGAATATAGCGTTGCGGAATATTGAAACACCCATCTCTTGTATAGAAGGTTTTTTGGCTTGTAGCAAGTATGCGCGGTCCATGTAGTAAAATATTTGTCGCACAGTTTCCTGTCCATAACATTAGCACAGTTTATCTGTATGCAATACGACATTGATACTCACCATCTGCTTGCTCCACGTCGACCAAGCATTAACGACGTCCTGCAACACGGCTGTACTCGCTGAATTGACGTTCTGCAAAAGCAATTGCTGCAAGGATGCAGCATAAATCTGTGCTTTCCGCTCAAGCCTGTCACATAAATCGGCAGAATGACCTTGCCTGCAAACGTTCTCAGCACCCTTGTAAAGCTCTTCCATGCTGTACGGTATTTCCTTGCGGCCAAATATGGAATCCAGCGAGACATCCAGTTTCTGCCATGTTTGCTCGAAGAATTGCTGTGGATTGGCTGTGGGAACGGTCCGTAGGTTTTTAACGACTATCTTCTTCGCGCCCAAGTTCGGATTGTAGCTGTTTCTGGCCGGCCTCAAGGGCTTTCGAGGAGACGGAGAGGTAGTTGGAGAGTCGGTGAGATCAATTACGTTTGAATTGTTCTGTTTGTTGCGTGCGGGAAAGCTGTACATGCTCGTAGCAGGGAGCGTCTCTTGGTGGGTGGCGGGCGAGGAGTCGTTTGACAGTTTCTGTCGTTTCTGTTTGGGTGGCTCCGCCAGTTTGGTGGTGGAGAATAGGTGCTGGATCGTCTGCTGCTTCGTGTCTTGGGTAGGACGTCTGCGTTTCTGCATTGATCCGTACTGTGCTTTGAGAAGTTGTTGGTGTCTTGATAGGCCATGGAATACCTAGCCGTCGGGAATATGCTGACAAAGTCGCGTCAAGGTCGCGAACATCTACGATAAACGTCAACGTCACTATCGAGCACCATCAAACACCAAACACGAACTTTGATATTTCGAAAGTTTTATGTCTTATATTCAAAATTACAGATACTGAGGACCGTCTCGATGGCTTTCTTGAACACGCCAGGAATTGTCAGATACTTTGTCGGTTCCGCAGATTACTATCCAACGCCAACCAGTCACGATGCTACCAAACTGAGCGTCGCGTACGGCTCCATCTCATTGCTACACTTTGATTGGCTTGGTCGCTAGACTTCTTCTCAAATATCTCGATTTGTATGACAGATGACTTTGCATCGCGAACACCTCAGCTGAGCTACTAATCACACGGCTATTTCATCATTTCGACATCTGTCAAATTGATATCAGCATCGTCGGTATCATCTTGATCTCCAACTTTTCACGAAGCTTGCAATGTCCATCTGTCTTCATGCGGCTGATGAACACAGAACTGATGAACGTGCAGTTCTTCTCAAGGATGATATTTTTTGCAGTTGAGGTAATTGAGCCACCAAAACTGCTCATGGCCGCTTTAAATCGCAAACGCAGCGGGCCGTCTTTTCTCCATGTGGCGCGCTACAGTCCCTATGCTTATGGGACTGATACATTAGTCAATGGGTTCTTGACTTCGGCAACTACCCGGAATATGTGCTATCGGCCTCACACGGCCAATGTAATTTCACTCGTTAGCTAGGGGATATCAAGTCACTCGAACTAGCTGCTCACGCAAAGAACCCTCACCACATGCTTGAAATTGGCTTCCAAAGCTTGATGCCGATTCACGCATGCAAGCATCTGTAGAAAGGAATTTGATTGGTCGATAAGGACAAACGCTCCAAGGGTTGGTATCTTACATCGCTTATCACCACTGCCGATCAGTCGTACTGCGGATTACAGCGCGTGTAACTCATCCGACTTTAATCAGGTCCTCAGCATTTCTGTGCTATATCACTCGCTCCACCTCCATCATGTGCGCCGCAAATCTGTCTCTTCGATACTTGAACATCAGCAATGGCAAAGGTCCTAAACACTTCAGCTCCGCATGGCCACCTTGATGAGACGGCTGTTCCAGGTACAGTCCATTTGGTCGACATCGATGGAACCTTAAGAGGGAAGCATGCTTCCGGGAAGAACACAGATGGTATTTGCCAACTTAACACACCGAATTCGAAGAACTGGTCGTTGACAGCCTGTAGTTGTGCTCGTTCCTGCGCCCTCCAACGATCCAGACGACCCACTGAACTGGTCGCCTCGACGCAAGCTGATCTCAACTCTGGCTTTGTCGACCTACACTTTGGTAAAGCGTTCCTTTTGCTGATCCATTTCGCTCATTATCACATATGAAACATATCTTTCTAGCTCGAAGGCCTGGGATCGATTGAGCGACTCAACCAACTTCAATGGTCTTCGAAAGGAGGATTTCGTCGATGAGAATGGATTGTGAGAATTGTGTGAAATGCTAACAATTTTTCCAGATGATTGGAATTGCTTCGGCGGCAATCTACTCCATTCTGACCCCAATAGCGAATGATACTGGACTTACGCTCGGAGATCTGGTGAGTACACGATGATAATAGCTTGAAGTTCCTGGGCACTCACCATTGCACCAGAATTCTGGCACGGGTTATATGTTCTTAGCGTTTGGATGGGGCTGCTTATTTTGGCAACCACTCGCTCTCCAATACGGAAAGCGCCCAGTATATCTCTTCAGCCTTTTGTCAACCATGGTAACAAGACAACATCGCAGACCAGTTTCTTACTAGCCGTGATGTCCCTGTCACTGACAAAAGCATAGTGTATCATGGTATGGGTCCCTTACACTAAGACTAACGGTACCTGGATCGCCAGCAAAATCCTTCAGGGATTTTTTGGTGCCCCCATTGAATCTCTTTGCGAAATCTCTGTCACAGACGTCTACTTCTCTCACGAAAGGGGGACATACATGGCCGTTTATGCCCTCATGCTCGCTGGAAGCAATTTCTTTGCGCCCATCATCGCTGGTTTCATCAATGACGGGCAAGGTTGGAAATGGGTTCAGTATTGGTGTGCCATTTTCTGCGCCGTCGGCCTCTTGATCTGCTTCTTCTTCATGGAAGAGACGAACTATGATCGAGCACCTTTGGAAATGAAGATTTCCCCTGCGCAAACTCCTGGTGATGTTTCTCCTGTTGAGAAGTCTGATCTCGAAAAGTCTGCGGATACCGGTGTGATGAACAGTCAGCTTGTAGATCCAGTACCAGTTGAATCATACCAGCCGAAGACATATTTGCAGAAGCTCAAACTCTTGGACAAGAAGCGGCCTTTCCGGGTCGGCAGGATGATGGCTCGACCTCTGATATTCTTAACCTTTCCTGTCATCGCATACGCTGGGTTTAGTTACGGCTCAAATTTGGTGTGGTTCAATGTCTTGAACGGGACTACATCTCTTATCCTTAGCGGTGCCCCGTACAAATTCTCTGTAAGTCTCTGCCGAACCATTGAGATTCCGTGATAGCAAAATCTAATAATGGCATAGTCCTCCATGGTCGGTCTCTCCTACGTCTCTCCCCTTCTCGGAGTCCTAGCGGCAGCTTTCTACACCGGCCTCTTTGGCGACTGGGCTGTCCTTCGTATCGCCCGCCGCAATAAAGGCGTCTGGGAATCCGAACACCGACTTTGGCTCTTTTGTCTCTCTCTACTCATCATCCCCTCCTCTCTGATTCTCTGGGGCGTCGGCGCCTACCATCACATACACTGGTTCGGTCTCATCGTTGCCATGTTTGTCATCGCCGCCGCAAACACGATTGGCATCCAACTCAGCGTGTCATACTGTATCGACAGCTATAAAGATTTGAGTGGTGATGCCATGGTTACTGTGATTATCATTCGTAATACGATGTCTTTCGCCGTTGGATACGGAATTACGCCTTGGGTCACGAGTATGGGGCTGCAAAATGCCTTCATCTTGGCGGCTTTTGCTGGATTGGCCCAGGTTTGTACTGTCTTTCCGATGATCAAGTGGGGGAGGAAGCTGAGGGAAAAGTCAAAGGCGAGGTATTACAAGTATGTTAAAGAGTCAATGGAGTTGGGTATGGGACATTGATGTAAGCTCTGGCTGTAAGGTGGCGGAGGAGAATCGCTTAGCTACCTTGCAAGTTATTCTCCTGCACTCGATGCTGGTTGTTCGTGCATGATACTCCGACACAGCTCCGCCTGCTTCACAAAACATATCATCTTATTTCCAGTCATCATCTCTTTCGCTCCATCGCTGCCAATTGTCGCACATCGACCGTAATTGTTCGGCTTTGCCAGCACCACAAACATGGTCTTCCCCTTCGGCGTCTCCGTTGGCGACTTCATCGCAGGCATCAACATCATCTTAGATTGTGTCAAGGCGGTGGACGACGTCACAGGCGCGACCACAAGCTATCAACAGCTTGTCTCTACTCTTGATGCCATATCACAGTCTTTGAGGTCAGTTGACGCCTTGGATGTTCAGGCTCTTCCGCAATCTCAGCAGCAAGCCATCAAAGCTGCCGCAACAGCGTGCCTACGCTGTACAAACAGCTTTCTTCGAAGCATTGATAAATATGGGTCCCTGAAGACGTGTCCAAAGTCCTCTCCTTGGACATTATCATCTATGAAGACTGGTCTCAAGAAGATCAACTGGAGTCTGAATATGAAGGACGATGTCTCGAGGTTCCAAAGGAATGTGACAGCACATCTGACCTCACTTGAGGTTTGGTTGTCATCAGTTCAGATGTATGTCTACATAAGTGTGCTGTTGGAAGTAGCTACTGAACATAGATGAAGCGTACAAAACCAACAGAATCATAACGCAGTGAAGGACGCGATCGAACTTCAAGCAGAACAAGTCATCAGCCGAGTCGACCACAAAGCAATTCAACTTATAAGTCTCGCGATGGACACGCGGGATCGTCTTGGTCGACAGAGTAGTGAGCAAGGTCTCATGCTTGAGAAAATAGCCAACCAGCAACAAATCCTCATACAAGCCACGAGCCTGTCCACCCAGCCCTGGAAGGACTATGTACCAAGCGACCAGCCTGACACAATACTGAAGCTTGAATTGCTCTATCGCGGGTTGGCAGAAGAATCCTACATCTTATCTCGAATGTTTTGCGCGTCCGGCGCTCGAGAGCAAGGCATTGTCCAGCTTTGTGCTTTGCTCGACGATTGTCATATGTATTGCTATGGGGTCGCATTGGATTATCCACGAAACATAATTCCATCTTTTAGCTCCCCATCCGTTGGCATGAGGAAGAACACAATGGTATCCGACCAGGCTCATGGCACCATGGCGCTGGTAATCGACGGGGATTTGGTCGAATTCGTGCTCACGTCAGAACACACCAGCCGAATCCTGACAGCGCTACCGCTCGGCAGGATGTTACTCGACTTTGTGCACTGTCTACATCATCTCGTTGAATGCTCGACGTTAATGATAAGGCTGGGGCACAAAACTTGCAACAGGTAATGATGGGGCTGACCGCCACGCATGGCTCGATTTACAGCTTCTCACATGAACAAACTTTTCAACCAAGTTGAACGTCAAGACGAAATCGCACTTTTCAGCCCCAATCAAAAGAACCTGGCTGTACTCTTATTGTGGTGGAGGAAGCCACAGACTATAAAGTTCGATTCACGCATCAGACCTAGGTATCAAAGAATGCTGCCAACTACCATGAGGAGGGAGACATGAGGCCAGACGCGCTGAGGGGCTTGCAATTGAGGTCACGTTCGGCCGTTACGCTGCGAAGTATGCTTCATGGCCGAGAAAAGTCATTCTGAAGGGAAGAGTGTCATTGCAAAGATTTCTTGCTGAAAGCTGCGGGTGAGGCCGAGAAGCTTTATGTAAACTGTTGAAAGGCACCACTGGTGCCAGATGGTTTAATATTTGTATGTTACACTCAGCGTACTGCCTGACCTCAAATGGTCGTCTGTGGTAGATTTTTGTGTCCTCGAAGGGGGAGACGCATGTCGCCCGACATTTTTGGACCGCATGGTTCAAGCACTTTTAGATCATATTGCTCTTCAAGGAGGTTTGGGAGCTTGATCGTATTCCTGATTCATCTCGAAAGGCATACCGAAGAAGCGTGTGTTCACCATCCCGCAACGATTCCGATCGAGTAGCCGGTCCTGTTGCTGTTGTGTCTTCAACAGCACGGGGCTACGAAGTAAATCAAAGATGAGCATACCTTTCCTGATCGCTGAGTCAAGATCCGGCAGTAACCAGGCATCCGCATTGCAAACTTTGTAATGCATGGGCGCATTCAGAAATTGAACGTGAAGGGTCTCACAATGGATCAATATGCCTTTCACTCAAAATGGATGTAGACTCAGTAGATTGCTTCGACTAACCATCTACCAAGAGCCCACCCGAGCACCCAAATACAAGCCCACAAGTGTGTGAAGTGTCAATGTCTTCACCTGCGCATTCTACTCCATTTTGTCGCTTCTTCGAAGTATCGCAAGTCCATCATCCCGAGTCCATTTCGCCCCCACAATCGTGTGATCTATCTGTGCTATAAAGACATTAGCCATCGCCATCACGAGCGCGCAAACCCCCGCGCCGAGACCTCGAGTAGAGCATACCTTCGTAAATCCAATATCTGAAGATCGCTCGCGGAAGCATTGACGGCAGATGTTGAGTCCGTACTTGCGGATGAGACCAGCTGGGTGGGTGCAGACGCGGCTGTTCAAAGTGCGGGTTAGCCTCTATTCTCCAAATAGCTTTTGCCAACCCTGGTGTGTCCATCACAGTATCGATCACTGCAGCCATCACAGTATCAATCACTGCGACCATCACAGTATCGAGCATCGTAATCAATTACGGAATTCGGTCCTGGGGAAGTGTGTTGGGTATAAAGGGCGTGCCTACCACTCGCGGGAGCCTTTTCCGTAACCACGGGGGCGGGAGAACCAGACGGATTCGTGAGACATGGTTGTGATTGGTGAGGTGTGGAGAGGTTTGGAGGTTTGGCTATTCAATGTCAGTTGATTCTCTTAGTTCGCACAGGATTTATGACGGGGTAGCCAGCGTACAGATTATTGTCGTGGTCGTCGTCGTCGGTTGTTGGCGTGGTGTTGAATAATTGGGAGCGCAAAATCGTCGGTGTGGAATTGTCATTTTGGCGGACCAATCAAAGCTCCAGGCGAGGTTTCAGCACGTGACCAGTTCTCTCCTGTACAAGCACAATCCTTTTCACTCCCTCTCCCCCTTTCATCGCATTCCTTTCATCACATTTGCTCTTTTCATTTTCTCTTC
The DNA here is from genome assembly GCA_007735645.1 of Venturia effusa. Taxonomy (NCBI): domain Eukaryota; kingdom Fungi; phylum Ascomycota; class Dothideomycetes; order Venturiales; family Venturiaceae; genus Venturia; species Venturia effusa. The sequence goes on along the minus strand of CP042201.1, from coordinate 788,035 downwards.
AAACGGATTCTGGGAGACTTTACTCGTCTACGCTAGACTTTGAAGTCGGACCTTATTCCAAACGGCGACTCTTCATGTTTTTTTCTGTTCCAGAAATCATGGCTACAACTCTCGAACTCTGCTATTCGACATGGAGCCACATACACTTCCGCCGCTACTATCTGACAAGCTCACGGTAAAGATTCACCCTAGGACTGGACCGGGAACGTAGGCCTAGATCCTTTCTCGCTGTCTACCGACGGACTTCTACAGAGACATCGAACATACAGCTAGCCTTGCACAATCTGCTAGCTCTCGCAACAACAACAATAATGGATGATACACGAGTTTCCACGACGACCATTACCTTTTGTCCAGATTTCCACGATCCTGCTGGTTCAGCAAAACAATACCATCAGTCGTATGCGACCACTCTCAAACCCAAGGCTACATCGCACGACAGTCGACACCTTCAGCTCCAGTATCTATTCCATTATCCATTGCAAGTTCCTGCCCATCCGCTATAAGACGCCCCAAATCGTTGACCATCAAATTGATAACATTTTTTTCTCCTCCATTGCCCATCCATACCTCTTTCTCAGATGTCCCATGCCCTTTCCACTCCACAACAAATCATTGTCTCCGGTGATAGGTATCGAATCGGCCATAGTTCAAGATTGCTTGATGCCGCTGCTGTTCGGTCATCTCAGATCGACAATTTCCTTCGCCTTCGTGAGGAGCAATGCCACACTTCGATCTGTAGTGAGGAAAGTGATGGGATGTATCTAGACAGGCGTCCGCCCATTTTGGATTGACTCCATCGCATTGGCAGCATATCCAGTCTCCGTCTCGCATGGTCGTAAATCGCTTCTCCTGGCTTGGATTCGTGTGCTCTTATCGAAATATTTAACAATAGACTGGAAAACAAAGGGAGCGCGGAGTCCGACAGCTTTTGAAGGCAGTGGGGTGTTACGTGGCAAGGCTATGACAGTCAGCTCGGTTAAACGTGGATGTGACTCAGCACCACAACGTGGAATGCAGGTATGACCTCCTTGAGACTTCCTTCACATGAACTAGCGCTAAGGTTAGAGTCGGCAGGCATCACATACTGTCTCCGATAGGGAGAAAGGTATGCGATGCTGATCATTTCTTCCACCAAAGGGATTGCCAGGTCATCCGGACGCAAGAACATGTATTACACATCACTCTACAACTCAAGTACATTCCTACTTTTCCCCTAGGCCCCCATACATCCATTGCAGTCAAACTCACCTTGCAAACTCCATACTCCCACAAAATCCAAATTCAAGCCTGAACATCAAATCCAAATGTACTTCCTCTCTGTCCGGTCTCCGTGAAGATTGCTTTCAGCTTTTTCAAGGTCCCCGCCAATCAATACGCTGTTGTACATTCGCTGCAGTGACGATGCGGTACACCTTCACGCTGTAGATTCGCGCAAGCCGCATTTTGGCACAGAATATCGTCCGGGGCATTGACGTGAAAGCGGACAGGATTAGGCTGTGGACCACCGCAGCATATCCATGTTCCTGGAGGGTAGGACATCGTGATCGTCAGGAGAAGGTGGCTCTTAAGATGATGCCTAGGATGCTCGGTAGGTATGGATACTCTTTCGATGCCTTAGTTGTTGTTCGTTTCTGCTCTTTTTCGTAATTTGGCTTCTTGATTGCAGCGATTCTTAGAATTGTATGTTCATCGAGGGAACATTTTCTGGTCTTTATATACTTACCGATCCATATCTCGTAACAAAATGTCTGTGATGCTACTGACAGCTTGGCGGACTCCCCAAGACATGTATGCGTCAGTGGCAAGAGTTCTCCAGCGTGTAAGTGTAAGGAATGACATTGCTCGATGGAAAGTGACAGATTCGTATCCCAACCATGGAGGACAACAATCGAGGCTGTTCTCAGTCGGCGAAAGAAGACTCATACATTAATGTCGATTTTTCGGGCATGTACGTAGGCCTCGCCCTCAAAGTTGTCCCTGCCAACAGTATTAACCACATGTTAGCTTATGACAACGTCTCCATGACACCATTTGATTCACACCACTGTGAGAAGAACAGTGGTCGAGGAGATTGACGAAGGAAATCCCGCTCCCCTAGCCAGCCTCGTGACATATCTGCCTTCACTTCTGCAGGCGGACAGCGAACATTCTGTAAAAAGCGGTGACAAGTTCACTCCGAGAACTCTTGTGTATAAGAATTGATGTATATTCCCCCGTCGTCCATCAACAACAGCAGCATCAACAATAACAGCAATAACAACGAGCATAATAGCAATAAGTCATAATCAAAAGCAACAGCAACATCAAGTTCAACACGACTCCTTAAAAGCGAGGCTAAAAACTATCATTCAACAAGAACTTCGCACTACTCCTTCTCCAAAATCGAGTATCCCACAACCTGACCCTACCAGAAACAATCGACATGGTCTTCACGATAGAAAATTGGCCGCGTCGCCAATGTAGAGAGAATGAAGACGCCATTGTACACCACTTATGCAGACCAAGGAAGTGCAAGGTTTGTGGGAAGGAGAAATGTAAGAAGTGTCCGATTGCGTGATGATCGAGTGAAGAGGGTTGGCGGGTTGACGAGGTGAGGGTGGTGGAGGTAGCAGAGAAGTTTAGACAGAAGGAAAGAGCTTGGATGGGGTTTGTATGAGGAGTGTTTACAGAGTCTTGGATGTTTGCTGATGAGTATGTGAAAAAATGAGATGTCAGTATCATTATGCAATTATCATTATGGAACAGTGCAGCAGCAGCATCTGTGGACGTCAGGTCCCGAAAGGGTTCAATTGAGTCGACATCTCAATGCCCTTCAGTCGCCTCCCGGTATTCTTCAATCTGACTTTTAAAGCGCAAGACCAACCACGTACCTCGTCATCATACTAAACCCTCGTAATCGTGAAGGTAATGATATTCGCTGTCTTCGCACCTTTCAGCGGTCCCTCATATTCCACCGGTATCCACGACGGCAGTTCATTCTTCGCCTCAACAATCCACTTCGAGCCCGTCCGTTCACCAACCACACTCCACAATTCCCTCAAGCTAGCTTCGTCGTGTCGGAACATGGTTTTGTGCTCGGCCCGGGTCTTGCCTAAATTCCGGGTGATCTCTTTAGCCGGCGATGCACCGACTTGCCAGCCGAAAAGGACGGCCCCGGCTTCAGGTTTGAGGAGCTTGACGGTAGCGATAGAAGCCTTTAACTGGACGTCCCAGCTCCAGAGATGGTAGAGGCATGTTGCGAAGATGACGTCGAATGTGCCTTCAATCTTCTTATAGTTCGAATCATTGTCGCTGAGGAGGTCGCCGGTGAAGAATTGGGATTCCAGAGATGCTTTGTCAAGGAAATAGTCGTAGCCACAATCGATGAGGTCGGGCGAGAGATCGGAGCCGAAGACGCGCGGTGACGGTCCACGATCGAGAACTATCTTTCGAACGTTCTGGCCGAGTCCACAACCAAGGTCTAAGCACCTGTCGCCGTTTTCGAGGCGGCTGAGAAGTGTCGGGTAGTATGGCTGTACTTGGATGCTTGGTGATGTGAAGCCAAAGGTTCCTACGCAGCTGTATGGACAGACTTTCCAAGCTCGGTCTCTCTGGAATGTTCCGTTAGTGTGGTCACGGGTTTCGGGTTCCACAAGGCTGTAGTGACTTACCACTTTGAGTACATGTGCCAAATGCTTGTCTTCTGAAAGTCCGATGTAGTTGTTCAGAAGTTCTCTTGCCTCGGGTATCAGCTTCTCCAGCTTGTCATAGAAGGTCGTGTCGGTTTGGCTCAATGATGAAGAGGTCATCATCGGCAATGTGAGGTAGTGGTGAACATTCCAAAGAGTATCGTTACCCTTGGAGAGCAGAAAACTGAGGAGCTTTTGTAAAGCGGCCATATCTGTGTTTGTTACCGGCTAGCGAAGGTGAGGCGAGGTGTGAGATGACCGTAGCGACCGTCTTTGTTTGAGAGGCTGAAGCCGAAGTGTTGTCTACGGACTAGTCGCGTTTGTCAAGCTTCGACGCTGATGATAGGTGAGCCCGCGGGTCTCTAGCCTTAAGTATACATGACGCTAGGAAAACTAGGGAATGTTTTGACGTGAACCGATCACGAAAAAACTTTGAGATGAGGATACGATTGGGCGACCCGGCTCGGTGCCGGGTACCGGTTCTGCCGTTACTCAGTCTGCATGAAGATTGCTTAAGTGATTGCCAATGTCGTAGGAGCGTAACGCGTCCGATTTATTCTGCATCTCCGAAACACATACGGACAGTTACAAGCTTTCGCCGTCACGCAGCTTTTCCTGACATGCGGCAATGGCAGTAAAGCCGGTGGACTTCGTACAGACGAGCAAGGTCTCCAATCATCGGCCGATGAAGCTTTTGAACTTCCGATAACGGGCTATAATTAGCTTTATTTATCCGATAAATAAAGCTAGAGACCGTTATAATAATAATATCGTAATAACTATAATAAGGTATTAAGTTTACGGAGGTAGTAAGTAGCTAAGGTACTACGCTATATATTAAGATTACGTAAAGCCTACTCTTAGTATAGTTAGTAGCCAATATCGCCGTTAATAGTTAGATTTATAGTAGGATTTCGATATTCTTAACGTCGCGTACGGGCTATATTATCTAAATTTTAGTATTACGGCTAACTATACCCCTATATAGATATCTCCTATACTAGCCTAATTAAGATAATATATTTTATATATTATACGCTTAATCGCGCTAGTTTTACTGGTATAAACAACTTATAAATTAAGGTAGTATTAAAAAAGTTATTAAACTTAATTACGATACGCTAGGCTAAAAAGTAGATATACTATAGTAGATTTATAAACCTACTATAATATTACTATATCGATATAAGTAAGGTATATAAGAAAGAGTAATAATATATAATAAGCTACTACGAAGAGATTATAAAAAAAATTATAAAGATCTATTAAAGATTAGTAGAGAGAATAAGGTTAGAAGAAAGTAATAATATAAGTATAGACTTTAGACCCTAGCTTATAAGGAATAAAGATAACTCCTAGTACTATACTTATAGTTTTAAGCTAATAATATTCTACTACTATACTTAACTATAATAATAATAGAGAAATAAACTAGTAATATATAAGAAAAATAGAACTAGTAATAGCGATTCGATCCGTATAGACGGCTTATTAATTAAGTAAGTATAGGGTTAGTAATAAGGATATAAAGTAAGGGTACCCTAAGAGACTTAGTATTATATTTAGGAAGTAATTTACGCTTACTTACTTAAAGTTATTTAACTTAAAATCTATAATAGGTTATATTTATTAATACGAATATAGCTATATAACTACTATTTATATAGTAAAACCTTACTTTCTATAGAGTCTAGTCTAAGGAGCCTATAGTTATTAGCGATAAGTAGGTTTATACGGCTAAATATATACTCGGCTTTACTACTTATTATAGAGTAAGATAAGTAGTTATAAGCTATCTTTAAGAGTATAGGGAAATCGGTCTAGTATATATTCTACTATACTAATAGATTATAGTTTAGCTCGACTAGTATAGCGAGATAGCGTAATAACTTATTAAGTAGAGTATCTTAAGTAGTAGGGCTACTTATATTATAATCGCTATTTAGTAACAAAGAATAAAGGAATCGCTTAAAAGATAAGGGTTTTAGCGGAGATATAACTATACGTAGCGATAAGTTCGTCCCTAAGGGTAATAATAGAATTAGCTCGACGATATCGCTATAGATCTATAGAAGCCTAGCTACCTTATAGCTACGATAGCGTAGCTAATAGGTATAAAACTACCGTTTCTAGCTAGATAACTACCTTACTTAAGACGGTAATATATAAACCCTATTAAAAAACTTCGTCTTTAACCCTAGATATAGAATAACCGACCTAAAGTAGGCTATATTAGTATCTAGATTACCCTTATATTCCTTAAGCTTCTCGCGGCATATAACTATAGAGTTAATAATACCTTTAAAGCGTAATTTAGGCTTAAATTTAGCTTCTAAACGGTTAAATCTCTATAGTAAAAACTCGGTTATAGTATAAGTCTCCTAAAGAGCGCTATACGTACTATTAGATAAGTTACCCTCGGTTATCTTTATTATCTCTATAAGAGGGTTATATAACTTAATAAGGGCTTTAATATAGTCCTAATCCTTACGAGTAAAGCGGAGGTAATCTAGTATATCCTTCCGGATTTACTAGGGTCCCTAAGGGGTCGGGTCGGGTCGGGTTTTAGGGGTACCCCCCCGACCCGCCGCGGGGGGGGTAGAAATAGGGGGGGCGGGTTTTCGGGTCGGGGGGAGCTTTTACCCCCGACCCGCCAATCGGGGGGAAGTCGGGTTTTTTAAGTTATATATTTTAATACTTAACCTAGGTATTATTAAGATCTAAATAGCTAGAATTATAGAGAAATACCTATTCTATAAGTCTATAAGGTTATATAATATAAAATACCTATAGGTCGTCCGTAATTAATAAAACTATACAAAAAAGTTACGTTTTTTAGCTAAGAACCCGCCCTAATTAATCGGGTCGGGTTCTAGCGGGTTTAGGGTCGGGGCGGGGGGTCCTAGGAACCTCTATACCCGACCTAAATACCCCTCCCGACCCCCTCTACCCCCGAGGGGTCGGGGGATCCCCCGACCCCTTAGGGACCCTAGGATTTACTATAGAGAAACTATATTAATATACTTACGGATACGATATAAATAGTTATAAATATAGTTCTATCTAATACTACTAAAAAGAACTAGTTTTTCGGTAAAACTAAATTATATAATATTAATATCTTCGAGGCTTTTATCGTATACTAGGTCGTTATATTAGCGTAATATAGCTATATATTCGGCTTTAGCTTTAGAAGATTTAGTAATATCGACTATAAAAGCGATAGTCTTAACCTAGATACTATATTTACTAATAGTTACAGTATTAATAGTACCCTTAGAAGCTAAAGTAATAATATTTATAAGTCGCTTTATACCGATATCTTTAAGCCCTACTTTTACTATATTAGCGATGCGATAGCTATAGTACGAGATCCGTTTTTCTTCGGCCGTAAAACTAAGTTAGTTAGCGATTATACGTAATATAATATCGTTAACTCGCTCCCTATTAGCTATAAAGAGGCTAAGGTTTAATAATATACCGAATCGGAAGAATATATCTTAGAGGGTAGGAGTAGTTTATTTACTCTTTTTACTAGTAACTAGCCTTATAGCGAGAGGAACTATATAAAGCTAACTACTTAAGTTCGTATAATAAATAATAACTACGAGGATATAGTAGTTATTACGGCTAGTATAATTAAATAAGATATTTATACTAGATCTCGCAGTCCGTATACTCTCCTTAATTTTCTATAGTAGTAGGATAAATTAGCTATAGTAATCTCTAAAAGTTATATTTTAGGGTAAATAAGTATCCGTACGAGAGTCTTAGTAAGCTAAAAATCCTACTCGCTAGTAAAGTTAAAGGAGTAGCTAATTATAACGATCGGGATCTAGCTATTATACCGCTACTTCCCTAGCCTAAGCTATATAGCGGAGGGCTAGACTTAGTCGGAGGTAGCGTATAGACGTAATTATAGTATAAAATAGAAATATACGGCGCTACTTATAGAGCCTAGAGGTTCTAGAGGGGGTCTAGCTATATTATTAGGGGAAGACTTATATTCATTTAAGCTTTAAACTCGGCGTAAACCTAGGTTTATACGGTAGTTAGTAATATAGTAAAATAGTTATCTACTTAAGGATATAGCCTACGCAATAATTTACGTAGTTTAAGGCTTATAATCTAGCTACTAGAGAACCTTTTAGTAACCTTAATAGTTTAGTATAACCCTTAATAAAACCCTCGGGGTAGGCTTAAATATAAGCGTTTATATACTTACTTTAAGATCTACTATTATAGCCTTAAATTTATTCTTTATAATTAGCCGTTAGCTAAGCGTACGAGCTATCTTTTATTCCTTATACTACTTCTTCTTTATTCTTAATATCCTTAGACTTTAAATACGACTATCGCGGTCGATATTATAGTATTTTAAAAGATATTCTCGAATATAGTAGTAGCTAGTTATACGAAAAACTACGATATTAGTACCGGGACGGGTTTTAGTATACTTATAGTAGTATAAATATATCTATATCTTAGTACGAGTCTTAATCTTATAGATAAGTATACTATACTTCTAAATTAGGTTGCTTTAGGTACGGATATTAGGATTAGAACCTTAGTATTCGAAGCTATAAGGTATACTATTACTAAACTTATAAAGATAACGCGTAAACTCGGTTTCTCGGCGGCGAGGTATATCTTTAGTACGATTAGTAGACCTAATAGTAGGGGCTAGACGGTTTATAGTACGTAATAGACGGGATTAAGGGTAGTCCTCCTAGTAAACTACGCTATAGTAGCTATAAAGTAGTAGAGAGTAGGGGCTAGGAACTAGGTAAGTATCTATTAGCTCCGTCTTAGTATCCGAGGGCTACTCTATAGGCTCGAAATCCGAGCTATCTAAGCTATTAGTATCGGATTATATAATATTTATAAGGTTAATATACTTAATATCTAGCTCGAGATCTAGAATCTAAGGTACGTCTAACTTAGAATCGGACTATAAATAAGATTCTAATATATTAAAAGATCGTAGATTCTAAGCTAGGAAGGCTTAAGTAGCCTTAGCGGTATTTATAGTACGAGGGTAGTTAATAAATAGCTTCTTTTTTTTAGCTTTTAAAGTAGCTATTATAGTACGAGAGGATCCTATACTAGGGCTAGTAATAATAGGGTCTATAGTAGCCCTACCGGGCTAAATAACCCCTAAATAACGAGGGCTCTTATTAGGTAATAAGTTAGTAAGGGTATCGGCTTATTAAAGCTACTTCTAAGTAGTAGATTCCTTAAATTTAGCGGGTAACTTAGAGGTTCTTTTAGAGGAAGAACGGCGAAAAAAGGTATTAATCTAACGGCTTTAGGTAAAGTCTTTAGAGTTATAACGTATAATAATAAGAGAAATAGTAAATATAGTAGTTAAAATAAGTAAATAAGGTTAAAGGATTAAGAGATAATAAAGTTTAACGAATATAGTTTAAAGATATATCTTTATAGTCTCTCTATTATATATACTTATATAAACCCTTATAACTCTACTAATCTCTAGCCGAATCTATTAAAATTTTAATAGTACTTTAATCGTACTAATCGTAATCTATTATAGCGGTAATCCTTATATATTATCCTCTCTAATTGGTAGTTATTAAGAGTAAATAAAGTAGTTACTATAGGAATATAATATTAAGAGAATTCGATATATCTAGCTATAGATTCTAAGCTTTTATCTTATATATTACTACTACTATAGCGCTACTACGGCTAATCTAATATACGTAAATAACTCTATTTAGTATAGTCTAAAGTTAGTTAAAGTATAATAATATAAAATTTAGTAATAGCGGTAATACGGCTAGCCGAGGTATAATAGTAAGTAATAATAGTTGAATATTCATAAGAACGCTTAGACTAGGACTCTAATTTACGGCTAAAGTAGCTAATCGGAGGCCGTAAAAAGCTAATATAATATTACTAAACTTAATACTAGGGTCCCTAAGGGGTCGGGTTATCCCCCGACCCCTTAGGGTTAGGGGGGGTTAGGGGGGGGGGGTTCGGGTCGGGGGGGTACCTCTAAGAGGACCCCGCTCTAACCCTTACCCCGATAAACCCCGACCTAACTAAACGGGTCGGGGGCACGTAATACTAGTCTTATAATATATCGTATAATATATATATAATAGAGGGTAGAGATACTAAGCTTTAAATATCAATCTATCTAGAGTCGAAATACTAAGTTTTAACTTATAATTATTTATAACTATATATATACGAAGTACAAATATATAATCCTAGAATACTAATAGTCTCCTAATAGTTAAAGTTGGTTATTACTACTAACTACGATCGTAGGTCTATCTTTAAGCGAGTTCGTTTAGGTATAGGGCCCGCATTATTACTATCGCTTTCCGGATTAACTATTACGTAAAGGCTTAAGCTACTAGCTCTTCGTAACCCCGGAACTATTAACTTACGAGCCTTACGCTTCCCTTTATTATTCTTATTTTAAGCGCGTCTTTTCGTACGACCCTTTACGCGATCTACTATACGAGGAACTATCTTAAGGTTATCGCCTAATAAACCCTCCTTATCTCGCTTAAAGCTACTAAGTATTATCTCTATCTCTATTCTAATCTCCTCTCCCTTAAATAGTAAGTTATTAGGATCAGGTATATCCTCCGTCTTACTTATATTATCGAGATTAAGTAAGTCGCGAATAAAATAATAAATAGCCTCCTCCAATATCTAACGCTCTACCTTAATCTCGTTAGATATAACTATATCCTTACGCGTATAAATTAAGTAGTAATCCTAGAGATTCTACTTCTACCGTACTCTCTATTTATAGTTATTTATTATTAGGGCTACGAGAACATTTGGACTATACGTCTTATTATCCGTATTAAAAGCGCTTATAATACTAAACTCTCGTTTAATACTAATACTAGCCGCCTAAATTACGAAAATATCCTTAACTATTATAGTAATACGAGGGAAGCGAGGCTCGATAAGCTTCTATTACTAGAAGGGTCTCTTTAGGTAAGTTTACGCCTCGTCTAGTTACGCGTTAGAGACTATTAGGGAACTATTAGGTAAGAGGAGACTTACTCTACGACCGATAGTTATTAAACTCTTTCTATCCATCGTTAATTATCCGGTTAGTTAGCCTACCTATAACTAGTAAAGGTATTAGGGCCTTAGCTGTCGCTATTTATACCTTAATAGAATCTAGGGAGATCTCTATATTCTTAAGGCTATCGGGTATAGCCCTTCGTCGTTTAGTTAGAGTTCGCGTTACGTATTTACTATCGTATAGCTATTTTAACTCCTCCTAATAATACGCCTACTAATCGAACTCGTTATCCTCGGTTAGTACCTACTTAGGGTTTAGCTAAGTACTAAGTTTTGCGCGTAGATCGAGAAGGATCGCTATTCCGTAGAGCTTACCTACCTAGCTATACGACGTAGTAGAGTAGTAGACCTTAATCTTCTCCCTTACTCTACCGTATACCTTCCTAATCTCGACCTTCTATCGACGCGTCTTACTCTTTAGTATCTCCTCCGCGTCCTCGAGGTATATAAAGAGACGATTATAGATTTTAAAGACCTAATAGATAGTCGATTCTTTAGACGTACTAATAAGGGCGGTATATACGGTAAAAGAACGAAGGATATTAACAAGGTATTTAACTTAGCCCTATTCATTATTATTAAGAGAGAGATACGCGTATTCTTTCTTCGTATATATTATAATAGGCTCGCCTAACTTAAGGAGACGTACTAATATATAGAAAGTAGAATTCTATCTAGTCTTAATATTCTATATCGGGCGAAGATATTAGGCTATCGAATAAGTATCGTACTTCTTAAGCTATACGGCTTAAATCCTCTAGAACGAAAGCTAGCGTCCTTCGCTCGAATTAATAAAGATAGTAATCTAACGCGCTTTAGCTATAGTATATAGAAGCTTTAGGCGAAGAATAGTATTAGTAGGCTATAGAACTCTAGAACTATTAGAAGACTATTAGGGGTTAACTTACTCCTCTTTAAGTATTTATAGGAATTTCGCCCCTTATAAGTACTATAGTAGTTTTCTCCTCCTCCTCTAACTAGTTCCTTATAAGCTTATCCTTTATTAGTCGTATTTTAATATCGGAGAGAAGGCTATTATAGCTAAGCTATATTACGTACGCGATATAGGGATAGAGCGTAATCTCGTTTTAAGGATTCGTATATTTATATAGCTTAACAATTAACGCGTTAATAGACTATACTATAGTCTTATTATTCGACGCGTTATCCGTAGTAAACGTAATAACCCTCTATACTAGGTCGAAATACTATAGCCGCCCTATTATAAGTTTAGCGAGATAAGCACCGCTATAGGTATTAGTATAGGGCTCGAAACCGATTAGTACGTCTTCGAGTACCTAATTATTACGAACCTAGTATACCTTAATTACGACGTAGCTATCCCGGCGAGGCGCAGACTATCTATCTAAGACGTATACGACTTTCTAAGGCGATAGAGGGAGACGTTTACGGATTATATTTTTAGTAGCCTCTCGTAGCTTAAGAATATAGTTAGTAATAGTCGACGAAGATATTATAGTAATTTCGGGATTTATATATCGTATAAGACGAAAGAATTCGATATTATCGACCGCTATTATTACCTATTTATATAAGATAATAGTCCTAATAAGTTACTAGTTAAAGCTACTAGTATATATCTTAATATCGCCGGCCTCTACAATCTCTACTTTAGTATAGTACTTCTGGTAGATATTAGTATTTCGAAGACCTAATAGTTTACTAATAGTCTTACCGATACCCTAAAGCCCTCTTTAATAGTTAGCTACTTTAAACCTCGTCTCTTAGAAATTACTTTATAGGTATTGGAATCGATATATTCTATAAGACTCTTTATACCGTAGTAATTCCCGTAGACTATAACCTTATCGTATCGTAAGTATACGATCTTTAGGGCGCTAGTTATTCGATAAGCCCCCTTCTAGAAGTATATCTAGTATATAGCCTACTTAGTACCGCCAAATTTACGGAACTTTATTTTAGATTTACGTACTTTACTAGTTTCGTTAAACTTAGTCTTATACTATACTTATTCGATAAACTAGTCCTAGAACTCGTCCGTATATTCGGGTGCCTAAAGGTAGACTTCTTTATTAAGGCTAATTCGTAGGAATAGATTATAAGGCGTAGGTATAGACGTAGACGACGATAACGATAAGGCTATAGTAGTATAGGAATATTAATAGATAAGGACGTAGACTAATATAGTATAATAGATAAAGGCTAGAGCCTATTTTCTCGTTCGAAATAAGACGAAAATCTAGTGCGGTACTAAGAGGCTATAATCTTAAAGAACGTAACGAAAGGTATTAATTTATTCGAACCTTAATAAAATATCTCCTTAGGGTTCGAGTTAATAGGAAGAATATTATATTATGTTACAGTATAATCTTAGGTATTAGGATATATATTTAGTTAAATTTACTATTTAATATTTAGTTTATATAAAGAAAGATAATAGGAGAGACCCTAATAGTCTTCTAATAGTCGAGAGAGGCTGTATTCACGATATTAGATTTAGTTTAGATAAAGAAAGATAATAGGAGAGATCCTAATAGTCTTCTAATAGTCGAGAGAGGCTATATTCACGATATTATATTTAGTTCAGATAAAGAAAGACGATAGGAGATATCCTAATAGTCTTGTAATAGTCGAGAGAGACTGTATTTACGATATTATATTTAGTTTAGATAAAGAAAGACGATGGAAGATATCCTAATAGTCTCGTAATAGTCGAGAGAGGCTATATTTACGATATTATATTTAGTTCATATAAAGAAAGACGAAGAGAGAGATTCTAATAGTCTCCTAATAGTTAAGAGAGGTTAAATTCACCGTTTCTTATTTAGCTTAGATGAAGAAAGATAGAGAGAGAGATTCTAATAGTCTACTAATAGTCGAGAGAGGCTATATTTACGATATTATATTTAGTTTAGATAAAGAAAGACGATAAAGAGATCCTAATAGTCTCCTAATAGTTAAGAGAGGTAAAGACTAATAGTATTTATATTTAATAACTAAGGTATACTAGTTTTACTAAACGCCTCTATCCTATAGTATAAAACTCTAAAAATATATTATTTAATTATATTACCTACTATCTATTACTATCTCCCCGAATCCGCCTTACTAATTAAATATCTTTCGTCTAGATAGTAATACGTTTAGCGTAGATAGCGTATAAGTTAGTATCTATTACTTATTAGTATATTAGATAGATAAAAGATATACTAAAGTTTACCTTCGAAAAGGCTAACGATAAAGGCTTCTATAGCCTCTTATAGGGCCTCGAGGGCCGATCTCTAGAAACGTAGGTCTAATTTATAGTTCTAGATAATCTCGCGAACTAGTCTAGTAAACGGCCCGAACTTAGTAAGTATTTTAGTCCCCTTCTAGTAGCGACGAATCTCACGTAACGCGATAGCTAGAATTTACGTTAGTAAAGATTAAAGGACTATTAGTAAACTATTAGGTATTTTACTTACTTCCTAGCTTAAAGCGGTAGGGTACCTTCTTCTAAGAACCTATAGTTTTCTTTCTACCTTATTTGCGAGGCGCCTTTTAAGTATAAGACGCGGCCGTACTTACGCGATTAGCGCTATTTAGTACTTTAGTACTATAGGATAGACGGATACCCGTACGCTTTACTATAGATCCTAAGTTATAACTAGGCTTATTACCGCCTATCGTAATATCTCTAGTTATTAGATCGGCCTTTCTTTTAGGAGGTTGTTTACGAGGAGCTTAATTTTAAGGCGGTAGAGGTATTATATCTATCCCGGCTTTAATACTAGGGTCTATACTCTCCGAAGAATACGAATTACTTAAAGATTTAAATAGTACTAGTAAAGGTTATAGACGTTATAGAGGCGGTAAAGGCGGTTTAGGCGAGAAAATCGAAGGGCCTTCGAAGTTACGAGGCGGAGGCGGAGGTACGGACGAACTAGGCGATCTATCTTCGAAGATACGAGGCCGAGGTAAAGGTACGGACGAGCTAGAGCTAGGTTAAGGTATATTAGGGTCTTAGCCGCCGTCTTAATTAGTATCTTTATTACCGGTATCTATATTAACGCTATTTATAGGCTCGTCTTTCTATTCCCCGAGTTATTTCTATAATTATCTTCTCTCTTTAGCTCTTTACGTAAGGTCGCGTTTATATAGTTTATCTTAATAAGCGCGTATCTCTACGCGAAGCTAGTCTTCTAAAAGCTATTACTTAGTTTTCTTTCGCGGTTCTAGCTCTAAGACTTTTAGGATAAGTTTTTAGAAAGGTACTCGTTTAGGGTTATCCGCCTAAAGTAAAGGTTAATATTACTAAATACGTATACGATCGAATTCCTTATAAATATATACTATAATAAAGATTAATAAAAAGAATAGAATAAGTAGGGTAGAATTAATACGATTAGCGGAATTAAAGCGGGCGTAACGGTAATATTCTAAATAGGAAATAGTTATAGAGGCGCGTCTTAGGATACGACCGACTAGTATAAAAAGTCTATACGCTAAGCTAAATTAGGCGCCGAATATCGGCCTATATATAATATTTTACGCTTAGGACTAAGAATCTCTACTAATTATTTATATTATTCTAGTATATACTATTCTATCGTCTTTTAGCCTCTATTTATATCCTTAACTATTAGTAGACTATTAGCCCTTATCTATAGCGCTATCTAAGCTAATTACGTAGCGATCGTCGAATCCCTATATACTAAAAGAGACTACGCGCCGTAAGGGTATTAAAGGCTTTAAGAAGACGAGAGATAAGGTAGTTTAAAGTCTAAACTTATAGATAATCGGCTCGTTAAGCCGGCTTATAAAGAACGGAAAGAAGTAGTATTATAGTAGTAAGAGGTTAATTTAGGTTACTATCGGGATAAGGATTTAAACCTAGAAAGTTTAGGTATAAAGTAATACCTACGCTTACTAAATCTCTTTCTTTAATAATACTATCACGGATCTAGCCGGTCCCAGGGGGTAGTCCTATTACTCTAGTTTTAGAGTAGTAGGATATATAGTATTTTAGAAGATTTTAAACCTACGAAGCGTAAATATTCCGATTAAAGGCGTAGATATAAGGTTAAGAGCGTAAAGATAAGGATAATAACGCTAGTACTAAAGAATAAACCTATTGATATTATATTAAAAGGCGAGTCTAGGGACGGCCTACGGCGTCTAATATTATATCTATTCTCTCTCTATATACTAGTACTAAATAAATAACTCTCTCTCTATATTAACTATTAGAAGACTATCAGCAATACTCGCTATATAAATATTATATCTTAAGACCTAGATTCTACTAAATTATCCCTCTTACTTCCTCTAAGAATTTATACGACCATATAACGCTAAGTAAATATTGATTCCGATATAATACCGAGGGTTATACGAAATTATTTAAGCGTATATAGCTATACCTAAGGTAGATAAATAATATATATCTAAATACGTAGATCGATAGTATACTTGTTATTCTTCTTTATAACTAAGTATTATTTTATTTAAACGTGTTATAGTATATATATATATATTAATTCTTATAGGAATTAAATATATTTATTGAAATCTTAATAAAATATATCCTCGGGGTTCGAGTTGATAAGAAGAATATCGAATTATTACGTAGTATAACCTAAGGTACTAGAATATATACTTAGACGAATTCATAACCTATTATTAAGCTTATATAAAGAAAGACGACGGGAGAGATCCTAATAGTCTCCTAATAGTCGAGAGAGGCTGCATTCACGATATTGGATTTAGTTTAGATAAAGAAAGATAATAGGAGAGATCCTAATAGTCTTCTAATAGTCGAGAGAGGCTATATTTACGATATTATATTTAGTTTAGATAAAGAAAGATAATAGGAGATATCCTAATAGTCTTCTAATAGTCGAGGGAGCCTGTATTCACGATAATATATTTAGTTTATATAAAGAGAGATAAAGAGAGAGATCCTAATAGTCTTCTAATAGTCGAGAGAGGCTGCATTTACGATATTGGATTTAGTTTAGATAAAGAAAGATAATAGGAGAGATCCTAATAGTCTTCTAATAGTCGAGAGAGGCTATATTTATGATATTATATTTAGTTTAGATAAAGAAAGACGATAGGAGATATCCTAATAGTCTTCTAATAGTCGAGGGAGCCTATATTCACGATAATATATTTAGTTTATATAAAGAGAGACGAAGAGAGAGATCCTAATAGTCTCCTAATTATTAAGAGAGGTTAAATTTACCGTTTCTTATTTAGCTTAGATAAAGAAAGATAGAGAGGGAGATTCTAATAGTCTACTAATAGTTAAGAGAGGTAAATACTAGTATTATTAATATTCTACGCCTAATATATACTTTACTTTATCCCATAGTATATAACTCTAAAAATATATTATTTAGTTATATTTTTAGCCTAGAATTCACTCGCTACTACCCCTACCCTAACGAAGCTATCTTACTAACTATATATCCTTCGACTAAATAGTTACTCGCTTAGTATAGATAGCGTATAGATTAGTATCTATTCTAGATTAGTAGACTAGAGATAATTAAGTATATATTAAATATTACCTTTAAATAAGCTAACTAGGAAGGCCTCGGCCGCTTCTTAAATTATATCGATAGCCGTCTTCTAAAAGCGCGTATCCTTAATAATAAGTAAATCCTAGGTAATCTCTTTTACTAATCTCGCAAATAGTAACTTACGTAGGAGGAGTTTAGTCCCCTTCTAGTAGCGACGAATCTTACGTAATACGACGACTAGAATTAACGTTAGTAAGGATTAATAGACTATTAGTAAACTAATAGGTATTTTACTTACTTCCTAGCTTATAACGGTAGGGTTTCTTTATAGGAGTCTTTTAAGTAGTTATTTTTCTTAAACGTAACTTAGGCGTACTAGTTAAACCTTTTAAAGACTTTCGAGCGATCTAGGAGCTACCGGTAGTAATTACGCTAGTTGTCTTAGTACGCGCCTAAGGTTATAATTAGTATTACCGAATACGCGTACGCGTGAATTTAAAATAAAGATATACTATAGTAATAAATAACGATAAGAATAATTTAATAGGCCTAATAAGATATAATTAGCTAAGTTAATACGAGAATAATAGTTATAGAGGTAACTAGTAAAGGCGCGTTCTAATATACGATAGACTAGCGTTAAAATCTCTATACGCTAAGCCGCTTTAGGCGCTGATTATCGGCCTATACTTACTATTTCGCGCTTAGGACGAACTCCTTCTACTAATTAATATTATTATATCTATAAAAGTAATTTTAGCGTATTTTACTTTCTAATCGCACCCTTAACTATTAGTAGACTATTAGCTATTCCCTACTTTAGCCGCTCTCTACTATAGCGCCTACTAAACTAGTTACGTAGCGATCTATAAATAAGTATATATAGAAAGAGACTACGCGCCGTAAGGGTCTTAAAGGCTTTAAGAAGATAAAAGATTACGCTAGGCGGTATCTATATACTATAACATCGGCAGCGCGTAAGAAAGTAAAGAACTTATTAGGCTTTAATAAATTACTAGAGGCGCGTTAAAAGGAGCTTTTATAGGCGGCTACTTAAGAAGTTATAGATAAGAGATATATCTATACTAACGTTTCTTACTCTTTTACTAGTCCTCTAACTAATTAATACCTCTAGAATTACTACTAGTAGCTATTCTAATATTCTTAAACGCCCTCTTAATAAAATTATCGCCTTCGAACCTAATAATAATAAAGATAACGAAGACGATAAAGACGACGACGAAGACGACGACGAAGAGAATAACGAAGATAATAATAAATCCCTTAATTAAGATCTAGACGTACTCCTCGATACTAAAATCTAGTCCCCTATAGTAGATAAGTAAATTAAAAAGTTCTAGAAAGCTACTATCGCTCGCTACTTAAACTACTAGTAAACTATATTTAGACTTATAAGGAGATTATAGTAGTATATAGCGTAATTATTAAATACTAAGGTAAATAGTCTAGTACTCGTTACTTAAAATAAGAAGATCTATAAATATCTTTATAAAGAAGAACTATCGGTTAGTATTCCGCTTACCTAATAGTCTACTAATAGTCTCTAACGCTTATATAGGCCCTTATTACTATAGGGACCTATACTATCGATTCCCTTCCCTTTATCTCTCCTTACCAATTTTTTAATATAGACGAAATCACGATCCTACGTAATCGACTTATAACTAGCCGTTCCTTACTAGATCCTACTAGTTAGTAGATAGTACATTCTATTAATAAAGCTAGATTAAGAGCTAATCTACCTAAAGCCTTACTAGTAAATAAGGTATAAGAGCTTATATTTAGTTCGAAGAGAGATACTACTTAGAGATATAGTAGAGTTCGTAATATAGATCTTAAACGTTTAGTAATATTACTATTAGCTAAATAGAAGACTAATATTAATAGTAATTATCTTAATAAAATAGATATAGTAGATAATAAGGGTACTCTAGCCTCTATATTTCGAGGTCGGCTTTAAGATAAGGATAAGGAGGATAACGAGGAGATAGAAGAAGAAGAAGATAATAATAATAGAAATCTAGATAGTTTTATAACTAATAATAGTATTATTAATAAGCGAGATATGTCGGATAATAAGTCTAAGGACGGTATCTAATATTATGCCCGTTCTCTCTCTATATACTAGTACTGAATAAATGGCTCTCTCTCTATATTAACTATTAGAAGACTATTAGTAATACTCGATATATAAATATTATAACTTAAGATCTAGATTCTACTAAATTATTACTCTTACTTTCTATAAGAATACCTTATCTCTTAATAATATTATATAATACTTTATATAGGTATTATATCTTAATAAGTATTACGTACGCCCCTAATTTTACCCCGATTATTAGGTTGGGGGGTAAATTGTCCCCCGCCCTAAAACCCCGACCCCCCCCTATTTACCCCCCCCCCCGCGGCGGGTTAGGGGGGTACCCCTAAAACCCGACCCGACCCGACCCCTTAGGGACCCTACTTAATACTATAGGTCTAGATCTACTATATCCTTATATATATACCCCCCCTAAACTATATATTGCTAACGCGGCTTTCGCCCCGTTTATATTAGTAATAAACTACTTAAAGCTATTAATTTTAGAAGGTTATCCCCGTCTCCCGTTATCGCCGTTATCGGCGATAAAACTATTCATCCGGATAAATAAAGCTTTAAAAAATAGTTATCGGCTCGAAATTACTATAATAAAGTCCAATGTTTATCGAACCGATGATATCGACGGTCTTGGCGCCCGATGATTGGAGACCTTGCAGACGAGCGGTCGATATCAGATGACCTAAGCAAGGGACACGACGGGAGCCGCAGCTCCCTCGAACTATTGAATTCCAGCTATTTGCGATCGGAGCACTACCACATGAGACCGAGCCTCAGACTGCGAACTGTGATCTCAGGACCGATGCCGCTGTCGCTCCGTGAAGCGGAACCTTGCTGTGAAGTTGTCGATTGCCAGTTCAATCTTTCTTCGACTCTGATATATCCCCGCCGGAATGGATTTTCTTGCTGGAAGCCTCCTGGTGGGCTCTATCTTGGCATGGCCAGGAACACACCAATATCTCTCGAGTTATGGGTGAGCAAACGTGCCAATCTTCGTGCCATAAGAGAAGTGGTAGAGAACCGTCGTATGATCTCGAAATTCGGCATGAGGCTCAGAAAATGCCGGGTTAGTCAATGGCAGAGTGATTTGCTAGTATCTCTGTACTCATGATCCCATCAATATAAGCCTGCTAATCAGAACAGTGCTACCGTTACTGGCTCGACAGAGCACGATTGGCAGCTCAGCACCACGAGTGTCAATGATCGTAGGAACAGTGTGCGTGGCTGCAGGGCCCACTATCAGAAGGCCTCTTTGCTTCATGAAAAGCTTTCCTCATGGTTGCGAAAGAGAGTGTCTAGAGTAGCTGGTGACGGCGCATGGGATTCTTCCACATCAGAAAGGTCTTTTCTTGGCGTTAAGATGTCTCCCGGTATTGTCTCAATAGCTCGTGTATGGAGGCGACAGATGCTCTTCGATGGAAGAAGATGTGCCTGAATTTCCGACCATGCTCGAATCGGTGAAGGCGGCACGAATTGCAGCGTCTGCATGGCGACGTGGAGATTGAGGTTCGAACGTTGAAGAAGCTATGCTGTACGAATCATACTTGCTAAGACCCTGTGCACACCACGGAAACCACACCAGGTGCTGGTGCTTTGGATATCGAAAGCCTTCTCGATCCGCTGAATCAAGAAACGGATGTTGGCACAAATCGCGGATGCTGGCCCACATCAAGTTCGATATTCCTGTTGCGGTTCAAACTCACCGGAGGTGCTGTACCCTCTGAAGCTTTGGAGTCGGTGGAGGTGGTGGAGTTTCTTATTCCCGATGCCCAGGTACAGGGGCATTGCGTGGAAGCCTGTGCAGTTTTTATTCGTAGGGATATACCACAGTAGAGATCAAAAGAAACTACAATTAATTACCAGCCAGATTTACACCTCACTAGCAAAGTCACATGTCTCTTCTTTATAAGATCGACATCAGTCCTCGATATGTGTCAAACGGTGGTCGCCAATTCTTATCAGTAACAATGCAATTGATTCATCTCGCCCTTGTAGGGGTCCTGAACTTCTCCGTCCTCAGCAGCAGCGCCGCCACTCTCAACGTTCCCGATTACCAATGCTTCGATCCACCCGAAGTATGTGCCTGGAACTATATGGGCGGAACCGGAGCTTGGAGAGCGGTATGTAGCGCAGATATAGCTTGCCTTCGAAGCTAATCACTGCAAACATTAGTGTCCCAATAATTTGAGACACTGCCCAAATAAGGAATGTGGTCCGGATCGAACGGAGCATCATTGCTGCGAGGTTGTTACTGGTGTTGGGCCCCATCCAGGCGCACCTATGACAAAGAAGACGGTTGAGTTCTGTATCAAGAAAAAGGCATAGCCTGCGAGAAGAATCTTAGCAGGTATACATGCAATTCGAAGTTGTGCCCCCGCGTATAAGGCTGATAGGACCTACAGGATGGTGTAGATGGTGGAGGCTCATGACTACGAAAGATCGAGCGGCCCCGCCACACTCGTTGGCATGAGATCATGTGGAATTGTCTTCAACTCGCGTCTGAGATGGCAAGAAAGTGGTATGAAGGGAGAGGACGTAGTGATTGCTTGTCATGCAAGACTTAGCTGGGACAACAACCAGAGTGATTCTGCCAACGTCACGACCCATCAGCAATCCACGAGGATTGGACTATCTTGTTTCTCGTCTCGATACATACCTAGAGGGTCCTCAAAACTGCTTCGATGAGGAATGCTTTCACAATATCGGTGGAAGCTCCAGGGACACGTTTGGCATAGTCCGGATATCAATGTTCCACCGCATCATCTTTGGTAACGCCGGTTGATTGATATACGATGTCGTGATAATCCGAAGCCTGCATGCCTTGCAGCTCCTGGGTGAGTGGCTACCACATGTAGGACTGATTGCACTCGTTTCAATGGGTCGCTTGAGTCGTGGGAAGCAGCAAGGCTCCCATAATCAAGTAAAGGTTGCCTATAAATGGCAGAAGTTGCCGCCCGATGTGCGCTCCTCTTCCGTGATGTTTGTCCGATATTTCCCGATGGCATGCAAAGCCTTGGGAGAGGAATTCGCATCCCACAGTGTTGTCTCTATCAAAGAAAGTGACGTCGATTGATGTAGCAAATTGTTGCGCAACCCAGATAAATTTCAACGAGTTTCTTAGAGCAGAACACCAAGAGCAAGTCCAAGACCCAGGGTTTGCTGTGAGAGAGGGCGACAAGCCAGGAATCTCTGTGGGCTCAGAAGCAACTTTGGCACTTGCTTCAAGGAATTTTACGATCTGAACCGCCATATCACTGGCACTAGCTCCGTTTCCTAGCAGGAGAAGAGAATATTGAGCTTTGATGAGGGTCTGAATCCTCTGCTGCTGTGATTGACAGAGGGAGCATCTACCTAGATGTGACGAGCTGCAAATTTTGGCCCCTCTTCAGAGATGCACAGAGTTCGGATAGCTACATCAAGAGTCGGCGGAATATCTATGCGTATGCTGCTGAAAAACGAATGTTTTGTTCCGTGTACTGTCTCCCCAAGCGTGAAGTAACGCGATCTGTTTGGGTCCTTTGTGTAAGATGCCTGGATAGTCGTACCAAGCAGTCTTCCACATACCCATGCCCATGCTCCGGCTCATGCGCCAAGATCTGGATCAGTGGGAGCCCATCGTCGGCGCAATTTCTCGAGACAGTCGTATCTGTGAGATAACGGTCTTCTTGTGCGAAGCTTTGCATTCGTAGACTATTATGGCAGAATCGCTCATCAGATGACGTCCAGAACATATGTAAGGCCTTCTGGACACGAAGGTGGAGACTGAACATCTGAATATCGGGCATACGTTTGGTTCGAGGAGAGGGTCAGGACAGAGAACTCTGATTGTTTCGTGTCGATTTAGGCCTCTGATTGCGCTTATCAGATTGCCATTGCGCAGAGTCGGGAACGCCTGCTTCGATAGTCATGAAACCTGGTGATGTGCACCGGAACATGTGGTGTGGGAATTCGCTGCTTGTGAAGAAAGCGGTGGCATATCGGGTGCAAGAATGAAAGATTTCCTGGCAAATGGAACAGATTCAACCGACTCATAAGCGATCCGTGCAGCATCTGAGGTGCTTTACCAATCACAGCCGGTGGAATAAGCAATCATAAATTGCTTTTGCTTGGAGGCCCTAAATTAGGGGGGGGATTTAGGATCTGCCACCGGAACCACGATGCTTCTATATAAGCAAACATTCTTCTCTATAATTCGGGTCGTGATATTAATGTAGCTATTCATGGCCACAGAATACCATGATAGCGATATTGTGCAGGAAGGAAATGGCAAGCCTCTCTCAATGGCGAAGACTGTCTCCCGAGGCGGCTTGAGTATCACTCCCAGATGGTAAGGAAGAGCTTCGGACTAATAGCAAAAGTGGTGCAATCATGTCGTTGGGAGGAACCTCGTCGCTGGCCGCTCCACCTAAACATACAACTATGACACTCTTGTGAGAGCCGTGGGCAGCAGTCTGGGAAGATGATGAAAATGTTATTAATAGATCCGGTAGAACAGGTGCAAGCATCTATTCACGCACCGAATTCGTCAGACCAATGCTTTTGTCGAAAAACCCGCACACCATCAGAACTACGAGTATTCTTGGACTGTCTGCTGCAATTGGTGTAGCATTCCGCAGGCTTGACAACCGAGTCAATTCCCAAGCGACTACACAAGACATCGAATTCGCGCTAAGAACAAGTGTTAGGCTTGACTCTACGATGAGTATTAGGGTAGAGACACGATAGTAATCGGATTTGAGAGCGCCATCAAAGAGTCCTCAAATCCTTGGTCACTTCACTCGCCTATGGAGATGGGAAGGGTCTTGGACAACTATGAAGCCTCCATACAGGAGACTATTACTCTCGCAACTTTGAGGCAGAAGAATGAAGATGTGGGTATCACTACAAAAACGCTCAGCCCAGAACGCCAGCCAATTGCTGGCATACATCTGTCGAGCATAAGTTCCTCAAAACTACCCGAGCCTGATAATTTCCTGGCAAGATACATTTTGAAAGCCGCCAAGAATCGATCGCGTTCGAACTCGAATGCGTAGTGTCCTAAGTGATTCGAGTATCGCAGATAGCATGAGTTCGGACCCAGCCTTCCTCGTCCTGAACACCAAACTCCTTGATGCAACACTCAAATGGTGTGTTGGACGTACCACTCTCCTCCAACTTTCCAGCACTCTTCAACTCTTCCAGATCGCCCCAGAGAGTGAACAATTTCTCCTTGAGAAGATTGAGAATAGGTTTGTTCTTGCGGAGGTCGACGGGAGCAATGCCAAGCAACTTGATCGCCTCGTCGCCAAAGACCTGAAGTGGAAGCTGTACTGGCTCTTCGCCGGTAGCAGGCTTGGCGTCTTCGACAAGGATGTAGAACGCCCATTCCCAGTCATGCTGTTTCTCTTTTGATCTATGGCTAGCTTTGCTATCGTTGTACGACTCATCGAAAAGACACTGGGCAAAGTCCTCAATGTTGTCGGGCGTAAAATCTACGACGCGCACGCGTGAGCGGACTCTCTGGTTGACGAAGGGGAGGGTCATGGGATTGCCAGAGGCGTCCCGAGTCTGTAGATGAGGTGTGTCGAGGAATTCTGAAAGGGTCAGACAAGGCTGGTGCAGATTTCCGGAGACGACTGCGGATCGATTGTTAGTGAGGCACGATGGCTGGATGAAGACGCGTCTTACTGTTAGAATTGACCTTGGCTTTCTTGGCCAGACCACCAACCTCCTCAGTGCCGATGGCTGGATCTGGGGTCTCTTCGCTTTCACCATTTTGTTGCTGCAGCGCTGCAAGTCTCGCTTTCTCCTTTCTCCGCTTCTTCTTCTCTGCCTTACTCTGCGCAGGCTTTCTGCTCTCAGCCGCTAGCTTTTGAGCTTCGTACTTGGTCTGCCGGTCTTTCATTGCCACGACGAGTGGATCATTGGATGGGATCTTGCGGACGTCCACCTGCTGAGGAAATTGTCTGTCCGTGTGCAGTTTCCCCTCCAGATACTTGCTTTGAAAAGCGACATGAACGTTTCGCACAAGCACAATGTCGCCCTCAACCACTTGCGTGTTGACAAAAGAATCATGTGGCGGCCACAACGAGATTTGGATGGTCATCTTGCCAAAAGGACCTTTCCAGCCTCTCTTCTGCACATTGGAGAGGTATCCATGGTCGTCTCCGTCTTGGCCTACAGCCTGGCCGTTGTCGGGTTTGTAGTCAAATAATAAACTGTTTGAGGTATAGTCGGTCAGGTACATCTGTGTTCCGTGCATGTTACCCCAGAGTTTCCTAACTTCACCGACCAGACTAACATAAGTTCCATTCTGGACATCCTTCAGAAGAGAGAACTTTCTATCTTGGTTTCTCGAGATAATATTGCTAGCGGACGGCTGTGATTGCGGTAGGCGGCTGGGCAGAGCTGGCGGCAGCGGCCTGTTAGGCAAGCCAGTCATCATTGAGGGTCCTTTTGGGGCGTTTGTTGGAGCCACGGAACTACCACTGGTGGTATTTCCAACCGGCGGGGCTCTCATCTGACCATTCGACATATTTGAAGGTCCTCGCGGTGGTGGGTTGTTAGATGTTTTTGCCAGTTGTTGAACCGGAATCCTAGGAAGTTCCGTAATGCCAGATGCCCAATGTCGAAGCGCGATTATATAATAGTTTTCTTGAGGAGAGGACTTGGCCCCAATAGGATGCTTTGTATGAGGCGGAGCTTGTTCGTCACCGAAGGCATGCTTGAATGCGGGATCCGAGATAGTCGAGGCTGGGAAACACATTATCTCGTGGCCTCGTTGACTGATGAGAAACGGGGTGCCATGAAAGTTCATGCGCTTGAACGACCGAATCAATACGATGTCACCCAGGCCTTCGATTCTCGGAAAGTTTGCCTCATTCCCAAAGATTCTGACGTTGACTCCCATTCTGGCCTGGCCTTCGTTGAAATAGCAATGGTCCGTCAATTTCAATGTCATTACATGATCAATTCCTCTGCTTGCCTTCGGCGGCTGATAATCCACCAAGACGCCAATAACGCCTGTGACGGTCTCATATTCTGAAATGGACTCAGCATCGCCGACATGGACGAATCGTGGTGGAAGTCTCAAATCCATGCTCGCGAAGGAACTGGTTCGCCATCTGTTAGCAATGTGAGGCCATTGAATTGTCTCCTAGCGATGCATTCCTCACGGTCTGGATTTCCAGGAATTGCTGATGGTAATAGGTTGGTAGTGCGGGCGAGTTTGTTGAGACGGAGTATTATACCTTTCTTGATGTTTCAGTTCCACAGCGGTAGTGTGGTGTTTTGTAGAGGTTCTTGACGCGATGGAAGTCGTTCTTCAGGTCGAATAGACTCGAAAGACATGGCTATCGATAGCAACGCGTCTAGTAACGTGTGACCCAACGCGTAGCTCACATGACGGGCTTCGGCTTGTTTGGTGTGTGTCGACGTTGGTTGCTAGATGACTATAAAATCTGTCCTAATCCGGCCTTAGCGCAGAAGATTGTCCCTCTTTCGTCTTCACACCTCTTTCTCGAATTTGCACTCTACAAACACAAACACCACTCACCCCACCATCTCCAACAATAAAGGAGCAGTCCGACACCACAAATCAAGATCCCCGTTTGCCATAAACTGCTCCGGTCCCTTACCCACCATGGCGGAACGATACATCCCCGAGCATCGCCGTACTGCTTTCAAGGCGAAGGGGGCCTTCAAGCCGGACGAGCTCCGTCGTCGCCGCGAGGAACAGCAGGTCGAGATTCGAAAGGCCAAACGCGAAGAGAACCTCGCCAAGCGTCGAGGTATCGGCAGCGGTCGTGATGCCCCCGGTGCCTCTCTTGGAGCAGCCCCAGATAGTGACGATGAGGGAACCAACATTGAGAGCCAGGTATGTGCAGACTGCTATGCATAAGTTCTTCGCATTATACAGCCATCCCGCCTTCAAGCTTTCTTGCTGACCGAAGTTTGCAGCTGAATGAAGAACTTCCTCTCATGGTGAAGGGTGTCTTCTCCGAACAGATTGACGAACAGATCCAAGCAACTACCAAATTCCGCAAGCTGCTGTCAAAGGAGCGCAATCCCCCAATTGAGCGGGTTATTGCGACTGGTGTTGTCAGCAGATTTGTCGAGTTCCTCCGATCCCCACATACTCTCGTCCAGTTTGAGGCCGCATGGGCCTTGACCAACATTGCCTCCGGCTCTGCCCAGCAGACACAGGTTGTCATCGAAGCCGGCGCCGTCCCCATTTTCGTTGAGCTTCTCAGCAGCCATGAGCCAGACGTCCGGGAGCAGGCTGTTTGGGCTCTTGGAAACATTGCGGGTGATAGCCCGACCTGCCGCGATTACGTCCTTGCTCAAGGTGCTCTCCGACCTCTTCTTGCGCTTTTAGGCGACAGTCGTAAATTGAGCATGCTGAGAAATGCGACTTGGACCTTGTCCAATTTCTGTCGTGGCAAGACACCCCAGCCAGATTGGCAGACAGTAAGAAACGTGCCCCATTACAACGACCTCCAAACACACTAACACAGCACAGATTGCACCAGCCCTCCCAGTGCTAGCCAAGCTTGTCTACTCACTCGACGATGAAGTCCTGATCGATGCCTGCTGGGCAATTTCCTATCTCTCCGACGGCTCGAACGACAAGATTCAAGCTGTTATCGAAGCTGGTATTCCTCGTCGCCTTGTAGAACTCTTGATGCATGCCTCCACATCCGTTCAGACGCCCGCCCTTCGCTCTGTCGGAAATATTGTCACTGGCGATGACGTTCAGACCCAGGTTATAATCAATTGTGGCGCTCTTCCTGCACTCCTTTCTCTCTTGAGCTCGACCAAGGATGGCATTCGCAAGGAAGCTTGCTGGACGATCTCCAACATCACTGCTGGGAACTCCACTCAGATCCAATCGGTTGTCGATGCGAATATTATCCCACCACTCATCCATCTACTTCAGAACGGCGACTTCAAGACTCGCAAGGAAGCTTGCTGGGCTATCTCCAACGCCACTTCCGGTGGCCTTCAGAAACCAGACCAGATCCGCTATCTTGTACAATGCGGTTGTATCAAGCCATTATGTGATCTTCTTGCCTGCCCGGACAACAAGATCATCCAGGTTGCTCTTGATGGTCTTGAGAACATTCTCAAGGTCGGTGAGATGGACAAAGAAGCCAACGAATCAACTGGGGAGCCCATCAACAGATACGCTTTGTTCATTGAGGAGGTTGGCGGTATGGAGAAGATCCACGACTGCCAGAATAATGCCAATGAGGAGATTTACATGAAGGCATACAACATCATTGAGAAATACTTCTCTGATGAAGACGAAGAGGCTGGCCAAGACATTGGAGCTCTTGGACCTCAAGTTGGACAGGATGGCACATTCGGCTTCGGTCAGCAAGCAGCGCAACAGAACTTCAACTTTGGAGGTAGCAATACGGAATCAATGGATATGTGAGCACTTCATGCTGAAGACATGCGAAATTTTTAGGACACAAAGTTCAACAACATGCCAAGCCTTTCTGAGGCCTGCACGAGCCAGACTACCTTCGCACGTTGCTGCTGCATAATAGCCTGAGGTCTACGACTGGACGGTGGAATTTTGGACCGAGATGAATGATCATACGACAACAGAAACTATGCCGACTTCATCATCACTCTTACTTACGAGGAAAAGAACATCCTTTGGCGCCCGCACAACTCCCTGCTTCGCTCCATACCCAGCACCACGCCTCTTAACACCGTCCCTATACCCCCTGGAGCGAATTGTCCCCTTCGTCACGACCGCATCAAAGCACGAAAACATGTTTGATCATGTTTGTGGGAAGCATGATTTACGATGATCCCATTCTTCCGCCACACCTTGTTGCATCATATTCCCGGCGTTCAAAGTGCTTTCTGGGCCGGCCTGGCCTGAGCGTTCTTGAGAGGTATCTAGACCTCTTTCTTGTTTAAGCAAGCTACAGTGGGGAGCGGGACGGAAGGTCGGTGGCGTAGTTCTCCAATTAGTTGATAGATTTTTAGTTAGCAAAATGAAGCTGCCCTTTGGCTTGTCAGTTGTCTAATCTGACGCGTGCTCGATGTATCTCGCGGAGCCAATTTGTGAGTAGTGTGAAGAGTGAGGACGAGTTTTGATGACCCTTATCCATACGCTGAGAAACTATCGTCCACCTTGCGTAGATTGGATGAGTTTTTCACACTTATGTCTGTTTTGTCGGGTCTTCACTGCACAATCGTTTCGCTAATGGACTTTATCAGCTATCATATTCAAATCACAGAGTTGTTTCCTCGCCTCGGTATCGACACCTGTAGCATGGGAAGGTCACGTCTTGATGTGGTGTACGTGGGAGAAAGGAACAAGCATGATGGGAACGAGGAATCATGTACGCATAGTCGATTCAATCACTGCAGTGCCCTGTCCAGAGATAACTCGGGACAATTGTAGTGGACTTGGGATGGAATTTGGATGGAGTGATGGGGTTTTTTGTGATTTGAGGATATGAAGGTTACGGAGATCATGGATGGTGATGTTCGTTCGATGGGGTTTTTGTTGGTGCTTGTTTTGGTTGTTGTATTTCTTGTATTCATTGTCTCGAGGGACGGGTAGATGGATGAGTACGTGTTTTGGAAGACAATATCATGCCGTGAATTCATGGGCTTTGAAGTTTTGGTGATGTACGACTGTGACATCTCCGCAAATATCACACACGCAGTGATTTTTCAATCTAAACTCACAGCCCTGTAGCAAGGGAGCGATTCCAATGATACTGTACGAATAATTTTAAACGACTAGGACAAGACACTCTCCGCAAATGATCTCATCCGTAGTAGATATCGATGTACTCCAACCTCAACGCAATCACGCACACGACCGCCTTACCGACCTCGTGTACCTGAAGTCCAGCCCTATGGACTTCCCCAACAAAGCAAACATCCATGTAGACAATCGCTCAAAACCCGCTCCCGAGCATCATCCCATCGGCACATGAACATCGAAATCGAACATCATTGTCCATCGCGTCCAAGGAACGGGATCGATCGGGACCGCGCGTCATGCCGGTACCGAAGATGCGCCCGCTTTGCCGTTTGCTCGTTGGGTCGAATAATGTCGGATGTCGGATGTCGAATCAGCGTTCTCGGTCGGGGTTTTTGTGCAATACCGTCGTCCGGACTCCGTCGTCCGTTCAGACACGGTTCAGCCGGGGCCGAGAAATCACGACTCGATTGAGCTCGAGCCGATCGTGGTCCACTTTCCGGGCTTGCTCTCTTGATGAATTCATCTCGCGAAAGCTTGTTCACGGTCTTCGAAAGCTTTGTAAGCATGGATAGGTACATCCCATCCGTACTGTGGGTCTGTCATATCTTCGAGCAGCGAGGAACTTCAGGCGACTCTGATAATGAGACGATTTCAATCTCCTACCCCTACTACATGCGCAACAAAACATTGGCTTGTTGACGAAGGTCTCTAGTTTGGATATCACCTACATGCATTCCATATGATTGCCCGCTGAAAGATGACGTCTCTCAATTTAGGCTGGAGCTCCCCTCTCAATGGTCCATCGTTCGTAGCACTGGTCTGATTTATACACCAACCACGGAAAGTGTTATACACCTCCGTTCGTAGCACTGGTCTGAGTTATACACCAACCACGGAAAGTGTTATACACCTCCGTTCGTGCCAGACACTTCGGTATGAAAGGGACAATTGTTCGTTGTGCAGGGTGGAGCACGTGGCGCAATTGGGGTTGCAGACCCGGGTTGTCTTCGGACTACTCAATCTCAGTACTCAAACTCGGATGTTCCGTGTGTGCGGAGTCAGGAGATTATATACCGTGGCGTAGTGACTGTGCCACACCTCTAGTATTCTATTAGTATAACGAACATTCTTCCTAATAGTTCGTATACGCAGTATTAACTATAAACCTTTGGTATCCCGTCTCTATCATAACTTTCTAGTTGGACCTATATATAAAGCTATTTATTATTTCTATTACTTAATTCTATCTTAATTATAATACTATACTACTATTTATATAGTAATTTCTAGTATCGCCGTAGCTAGAATACTATAGACTTTTAAGACTATAGAATTAATACGATAGTAGTTATAGTAGTAGTAGTAGTTAATAGTTTATTTTATAGAATATAGTAGAAGTAAGACCTTAATTTTATTTATTTTAATTAGTACTATTAAGTATCTTCCTTAGTTTTATATACCTATTATATAAATATAGTAAATGCGCCTTACGAAATGGGTAGTACAGCTACGGTGTTCGCACGTGAGGTACGTGCGCACCGGGAGATCCAAGTTTAAGTACTGAGATTGAGTAGTCCGAAGACAACCCGTTGCAGACCCTAGGGCGGCAAGTGCCGCGACGGCCACAGCAAGCAAGGCTATGAGAGTACGGTAAAAAATTTAGATTTCATCTTGAACGAAGGGTCTTAATGATCGGGTATAAGCCGGAGAGGTACGGACTGTGATATTCCTTCACCAAATAGGCAGTGTGCTCGAACTTTATCATGGTTTGTGCATGGTCCCGGACGTTTTTTGAAAGTTTGAGTAAGTAGTAAGATGGGTAAGTGAAAATTCAGTAGCCAAGGGAATCAACTTGTTATATTGACGGCAAAGCATCGGATTCGACCCTCCGTTCGGTTTGAAGCCTACTGAGGCTGCTGAGCTACGTTGGAATACGATAGTTTAGGAAGAATTCCTTCGGTCCCCCTCGAGATTGATGATAGTTACTGTGGTAGCCAGCACGAAGAACTTCAGCACGTCGATCCGCCGTAGTGAAGCCGTTCCTAAGTGGACCTGAGAGCAGGCTATAACTGCCAATCAGAGTCTACGTATAAGATGTAGGTGAATATTCGATTGCGGTGGGCTGTGATTAAGTACTAATGTCCCTTCTGCTGATTACTATAGTAGGATAACTGGAATATATTAGAATTGCGGGTGATTTCTTAAATCTTTGAGACCTCGCTAGCTCGAAGTGTTGAAAGACGTCTGGATTGATGCCCAAACCACAATGTATGTTTCTTGAATTATGATGTGCCATCAGGCCAATCAGGCTCAAAACGGACGGAAGGGCGGGGCTCTGAGGGAGCTTGGGCTCGAGCTTTCAACAGTGAAGCAAGCTAGTCTATGTGGAGGTGGAGGCAAAGCAACCCCTCTTTTGCTGAAGATGTCTAGATGGGTGTTGGAACTAATGCGGAACATCTGTTCAATGGAATGGCCGTGGTGTTAGTGTAGTTATCGTTTAATTGGCGAGGTGGGGTCACGGATAGTACCGATCTCGACCACGACACACGACTCCCACAAGAGACACTCGAGACGTTTAACTTTGCGCTCGAAGTGCATAAAGCTTAAACGCCGTCTGCAATTAAAAGTGACCTGGGAGCGCACATGAGCATGTAGATTCTCAGATCAGACTGTTGAAAATCCTCTTTGTCGCGCACAACGAAGTCTGTTTTTGGTACCTGATGCATATCCCTTGATCGGCTGGCGTTGCGTCCGTTTGATATGGAACTTGCCGTACGGATGAAGAATAATCTGCACTCGCGGAAGTGCTGGATACGGCAACGGCAACGGCAACGACACTCGGTCCATGACGATCTGCTGGCTCTGATTACTGTGGTAAGGTTGGCTTGAGGGGCAGCGGAAATACTGGTGCGAGCACAAGATGATTAGAATGGCATTCTGATGAAATGCCAGTCCGGTCCCAAATTGGTGCCTCCCATGCATGGAGATGTCTCACGATGTTCAAGGCGGACAGTTCTCCATCCTCCAGAGCCCTTATGTGGAGGACAGTATTATTGTTGGCGACATGCCGAGCATCTCGAATGTGTGCATTGCCATCGCAGCCCACTGTCAATTAGTACGGCTAGAAGTTGTCGTGTCGACAACGTGTCTGCGCTTAGCATCTAGCGTGTTGGCCAGAGGTACAAACACTAAGTTGCAATGAACAGCCTTAACTCAGGAAATATATGTTACTTTTCAAGACGTGGAGATGGCCACTTCGCTACGTGGATGCTTTCTCTGCGCAGCATGCCTTTGGCGAGATGGTAGTCTGGACATCCCCTTGATATGCACTTCTTTCCCAGTGGACATTTTCTTGGACACGGCAGCGAAAAGACATGCGGTGATAACGCTGTGAGACTGCGGACGCGTCCGAAGCTTCCATAGTCAGTCCTAGTGGCATCTTGACGGGCATTGTCGACTCCTGAAGTCATGCATGTTGCATCTCAAAACAATCTGGCATTGCTAGGGCCGTTTGAATCTCCTTCAGGCAACTGGAAGAAGGTTTCGAAACCAGACGAGTCCAGGCGAGTAGGTCCCAAAGGGTGGTGTCTTCGGCAAGACCTACAGAGGACAGCCAAGTGGTGGGAACCCAGGTCCAAGGGCGGCATCGCGGGTCGAGGAGAGGTTCCCTTGCTACACAATAATAAAGCCTTGATTTAGACGGGCAGATTGGCTGGACACGAGTGAGGGATTCAATGCAGCGACCGGCGTAGCCAATACAAGCAAGCGCCCTTTCTGCTCGTGTTTCTCGCCATACTCTAAGGTATGCCTCGTCACTTGGTACAGCAGGCCCTTTCTCGCAATATACTCTCTTCATTTCCCTACCCTCTTCACCCCTCTTCGCATCGCGGTACCACTCTTCACATATATCCATGCTGTGAAGGCAAAGCAGGCAGAGCCCTTGATATTGCTTTTCCCGATATCCCGCCTTGCTTCTCACGGTCACGGTCTATTTGTACCCAGTACTAGTTACAACCACGCCTCTCTCGTGTAGATCTTCCCGAGCTCCCAGCGGCATGAGCTGCCCATTCTTGTGATCCTCGCCTCTATCAAATCTTCGTTTCCATACCGTTGCCAGGCGTCCGATCTCTGCTACAGCTGTGCATCCGCCGTTGCGACTACAGCGAGTCAGCCGGGCACCAGCTGCTCGCTGGTCCATGAGAAGCGACACCGAGGCTCGCAACCCACCTATCTGACACTCCGAACCTGCCAAATTCCTGGACATGAATGGATATGCTGGATCCGCTGTTCCTCCTGGAGGCATGTATGTGCGCGCCTTGTACGACTACGACGCCGACGACCGCACCAGTCTGAGTTTCCAGCAAGGAGACATCATTCAGGTCATCACCCAGCTGGAAAGCGGATGGTGGGATGGTGTTATCAATGGAGTGCGAGGATGGTTCCCGAGCAATTACTGTCAACTGGTGACGGGGCCTATTGAGGAAGGCGACGATGACAGTCGCAATGGGCACGAATCGGACGGCACTGGGGGTCCTGCAGAGGAAATACAGGACGAGTTTGGAGATGGCTACGAGTCTTCGGCCGCTTCAGAAGGGACCAGGAGCGATATCAGTCGACGCTACACGGGACGCTCTGAAGAGCGAGAGCAGGAAGAGGCGGCTTTCTGGATACCACAGGCCACACCCGACGGTCGACTATATTACTTCAACACTTTGACAGGTGTGAGCACAATGGAGCTGCCGCTTGAAACTCCAACATCTGTTACGGAAAGCGGCCCTCGCGACAGAACCAATGTCTTCATCCCAGAATCGACGAGACCGCCACCGGAATTGATGGCTGGTGGGAAATGGGAACGCGAGGACGATACGGATTACAGTTCTGCCTCTGATGCTGAAGGAGGCAGATCGGCGCTTGAAGAGTCAACTGGCTCGCTGGTAAGTTCTTTGGCATCACAGTGTTCCGGAAGTTGGCGCTAATTAATGCAACACCAGCCATTTAAGCGGAGAACTAATGGGTCAAACGGTGTTTCACCAGCTCCATCGCATGATTCTATTAGACAAAGCACATCCCGAATCCTGGCTGACCCAAATATGTCCATGGTGCAAGCCACGATACCTCCTCTCGGAACAACCATGACCTCCTTCTCGAATAGTCCTGCAACGGGCGCACACCAACCTGCCGTCTCCCGACAACACTTTGACGATATCAATGCCGTGCTTTTATCATGGAACAAGCTCGTTGAAGATATGCGAAGAGCTGTGGAACGGTTTAAACAAGCGATAGAGAATGGCAACAGATCAGAGTTTGTAAGGCGGGCAGATGACATCTCGGATCATTTGCGTCTCCTTCTCGCTGCTGGCTCTGGCACCACGGACAATCACTCCGGGAACCCATCCATCATTAGCACGAACAAGGCTTTGTATCCACACTTCCGTGAGACCATGTCGAGGTTCTCCAAATTGGTACTTTCTTCTCACATCGCAGCCGCCGACTTCCCTCCCCCGGACTCATATGCAAAGTGCCTGAAAGAAGCGGAAGGTGTGCTGAACGGTGTGTACGGCTTCGTTGAAGTGGCTCGCCAGCAAAGAGGGGAGGACATCCCACGGTTGTTTCCAGGCTTTGTCAGCAACAGCTATACAGGTGGAAACTGGAGAAACAACGGCCTAGTTTCGTCATCCTCCGCCCCTACACCACGATTTGCAGACCACGATGACTACGACAACGGTACCGAGCCTTCAACACGTCTGGATTACATGGTGCTCGAAAGGTTAAGCGAGATTAAAGGCATGATCGAACCAAGCCTTCGAAAATTGGACGAGCAACTCGTACTCCAGGACAAAATTGTGACTCCACTTCGACATCGAATTCTCGGAGACAACATTTGCAAAGCGGGTGGCAAGGTTCTCGAGATTTACAGGCCATTCAACGCTACCATTGAGTCGCTGAACTTGACATCTCTTGGACCAGATGTGAACCATCCTAATCTGACAGAATTCAACAATCAAAAGCAGCGCCTTTATGACACTATATCTGAGCTGGTCATTGTATGCCAGGCTGTTGCGTCGCCCCTTCCTGACGAATGGGCAGAGGTTCGTGGCGATTCCTTGGCCGACCGAGTGCGCAACGTCGCCAATATCTCAAGAAGTCTGAGGGAAATTACTTCACGAATATACACCTCGTTGCAGCTGTTGTCCGAGGCCATGCCAATGGAATCACCGCGAACTCTGATGACGAAAGACAAGCCTATCGAACAGCTTCCGAGGAAAATCGACAGTGGAATCTCACCCTCACAAGCGTCACAAGAGCACATTGCACGGTTGCGGTCTGGTTCAAACGCCTCACAGCGGGCGCCGCAAGAAATCCTCGAACGAACGGTCACGAACGGCTCCACCGCTACCAGCTTCAACACAGGAAGCAAGAAGGTCGAGAAATTCTTCGGTGAAGTTCCCGCGCCACTTGTACAGCAGCAAGCGAATGAGGACCTGCCTGATTTCCTCCGGCTCGACCACGAGGGCGAAATCATGTACGACACCAAAAGCAATCCACCGATACTGCGTGGCGGTACCATTGACGCTCTCGTTGAGCAGCTCACTAGACACGATCGGCTGGACTCTGGTTTCAACGGGACGTTCCTGCTCACGTATAGATCGTTCACAACTGCCAAAGAGCTGTTTGAGATGCTCGTCAAAAGGTGGTCGATCCAGCCGCCTCCTGGTATCTCTGAGGAAGACTGTCGGATTTGGGTGGACAAGAAGCAGAAGCCGATTCAGTTCAGAGTCGTCAATATCTTGAAGTCCTGGCTTGATACATATTTCATGGAAGAACCTGGGGAGGAGTCCACAGCACTTATCATGCGCATGCTCGGCTTCGCCAAAGACTTTGTCGCAACAACCAATACACCCGGCGCGGCGCCTTTGATTTCAACGATCGAGAAAAGGATGAAGGGAATTGAAGCCCCGGCCAAGACGCTTGTTCTCACACTCAGTCAGGCTACGCCACCACCTATCCTGCCCAAGAACATGAGAAAACTCAAGTTTTTGGACATCGACTCAACCGAGTTTGCCAGGCAGTTGACTGTTATCGAGTCAAAGCTATACGGCAAGATCAAGCTTGTCGAATGTCTTAACAAAACTTGGCAAAGAAAACTCCAACCTGGCGAGCCAGACCCAGCTGCCAACATCAAACAACTCATTCTCCACTCCAATCAGCTGACCAATTGGGTTGCACAAATGATCCTGAATCAAGCTGATGTCAAAAGACGAGTGATCGTCATCAAGCACTTTGTTTCTGTGGCGGACAAGTGCCGGCAACTTAGCAATTTCTCAACACTCACTTCGATCATTTCGGCGCTGGGGACAGCGCCAATCCACAGGTTGTCG
The DNA here is from genome assembly GCA_007735645.1 of Venturia effusa. NCBI lineage: Eukaryota > Fungi > Ascomycota > Dothideomycetes > Venturiales > Venturiaceae > Venturia > Venturia effusa. The sequence continues at coordinate 750,581 of CP042201.1, read as the reverse complement.
CGCACCTGGCAGCAAGTCAATGGAAAGACGAAGGATACTTTAGAGTCAATGAGAAAACTGATGGGCAGCACGAAGAATTTTGCAGAATATCGAGACACTCTTCACAAGGCCAATCCTCCTTGTGTTCCCTTTCTTGGCGTCTATCTGACCGATTTGACGTTCATCGAGGACGGTATCCCCTCGATCATCAAGAAGACGACACTGATCAACTTCGCCAAGCGGGCGAAGACTGCCGAGGTCATTCGTGACATTCAACAATACCAGAATGTTCCATATCCCCTCCAGCCAGTTCCAGAGTTGGCGGAATATATTCTCAGCAACATGAGGACGGCTGGCGATGTACACGAGATGTACGAAATGAGTTTGCAAGTAGAACCACGTGAGCGCGAAGACGAAAAGATTGCTAGGTAAGACCTGTTCACAACTCCATGGAGAGACTGGTGTTGACGCTCTGACGTGTAGATTGTTATCCGAGTCCGGATTTCTATAACGAATGATACCCTTCTCTTTCTCCGATTTGCCAGACCGTTATTTATAATCTTTGGTCGCTATGTTTTTGGCCTCTTCTTTCGTACATTCCCTTCTTCTTTGGTCTCTGTATTCCAAAACACTGACGAAAGCATTTTCTATCATTTCGGCTGGCTACCGGGTCGCTTACTATACTTCTTCGAACGTGTTCGGGTCGGCGCATGGTGTACATGGAGTGCAGTGAGACCGGACAGACGTGTCGTTTCTTTTTCTGGGGCGTGGGCAATCGAACGTCTTCTCCACAGGGTCCAAACGCAAGGATGGGGCGTGGGAAATGTGTTTACTTCCTCACCGATATGCGAGCTGGGCAGCAGATTATCTATTACTGAATCTACGAGCAGGGAAAAATAGAATTGGGTGGAAATGTTTGGCAAAAGGGAAACATGCAGCATGCACTCCTCCACGTGGAGATCTGATGAGAGACATTCGCTATGTCAGGTGTATTATCGTTGTCATCAATAAGAGCATGACTGTTTTGATCACATCCTCGCCTTGCTTTGCACTTGCTGTTGTTTTTGCGCTCCGACCTCCTTGTGGCAGTTCAAGATACCGGGTCCTTGAATCACCACTACCCGAAGTTTATTCAAATTTGCGAGCCACAGTCTTCCACTTTGCCCGTTTCGAGGCATTCCGCTTCTTTGCGACACGGGTTGACTTCCTGTAGATCACGATCATGAAAGGTGGTCAGCCCAGAAGGGAGGGCGATCGTTTATCCATGGCTAACTTGACCAACACTTAAGATCGAAGTCTCGTGGGTTATACTCCACCACCTTCGTGTCCACCGCTGCTGTATTTATCATCTTGACTGTGGCGCTGCGAGACTGCCCAGGATTTGAGATCGTCTACTGAGCTGCACGATCTCGCGCTGGGCAAGTTTTTGAGCCATGTGGGTGAGGACCGAATGACAGGTCTGCTCTTTCTACGTCTAGGATTCGGGTAGGTGCTATAGGTAGTGGGTTGTGCAGGTACTGTTTTGGGGTAGTCGAAGTCGTGCCGTGGTGGTCTGGATCTTACGGTATAGCCGACACTTCTTCTGGAGTGAAGTCCCTCGCGCCTCTCGTCAGAGCACACGTTCACGTTTTACGCCCGCCTGGTTGGTTGGTGTTTTGCAAGTCCAACGCTCGCGTGCGTCCGCTTTGTGTGGAGATGGGCGATTCACTTTAGTTCTTTGTTATTGCCTTTTTTGGTTTGATGGGTGTTCTTGATCTGTTTTCTTCGACTTTGTGTATCGTTGTTGTTGTTAAGTTGTTATTTTGGTCTGTCTGGTCAGACGCCTGTTTGGTAGGTACGAGTTCTCGACGCCAAACTCCCATCATTCTCAGGGTTCTGGGTTCCCGATTATTTCACCACCGAGACTGGGGTGGGTTTGTTGGAAACTTCATCCGCTTAAGCACGGGACAATCTGTATTTGCGTCAAGCAGAGGATATTCGTGACTGTTCGTGGAGTTTCCTGGAATCAATTGACAGTGGATTTGCGAACGTCCTAGTATGTTCAGTCGCGTATTCATTCATTTGACTACGCGATTCTTGAAGCTCACGATGAGCGAATCAGCCAGTTCTGCCATGACCGCCATAAGGTAGGTGTTGACCTGAAATGATCGCATGTCGTGCCTTTAGCATTATGTCAGCACACCTGACTCACGCGGGCACGCTACTTTGCCCGCCAGTCACGAGAAGTTCAGATTGCGTCGGTTTCACCTTCGAGGACAATCCCCAGGCATCAGACACCGATTATCCTCCTGAGGTCGAAGAAACACAGTCTCATTACGTCATCTCATTACGTCATATAACGATTGAGCTGATGGCGATTTAATGAAGTCGCGCGGCTCTGCAAAATGACGGACACGGCAACTTGAAGCGGCCGTGGCGAATTTTGCTCAAGCTTCAATTACAACTAGCGATGCCATTCATCCAATCAACAATCTTATCCCAGAGCCTCACAGTGGGACTCTTGATTGAAGACACTCTTTCTAGTCTCGTTCTTCCGAGGCCGATATCGATGGATTTCTGAAAAGATGATGTCTTGAATTGTCAAATCATTCCCAAGATCAACATGGAATCGAGCTTCACCACCTGCTTTTGGTGCTACAACACAGAGCGACCTGAGAACCTGACTTTGTTGTGGTCCTCTTTGTCAAGTAAGTATGTCTGTCGGGTCCTCATCGGACAGATCAACTGGAGTATTGTTGAGTTCGATTACATGGCCGCCAGCTTTGTTGTTGCTTTATTGTCTTTCAACATAGCTTTCGTCTGGACAGATACTTTTAAAAAGACCAGCTAATCTGACCGGTGGCCAGGAAATCGCGACTTCTAAGTACCGCTGCATCAGACACTACGTGATCACGTTCCGAGTCGAATCAATCAGTCGTTCATTTGGGCGTGTACCTGAAGTCGTGAAGGTGCGTTTGACTCAAGAGATCGCGCTTGAAATTTCATCATGCGGATAGAAGCAATCCGCGTGGTCTAGATCCGCCCACATCGTCCTGAGGTCATCTACAGCCGCGCCATTAGTTCGGTACCACTTTGTTCTCTGTGAAGCACGATGTCAGCTATGCGATGTGAATTTGCGCGTTCAGGATCGATCATCGATACGTTTTTGGCAACAACATTTCTTGAAACTGCTGGAGACTCACTGAGATCGATCTCGATTACAGGGAACATTCGAAAGAAGCTGATTTTGGACTAGTGCACCACCGAGGGCTCCGTCCATCACGTACCAAATCGGACGTTGCTCGTCTGCGAGATGAAGAACGTACGGGGCGTTGGAGATGATCAAATATCACCTTGGAATCAATTCTCTATGGAGACTAGATGCTGAGCGCTCGGCTGCGCTTAGCTCCAAAATCGTATCCGTCGCGGTTCAAAAGTGGCAGTGGCGAGAATACCGAACTCACATCCAGCCGTCCGACAACGCTAGAGAGTTGGAAGGTACGTCGATTCTCATCTCGATGAGGTTCAAAATAATGGTTCCCCCTTTGCAGTCTCTTGACATTACAAATGTAGCAATTTGTTAGACTCTATCTACTCAAGCTCGGTGTCGATATATTTCTAGCAAGCTCGATCTCTGATCTGTCTAGAAGTGCACTAATATACAACCCGATTAAGGCTCCTACCTTGATCATGGCTCACTCCTAAGTGGTGTTGCGAGGCTGTCCTACAAAAACATTTTAGCCAACCAGAATTGTACCAAGTTATATTCAAGACTACCAATAACAGCACGACTGTGGCCATTCGATGGCCTAATACAGCCGCGACGGCAGTAGAGTAGAATATCAGAATAGATATACGTACACAGTGTTTAGCCTGAAATCCTACTCGTTTATGGTATACCAGAGGCGTTACGTGCATCTATGCAGCTCAATATTCGATTCCAGGATTCGACTCGTAAGCTCAGGGATTAACTTCGAAGATGAATGTTACCTTATCAGGTAAGTCTGGCGTCTCGGCAGCTAAGATTCGAATTCGAAGTTGCGTACTGACGAGTTCCGACTAATACGCTCCAGTAATCTTGCAGTCCGAAGTGTCCATCTGCCCGACAACGTCTAAACCTTGAAGGTACGTTGAAACCAATTCTGATTGAGAACGTGGCCACAACCTCGATGAGCTAAATCGAAGTCGATGGTTTTCTGGCGATTTCAATCGCTCCGCTTTCCAGAGATTAAATGATGTCGATCTCGGCTCGGAAGTGCTTTGTTATATTGAGCTAATTCTAGAGCAGTATCGCAAAGCTGCGCATCAGCCGTCTATTTATCGACTGCTACTAGTATAGCGATTCAATTCAACTGTGTCAATCTGGGATCGATAAAGATAATTTTCTAGCAGTCTCTATCGCTCGGCTTTCCAGAAATCAACCGATGTCGATCTCGGTTCAGAAGTACTTTATTGTATCGAGCTAATTCTGGAACAGTATCGCGAAGCTACGCTTCAGCCATCTCGTCGTCGACTGTTAGAAGTATAGCGATGCATTTCAACTGCGTCGATTCGAGATCGATATCGTTTTAGTTCTGGAAAGCTGAGCGATTGAGATTGCCAGGAATTGATTGACATCGCTCTCGGTTTATAAGTGTTGCTTTAAATTAAGCTAATCCTTGAGTAGTACGCGAGCCTGCGCTTCAGCCGCCCAGTCCTCTCCAGTCGTCGACTATCACCAATATAGCGATTTATTCCGACTGCGTTAACTTGAGATCGATATCGATAAAGTTCTGGAAGACCGAGGGATCAGGATGGCCGGGAATTTATTGAGATCGATCTCGGTTTGAAAGCGTTGCTTTGAACAAAGCTGATCCTTGAGCAGTGCGTGAGGCTGCGCTTCAGCCGTCCAATCCTCTCCAGTCGTCGAATATCACCAATATAGCAATTCATTCCGACTGCGTCAACTTGAGATCAATATCGATAAACTTCTGGAAGACTGAGGGATCAGGATTGCCGGAAATTCATTGAGATCGATCTCGGGTTGAAAGTGTTCAGCCGACCAGTCCTCTCCAGTCCAATATAGCAATTCATTTCGAATGCGTCAACTTGAGATCGATATCGTTAAACTTCTGGAAGACTGAAGGATCAGGATTGCCAGGATTTCATTGAGATCGATCTCGGTTTGCAAGTGTTGCTTTGAACAAAGCTGTTCCTTGAGCAGTGTCACAAGGCTGAGCTTCAGCCGTGCCGACCGGGTCGATCCTGCCAAAAACAGTAGTTTCGTCTACCTCGTTCCTGCCATATCAGTGCAGTACAACCTTCATCCCATTCCGCACTTCTCCTCCTAACAACAACACCAAACTTCGAAAGCACACAATTTCAAGATATACGCTCCAAAATGATCTCTTTCAGCCCCATCGTCACTTGTTTTGCCTTTTTTGCATCGCTCACGGCCGCTACGTGTGAGTGTGGCTTCTCTATCAACTCTACCGACTCGCCTTTGCATCAGATCTTCACCGAATTCATCGAAACAGACTTCACTGACGGCACTCTCGGTGGCTGGGTACCTCAGACGTATTCCGTGTCCAAGGATGTCTCGCGAGGGCCCTACGGGAAGATTGCATCCGTCAAAATGGCCATTCCTACCAAAGAGGGGCTTGAATTGTGGGTGGAAGGGCTTTCAAAAGACTCAGGCGGCTCCATTCTCATGGCAGAGATCTCCACACATCGTTCAGACATGATCTACGGCAGTTTTCGCGTCAAAGCCAAGATGACAGACGTCCCTGGCACCTGTGCAGGGTTCTTTTGGGTGAGTACAGCCTCCTACAGCCATCCTGGAAGCCTAGAATGCCTGCTAACCCGTCTCCAGTATAGCAACGACACCCAGGAGATCGATATGGAGTTCCTTTCCAAGCAGTATGCGAACTTCGGTATCGTCAACCTCGTCAATCAGTCTCCAAAATCTCAAGCAGCAGGCTTCAACGCCGCTTCCACGCCTGGCTTCAAGGTGCAGCACCTTCCCTTCCGCCCCGATAGCGACTTCCACGAATATCGCTTCGATTGGATGCCAGGATCAATTACATACTACGCGGATGGCATCCCACTGCAGGTTTTTACGCAAGATCTGCCGGGCAGTCCAGGTCACGTGATTCTGAACCATTGGAGCAATGGCGACCCAGGCTGGTCAGGTGGACCTCCGACACAGGATACGGCAGTCACGATCGAGTATGCACGCTTGTATTTCAACTCATCGGACGCACGTGAGAAGGAGCGATTCATTCGCGCCTGCCCTTTTGGGGACTCTGGGAAGGTGTGCGATATCGGCGGTCACGTGGCCTTGATGCCACCAGTGTCTACCACCGCCAATTCATGGGAAGTGCCTGGAAAAGTGGGTCCTCCTGCCGAAAAGAGAAGGAACGAAGTGATCGGAGCAATTGTGGCAGTGCTGGTGAGTGCAGTCGTGGGTCTCACCTTCTGGTTTTGTTGTTGTTGGAAGGGGTCTTTGAGGCATTAAAGTGGGTCTGGAGCCGCGATGACGTCATCGTAACTACTATATCGGTACTTAAATAGCAACAATGACAATGAACATCCAGAAAATTATCAATATCGCAAATTGATATGTATGTACTTGATTGAGATCGCATTCAAGTAATTTCTGGCAATCTCGCCAGAACTTCATCATTATCAAAATCTTATATAGATATACTAAGTAAGTATAGATATAGATAAATTCCTAGTAATTCCAAAAGGAAAGCTTGATAAAGTGAAGCTCGCTAGGAGATTTATTAATATTGTAATCTGAAATAGACGAATTGAATAAAAATAGGTATAGATAAATTTCTAGTAATCCTAAAAGCAAAGCTAGATAATGCGAAGCTCTCTAGAGTTTCATTAATCTTGTAATTCAAAATAAATGTAATAAATAAGGATAGATATAGATGAATTCCTAGCAATCCTAAAAGTAAAGCTTGATGAAGTGAAGCTCGCTAGGAGATTTATTAATATTATAATCTAAGATAGACGTATTAAACGAAGATCGACATCAATAGGTTCCTAGCAATCCTAATTCCTAAAAGTGAAGCTCGCTAGTTTTTTATCAATATTGTAATCTAAGATAGACGTATTAAATAAGGATCGATATTGAAAGATTTCTAGCAATCCTGAAAGCGAAGCTAGAATTTCATCAATATTGTAATCTAAGACAGACGTATAAAATAAGAACCGATATTGATGGATACCTAGCAATCCTAAAAGCGAAGCTAGAATTTTTTTAATATTGTAATCTGAGATGGACGTGTTGAATAAGGATAGATATTAATAGATTCCTGGCAATCCTAAAAGTGAAGCTCGCCAGAGTCTTGTCAATATTATAATCTAAGATGGACGTGTTGAAAAAGAATCGATATCGATAAAGTTCTGGCGAGCTTTGCTTTTAGGATTGCCAGCATTTCATCGAGGGCACAGTACAATACAGATGTATTGACTGAAGATCAATATCGATAAATTTCTAGCGATTCTAAGAGTGAAGCTCGCCAGAAAGTTATCGAGCCTTTGGTCTCATACAGACATATTGAATTCGGATCAATACCGATGAAGTTCTAGCGATTCTATAGCGTTGGTCGCCAGAAAATCAGTGAGGGTTTAGTCTGATGTGGACATTTCAAACTGGGATCGATATCGATGAAATTCTGGCGATTCTACAGCGTTGGTCGCCAAAAAAATAGTGAGGGTATAATCTGATATAGACATATTGAATTGAGATCGATATTGATAGGATCCTGGTATTCCTGTAGCGTGGTCACTACAAAACTAGTAAGGCTGTAATCTAGTGTAGACATATCGACTTGAGACAGATATTGATGAATTTTCTGATGCTGCAGGCTAACGCTGGCTTGGATTCCAACTGTGTACCCTAAAATTTGGCCCTGCGAACCCCGCCCAGTTGGAACGTAATCCTTATCCGGCTGCCACCAATGCGCCTCAGGCCGACGCTGGCTTGGATTCCAACTACCCCCAAAATTGGAGTCGACAGGTCCATAAACCAATCTCACCGCAGGTTTTCCTCCAAGCTCATTCCCCGAGCCAAGCGTTGGCCTCCAATTAGGGTCAGATTTTCCGGGAAATGGCCATTCTGAGAATGCTTCTCCCCCATGCTGATCCTTCGCAGTCAGGGTTGGCCTGACAGTGAGAGTTGATGAGGTCACTGTCCGGAATGTTGTAGGGGTATGAATTGGTGTGGTCGATGAGGTTGGTGCCGTGACAGAGCTGGAAATTTCTGGCCGGTCATATTTATCAACTGTGGTTGTCGTCGTGGCCGCATTAGCGAACCAAAGCATGATCGACGCTACTAAGAAGGTATTGAGCTTCATCTTCGTGATCTGTGAAGTATTCGGAGCCTGCTGGCATCTTCGATTTAGCTCTTTCACTGATCTCCCTTCTGACTAGAACATACCTGTTGATGGAGGTTGACTTGCTCTGTGGATGGGACACTTGGGGAAAGGTTGCGTGGCAGAGGTTGTATTTGATGGAGTTCAACTTGCTCTGTGGGTGGTATAGTTCGTGGAAAGGTTGTGGAAAGGTTGTGTGGCAGAGGTTGTATCGATGGAGTTCGACTTGCTCTGTGGGTGAGATAGTTTGTGGAAAGTTTATGGAAAGGTTGTGTGGCAGAGGTTGTACTTATACATGCTTGCTTCGCGAAGCTGGTAGATGCGCGAATTTGCCAAATGTCAAAGTTTGGGTGGGATAACGGAGAACCACAGGCAGATACTCGATGGGAGCCAAAGTGTGGTTTTGTGCTCATAAAAGACAGCGAGTCCTGAAAATACCTCACTGGTACTTAACATAAATCTTGAAAACGTATTTTTAGGTCATGTATGATGTATGATCATGGCTTTCATTATCATGGTGGTCGCAATGATCCAATGATTCCCCGGCCCTAAATCGCTCAAGATGCGAGGAGTCATGCTTCTCACCCTGATCTCATTTTTCAGGCACCGTTTTCCCGGCTTGTATGGAACTCTCTAGGTTATCCAACCGCTTTGACATGTCGTCCACTGACCGTTCGCGTTAGTACCAATGGAAGCGAGTCCAGGGTACCAGCATACTTTTAGAAATCAGCTCTTCACTTATGCCAGCAAACTTGGCAGAGAGTTGATTAAGGAGCTCATCAACCACGATGGACAGCTCCGCGGTGGCTTTGTCGCTTGTTTCCTGTTACACGACCCACGGTTAGCAATGAGCAAGTTAAAGGCGCAAGTAAGCAAGGGGCAAGAAGGGGGATGCTTTAAGCTTACCGATTCTGGGCGAGCAGTGGTTGTCGCTGATGAGCGATTGCTCGATGCTGATTCGTTTTGTTGATCCTTTGGAGAGGAAATGGCGGACATGCTAGTCTACGTAGTCGCTGGAGCAAGCGTAATTGGATACAAGAATTTTCTCTTCAGGATATGTTGGGAGAGAAGGCCGCTCCGTTATTATGTTGTCTTTCTGGTGGTGAGGCTCTACAAGCGGATCTTTGCCGCTATGCCAAGATATCGTAAGCGCAAGCGCCTTCGAAAAGTTGCGCTTTTTTCCTTCGCGACGAAGGTTGAATCAGATAACCAAACAATATACAATTGCTGTTCCTTTTCGAGTCCTGCTTAGGCAGAAAAATAATCTGCATTCTCAATACATTCACGCGACAACTGCTGCCACTGCTGAAATCCAGCAATCTACCAAAATGCCTTCGAAAGGCAAGCTGAATCAAGCCCTGGAGCGAGTAAAAGGCGTGGACCACTATCTCGAGAAACAGAAGAAGCTACGAAAGGCTGCTGAGAAAAAGAAGCGCACCAAGACGGCCAAGAAGGCAGGGTCCGAGTCTGAAGAAGAAGAAGAGAAGGAACTCAATGGCACTGCTACTAGCCTGATTGACGTTGAGGCGGAGGATAGCGAAGCAGTGGAATCCGACGACGAGGATGGTGGTGTACCGGTACGTTCTGGACGTATAGTCTGAGAGCTCCATCTAATCAAATTGCGCAGTTCGATTTGGAACGTATAGACGACACCGATAGCTCCAGCGACGGCGAAGACGATCTCACAGAAGCAAAGCTGCCAACGATACGGAAGGCCAAGCCAGTACACGGGAAAAGCAAGAGACAACGCGCTCAAGAAGAAGAAGCCCTCAACGCAGGCTTACCGGTAATCGAAGACGAGGATAGCGAGCAGGACTCGAATGCGGAGGATATCCCTCTATCGGACATCGAATCGCTCGACGAGGAGGACAAAGGGGACGTTGTGCCCTTCCAACGCCTCACAATCAACAACGTATCTGCACTGCAAGCGGCACACAAGCGAATTGCACTCGATATACCAAATCTAGCCTTCTCTATACATCAATCTGTCACCACGGCCGAACCCGTCGTGATTGAAGACATTGACGATGACCTCAATCGCGAATTGGCCTTCTACTCGCAATCACTGTCGGCGGTCAAGGAGGCACGGAAACTACTCAAGGCAGAAGGGATTCCATTCACAAGACCGGTTGACTATTTTGCGGAAATGGTTAAATCAGATGAGCACATGGGCAGAGTAAAGGCAAAACTAGTCGACGAGGCTGCAGGCAAGAAAGCAGCAGCTGAAGCAAGGAAACAACGGGATCTCAAGAAGTTCGGCAAACAAGTACAGGTAGCCAAAGGGCAAGAGCGTGACAAGGCCAAGAGAGAAACGTTGGAAAAGATCAAGGTCTTGAAGAGAAGTATGTTAACATTCATCGCCGGCTCATCTCATCGTCCCAGAACTGCTCAGATTGCTCCTCCCCTCTTTCGAAATCATACTAACGACTTACCCCTCCAGAACGCGGCGACGAACTCCCAACCTCCACCCACGAACCCGACCTCTTCGACGTAGAACTAGAAGACTCAGCCGTCACCGAAAAGAAAGACCGGGAAGCCCGAAAACGCAACGGCGGCCGCGACGCAGGGAACACAAAGCGGAGGAAAAAGGACGAGAAGTACGGATTCGGAGGCAAAAAGCGATTTGGCAAGAGTGGTGATGCGGAGAGTAGTGCCGACATGAGGGCCTTCTCGGCGAAGAAGATGAAGGCCGGGGTCAAGAAGAGACCTGGGAAGGACAGGAGGGCCAAGGGACGGTCTTGAATTAGTGGATGCTTGATTGGATGGGCTGGGGGGAAGAAGAGAATATCCGCATATTGTGGGAGTGGAATGAAGCGCACCCCATTGGTCTCGCTGGAAGCGAACTGAGCGAATGGCATTTTCTCAATGGACGCGACGCCCTGCATTGCATTGCCCTCCTTGTGGGCGAATAGGCATCGTCACTAGTGTGAATATGGGTACGTAAAATATATCCTTGATTCACCCTTTTCTCTCCCGGATCGATGACGATGACGATGCGTTGTGGTGGGTGGTGTGATGTGTGAGCTCTCTCTGTCCCGTCCCTCGTCTCCCTCCCTCCTCCAGTCAAGCATCGAGCTGTCTGACCCTGCTTCTGGGGATCGTCAGGTCCTGACGGGAGGTTCTGCGGCTATGTGTGGTTAACTGCTTGGATGAGTTGGACGACATGTCATCGGGGAGATAGCTCAGGAGCAGTGGTTTGGCGATTTGTTAGGCAAGATGATGGCGGCTTAGCTTAACAAGTCGTTTTCAAGGCCTGATGATGACAGTCACATTAATCAATATTGGCAAATTGTGGAGGGAGAAAGCCAGACGCTGCGATGGGTTTTATGTTGTGGAGTTCATCAAAATGATATCCAAACTGGTGGGTATTACATGAGCGGTGTTGAGGGGTCCCAACGATGGAGATATAACTTGATCGTGTGAAAAACGAATGAGACATTAACAAACGGGGTAGTGAAAACAAAGTATCACGAAGCAAGGCAAGGCACAGCAAGATGTGGGATCATTGAGATTGATTCATGTTATTGTAAGTCACTAAACGCCTCCCATGAGTTGACCCTTGGCCATTGACTTCTCATTGACGATCCCACCAGGAAGCAGGTATCCACCGTCCACCACGAGAAGAGCACGAGCTTCTCTACCCGCGTTCGCAAGGACGAGCTATGCGTTTAGATACCCTCCTTGTTGGCCTTGGCTGAGGTCTCGTGCTTCTTTTGGTCGAGCTTGTCGGAAGCGGCATCGAGAGCGCCGGAGGCACGGCCAGTCAACGAAGTATCACCGGCATTGCCCTTGGCTTGTTGCTTGTTGGCTTCCTTGGAGGCTTCGGATGCGTTGCCCTGGATGGTCTCGGAGACGTAATTTGCAGCGTTGCCGACGGAGTTGGCGATTTGACCGACGATGCCCTCGTTTGGCTTGTCAACGTTTGGTGCAGACATTGTGATTGTTGTTTGTGGAGTTGGTTTGTTGTTGAGTGTGAAGTGAAGTGGTAGTTGGAGTTGAGGTTGAGGATTGACTTGAAGATTGTTGTTGATGAGAGAAAGAAAAGCTTGGGGAAGAGGGGAAGCTGCCTTTAAGTAGGTCCGTCAGATGGATGTGACGTAGGAGTGTTGGGACTGGGAGGGTAAGTGCGATGGGTAATGGTAAACAGCCTCGTGAGGGGCAATTCTTGTGCAAAACAACCCCGCCATACGCCACATAGTAAGACTCGGACCTTGAGAGCCACATTGCACGTGCCCTGGCCCGATCGAGCCTTTCCATTGCCCAATTCTGCGGGAAATGTCAGCCTTCTACGCCATCGTTTCCAGCCGCTGCCTATTCAACATCCACTTCCCCCCAAATTCCATGTTTTGCTTGCCATGTGATTGTTTTCGATCGCGACATCGCCGCAGTCAAAACACTAACGTCATCCTCTCTTTCCCTTGCAGCTGAGTTCCACATCCGGTCTGGCTGTTTGAAATCTATGCACTGCTACCCGACCCTAGAGAGCATTATCCTGCTTTCCCTCAGCGTGACCCTGGTTCTAATCAACATGCAGTGTATGGCGTGCCACTTGTGCATTCGATTCTGCATGGCGTCCTGCCTCCAGATTCCACTGGACCATTCCAATAGCATGGGAGATGGTGCCATGTGTGGTACAGATTTGACACAAGACGCTATACTGATCGAGAAGCTTCCTCCTGAGTCCTGTTGCCTGTTATTTGGCGGCCGTCCGCGTGCCCGCGGGTAACGAGCCCACAAGTGAACCCACATACGGCCTCGAAGCGAGCCTCTGATATCATTGTGGCCACTTCCGTTTGTCTGCGTTGGGGCTCAAGTTTGACTCGGACAACTTGGAAGCGAACTTCATGTTTGACACATATCGTGGATGAGCTGGTTTGGTACGCTCGTACAGCTGGTCACCAGATCAATGGGTTTCGGCTTGATATTAGGGGGGATCACGGTATTTTCTTCAAACTTGGTAACTGTCAACAGAAGAACGGCAATGGAAGTTTCCTGGAGAGGTCATCATTTGAGACTGCCAGAAGGCTAACGATATCTGTTTCAAGTTCTGGATGATGAAAATGGTTCGGTCGTATTGCGAGGCATACAGAGTTGACGACATCACTATGCCCTTCTTTCGTTTTTCTCTACGCCCGGAACACTCCCGTAAGCCTGGATCAGTAGACAATTCGCGCAATAACCTGGTCAATTATGGCTTTAATGTACGACAATGACAGCCAGACAGTATACATCGACATTGCTAGGAAAAACACTCAATCGCGATCGAGACCATTTCGACCCGAGAGATGTTGATGGCGCGTATAGTTCGGCCTGCGAAGAGTCGTGTTGAATATGCACAAGTTTCGGGAGGAGTTCTTCGTATATACAACGCCATTCATCCGCTTCTATATATCGTTAGAGACCAGTTCTCTTCCTTCGAACTCCCGACTTTACTCAGCAGGGTGTTTTCAAGAAGTTCACGCACGTCACTCCACGAATGCAAACAAATACTCCGTAGCATCAATATTGCATATCCTACCACATATGCAGCTAAATGACTCCGCGAGTGCCGAGCGGCCGGGACCTCGCCGGATTCTGCAGAACTTCAGCTCGCTCATTCAAATCTGCATCCAGTGCCTCGTGGCTTTTTGGCCTACAGGATACTTCCCTTGCTAGGATTAATCGAATGTCACAAGCCTGGGCAGATGACAGGGATATCTGACCAATGACATCGCCCAGAATCATTCGTTGATGCCTCATCATGAGAGGTCAGAAACGATTTAGCCTTGCGCGATCAAGTTTACAAGAAGGAGGAGTACATCTGGACCAGTTCCAAACCTTGCCGTTCCCATCCACTTCTGGTCTGCATCTGGTCGGTCCAGACTGGCGACAAATGTTCGTGCTCACTTTGTGTCTCAACCAACTACTTCTTTGTTGAGGGCTTGAACCCTACTGAGCATCTTTGCCTCAGCTCCAGCAGCCTCACAGCGACCTTTGTCAATCTCCTCGTCGTTCAATCTTTTGCAAAATTAAACAGAATTTCAGTTTTGACGTCATTCTAATTTAGATCGCTGTCGATAAACTTCTCGCAATGGAATTTGAAAGACCGGTGAGAATCTTATCGCTATCGCATTCTGGTTGATAGTGTTTGTTTCCAATTGAGACGTTGTGAAGACCTGGATGCAAAGAATTCGGAATGACCTCACCGAGGTCTTGTAATAGAACCCCCGCGTTTTGTAGCCTGTTGGTTTTCGAACGCGCACCGACCACCAAGCCGGATAGTGAACGAGTATCGGGCACTGCGAAGGAAGACAATACTTGCAAGCTATGCTCTGGTATGACTTTCAGCTTTGGAACACGCCCATCACCAAAAGCTGCCTCTGTTACCTCATTCTTTCTTCCACGCCTGAAACTCTTCTTCCAGATGTAGTTTCAGCTTCGCAAATTGATTCTTAAAATTCTTGCCACATCGCCAACATATCATGTCGTCTGAGAGGAATTTGCTAGCATGTTGTCTCTCATCATTCTCGTCCAAAGGGAGATCATCCACTGGCACGAAGAAATGCGTGTTAAAGCTATTGTAGTGTTTACGATGCTTCAGACAGGGGGAGTGTCTGTCGTTCGACAATATATGAAAATGCAGGTGGTTCATCGATGGGTCCGCGTGTACACCCGTCATGACCTCTTTGTCCCAATCTCGTCCTTCAGGGAGCACTTCGGGAGGATCTTCTGATTCCATAGCTTCTTGCCGGGCGCTGTCAGAAATTGAGTCTTTGCCATAGATACGTCGAAGTTCGGAAGCTACAATCCCTCGCGCTTTTGCTATCTCAACCTTTGCCGCCATGAGGAATGTTGCGTCTTTGCAAGCTACGTACGGGTGGGCATTGTAGAATTTCGAGTCTCGTGAAAGAAGGAGGAGATGGACTGAAGACTTTGGATAAAGATCGTGTATCAAGACCCAGTGGTCATCGTACGATATTACACTTGAGGAAGTGAAGCTCTGGGGGTTCTTGATGTATGCGAGTAACCCGTCTCGGCCGGAGGTGATGGACTCCATTGCTCGTAGCTTGGGTTTCAACGCTGATGGAGGCTCAGATTTTGGAGTGGAGGATTTCTGAGACATTAGCTCTGTGACTGTGTTAGATGTGAGACGTGCATTTGCTAATACTTCTTCACTGTCGATACATACATGCATTCTTGGGTTTCTTGCGTGGTGGTTGATCAGTGGCATCTTGCTGAGAATTGCCAGCCGACTGCTCGTTCGCGAGAGCATCGTCGGATTGTCTAGCCATCACGGGCTATGCAATTATATGTAGCAGGCTCTGACTGCTTGTGTCTATGTCGCTGCAAGAAATGACTCGGGGATAAAAACGCTACTAATTCCGCGTTGACCCCCGAAGGGTCAACACCCGACCGCCTTCAATTTTTCGAAGCCATGTTTTGGTCATTTCTCACCATGGCGACTTCGACAACAAACAACACAAGGCCAGCATGGTCAAGAATGCTCATCCACCCAGAGGTGGATCAAAGAAGCCAGGTGCCAATGGTGGAAAGAAACCAGCGCCGCCGCCCGATGACGGCCTCGATATCGTTTTCTCAAATACAAAAGGAGACCCAAAGAAGAAGAGATCGGAACCATCGAAGCCTGCTGCAGAGAGCTCTACAGGGAAATCGAGGACAACAGGAGAACCGGCTGCTGAAGAGGCGCCAAAGAAACCAGATACACGTACCTTGATTGGAGGAGCAAGCTGGACTGGGAAGCTTCCCGTGAATTTACTTTCGGAACATTGCCAGAGGCAAAAATGGGAGAGGCCAGAATACAATATGAGTAAGACTTCAGACGGATTTGTGGCGTCGGTCGTACTCAAAGCAGTAAATCCAAAGACCAAGGAATCGCGCACATTGCCTCCCTTCAAGTTTCCTAAATCTGAGCAGGAAGAGATTGCCGAACCTACACCGCTCGAAGCCCGCCATTTTGCTGCTACATATGCCCTCTTCCGAGTCTCCAGTATGAAAAACCTACACATGATGATGCCCCCCAAATATAAAGAGTTATGGAAAGGAAAATTTCAGGAGCTGAAGAAAGAAGATGAGAATCACGGCAAAGGATGGATGTACGCTGCGGACCCATTTCAAACTGCCAAGGATCGCGAAGAGGCAGCCGCGGCCATCATCAAGAGGCGAGAGGACGCAGAGAAGCAGAGATTGAAAGAGCAATCACAAGCTGGAGGGCCCGGGCGCGGCCTATTGGGATCAGATGGTCGCAACAAAGGCTGGACACGAGCACCGAAAGTGGACATGAGTGTACGAACACGTCGCGAAGTCGAACGCTTGATACGGCAGAACTCGACGTGGAACACGCATGGTGTGACTTTGGATGACCACGCCAAACCTGCCATCATTGATGGATTGGTCAAGCTAGGGTTTCGACAGAGTCATATCGAGGAAGCAATTGCAATTTGCAAGGATCGCGAGGAAACATTGGAATGGTTGCTTATCCATGTGCCTGAAGATGACCTGCCAAAGTGGAGTCTGCCCGAGAATTATACAGCTGGTGTCAGCCTTGCTAGTGGCAACCTGAAGCGAGAAGCCGCTATCAAGAGACTTCAAGCAACAGGCTACGCGCTGGATCTTTGCGAAGAGGCCTGGGAGCTGTGTGGGGCAAACGAAGCCAAGGCAGCGGCTTCATTGCAAGGTAGACTGCTCCAGGATGATGTTGATGAAATCACAGATCGCCTTGAATCTGCCGAAATGGGCGGCATTTGGTCGCCTGCCGATGAAGAGGAAGATGTTTGGTCAGATGAACAGCAAGTACTTGCCTCTATATACGACAAACGCTTCGTATCGATTTCACCAGAGGTCTGCACGATACTACTGCAGCCGGAACGTTTCAAGGATGTCCAAATCACATTACTAGCACGAAGACCCCTGCGCCGTTACCCTGCAAATTTGCCCATTCTCGCAATCCAAGCTGCCTTGCCGGCGTATATTCGACTCGCGATACTGAAGCAAGTTCTGTCGCATGCGAAAGACAACCTGCTTGGAGACCAAATGATATTCAACATTGTTGATTGGCTTGAGCACAACATCGCAGAAATTATTGCCAATCCTGGTCGGCTGAGCGAGGTCTCGTTTGCGACTGCTGCTGGCGAGTCCGTCAAACCTCATCGAACCGAGAACCGGTCCAGCCGAAGGCGCCTAAGAGAGCCTATCAATTGGGGCGTTGGGCAGTCTGTCAGTCGAAACATGCTATCTCAATGGCGGGGGAAGCAAGACACTCCGGCCCAAAGACGCATGCTCGCAGTTAGACAAAATCTTCCGGCTTGGATGCTTCAGGATCAGATTGTGGATGCTGTAAATTCCCACCAGATCATCATCATTTCGGGAGAGACTGGCTCCGGAAAGTCGACACAGTCCGTCCAATTCATACTGGACGACTTGATCAGCAGAGAAATGGGTCAGGGTGTGAACATCATCTGCACACAGCCAAGACGCATCTCTGCTCTTGGACTGGCAGATCGTGTTGCCGATGAGCGATGCTCGAAGGTCGGGGATGAGGTTGGTTACATAATTCGGGGCGAGTCAAAATTCAGAGAGGGGTCTACCAAAATCACTTTCGTCACCACAGGTGTCTTGCTGCGAAGACTGCAAACCTCAGGTGGCAAAGCTCAAGATGTGGTCGATGCCCTGGCGGACGTTTCGCACGTCGTTGTTGATGAGGTTCACGAGCGTAGTTTGGATACGGATTTTCTTCTAATCCTTCTCAGAGATGTCTGCCGGCAGCGAAAGGATTTGAAGGTCATTTTGATGAGCGCAACTTTAGATGCAGCTGTGTTCGAGGCATATTTCAGAAGCGTTGGTCCAGTTGCGAAAATCGAAATCCAAGGTCGCACGCATCCGGTCCAGGACCACTATCTCGACGATGTCGTGCGTATCACGGGATACAACGGCCATCATGAGGAGGAAGAAGCAGATGGCGAAGGGGCTCAAAAACATCTTTCAGAAACGCTGCGTGGCATCGGAATGAAGATAAACTACGACTTCATTGCGCAGACTGTCGCGCATCTTGATACAGAGCTGGGCAGCATCGATGGCGGCATACTGATTTTCCTACCTGGAACCATGGAGATCGATCGTACCATACAAGCCCTCAGGAACGTACCAGGAATACACGCTCTGCCTCTTCACGCTTCATTGATGCCAGCAGAACAGAAGCGAGTCTTCCAACCACCCCCTCGGGGTTTGCGCAAAGTCATCGCTAGCACGAACGTCGCTGAGACTTCTATCACGATCGAAGATGTCGTTGCTGTCATCGATACTGGTCGAGTAAAAGAGACCACATTCGATCCACAGAGCAAAATGGTCAGGCTTGAAGAAGTCTGGGCGTCACGAGCGGCTTGTAAACAGAGACGGGGCCGTGCCGGCCGTGTCCGCGCCGGCAATTGCTACAAATTGTTCACCCGCAATGCTGAGTCCAAGATGCTTGAGCGTCCTGAACCTGAAATACGGCGGGTACCGCTGGAGCAACTTTGCTTGTCCGTGAAGGCTATGGGCATCTCAGATGTGCCAAAGTTTCTGGCAGGTGCTCTGACACCTCCAGATACTCGAGCTGTGCAAGGAGCAATTCAGCTGCTCCGTAGAGTCGGCGCTCTTGACGGCAACGAGCTCTCCGCTCTTGGAAGACATCTGTCTATGATCCCAGCCGATTTGCGGTGTGGCAAGCTCTTGGTCTATGGCGCAATTTTCGGATGTCTGGAGGCTTGTCTCACGATGGCTTCAATTCTCACTGTTCGAAATCCATTTAACTCGCCGCCAGCTAAACGTGACGAGTCGAAAGCAGCCCGGTGCAGTTTTGGTGCCGGCCAAGGTGATCTCATTTCTGATCTTCGAGCCTACGAGCAATACTCAATCTTTCGGACCAAAGTCTCCTTTCGAGAACTGCGAGACTGGTGTGAGGACAACTTCCTCTCCATTCGAACACTTGAAGACATTACCTCCAACCGCTCGCAGTACCTGTCGTCACTCAAGGAGATCGGCTTTCTGCCTCTTGACTACAGCAACGACCACATGTCTTCAAACACCCTCAATGCAAATAATGGCAATGATCTGCTCCTCCGAGCCCTGATAGCGGGCTCCTTCAATCCTCAGATCGCCCGCATCGAGTTTCCCGACAAGAAATTTGCCGCCACATCCACGGGAGCGATGGAACTCGACCCAGAAGCACGAACCATAAAGTACTTTACTCAATCCGACGACACGGCCGAATCTGCCCGCAATGATCGCGTCTTCATACATCCCTCATCTAATCTCTTTGGCGCGCAAACATTCCCTTCTGGCACCATTTTTCTTTCCTACTTCGAGAAAATTGCGACGAGCAAGGTGTTCCTGAGAAACGTGACGCCCGTCAATGCCTACGCCATGATGATGTTTGGCGGTCCCATCGAAGTTGACACGCTCGGCAGGGGGCTGCTTGTTGATGACTGGATCCGCTTGAAGGGTTGGGCAAGGATCGGTGTTTTGGTGAGTAGACTGAGGGGTATGTTGGACGAGGTTTTGGCGAAGAAGGTTGAAGATCCTGGTGCCAGTACGGACCAAGTGGGCGAAGCGGTCGTGAGAGT
This sequence comes from Venturia effusa, assembly GCA_007735645.1. NCBI lineage: Eukaryota > Fungi > Ascomycota > Dothideomycetes > Venturiales > Venturiaceae > Venturia > Venturia effusa. The sequence goes on along the minus strand of CP042201.1, from coordinate 730,657 downwards.
TGTAAGACGTTTGGTTGAGTTGGATGGATTGGATCGATAGATTGTGTTTGCCCTTCGGGATGAGCGGATGAGGGGTAGAGAGGTTTTATGCAAGCCGGAAGACTGTCGACTTGGAGAAAAGGCGGAAAGCTGATTGGTACAGGTTTGTAAATTGTCATGAATTTTGAACCAGACAAAGATTCCTTTGGTCAGGCTTACGGTTAAGAAGTAGATGACAACCTTGGAGATAAAAGTATACAGCCTTGGAGATAAAAGTATACAGCCTTGGAGATAAAAGTATACGTTATTCTCTGTCCTCTCACTTGAGAACTTCCTACCACTTTTCATCGCTATCTTTTCCTTTGATATATCACTATACCTCACTGCAAACAATATTTGGGCTACCGTATACAAGTCAACAAACCAAAAAGACAACAAAAGCCCAACAGACGACTGAGAAAAAGAAAGCTAAGCGAGTGAAAATCGAGGCGGAATACAGAGCCCATCTCAATAAGAGGCAAGATCCTGTTCGAGGCCCTTTCGGAACGGTTTAGGCAGAAGCATGGAGCGAATTTAATTGAGTCGAAATCCCGACACCTTTGAGACTGAAAGTACGTCGATGCTTGATGGCGAACAATGGATACTAGTAATTGCTCTCAATTAGAATCCCACGAACTAATCGTACCAATAAAACCATTCAAAGGCTGTCTAATCTGCATATCCAGATTGTGGTGTTATTCGCTCATTCTAGACCCTGGGCCAGAAATCAGAATATCCCGCTCCAAATCCGTCACCCACCCGCCTGTACCTATGATAAACGTCCAACCATTTCCCACAATCCCAACCAAAGAGAAGGATAACGCGTGTTTTTTTACCGTATGGAATATCACCTCAAATTCCGTTTTGCAACAACTCCACCCGTTCTTCCACTTAACCCACTCGAATATCTTTCTTTCTTTCTCTCTCTCTCTCTCTTTCTCTCTCTCCCAGTCCCAAATTTCAACGTACCCGTCGAGCAGCGCCAATAATCTTGAATTCATCGCTCTTTCCCCACTGGCATGTGAACAAGATCACGAGATACCTAATGATCTAAAGTCGATGCAACACCAGCTCTATTCCATATTAGTGGGAAACAGTTTCGAGTTTGATTTTTCCCCTGTGATGCTGATGCTGATTGTTTAGAAAGGTGCAGTGGGACAGATAATTTGCACGTGATCTGGATGGAGAAGGTGTTGATGTTGGATGGTGAAGTAGTTTTGGGATGTTTGAGGCTTACTTGCTTGCTTGCTGTCTCGTTTTTCAAGCATTGGGATTAGGTGAGTGCGCTTCAATCTTTCTAGGAGTTGTCCAACTGCACCTTGTCCCATTTCATCTTCTTCTTGTAATGTATCCTACCTGTCTGCATCGACGACTTCTCTACCCATTTCAAAGTCAAGACATCCAAATATCCGTATCCGTATTCGTCGCCAATAAATCCCTTGAAACATCAAAGTGATTGGGTTGCGCACTTGCGAGGCCGGCGGAGGCTCTTTATCCAACGAGAAAAAAGGCAAGAACAAAACGAAAAATTAGAATCGGGAAAGGTGGGGTTCTCAGAATACATGTTTAGACACAAGGAGCAAAGTTTTATTACATTTAGGTCAATACTTGAGATGCATACATAGTAGGTATCAAAGAACGCCCTTTCTCCCAGGATCGACTCCAGGATTGACTAGGATATACCAACGCAGTCGTGAGAGTTCAGAAATCCACTCAGTGACCGGAAACACCATCCGAGAAAAAGCGAGCGGAAAGATTGCTGAGGACGTCACTTCGTCGAGCCCTGTGACGAACATCATAACGGTCAAAGCAAAACAATTACGAAAAACATTAATTCCTTCCGAAATACCCATCGCTTCCTGTTTCCTCATTCGCCACCCCACGCTCCGTGAAGGTGAATCCAAAGAGATAAAGGAACCAATCTTCCAAGGGCAGCAAGTTCAGTAGGATGTCGTTTCCCCACCAAGCGATTCCACAGACCATCGCGCCGGCCACAGCATCCAGTATGAAATGATTCGCCGTCGCGATGATAGCCACGAGAATCGTCAATGGATAAGCGATACCCAGCAGAACACAAAGGGCGCGTTTCCATCGTGGACACGGAATATTCAGTCTCGATCCTTTGAAGCTGATACTTATGTTGCCGCTTGATGATTTCCTATGCCCGGAAGCGGTATCAGAGGCGAGGGGGATGGTGAGGATCGTGAGTCCGATGAGGAGAGAGTACCCGAAATGGAGAGAAGGCATAGCAGCATACTGGTTACAAAATTTGTTTTGAGTCCAGACGCTTCCTTCGCCACCATCACCGTGAACGGTATCGACGAATCCGTAGCTTTTTGCCAAAGGTGCGTTGGAACCGGTATAGGTAGGATCGGAGAGGAGACGGGGTGGCATGCACGGCCAAAGTGTGAAGATGATGAAAGCGATTAGGTTGCATGTTGCCATTGTTCTTCTTCTCGCTTCGAAGAGTCGCGGACCAGCCAGTGTCGATGTATGTGCTGTGGCAGGAAGCGGTGCTATCGATGGATTTGGGGTGGTATAGCTGTAGAGCCAGACGAGGAAGAGGATTGTGCCTGGTATGTGGATGAAGGAGTATATTCGATTTATCCATGTCATTGCAAGAGGATGTTGGAGAAAGATTTGCTGGATGGGCACTTCCCAGAATATGTGGAGAGATTTTTCGAGCTCGATCACTTGGAGTGCATGCTTGCGGGCGACGTGAACGGTCCCTTCGACAAGGGTGAGGGCTGTAAAGGCTCGGCCTAGTTGATATACCTTGCTTTTGTTAGACTATCTCGTGCGGGCGTGGTATAGACATACCCAGTATATTAACGCCCAATACCAAACCTCCTGTATGAATGGCATCTTCTTGACAAAGCGACTGAATCGCGAGGTTTCAAATGCTCTCGAATTCGGCGTGAGAATGGATTTAGACAAGCCAAAGAACTTGAGTTCTCGCGTTCGCCATTTAGCGTGTGCATTATCGGGATTGAGCAAGCCCGTACTCGATTTTTCTTGAAGAAGCGCATCGTCTGTTGCCCACGATCCTGGGCTCTCGGGAATACTCTCTTCGTCAAATGAAACTCGTGGCGGTATTGGTCGCGACCTATCTCGCCACGTGAAGTTGTAGCTTTTGTTCCGATTGATCCATGTTCCCCCAAAAAGAAGACCAACAACGATAGCGGGCTCCAATACCGCACCTAAGCCTCCCATCGTGCTAATATATGTCGTCAAACTGGTGAGCTGACTAGGATGTTGTCTATTTGTGTGAGAGAACAAGGATTATGGGACAAGCAGACAAAATGTGGGAGGATATGCGGATTTTCAAATTAGGGATGGCAAAGTAGAGATAGATCCACAGCTTGAATTGAAAGATGCCGAGACGATATTTTTGTTTGGCCAGCGGAGTGTTCAAGACCCGACTTCCATGTGTGGATCTGCTAACAGGGGAGTTGTTTGGTGCTAAGGTTCGGAGCCTCGCGGATGGATGTGGAGGAAGCACGCGACACCAGGCAAGAACAACAGAGAGATCACTATGAGAAAGGCGACTCGGAGGAGCAGGAATAACAGAACGAGGAGAGTGCAACAGCGATCAAGTCGGTGATAAACAGCCGGGTTAACCAACCACTTGGCCCAAGATAGTAAGTTGTAGTCACTAAATTAGCGAGATCTTGCCAGAAATAAAGCTTTGTGGAGCGGCCGAAATGGTAATGGAAATAAAGGCTTGTGGTATGACCAACATCTTGGCATTGTCAGCGTCCTGCTGATACATATGATCGACATGAGAGTGAAGCGAGTCAACAAACCAGGTCACTCTGGCGCTTGTTGTTTGGCAGCTGGACAGCCAACAAGCAGAGTGATTCCTGGCGATGCCTTTGTCAAGGTTTGACAAGTGCTGAGTCGGACGGAACCAGGAAACGCAGGCAGCGAATGATCGATCTTGCCGTGATACGAGTACCAAGATGGGCATGGCGCTATGAAAGCGCAGGATCCGAGCATGCGGCTAAGGTGGATTACTGATGATGGAACTGTGATGACAAGAGACCGTTGGGCGGCGACCAAGCTCGCGTCGGGAAGACTCCTGGCGTCTTTGCTTACGATGCAGGGCACATTCTTCCATGTGCAGAGCGGTGGTACGGCACGACGTGATAAAGATGGATGGTCGGATTGGGCAGCCAAGAGCTGGGCATGGTTTGAGTAAGGTTGTTGCTGAACAGCAAACAGATAGTATCGAGGTTGGAGAAGGATCAGCAAGCTGTCGCGTGAGGTGAAAACAGCTGGGGTTGAACGGCCCGGAGTTTGTCCGTTGATCCGAATCCCGTTTGGATGATTTATGAAACGCCACAATCCATATGTGGCGTACTATCGGTCGATCTCGAACTGAACGTGTCGTAGTCTTTGGCACTTGTTCTGCTCTCGGCCGCGCACTTCGTACAGCAGCTGGTATGGAAATCATGACAAACATGGTTTCAACAGAATGTTGGCGAACCACCCATCAGTCTTCGTGTAAGATTTTCTGTCTAGCATTCCGCCAGTGGAAAAGGTAAACACTCTACTTCACTAGTTCAGCGTTGCTAGGTACAGCTCAATGCATCACCATTTACTCCCCATAACTCGACTGACATCACTTGATTTTAATAATGACATATCTCAATTGGGTGTACATGAACAGGATACCCCGCCATTGTATGTCCGTACTGAGATAGAACGAGTAGACTGCTTGGGCATTCTGATTTCAAGGTTCTAGAACAAAGTTCCGAGAACATCGTATGCATATTAGTGACACAAACACTACTTCTTCAAATACAACGATGCTGGGTCGTCATTCGTCAAGATGACTTTATTGCAAAGAAGATGGCGTCCGCTAAAGGTAGCGAACCGCGTTAGATGCCCGTGCACAATCGCTCAAACTCCTAGACGCGTTCGCGTTCTTTTGTAAAATTACCCAAATACCCGCTTGTGGACGGCCGTACACCTGACTCTGTTAGTATCTTACCAGATGTGAGTAAAAATTGTGGGTAAGGAACTCAAGACTCACACTGAAGCAGTAACAGGTCTCGTTGATCTCGTTGGAGCCACGACCAGCAGTTGTGATGTTGTAGCGTGATGCTGAGCAGCCGCGATATGGGACAGCGTCGTAGCCTTTGCGCAATGCTGTCCAGCAAGCACTTTGAATACGAGACGCATTACTAGTAGCTGGGAGGAGTGGTGTGGAATCCACAGTGGATCGATCAGGGGCGGCGGAGCTACTTCGGAGAAGTTTCATCTATCAGGCACGCGGTGGTAGCATGGCGTCATACTGTCATGCCGGACACGGGGACAGTCGCTGTTTGGTGTGAGGTTTCTATACCGTAACTCATTTTCAATCGCGACGCCGTGATTGGAAGATGCAATAAAGTTCTTGGACGCGTATCTTGGCCGGGCCGGATAGAAGATTTAGGGGGTCCACAGGATATGTATAACAGCATGCTCTTGTCCATGGTGAAGCCTCGATCAAGACTACGTAGCTATATATCAAATCCATCGCTGTCTTGAAAGAGACGGTGGGATATTCTCGATCCGAAATAGTCCCTGACTCGTATGGAGTTCAGCTCGGACTAAGCTATAGTCTGAGCTCATGAATCTCCTCGTCGCTGACAGACCGAGATTTCTCTTCTTCACCAGCTCCTCAGAATCTACCTGGCGCCAATGGAGTTCCGCACGAGTATCGCTTTCCGTACATTATATACCACCTTTACCAGTTCTTGAGTCCAAGCTGGCATCAAAGCACTGTCGGCTTTGCTCAGCGGCACTTAATTGGTTGCCCTGGTTCTGAGCTCGAGAGCTGACAGCATCGGAGAGGTCGGATATCCCAACAGGTGGAGAGAAAGCTCTGAGAAGAATTGCTATCGTAGTCGCTCGGCTGCGTGGAAATCTCTTTGGTAGTCCAAGAGATGTCTCTCAATGCCGACGAACTTCACACCGATAAGAACTCACGGCATAGTGTGCAGAAATACGAATGGCTCACCGAGTATCCAAGATGAACGCTTTGCGCTGAGTGACGAAATGGATTCTCGTGGCCATTCTGATCGCCGATAATTCCGAGCAGCAGGGAATTGAGGACACGTCCTCGCCTGTCTATTTTCTCAAGCTCATATTCGGCTTTCTTTTAGGATGAGTTCGAGACTCGGTAAAGCATTGCGATAGCAGTCTTCCAGGCTGGCATGGCTAACGATAAATTTTCGGCAAGAACATGAACTCAGTCCCATGGAGAAGTATCGATATGGTTCTTGAAGTGGGCGTTACAGGCTTCCTTCTTCGTGATCACTATGCTTCGAGTCATCTAGAATTCAGCCCCAATAATTCCATCAAGCAGGATCACGTCGGATCCCTTAGCTCCTACTCGCTACCCGTCGCAATCTGAACTAGCTACCGACACAACGCAAGAACGGCCTACAGTCTTGAAAAGTCTCCGCTGGCCTGTCTTTAGGAACCTCTGCGATTTCCTCAATATCGAGACCACGGAAAGAAACCCCGATGAAATCAAATTACACTCAGAATCAGTCTCCAATCCTGAGTATGTAACCCAGCCTTTACCTCATTAGCAGCTTCTCCAATGAGCGATCAATCCGCCCCGCACGTCGTTCTTCACCTTGAGGAAGGACAAACCGGATAGTGATGGACAGTCCGGAGAAGACTCATGGCCAGATCTCCTCAAAATTGGAGACGAGGCTGAGTTCGACGTCATAATTAGACTGCTCGAAGACTGAGCACCGAATAGTATGCTGTCATTACACTCCCATCGCACCTCGAGATATGTTCAGGTACATCCTTCAACGCTTTCATCTTGTCAGCATCCTTACCTTCACATGGTTAATGATTCATTTCTTGGGATGACTGGTGAACTGCCTGTCTTGTTCTCTTACTCCTCGACCTTCCGCGGAAAGCCTGTGGATGGAGCGGACTTGTGTAAGCGCCTGTGTAGCGTTCATGTACGGACTCACTAGGGACGCGACAGGATCGATGTTGATAAGGCTGAGGTTCTCTTTGGTTGAATTATGCGCTCACTTGATGCTATCGGCGTACCATGATGAAGTTGTGGTTTCCAGCGACAATATGTCACGTGTGTGATTAAATCACGATCAATAATGACCACACAAGGGAGAATTCCTGCTTACTCAACTATTTCATCACTACCTACTCTCCAACTCCTCATCACTAATCCCTCACTTACCAATCTCCCCAACGGACGCAACAATCCCCTCCAACTCGGCCATCTTGGCAGCATCACTCGCCTTCAAAACACTTTCCTCCGCCTCCACCGCATCCATATCCGGCCCATCTCTATTATTTCTTTCCAATGTCTCATCCAGCGCCTTTAAGAATTCCTCCCGCGCGCCCTCATAATGACGAACAATATCAACTCGGAATTTCTTGCTTCTGGTAGCCTTCAGCTCATCCAGGGAAGAGAGACGCAATGAGTGGAGATACTGTGCCCAAACGGCGGGTCTGGTACTGACGAGAGCTTTCGAGCGGCCTTCAGGAGGTGGACGAGTTGAGGTATTGAATTTTGAGACGAGGTTGCGGGTTGATCTCCCTGCGACGTTGCGGGAGGCTTGGAGGTCGGTGCGGCATTGGTCGTCGTAGGCTAGGGAATGCTCGACCGAGAAATGGAGAGTTCGAGCTGCTTGGAAGGCTGGATCGATGTCCTGTTCAGTGTCTTCTTGGCCTTCGATATCTGTGGCGGCAGCTTCGTCGATGGGTTTTTCTCCAGCGGTTTGTTCTTCGACGCCCTGTGCTTCGATGACTTCTTCGATGGCGTCTTCGGCTTTGAGATCTTCTTTATCAGTGTCCTGATTGTCATCGCCCTCTTCGTTGAGATCGTCCACCAGGGTTGTATCCTCATCAGCGTTCTCATCAGCGTTCTCATCAGCGTTCTCATCAGCGTTCTCAGCAGCATCCTCATCAGCATCCTCATCAGCATCCTCATCAGTATCCTCATCAGTATCCTCATCAGTATCCTCATCAGTATCCTCATCAGTATCCTCATCAGTATCCTCATCAGTATCCTCATCAGTATCCTCATCAGCATCCTCATCAACGTCCTCTTCAACATTCTCATCGATGACGTTCTCATCAACAACAGTCTCACCAGTGTCCCCACGCGCCTCCTCAGGAGCATCAATGGTCTCTGCAGTCTCGTTCTCAGCGCCGTTGGCAATAAGGTCATCATCCGCGGCAGGCTCTTCCGTATTATCAACATCGCTGATCTCCTCAGTCTCTTCGATCGTCGTCTCCAACTCTGCAACCGCGTCTTTAATGCTCTCGGGTTCCTTAATTGGCTGATCTACTTCAACTGAGGCTTTTATACCGCTGGCAACAGTAGGCTTCTCAGCGTCTTCACGCTCTTCGATAATGTCTTCGCTTCCGTCAGCAACAGCGCTCTCTTCTGCGTTGAAGTCAGCAGGTGGGCCAGAGCCATCGATGATTCCTTCAGTAGCGGTAGCATCTACAGCATCCCCTGATTCTTCTTCGAGTATCGTCTCCAAAGGACTGGCGTCCTTGGCCACCCTCTCGGTCTTCTGACTCTCTTCAGCAGCGGCATTTTCACCAGCATTGGTACCTGCAATGTCCTCTGAGATTTCAGTGTCGACTTTGTTAGTGGCAACCTCGGCAATAGTTTCGACGGTCTCGCTGGTCTGCTCATTCGCAACCTTGAAGTTGTCAAAAGCCTCATGAGTCTCGCCTCGTTCCTCAACAACGCCACTCTCATTGACATGATCAACGATCTCCTCGATCTCTTCAACATCAACATGACCAGGAGCGATGACCCCAACAACCTCTCCAGTACCATCATCTCCTCCCAGAGTCTCGTCCTCAGGCGCTCCCGCAACAAGATTCTCACTATCCTCAGCAGCCTCTCTCAATAAATGATACGTCGCCACAAAATCAGCAGGATACTCGGCACGACAAGTCGGACAAGCTCCCTTCTCCTCCAGCCACGCGTCGATACATTTGTCTCCGAAGACGTGATTACAAGGAAGTTTGACCGTGTCTTCGGTGATGCCTTCGGGTTTCGGTTGGCCAATGATGAACATGCAGATTCCGCATTCGCTTTCGTTCATATCGAGGTGGATTTCGGCGACGGATGAGGTGGCCATGTTGTCGATTGGTGGTGTGGTGGTGGTGGTGGTGGTGGATCTGTGTTTACTGGTGGTTGGGTGCTTGTGGAAAGTATATGAAATGCGGTTCAAATCGGTGAGAGAGTAGATGCGCTGTTCGATTCGAAGGCTGTTCTTCTGATGAGTAAACGATGCTGCCAGAGATAGCAGTACTTATCACAACTCCACTGTGAAGTGATGCTTTTACATTGTGTGAATTCAACAATGCGATGAACGCAATGGCCGAAAAGGGAGGAAGCGGCAGACTCTGCATATCAAAGGAATGAGTAGCATAAATCTCGACGTTGGCGACAAAGGGGTTGTTGTGCTTTTGGGGACTTGTCAAATGTGCCTCAAGCATTTGGTTTTGACGATTCTTGAGAAAGTGCATGTCAGGAAGTTGATGCCCTCTCACTGTCATCTCTCCATGGCAGCTGGAGGTAGGCGATTGGAACATAAGCCTACAAGGGCGACCATCGGCTTGGTGCGCCTAAAGAACTGCCATATCCTTTATACAGGCCAGGGAGAAGCGGGCGCCGTGTTGGACTTAAGCGCTATGTTCTCCTCTCTCGAAAAAGGGACGGACAAGTATGTTGAGAGTTCGAGAACGGGAATGGGAAAGCTTCTAAAGTAGAGAAGGGTGAACCAAACTTCTCATAGAACATTTGAGGATGATTGCGAACTCGTTTTCGACAAAATGTCATGGCAATATCATTGACATCCTGATCGTAAGCCGCCGTGCTTAGAGCCATGCTCATATAATTCGGAAATGGGTGCTGGAGCTGCTTCAGCCCTTGGCCAAAATGTTCGAGGTGAGCAAGCCAGCGCTTTCGGCAATACTGTCTACCATCGTGGCAAACCACTTCCTCTTCGCTCACCTGAATTTGTGCTTGATCAAGCAAAGAACAGCCATAACAATGACCCGTCGACCTGGCGATTTGACTGCATAAACAGCAAGCTTTCCAGACCAAACCTGTGGAAGCTGTATAAAGGCACCCAGATCATTCGCGATCAGCCCATCACAGTCACAGACAGAATCATTCGGCTACGCATTGTTCTGCATCATCATCGATTAGCACTGGCTAGATCTCATGTCTGGGTCACTCAGTTCACTCCGGTTGAGTGCACCGGACCTCACAGTCATGCGCACACTCATCTTGTGCTGTTATATAATTCACTGTTATCGGTTAGTGATGGTCAGATCTGACGGGAGGGTAATATGGTCTCTCTATACTTAAGCAACCTCGATCGAGACTTTGCTCTTATACTTCTTCAACAACATTCACTACTCCTCTCTCGCCTCGGTTGTTCTTCGACTCCTTTTCGACTCTTCATCCTCCTCTTTCTCTTCCCTCCTGGTCATCATTTTACACCTTAGCTACTCTAACACCACAGCTTAAAGGTACCTCTTGGTGAGTTTCGATGTCCTTTTTCAGCACATTAATGTTAATTCGATTGTTCAGCGAAAGTTCAGTACCTCGATCTCATGATGAACAATTCTCTCACCTTGTTGGCCCTCCTTGGTTCCCTCTTCTTCCTCCTTCAGCTCGTCCTCGGTGGGCCGCTCCCATCCGTCAAGGAACTCGCTATCTCATCTATTGCTGCTGCCGTCGACACACGTCCTACTTCCATCATCGCCCGTGATGGTCCCACAGGTACCTGCGTCGATGTCTGGGAATTCGGTCGAATGAATCGTTTCACTCCCGGTAACTCCAGCCGCTCCATGCTCAATGTCTGCACTCCCGCAAATACATGCATTCAACCCGATGCAAAGAACGGCTGGACTCACTTCCGCTCTCTGGGTTTCCAGGGCAAGGGTATGGGTTGCCTCATCTTCACGCAAGAGAATTGTGGAGAAGGGCAGGTGTTGCACCCAGAGACGGATGAAATGCGGGTAGTCGATGAATGGACTTTGGGAGTCTTGCAGGGCGATGAGCTCCCGGCTAAACAGGGAACATCTCATTGGCGAAGCCTCAAGTGCTGGATGGTTGAGACTGCAAAGCGCGATGCTGTTGCCTCCGGTACTCTGGATGATGTGTCTTCCACAGCCATCGATACAGCCAGTTTGACCTATCCTCTAGAGAATAACAAGCGCCCGTCTCTCCAGTTCTCTGATCCCTCAAACATCAATCTTCAACAGAGGACCATCCTAGGTACCTGCGTTACTGTCTGGGAACATGGCGGCAAAACCGGCCGAGTGGCGCGCAACCTCTGTACAGGACCTGACCAATGCGCGTTCATCTCCCGTTCGTGGGTTGGTGGCGAGGTGGGCTCTTTGAGCTTCAGTGGCGCTACGCAATGTTTTCTTTTCACAAGGGAAGACTGCGGTTTCACCGAATCCTTCCCTCAAGTGGACAAGATGTTAATGGTTCACGCAAACAGTGCTGGAGTCAACACTGCCGTTGGTGCTGATTTCGCGGTTGCTGGGCCGTGGAGGAGTCTCAGATGTTCGAGACCTTGGTAGGCGGTATGGCAGTAGTGAGTGAAATCCTACAAGATTAGCTTAAGACTTCCATTAATATGCCTAGAGATATTGTGACGACCGATTCTATGAAAGGGAATGGTTCGGGAAAGGAAATATTATGATTGAATTTGCGAGCTGAAACTTGAGCGTATGAAGATTGCCGTTTGTTCTTTCCTGGACTCCACAGGGCAATTTGAAGCTCGATAACCATAAAGTGTGGGATACTGTGGAGGAGAAGACGTTCAAAAATCCGAGAGAAAATGCTTCACCTGTCAATCAATCACAGGTTCTGCCTGCAATCTCTCATTCTTGCTCGAACGTTCCTATGCACAGACGGAAGGATGAAAGAGGGGATTAACAATTGAGTCTCGCCTCTGCTTTCCGGAGTGTTCTCCGTCGCAAGATGAATTAAATAGGTAGACGCTAGAGCCTTTTTGGCAATCACCATGATCCAAGCAAGACGAGGAGGGCAAGCTATTTTCGTGTATATGGGACAGGGATGGAGCGTCGAGATGATTTGACATCTGTTCACAGCGTCCTGAAGCAACGACAAAGGACGGGTGGTAGGAGGAAACCGAGAGACAGTGGGAGAAATGGATCGTGGAATGGTCGGTACGTCAGCGACAGATACAGGCTGAATAAGCGCTCGCTCAAGGTTTAGCGTACGGTAAGATTGCCAGGGCAAGAGGCGGCCGCTCCACATTCACGCGCTCATGTGGATACTACCGGCGGACCGTTCACCCGCCCGTGTCTCATCTAGATCGATCGATCTTGTTGTTTTGTTCCAAGGGCACCTCGAGTACTAGCAGCATGTTTCGAACTGCAATCCTTCGTCGACTTCTGGAGATCTGAGGAATCGAGATTGAGCCGTGCGTGGGTGTTGCCAGGCGGTAGTAGACGCCAGGATGGCACATCCAGCGCAGTTGAACACGGACCTATGGTAATTGGGACATGGAATTCTTCAGGAGACAACAAGGTTCCGGCGAAGGCGTGAAAGAACGAGAACATGCTCAACTGACGGTGAGGGAATGCTGCAGGCGAGCAACGAGGTAGGTGTTACTAGAAGACACTGCTTGCTATCGAAAAAGGGATTGGGACAGAGCTGGAGGGCGTAATTTCCGACAGACTGTGCCGAGCCGAAATTTCTTGGACTTATGTCCTTTCGAGCGTGTCCCACGTACCAACCACCTCAACATCGATGTCCTGTTTGCATCGAATTTCCATCCAGACCTTCTTGTACCACACGGATATCGGGAGCCTCCATCGCGACCCCTGATGCCAACCCCTTTCAGCCATTCCCTGGTTTCGAACACAGCAGTGTCTATTTGTGGCTTGCAGAACACAGCGTCTAGATCCTTATTGGTTCATGCATCAAATTTAGCTGGGCTGGCATCTACCAATCGTTCTTCGCCGCCACCTCCGGACCTGCATCGACGACGACGAACATTTGGCTCTTGGAAAGCCAGATGGTAGGTTTCAGTCGTGTTGCCATCTGCCACCAAAACAAAGGAGTGTCCTTATCTCCCAGTCGAGCAAGCCATGACTGCCAACAACAGTCATTGGCTATTCTTCTAACTCTCCGCGAGTATGCGGCTTCTGTGTGCCACTTCAAAAAGATAATCATTTCCAGAACTTTGGGCTCTTAACATCCGAAGAGCCTTCAGGGACCCTGCCGTCAATGCATAAGAGTATCATTCTACCCACAGTCCACTCTTTCGTCAACAGTCGCTTGTCCATTCGTTGAGCATGAAGCTCAACATATTCACAGTCGTTTCCGTCCTCGCTACTACGGTACTCGCTCAAGGTGCAAAGCAGACTTATATCATTGGTCTACAAAAAGGCACTGTTCTTTCCAAAGCAATCGAAGCCCTTTTGAAGCTGGTTCAAGGCGTTGCTGCGCCTGGCCCAGCACAACAATGGTCAGCTGGTGACTTGATCGGATTTACTGCCGAGTTGGCTCCTGGACAGGTTAGAATCCTACAAAGCAATCCTTCTGTAAGCCAAAACCAATCGAGATGCGATCTTTCGCATCCTTTCTGCAAAATTTCTAACAGGAAAGGTCCTTTACATTGAACCAGATGGGCAAGTGAAAGTGCAGGGCGGATTGAGTCGATTCTCGAAAAGAACCCTACAAACACAAAGCCCTGGAACCTGGGGACTTGGAAGAGTCTCGCATCGCGCCAAATCGATCAACCCATACATATATGACTCGACAGCTGGTCAGAACACGTGCGTGTACATCATTGATTCTGGCGTCAACACTGCTCATGTTGAATTTGGCAATCGTGCTACATCGATATCGAATTGGGTATCAGCAGAATCCATCGGCGACTTATCAGGCCACGGAACTGCAGTCGCGGGAGTGGTGGGATCAACAACCTACGGTGTTGCGAAGCTTTCGAACCTCTACTCCATGAAAGTGTGCGATCAAAACGGCAATTGCGCTGTATCTAATGTTGTTGCTGCTATTGCTGCCACGATCAATGACTCACCGAACCGACCATGCAGCAAAGGAGTCGTCATCAATTTGTCCCTGGGAGGATTGAACGCAGGCTGGTCATCTGTAAACCAAGCCGTTGTGTCTGCCACTAATGCCTCGATTCTTGTCGTCTCTGCTGCCGGCAATGATGGAGCAGATGCCGCGAAATATCTCCCAGCATCAGCCCCTGGATCTTGCACAGTGGGCGCGACCGATGTCAACGATGTGAAACCGTCATGGAGCAATTGGGGAAGTAAACTTGCCGTCTTCGCTCCAGGACAAAATGTACAGTCGACATATATCGGAAGCACAACAGCAACTGTGGGTGCAATCCAATCTATGCATAGCCGTCGTCCCTTCTAATCGTGCATAGGCTTATTTTGATGGTACATCGATGGCAGCTCCACATGTGGCTGGGCTTGGAGCATACCTCAATTCATTGAATGGGAAGACGAATCCTCTCACCATGTGCACGAACATCAAGAACACGGCGACGATGAATGCTCTCACTGGTCTGACGGGTGGCGGGCAGTCTGGAAACCCGAATAAATTGGCTTACAATGGCAACGGGGCTTGAACAGTACCAAATTCATCACAGTTGCAATGAATCTTTCTCTTTCATGATATCCCATCTCCTGATCCGTCTCCCAGATTTCTCTTCTCGGCCGACACGAGAGGAAGGAGACCAATGATACCACATTCCTGTACGTGGTATCAAATGTCCCTCTAATATGACATAAGTGGCTGCACCTGTTCAGTTCAGTGACACATGTGCTAATCTGCAAGGCAACCCCTGGATCACCGCACTTCCGAACACCAGATTTAGATCGTGGAATGTGTCTTCTATCAAATTACTGTACCTTACAAGTTATCTGCGTACAACCTATCACCCGGTCCAGGCCAAATTTAGCTCTCGAGTCAAGTCGTCTGCCATAGTCTGCTTAAAGAACAAAAATCCCCTTCTGCCGGCGCTCAACGCAAAAATTGCAGTCACACATGACTAGTCAACACCACGGTGCCACGAATCTCATGGCCCGTGTCGTCAAGCTTGTCATTCATCTATCTGGAGACGTCGTAGGGACTCGAGCTGGCCGAGCTCTCATTATTAGAAGTTAGTCTTCTGATCACGCATGTCTTTGCGATGATCAGCGAGAAGACAATCAACACCCACTCCTACTAGTTGAGCAAAGCCTCTGCTTCATCATACCTTCCTCTCACGCCACTGATCAACCCCATTTCCCGATCAAACACCAAACTAATTCCGTTTCGAAAGGTTTCATGCTTTCATCTTACACTCACAGCCTATATCGTGTCCGACCCCACGTGCGCTAAACCTGATTCTAGAATTTCCTCATCTCAATGGCGATACCTTTTTGCGATTTGATAAATCAGGCAATGGGAGTCCGTCGCCAGGTATGAGCTTAAAAGCTGATCGATGAACTTACCAGCAGAACCCGATTACAAACATACCGTAAAACCCACAACATCCCATCCTAAACCTACAACCATCACCTCGAATGTGGCCGCCGCGGCATAGGAGCCACGACATCATCTCCACCCTCCTCACCATCACTATCCAAAGCGAAATCTCCATCCTCCCTCGCCTTCTCCTTCTCCTCCTCAACTTCCAACGCCCTCGCCGCAAAAATATCAAGGACCCAACCAGCCACTCTCTCCACAGCCCCTTCAGCATCATCGCGTTGATCGAGGAGGAAGCCTTGCACTTCAGCTGGCGATAATTTCTTCTCTGGAATCTGTTCCGCGAAAGACAGGGCGAGACGAGCTATATTTTCTCTCCTCGTCACATGATCAATTTCCGTTGTGATTTTCATCTCAAGTTTTTCTGTTGGAGTGCTGGTATCGGATGGAGAGTCTGCTGCCGCTTGCTCATCTTCATGCATCGAAAACATACGGACGAAGAGTTGTCTAGCGTCGAATTTGGAGATGTAATCGAATTTGATCTGTTTGTCGATTCTACCGTGTCGTATCAGTGCTGGATCGAGGGTTTCCGGCGTATTTGATGTCATGATGAGGATACGTCCTTCCTGCGATGCAGCACCATCAATCACGTTGAGGAGGCCGCTTAGACTTATTGGCGTGGTGCTAGATTCCTGTTCCTCCGCCTTATCCACCGTCTTCGATTCGACTTCCTTCTTTGGTCCTCTGGATCTCTTTGACTTCAGTTTCTCGCGGTTGATGCCTGCGGAGTCGATATCTTCCATCAGAACGATACATTTGGAAGGCAGGGCATTGAAGAGTTTGGCCAGACCGTCATCGTCGAGATTTTTTGACGCGAGAGAAACCATGTAAATATCGAGGTCGAAATGGCCCGCGAGAGCGACGGAGAACGACGTCTTCCCTGTCCCAGGAGGTCCCCAGAACAGGAAGCCACGTCGATATGGCACGCCTCTGCGAGCATAGTAAAGCCGTGTGGCAGGTAGCAGATATCTTCTGATATCCGCCAAGATATTGTCTTTGACCTTCTCATCGAGATCTACAGTGTTGAGGGGGCGAATAGGACGCATGGTCGCTTCTCTCCACTCCAAGCCAGTGCCATATCGTTCCGTTTGGGTTGCGAAAATCGTAGTCACCGACTCTCTCGATTTGGCAGAATGATCTCGACAGTGCTGCAAGAATCGTTTCAAAGGTGCAGGATTCCGCCCCAGACAGCGTAGAATGATTGGCTCTTCCCCGGATGGCACAGGCGTGAAATCATTGTCGGTATACCCAAATCGAGGTATGAGGTCAAAGATGAAGGGTCGTCCTTGGAAGAGAAAATATGATTTTCCAATCGCCGGGAAGTAATTGATGCGTTTCTTTTTCTCGTCGCTCGAAGCGCGAAGGGCATCTTGCAAAGCTTCCGCATCACCTTTGTAGACATATTCTGATCCGTACGGTGACGATATACTCGCATCGCCAGTCTTAACCGCAAGAAACCGCGAACTCCCCCTAGCCAAGTGATCAGACATATACGTGAGGACCTCGCGATTAACGCGATCGTCTGCCGGTATTGATATCGTCGATGTGAAGTAGCCCAAAAACTGATCGTAGACGCCTCCGAACATGCTCCGACCGGCGGACATGTATAGCATGCAGAAGAATCCTATGGACATGATTTTTGAGAGGTCGATGCGGAAATAGGTCGAGAAGAATTGGCGCATGGATGTGAAGCCGGGGATGTAGAGTTCGAATAGTTTGTCGGGCTCGAGACCTCCTCTCACGGCCGAAGATAGGAGATCCATGAGAGAGGAAGACATGGTTGAGATGGTGTATTGATGCTGAACTGAGTATCATGCGTGCGTGATAGAGGAGAAATACCTTCTAGAAGGTATATCTAGAGGTAGTGTTGCGGCCTCCTGCTTTTTCCAGGCAGCTGCAGTCAGCCGCACAGACGTCGTTATACACTAGTCCTGGAAAATCCTAATGCAAAGGTTGTGTAATTAGGCTATTCTTCTTTTCATGGTGACTGGCACGATATGTATACGGTATTTGGGCTTATCATTTGTTCTCAGACTTCCGGATCTGATTGTTTATCGAAGATGCCGACCTCTGGAGCCATTCCAAGCCTAGATGTCCGCATCCGGCTAGCCTCGTATCAGAACACGAGTTTTCCGCAAACGGCATTAGTCATTCTGTAGGTGGTATTCCTCCAAAAGTTGATAGCTCTTCTGTTGTTGTTGCTACGGAGCATGCTTCATAGATTGTCGAATAACTTGTATACCATCAAATATATATCATAAACTCTTATTATTTTCCTTGGGTTAGTTCGATTAAATTAATCTTGTAGAATGGACCGAAAATTTATCAGAATAATTTGAGTCTCATCCAATAACAACTAGCCTTCTCGAGAAAGGTCAGTTAAGATTCTAAATAATCTAAGCAAATAAAATTTAGATTAACATGTACAGGCTAAAGTCCACGGTCCGAATAACGGAATTGAAAGTTTGAAACGCATAAGTCATGTTTCTAGAAGGTAAAAAAAGTAATTGGATAAGTTTCAGTGTTTGTGCATCAATCCCTCCTTTGAGATGAGCCAGTACCCGTCTCAATTGGTATTGTGGTATGGATAGCCTAGTCGTGAAGCGGTGAGGATCTATGGCGTCATGCGCAGACTAGCTCCAAATAAACAAAGAAAACAAGTGGTTATTTTCCCCAAAAACTAATCCCAAATACTCATCGCCTCCGTCCATCCATCTAATTCCAAACCACCATGTCAGCGAAAGAATTCAAAGTAATTCTTACCGGGGCCTTCGGGTCGGGACGAACATCTTTCGCGTCGTCGATGGTGAAGGCGAAAAAGGATATCAAAAAGATTCGTAAGCCTCACCTTTTTATTACATTCACCAAAGATTTTCACGTGGATATTGCGAACACTATTGCTAAATGTGCTTTCAGCTGCTCTGAAGACGGATATCTATCCTCTCGACCTTCACACCTCAGCCGGAGAAGTGAAACTGAAGCTTTATGACTCCCTGCTCCATGCCAAAGGTGGTCTCCCACCGACCGAGTTCTTCCGACAATCCGATGCCGCGCTGCTGTTCTACGATATCACTTCGCAGGAAAGGTAAGATAGACCAATCTCATTTTATCGAAGTTCCCTCAGAATTACTATCGAAATCGCCATGTTCCTATATGCTCCACCCTTCAAGATACACCGATACTCCCTCAAACTCGCCCCATATCCATCACGAACATTCTCACCACCGCCGTCCTCAATCAGCCAAGTATCTCACACCACAAATCCAGATTTCAACCAGTCTAACACCCTTTACCAGCTATGACGCCCTAGAAACCTGGCACGAAGCCATCCAAGAAGCAAACAATCGTAAAGGCTCCGCGCCCCTTCCCGTCATCGTCGTCGGCACAAAAGTCGACAAAGCCTCTTCCCGGGCCATCAAACCCAAAGACCTCGAGTTCATGAAAACGAAAGGGCTGCCGTACCTGGAGATATCGAGTAAAGGCGGTTACAAACTTAAAGAATTGATAACGGGATTGGTCAGGAGTTTGTGTGGGTAAGTTTTGTTCATTCAATTGTTATTCGTTGGGTTTGGGTTTGAAGATGGGATGGGTTGGGGGTCAATATTAGTCGTTTTGATATTAGATGCTAATGGTTCAATAGGAGAGGTATTCAATTGACGGATGAGATCGAGTTTGAGAAGGCCAGTGTTGAGGTTGATGAGGCGAAGGCGGAGGAGGCTATGAAGGAGTATGCAGATGCTTCGAAACGAGACAACTGAGGTGCACTGGAATGTTGGCTTCGGAAAAATAGACTTTAGACTTTAGAAGACTAGATGCTTGGAAGACTGGTAAAAATCCGGCGATGTATGATTTACGATCGGTTTTTCATTGCGACAGGTGACATGAGAGTAATGCAATGCTTGAAATTGCTACGAACAGTTTTTTGTGAAAATCTAGACTGCAGATACATGGGTGCGAATTGAGTCAACACGAGGAACACACTTGCATAGGAAAGGATCATTATATGGAGATTGCTGACTAAAAGACACTAAGCTCCGTTGCCATTACTGGCCAGTCTGTGTGGATTGATAAAGACGATTAATTAGGGGCATGACTAAGAGTAAACTTGTAAAGACTGTGCCATAGGGTTTCCGTTAATCCTAGCGAGAGTCCGCCCGCTCAATTATTTCGCTTTCACCAAGTCTGATCACTTGGTCTTCGAATGCTACGCTATTACAGCAGCGCACTTCAACAGCATAAAGGCACGTCTCACCTGCCCATCAGTCCACCTCAATAGTCGCTCTATCTCTTTTTCTAATCATTGCTTGCATTTCCGACGCCGCCTTCTGCATCGCACCCGCAGTATGAAGAGATTTCTTCCTATCACTAAAATCACGCTCCCCTGGTGTGCAATGGAAGAAAAGAGTGAGCGGACTATCTTTCCAATTCCCGACACCATATGCAGCCGAAGTCAAGATGACGGTACACAGAAAAACTGTTGCGAGTAAGAGAACGATTATGGGCAGAGCCAACCAAGCCCATTGCACGTGGACGAATTGCTGCGGCGAACGAGCTATGCCATCGATCGTTTGATTTCTTGCGATTATCAAAGGATTCTTGCTCTTAGCCTGGAGGAGTAGGGAATCGTTGGCCCTGAAAGCCTTGGTCATATAATCTGCGAGGTTGTACATGGCTCTGGTGACGTTGTCGGCCTGAAAGAGGGTGAATGCGGTCGGTGGACCACTCAAGCTGGAAGTCTCGGATACCTCTACTTTGCCTTGGAGAAAGTTTGGATCCTTGGTGAATTGAGAGGATATAATACCAAAACTCTCCTGAGATATGGTGAAGTTCTTGCCACTATTGATCACGTCATCTGGGGGATTTGGATTGTACACTAAGGAGGGTAACGTGTCGTTTGCAGCCTCTGTATATCGTATTCGTTCGTTGACCTGGTAAGTGCCGTTGATGACCTTTTCTTCTAGCTCGTGGACTGCAAAATGGAAGATGCAACGGTGGGCTTCGAAGACGGTACTCTCGTTGATGTGAGCTCCAACCCCATCTATTGCGTTCGAAAATCCACGCAAGACCTTTACCCATTCGACTGCCGCTAGGATTCCGCTCACTCTCGCAAAGGGAGCCATGTATGAAGCATTATCTGCCGGAGTAATAGATCTCAGCTTCATGAATGTTTGCGGGTTGGTGTCGTTCAAAAAATCTACCAAGAAACCAGTACCCGACGACACAATCTTGTATCCATCGGAGCTGTTTTGTATGGACATTTCACGTTTCAGTGACACTTCGGAAGAAATATCGAAACATGATGCGCTAACCCCGAGAGTCAGGAATGGGCCCCAAGTACAGTTACCTGTCGGACAATTGTAAAGCGGATCTGGCAAAGACATTAGGTTCGAGGTGAACATGGCGTTGAACATGGCAGATCTCAGATTATGAGGCATTCTGTAGTCTATATTCATCAGTCAGTCTGTGTTGGCACTTCATCACGTATTAGTCCAGTTCGCTCATGGAAATGACAAATTCGCATTGGCAGTAGTCTTCCGGGAACATAGCCAATTCCGACGAGAGGAACTAGAGCAATGCATAGATCGAGCTGCACGACCACTTACACTTCGTGGAAAATTCATTGTCATCTTCATCTGGTGCTGCGTTCCGCCTCCCAACTGTACTATAAACATCGCTAAGCGAAGCTTCAAGCATTTAGCTCACTAAATTTCCATTGGATTTGTGACCACTCACTGCGACTACCATCGTCAGATGATGGTAGTGGTTCTGCGGCCAATTCAAGTGCGTCTAGTTGAATTTTGTCAGTCGCATCCACCTACATAAGATTGCGAGAACCCATACTCAGATCGAAGACAGGACTGAGAACCACATCCCGTGGTCGGCCGTCGGGAAGCCCCCCTTTCGTGCTATCTCTTGCGCCGCTATAGCTGTAAGCCACAGATGTAGTGGCATTCCTTGTGGTGTCTGGCGCAAACTCCTCATCATATCTGATAGTTTGCTGGAAGAAGGGGCCTAGTGCAAGGCAAGCTAAGGAAAGCCATGCACCTAAGCTAGCAATATGTCTATTAAATCATCAGCCTGGGGAGTAGAAGGGTTTCGAGCATGATACCTACACAAATCTGGTCCTACGCAGCAGAACCAGGCAGCCCCACGGGCCCCTACTCGCATCATCGAAGCGAACTACATCGTCCAGCCTCCCTCCTGGTCTTGCAAGCCAAATCCATCCCATCTGGCTGATGCCTGCAGCGATAGGAACCAGTATGTTGATGCGAAACATTGTCGACATTAATGAGACGGCGGTGTTGAGAGACATGCCGAATTTCCAATGCGGGCTCGGCTTCCCATCGTACCGCATCAACAAGGACATAAAACCCGCAAGGGAGACGCATGCTGTCAATAGGCTGAGAACCTCCCAGAGCCATCCTTTGGCGTGTAGTGTCTTTGATTGGTGAAATTGCGGTTCGGCGACGGTGTTGGTCTTTCGTTGTGTATCTGTTGCGTCTTCGGAGGCGGGATCGATGATAGAGCCTTGCGCAGATTCGTCAAGGCAAGTGTCGTGGTCCTCGTGAAGAAGTAGCTCTCGTGGGGTAAATGGATCCAATTCGTAACTAGAGCGTGACGACGCCATTGTTTGCTTCAGAATCAAAGCCTGCCCATCGCGTCGTTATATGTCCACCAGGTCGATCTTGACGCCCGGTGAACGATGGCTGGATCGTCTCCAGCCGGATTATCAAACAATCCCATGCACGTCATGGACGCTGCGTCTGGCAGGGCGAAATCCAGGTGCTTTGTATGGCTAGTAGCTGCATGGGGCGATGTTCAAGCAATACGTATGGTTGGAGCTGCCAACGCTGGATGCACATCCGACTAATCAGCAAGGTCAACGATATCTCTGCACGATTTTGCTTTTCGCCCCCGAAATCCGATGCATGTTGAATCGAGATGGATCAGAACCTATTGCGGCACGTGCATCTCAGCTAATGCTGAGCCTCATGGCGGGGTAGAGAGAACAAACCAGCGAGACTCGTTTGGATTATTGGAACTCGTCTTCGAAGGAAATGGCATGATTAAGTCAACAATATAGCGGTTTGCACGAAACGCACAAAAGGTCGACGATCCAGCAGAGTAAAATACATTCATGCATTTGCAGTCCGTAACATTCCGAGCCGTTAATCCTCTGGCCGGCTGCCGAAGCCAAATGATGAGTACCAGAAACGAAGGAACCAGATCACAGAAGCTCACCTAGGGACTGTGGGGGTTTAGCAGCGATCGAGACGTCTGAAGAGTTATCCAAATTGACTTGTACCTGATGTAATGCCCTGCTCATATCTCTGCACAGATCTTGGCCATTTGCCTACATATCACAGACTCGCCAGCTCTCGCTTTACCATATAATCGTCCAATTCTTAGGCAGCCATAGTATTGCTACTCCCTTGCCCCTAGTCCTGTGAACGTAGAAACTCTAGACTTTTGCTGGTGCCATCTCTGTATACCAAGACCGGACATCAAATTATGGATAATTTTGCCCCAGTTTCTCCTAATCGACCCAGTCGTATGAAGACAGAGCATAGACCCGGGGACTTGGGCTGTGACCATCTGCAATGTGGGCCACCCCATCACGGCTATGACACGATATGCCCATCTCTTGAGGGAATCTTCGTCTTTGCTGAGGTGAACGGAATTCACTGGCCAGGAGTATTTGGTTCTACGACCAAGGAAATTTCATCGGGCCGGCAGGTTACAACAGCCCATGGTCACGCACGAGAGCGCAAGTGCGGTGGAATGGCGACGAGGTGCATTGGATGCTGTGTGTGGCTGGTATGATTGGGTAGGCATGGTCCGAATGAAGCAGCATGAGTGCACCTGCAGTCTCATGGATTAGTGGATAGCCAGCGCGCGCGCTTTCAAGTAGCGTGCTATCATATCTGACAAGGCAGAAGTGAAGGTAATAATGTTCACGCCACTGATCGTACCATCGCTGAGCTCTGCGAGTCCGAGGTACGAATCCTGTGTGGTTGCCATTGTGTTTCATTCAAAAGGCGGATCAAGAGTCCTCGATTCTGGCTTGGATGGACCCATGTCTAATGAGTTGAAGTATCGTAGATGGGACTTGGGGAACCAGTAAGCTGATGTGTAATCTGTGAAGCTGTAGTTGAGATTGTAGACGTTGAGCCGAAGTTTGTGTTGTACTGTACTTCCAGTTTCAACCGCTACCTCGGTCCTCATCAGACCGCGCAGATCTTATTGGCGGGGTGGCGGTGGCACAGTGGGGACAAAAGGGCTAGGGGCAATGCTGAGATATTCACGCGTTTGCGCTTCTGTGCTACAATCTACCGCAAGCCGGTTTTGTCGCCACCGTCCCTAGAGCAATGGGTGTCAGATATTAGACATGTACATCATACAAGCCAGTAATTTGTGACATTAACTATCTCACACAAGCGATCATGGTGCGAGGAATACGAGTTCAGAGTACACAATAAGAGAGAAGATTGGATCTAGTCAATTCACTTACAAATTATCTACGCACTCTTTCCCCTAAGTCTTCGGCTGCTGGACAAAAGAGAGAGAGAGGGTCGAAGATCCGTATTTTGTAGGGCTGATGAAGAAGAGAAGATCACTATAGAGCGCTGAGTACCCCTGCGTAGATCATTAATATGAGTAGTATCATAATGGCAAGATATGATGCATAGTTGTACACGGGACCTTCTGTATTCTCGAAAAGAGTAACAGATATATGACTTGACTGTTCAAATAAGACAAAGCTAGCAATTTTTTTGTTTGATACCGCACTATTCACAATGGCTCCAAGCCCCGTCCCAAAAACGTCGATTCACCAAACTCCTTCTCAGCAACTTGGAACAGTGGTAAACCCGAGAAATAGCCATTGCTCTGGCTCCCAACAGCCTTGAACGTAGCTTCTGCCTCCTCCTCCCCAATCAGCACCAAAGGAACCCCAGTGCCAGCACTACTCGCATCCGCCAGAAGCTGGACCTGACAGCATTTTTCCATCAGCACGAACCAAGCAACCACAGCCTCGATACTCCCTCCCGCCGTCAACAATCCATGGTTACCCAGTAGCGCAGCTTTGCCCTGGCCCAATTCTTTGGCGATCATGGCACCCTCTTCGGAGGCCAAGACGAGGCCAGCGAAATTAGAGTAAACGACGTGGTCGTTGTAGAAAACGCATGAATCTTGGGTCAGCGGCAGCAGGGGACGGCCTGTGGCGCACATCGCGCGGCCGTAGACGCTGTGGGAGTGCGCGGCGCAGAGAACATCTGGGCGGGCTTTGTGGATTTGAGCGTGGATTGCGTAGGCAGCTATTGTACAATTACTTCTCGCTCCTCATGTCGCGTATGAACGAGGGGTTCAAGTCAGTGTCTTACCATAGTTGAGCCTCCGGTTCTTTCCACCATCGACAACAGCTCCCGAATGATCCACCCTAATCAGATCTTCATCTCTGATCAAAGAGAAGTGCATTCCGAACGGATTGACCCAGAATGAATCTGGTTCTACTGGGTCACGCACGGTGATGTGCCCTGCGATTCCTTCGCAGAAACCGAATTGGGCGAATATACGGAAGGCAATTGCCAGCCTGTGTTTGAGGTACGCTCGTTCCGCATACTTGTCTGTGAACTTTGGTGGTGAAGTTGATTCGTCTGCTACGAATGCTAGAGCAGGGTCTCCACTTCCGAAGGCTTTGGTCGGTTTGGCGGTCACTGGCGACGGAGGAAAGACTGCCGAGGGAGCCATTCTCGTTATTGGTTTCCAAGATGTCGATATGATCTTCTGGGGTTTAGTTGGCGATATATTGAAGGGAGGGACTAGTGATGAACAGTATCGCAAGTTATCGAATGGGTGAAAGGAAGTCGGTATCCTTTGTCGACATGATCCATCTTTCTCCACTAAGATAAGAGAAGCGCGAATTTCCACAAGGGTGTATAAACGATGCGGGGCGGAAGGCTGTCCTGATTAGTGCGTGCAGTATCCCAGCAAATACCCACATTCACTTCATCATCCTCTGAGATGCCTGTTAAGGACACCCGAATCCGGCCACTATCACGATCAATCCAGCAACACGATTGCCGACGCTCGCTATCACTTATCTTTCGATATCTTCCACGCTTCGCCAGATCCGCGCCGTCACCATCAATATCCTGCTAACATCTCTAAATTTGGATCAGGTAACTGATGAGGGACTGCGAGTTAGGGTGACGCTTCAGTCCATTCTCAGCAATGGAGTCTTATCATATCGAAATAGTTGCGCTTGAGGCCAAATTTTGTCCCATTCCCGACTTCGAGCTGCCATCGCCGTACACATTCGATTTGGTATCGTATGCGGAAACTGCTCAGGCAGATGTTCCCGCTCGAGTCAAGAATGCGACTGTTGTCATCACAACGACAATGCCGCTTGATGCAAAGGCTCTGTCGCCGGAAGTCTCGCCGAAATTACAACATATCACAGTAATGGCGTCCGGAACCGATACGATCGATCTGAAGGCATGTAAAGCACGGGGGATTACCGTGAGCAATTGTGGCGGAGCCAATACAGCGGCAGTGAGCGAGCATGCCATTGGTCTCTACTTTGCAGCTCGAAGGAAGTTCGTGGAGACTCAAAGTGCTATGCAAGCAGATGAATGGATGAAGAGAAAGACCTTGATCAGGATCTTGGAAGACCGCGATGGTAAGATGCCGTTGACTTGTGTTGACGAAGTGATGGGAATGATTGGCTACGGCGTGATTGGTAAGTATCAGCCAGCCTAAACTCAGCTGAAGTGTGCTCATTCACTTCCTTACTTCTTTCCAGGACAAAGAATAGCAGAATTAGCTCAACTACTCGGTATGAAAGTGCTGGTCGCTGAGAGGAAAGGGTCAGTTTCTTGTCGCAAAGGTCGGGTGCCGTTCGAGCAAGTGCTGCGAAAGAGCACAGTCCTCGTGGTCATCATTCCTCGGACCAGTGAGACCCTCAATCTCATTTCAACTAGAGAGCTTGATGCCATGAAACATTCAGCGGTGATTGTCAACGTTTCGCGTGGAGGAGTTGTGGATGAGGTTGCCCTTCTCAAGGCGCTCCAGGATGGCAAAATCGCAGGTGCAGGAAACGATGTCTTCTCCACGGAGCCAGCGGGAATCGAAAACAACGTTTTACTAGGGACCGGAGCGAGAAACTTAAATCTGACTTTGACGCCACACGCTGCATGGTTGTCAAACACCACAATGGAGAATCTTCAGTCGATAGCGAAGCAGAATGTAGAAGGATTTTGTCAGGGGACACCGATCAACGTTGTATGTTAGCCCAGTACCTGGGGTACGCTTTCTCCTTGAAGAAACTGAGATGACGATCAGCAATCCGTTGTGATATCAGCCTTACAATATATCATAAGTGTCCAGAAAGCCTGGACTTGTGCTGAGATTGCTCTGTCCGGTGTCAAAGTTCAGAACGTCATTTCCAAAATTGAATGAAGTACAGTCAAACGGTTCAATAAGGCCTTCCTGCCTCCTTCCCAATCGCGATTTGTCCAGTTGTGCTGGCTCAGGATATAGCAAAGCCGTCGGTTCGGCTTTCTGAGCGGGCCAAAAGTTGCCTGGCGAAATAGTATTGGCAAAGAAGATGTAGTCTAGAGTCTAGCAGCAGTCCAAGCAATCTATCGTCCACTTCGGTTATCCTGGAGATCATGATCGACGACATCATATCGTCGTGAGGTACTGCAGATGGGTTTGAAGAAGATCCAGCTGCTGGCTGAATTGCAGATGCTTCAAGATGGCCGTCCAATGATGTTTATACTTCAAGCAGAATAGCCGCTCTTTGTAAGGTGTCGAGGCAGCCACCTTGCGCGACCTCTTTCCCAGACTGGGCCATCTTGAATCCTAAGTGTCAGACTAGGTAATACCTGCGGGTCTTGTTCTGAATTGGCTTTAACGCTGAAGCCAGTACATGTTGTTTTGGACCCGAGATATTAAGAGCATACTGGCATTTGGCCATACCTTAGCTAAATGATCTTAGCCGTGCCTGATTGAAGTTGGGAATACAATACCTGAAAACTACCATTTGATCTTTCTTCGGCGGCATCGCGGACAGTTCAACACGGCGCGCGAGCAATCCATCTTGCGGTGATCTCCTGCGTGGACATCAAAGAATTCTGAGGTGACGGCAAGGTTCGCATGGCCATCTCCCGGCCGAAGTTCGCCGTCGCCCGCCATAGAAGAGTTTTGAGTCGTTATCGCTGTGGACGCGTCGGTATTCGGATGAGAATGCGGTTGCGGTGTTCGGATGGGCTTGAGGAGTCCAGCTCCGGCCCCGCCAGTTGTATAATTGCCGGATTAGGTGACTTGGGACGTGCTCCCAAAGGGTTTCTAGTCATCGAATGGTCCATTTCCATTGATCGACAATTCGTTCAATTATGATCAAAGTACAAAGTGAAATCAAAACCGTGATATCTCGGAATTCAATGTGATGTGTCCAACCACAGACAGGGATGACTCCTACGAGAGTCGCGTATCTCCGAAACCTCGCAACGAACTCCAGACGCTACTTATTCTCCGCTTTCCCGCGTCTGCCTGCTTCTTGAAGATTATTAGTATGGAGTAGCGGAATCTAGCATACTAGCAGGTTGCAATCTCGCCGCGAAGTTGCTAATATCACACTCATAAGTCAGCTTCCATCTCCGATAAGACTTCTGATTCTAGTGTATTCATCAAGCCATTCATCCATCATGGAGATCATAACTCAAACAGAAGTCACTGTATCAGGCACTACAGCATTGTCACCAAAATACGCGGCTCTGAGGATCAACGCCGAGCGAATCAACGCTTTGGTTCATGAGTCGTGCACTTGGGGGAATACGCCAGATGGCGGCATGAGTATGATCTTCCTGTAGGCACTGCGGTACTGGCACTAACGTATATTCTCAGACCGACTGACCTGCAATGACGATGACAAATCCGTGAGAGACTGGTTCATCTTAGAAACTGCGAAGTACGGATGCCATCATAAAATCGATCAGATGGGAAATATCTTCGCAATCCGGCCTGGGCAAAATAACAGTCTTCCTCCAATTGGACTTGGGTCTCATCTCGACACTCAGCCTACAGGAGGAAGATACGATGGAATTTTGGGTGTCATCTCAGGTCTCGAGGTCCTGAAAACGATTCACGAGAACAACATCACAACATACGCACCACTTGCAATCGTCGATTGGACCAACGAAGAAGGAGCGAGGTTTCCTCCTGCTATGTTGTGCTCGGGTGTTTGGGGCGGAGCTTTCACCGTAGACTGGGCCCAAGCAAGAGCAGATCCAGCAGGGAAGACATTGGGACAGGAACTGGAACGCATCGGGTACAAAGGGGACGTACCATGCAGTTTCGAAGCAAATCCTCTGCTTGCGCACTTCGAACTCCACATCGAACAGGGACCGATCTTAGATCGCGCTGAGGAGCCAGTCGCCGTTGTCAAAGGTGTCCAATCAATGAAATGGTACAACATTGAGATCAAAGGACGCGAGGCCCATACTGGAACCACTCCTATGGACGCTCGAGCCGATGCTCTACTCGGTGCCGCCAAGATGATCGTCGAAGTAAATCGTTTCGTGACCAAAGGAGAGGTTGCTGAACGTGGCGGCCTCGCTACCATCGCAGTCATCAACTCCATGCCTCAAAGCATCAACACGATCTCAGGAAGCGTGCAACTCGGCCTCGATGTCCGAGCACCATCAAATAGCGACGTTGAACTCATAGATCAACTGTGTCGGAAACGTTTCGCCGAGATATGCGATGAAGATGGTTTGACCATGAAAATCGACGATTTCTGGACATCCCCGGCTGTCAATTTCGATCCTACTATGGTCGGTTGTGTCAGGGACTCGATCAAAGAGCTAGGTTGCAGCATGGAGCTAGTGAGTGGAGCTGGTCACGACAGTGTTTATACCAGCAGAAAAGTACCGACTGCTATGGTTTTTGTGCGTTGTAAGGACGGAGTGAGCCATCACCCTGCAGAGTATACGAGACCGGAGGATTGTGCCACGGGAGCACAGGTGCTTCTGAGCGCATATTTGCGGTATGATGAACATGTTCGCAGGTCGACAGCAAAGTTATGAGACGTGACTTATAAATAACAAATTCGTTGGCAATGATGTCGAGCATGCATTTCGATTGATATCTCTCCCTTTTTCGTTCCAGATCTTGTCGAGATGCAATCCAAAAATTACCCAGTGGCGACTAGATTTGTCCAAGGCTTTGGATGACAGAACTGATTTACTCAGAATTTTTACTCTACCAAAGCCTTGTCATGAACCAAATCAAAGAAAGCCGCAAAAGCATCTTATCAAATCATAGCAATGTTGTTGACGCTACCGTGTCACTGGCAGTAAACAAAAGGTAGCCCTCCACGTGACTTCTCTGCAAATATAGCAAGATCACCACCTGCACATGTCTTTACAGCCTGATACCATAGGCTCTAAATTTCGCAGAACCTACATCACAGACATCTGGTCGCGGCTGAGCTCCGTGCAGGTCAGTCATTTCCACATTGTTCCAAGACCAGAATCATCCTTGCATGGAGAAGAGGTATCTCATCCTATCAGTGGGAGAATTAACGCGGGCAATTGGTCACGTCCGTGCCACAACGCCGCCTCACCAAAAACTGGTGATAAAGTGTATTTACAGCGACACCACACCCTTGGTAGTTGAGGTAATGACTTGATTTTAAAAGTGGTGATACTTTATAGCTTAGTATTATAGTTTATGTATAAAAATTAAGGCTATCCGTACTTAATATTTCGTTATTTACCCTCCTATTATACGGTAATCCTATAGCCTCTTTATATACCTATTAAATAGTCCTTAAATCTACTTTTAACTTACTTCCTTATACTATATCTAAGTAAACCTATCTATAGCCTCTGCCCTAGTATTATAACGCTTCTTATAGAATCTCCGCTTTACGGGATTAGCTATAGTCTCCGTAATACTAAAGTCTAGTAAATCTAGAGGAGCCTTAATTACCTCGAGGCTATTATTCTAATACTATACCCTTACCGCCTTACTCGTATAAGCTAAATCTATATCGTAATATAGAGTAAGACCTTTCTCCTTTAGTTTAGGTGCTAAATAAGTAAGGATCTACTTAATATAGACGTTTAAAGTTATCTTTCCTACGTTATTCTTTACGAAATAGAAGATTATCTTGCGGTAATTATAGCTAATAGCTACGAAGACGTAAAGTATCTCTATCGTACGTAACTTCTTTACTACCTAGCGGTTATCCTTAGTAGTCTATACCTTCTACTAGGTATTCTTCTTTATATAGCGATACTTAGGTCCTCGTCTTCGCTTAATCCTTATAGTATTTTAAGGCCCTATACCTTTATAGAATTTATCGATAAAAACCACGTCTCTCTAGTAGTAGGAATAAAGTTTTTCGCCGTTAGATTAGTCCACCTTTACGCCTAGGAATCGGTCATAGAATTTAAGGCGGTAGGCTATTATTAACGGCTTTATTTTATTCTCTTTGTAAGCTATAGTAGTAATAATATCCTCGTCTCTTTTTATAGCCCTAGCTATTATCTATAGCTTAACTTCCTCGTAATAAGTAAACTGCTTAAACTGATTCTAGTATATAGTCTTTAGTAACTTAATATTAGCTTTCTCCGTAAGAGTCTACTATAGAGCGCTCCTCTCTTTAAGTAATAGTTTATCCTCTAGCTAGTTAAGAAAATCTCCTAAAGCGGTAGTTATAGACCTCGTAAGAGCTCCCTTTCTTCCCCTAGTATTAGGTCTACTATTAGGGCGGTTATAAAACGTCCTAACTATGCTAGAATCGCTATTTAAAACCCGGGTTTAGTCTTACCGTAAGAGGCCCGTAAGCTTCTTCTTTATCTACTAATTAATAACTAGATCCTCCTCTTATTTAAGCTCCTTAAGGATCCAAATCCCTAACCTTTAAGGTGTCTTAATATACGCTTAAAACTATATCTTCCGGAGGTCTAGTAGTGGTGTATAATGACGAGGTTTAAGATAGTTTTTACGATTTCTTACGACTTTCTTACGGACTCCTATAATAACGGAATTTAACTAGCTTTTTAATACAAGGTTACTACAAAAATTGGGTGTGTTGATGTATTGTTTTGCTAAGGTAGTTCTGTTTACTTCGGGAAACCGTGGAGATCCGGCGCATTGACCAATTGCCCGCGTTAATTCTCCCCCTGATAGCTCATCATTCTGCGAGCTTTGGCAAGGATTTGATGTGTTTGAGCAGCAAAAGCTTTAGCGAATCTCAGAAGTATGATTCAATGCACGGATATGCCGTGATTGGGCAATAGAATAAATCCACAAGGCGAGGATAAACGTTCAACTGTTCCCCTGCAATCATAATTCAGGACGGATATGGGCAAAAAGGGAGGTTACTCTGAAGCAGAAAGATCGATCGAAGCGGAAAGATCGAGTATTTGAGAAGCCGAAGGTGAAGAAATGCCACCATTACTTCAAGCACAAAAGTGCTCTTTCTCCAAACTCTCTTTCTACACTACCTTCGTCCTTGAGCATGGCATGAAGCCATCTTTTAACGCCTTCGACTTCCCTGGCGCCAAACTTTACAAGCACGAAGCCACGGATATTCGAAGCCGTCCAAAGAAGATCGTCTTTGACCTCTTGTCTTTGCCGCCTGGCTCTTCTAGATTGTATTGATTTCCGTGTAGCTTCTACCTCACTCGTTTGCAGCTCGTCTCTTTCAGAGTCCGACTCCGAGTCTTCAGTGTGCCATTGCTTTGCGCCTATTCGTAGCAGAGCTTTGAATTCGTCCATGAAGTATGTGGACAAGCTCGACAATGCTGAGCCATAAAGGATCAAGGTGCCAAAGACTCCCAGTTTGTCTAGTCTTGAAGCGAAACCTGGTGGTGTCGCAGTATTGGCCGACGCCGAATCTTCAAGGATAACATTGTCCCGAAGCAGTAATCTCTTCTTTTTGGCTGAGTTGTCCTGTATTGCAGCGGGTATCAAATATACCTCATTCCTGCTGCCATACTTCCAGATGCGCCAATTCTCTCCTCGGGCCGCGCGACCTTGTGATACCCAGTCCAGTACACACAGACTTGCACTTGCGCCACCGCTCGAGGGTTGTACAATATTGTAGATCTGTTCCTGCGCAAAACAACTGCCTTCAAATGGCTGCACTGGGTCTGGGAGATAGCATAATGCTGAGTCTGGTTCCAAGTCCACTATCAAACTCTGTTTACTGATAGTATTCACGCTAGGGCTTTTGAAGATCTTGGTTGAGCCCTGAGTAAGAAGGATCAGTCGTGTCGAGGGAGCCAATCGAATGGTCAAATTGATAGCATCGCCAGCTACGAGACCGCCGCCATATGTGAGGAGGTAAATTGTGTGGATAAGGGTTTCGAGACCCTCCGACGAAGATATCGAGGAGAGAACATGTGGGAGAGGTGTGGGTGCTATGAGCTTGAGCGGGTATTGGTACGAGCACGTTTGCAGACGGGGAGTCGAGGGAGGGAGGAGGGAGATGATTATGGAGCCGTATCCAGGCTTGGAGGTCGACTTGTTGAAAGGACTGGACATTTCATGGCTGTATCGTAGGTCAGTGTATTGTCCATTGATTGACTTTCTTGGTATGTACGAGTATGCTCGATGTTCGAGTAACGGGAGGTGGGGGGACTTGGTCCGTTTTTGGAAATGTTTCTGAACGCGCCTGTCGAGGTCAGACTCCAACATCTCTCCTGCGCCATACAAAACACCATCCGAGCATTGTTTCCCTACAACACGCGCAACATTGGGCGACAGTAGTGTTATACCTACAACACGCATCTCGCAAGTTTCCGCGGGTTCAGTCTTGTGCGCCGCCAATTCGCGCATTGCTACGCGTCCATTCTCCACCAAACTCCACGACGCGACGAATTCCATTGATTCCAACATACTCCCATGTAAATGCCCGCCCGAAATTCAAGCATGGAATTGTCTTCTCCAGATCCAGAGTCCACCGGCGCGTCAAGGCGACGGTCTGGTCGCGTCTCCCACAAACCCAAAGTCTTGTCGCCGTCATCCGCGACTGGCAGCAAGCGAAAACGCGGGGATGTTGACACCGATGTTGATATGGAAGATGATCTTGAAGAAGACGAGGAAGAGGAAGACAGTGAAGAAAGTGAGGGTGAGCCAGATCCAGA
This sequence comes from Venturia effusa, assembly GCA_007735645.1. Taxonomy (NCBI): domain Eukaryota; kingdom Fungi; phylum Ascomycota; class Dothideomycetes; order Venturiales; family Venturiaceae; genus Venturia; species Venturia effusa. The sequence goes on along the minus strand of CP042201.1, from coordinate 696,913 downwards.
AGAGCTGAAGGAGCGAAGGAAGAACGCAAGGAAACAGAAGAAAGCCGCGCCTAAGAAGTCTGCTGCTGCGAAACCTGCTACGAAAAAAGCAAAGCAAACGAACGGCGACACAGTGAGTCTCGCTATCAGGCCAGCTAAGCCAAAGGCTCCCAGGAAGAAGCCGCAACACCAGACGGCGGACGCCGAAGCTGTTGGTGGTTTATATGGTGAGTCGCAATCTGTGCTCAGAACGAGACAAATCCACTGACTAGTGGATAGCTGAGGTCTTTGGAAAGGGGCAGTCTCTGGACGACGCAGCTGCTGCATGGCTAGCCAGATTCAAAAGCAGCGAGTCCGAGGCCATGGCTGATCTATTCAACTTCACTCTCAAGTGTGCTGGATGCGATCAAAAGGTCAACGCAGCGGATGTCGAGGATCCAGACGAGTTCACCAATAAGATCGCGGACATACAGGAAGCCCTTGGAGCAGTCATTGACTATCCACTAATCTCAAAAGGCAAGGGATCGAACGCGTTTCGAGACAGTTATACTGGCATATTTGCGTCCCTGATGGCAACTATGGCCAAGACAGGGTTGCTATTTTCAAATGAAGCGTTCAATGAGGTTCTGAATGCTTGGCTGAGTACAATGGCGTCCTCTGGCAACCGGCCTTTACGGCACACAGCTACCACCGCTTCACTTTCAGTAATTTCCGCCCTCTGTAGAATCGGACACGACAGCCTCGAAGCTTCCTCCAAGACAATACGCCAGACAGAAGGCGAAAAGAAAAAGGCTCGGGTCAACAAGGAGCGTGTTGCAGAACTTGAGAAGAAAGTCACAGCGGCTCAAGAGCAAAAGGAAGCAATCGACGAGATCATCACAATTTGGTTCGACACAGTTTTTGTCCATCGGTATCGTGATGTCGATCCGAAAATTCGCGATGAGGCTATTCGAGCACTGGGAGACTGGATCATCCTCTATCCCGATCATTTCTTTGAGGGGCAATTCTTGCGGTACATGGGATGGGTGCTCTCGGATACCAACAAAGATACTCGGCATGAAGTCTTACGAGCGCTGATGAAATTGTACAGAATGCCGGAGAAGCTCAGCGGTCTTCGCACATTCACAGAGCGCTTCCGATCACGTATCATCGAGATGGCCGGCCAGGATAGTGATTTGGCTGTGCGAGCAGATGCAGTACAGCTTGTCGATTTGCTTCGAGAAGCGGGATTCCTTGAACCCGACGATCTTGACACCATCGGACGAATGATCTTTGACTCGGAAGCCAAAGTTCGCAAATCTGTTGTCAGCTTCTTCACTGAAAACATCAACGAGCTGTATCGCTCAAAGATCGAAGATTTGGGTGGCGAGGAAGCCCTGGAAGAAGCGCTGCCAAACGTGGACACAGACGACGACTTTGACGTCCCCAAGCTAGATTGGATTAAGTTGAAGTGTCTGGCCGAGACTCTGCGGGTTTATGACGCTGTTGACGAAATTGAGCCCGATGATGTTCAAATACTGCATCGTGTTGGTGCGCCGGATAGCTACATATTGGTTCCTCAGCGTCTCGAATCTCGTTTCTCCCTTGCTGCCGAAGCCTTGTACGACAAACTGCCGGAGATACACGAGTGGGAGGTGCTGTCTGGATACCTCTTATACGATCATTCACAAACACCGGATGGAGACGTGAACGGCGCCAGCTCCGACGTTGCTTTCAAACAATCTTTCAAGATCGATGAACGGGAAGAAATCTTATTACTGGAAGTGCTGAATTCATCTGTAAAGCTCAAGCTCAAGTCCACTGTCGATGCAAGCTCGGAGAAAAAGAAGAAGCTTACCAAGGCACAAAAAGCAGAGGCAGATGATCTGAAGGAGACTGCTGCGCGCCATCTCGCTCAGCTCATTCCGCGACTGCTAAACAAGTTCGGCGCCATACCGGACGCCGCTTCAGCCGTTCTTCGACTCCAGCACGTTCTCAATCTCGAGATCTTTCAAGAGCTACGGCAAGACCTCACAGCTTACTCGGCTCTGTTGGACGACATCAAGAAGCAATTTTCTTCACATGGACAGCCTGAGGTCTTACAAGAGGCATCTGCTGCATTGCTACATGCCAAGAGCTACGAGGATCTAGAAGAGGTTACGGAAGGGAAACTTAGCGAGCTCTGGGACGATACAGTTAACACTTTCCACGCACTATGCAAGGGCCGTGATCTCACTACTCGCGGGAATCTGGCTGAAGAGATTCTGATGGGCCTCGAGAACTCAGTCCTTCGAATCGCCAATCTGTCCGTCATATCAGACCCTCGTGATTACCTCGATACACCTCCTGTCATCACGCAAAAGACCAAGTCTCAAGGCAAACAGTCTGCTTCGCAAACGGCACAAGACTCGGCGATTCTGAATCTCATCTCTATAATATCTCGAGGGATACCAAATCCTGATCTGCCCGACGAGGATACCGATGCCCAAGAGAACAGTCTTGTACTCCAAGCTACGGTTGCTGTCAATTATTACTTCATGTGGCAGGTTTTATCCATCAAAAAATTGGTCGAGGCTAGCGGTCGCGTGCCATTCGCAACTTTGTCAGATGTGGCCGAAAAGCGCGATCTATATGTACGAGCACTGACAGAAGTCTTGCCCACAAGGAAGGGTGCCGATGAGTTGAGGCTCGCTTTGGCAGGATACTTGATTGACCTGTACTGTATGTTTGGTGGTCTCTTCACGCTGCGTCCCAAAGCCGGCGCCAAAAATCCACCAGCCAACACTCAAGGCGACGGCGTTGATGACGATCCGGACACCTACAAAACCCTTGCCATGGAAATCCCTCGGGATGCACAACTCCTTTTGTTGCAGATTCTCAGCGCCACGGAAAGACAGTATGCCAAGCGAATAAAAAAGAAATTGGAAGAAGATGTCGAGGACGATCCAGTCACAGACGAGGAGCCGGAGGAGTCCGACAATGAAGATGAGGCCGAGGAGGGTGATGAGCAGAAACTCACCGCCACCCTTCTCGCTGAGAAACGGCTTTGCGAGTTCACTGGAAAACTTATCCTGGGCATCTGGGGAGGTTGGCTTGATGGGAAGGTTGAAGGTGCATTTCAAACTGAGGAAGACGCTGAAGCATCCGAGGCCGATGATGAAGATAAATCCAAAAAGAGGAGAAGCAGGAAGAGCAAAGGGAAGAAGGTAGGCGCTGTGGAGTGGAGAATCAAAAAGAATGCGAAACATCTCGGGCCGAATTACAAGGGGTTGATTGACAATTTTGAAGCTAATCGATCTGGCGCGCCGAAGAAATCGAGGGCGAAAGCGAGGCCAAAGACCGCGAAAACACAGGCGCTGGCGGATGCGGCTGGACCTTCGGATTCTGCCAGGGAGAAGGCTGGCAAGTTTAAGTCTGCCGCTGTTGTCATTGAGGATGATGATGATGAGGATGAAGATATGAGTGATGAGATTGAGGATCCGGATGAGGATGAAGTCAGAGCTGCGAGGGAGAATGAGGACGCAGAGGCTGAGGCGAGGAGGGAGGCGGAGGCGGCTGATGAGGTGGTTGATGAGGCGGAAAGTATCATGGGCGATTGATTTGATGGCGTGTAATATGTATTACCTTGTTCGAGTCACTGTGGCTGGCGGAGCGTTCAAGCCTTCGATGCTATGGTTCTGTGATTTAATGGAATGATATCGATGCCCGTCTTTTGCTAGGCTTTATTGAGGCGATGATACTGTGTATGTGTTTCTAGTCTATCAACACTGCGAGCCACCTACGTCAACTCTCAACAGATTCTCGAGACGAGAGGGACTCGAGGCCTAATTGTATCCACCGGTACATACTTTGGTACTGCGAGTGTATTTATTCCTTGTTTGTAATGAAGCTGGAGTCGAGTTATGGCCCGGATCCTCTGCAGTAATCCACAGCACACCCGCTGCTCTCGCGTCAATTCTAATACCCTCAACATTGTTCTCTCGTAGCAATATCGATCTCGAAGCGGTTGGTTTTTCGTCGCTATGGTAGTGGTGGTGGTAGTGGTAATGTGGTTAGTGTGGCTTTGCTGTGGCGCTCCTTTGGAGGTGGTGGTGTGCTATGATTGGTTAAATAAGATCAAGCCACGAGTGCATCGCGCTAGTATGCCACAGCCACACCCCATCAAAAATCCACGAAAACAGAGCGTCTGATTTACCTATGACATGGAGATCTTCCACCAATCCACGCATTTCCCATTTCATCCACTCACCGACCCAGCTTCGATCATCCTGTCCCGCTTCCTCGACATTTCCTAATAGAGTTGTGAATGAAGTCAAATTCTTCCATTACAGGACATCGTCTCTATCGAATATGGCTGGAACACCGAGGAAGGATACGGACGCGCCATGTCCGCCCCACTGTCGTTCATCAAATGTTACTATATTGGGTTCTCCGATTTAAAATTAAAGAATGTTCGATTTGGCAACATCGAGACTCCAAAGTTCGAGGCTTGGAACCCCAAACTTCCAAATCACCATGAAGCTGTGCTGGCTCGCGATATCTGCCTCCGCCGTGGCTTCGGCATCGGCCTTGTTTGAAAATGTGTCAAGCACAGCCAGCCCGGCTTACAAGAATGCAGCAACTCCTATAGAGGAGCGGATTCGGGACCTCATGTCTCGAATGACAATAGCAGACAAAGCGGCACAACTGATCCAAGGGGACTTCTTGAAATGGATCAACTATACGACAAACGCCTTCGATAGTGCAGGCCTAGTCCAGGAAATGAAGACGAAAGCGGGCCAATTCTATGTCGGATATGCTCTGCCTGCAGATTGGATCTCTGGAGGAACCAAACGAGCGCAGGACTACCTCGTGTCAAATACAACTTTGGGAATCCCAGCTTTTGTTCAGTCGGAAGGCATTCACGGATTCCTGATCGCCAATGCGACCATTTTCAATTCACCGATTGGATACGCTTGCTCATTCAATCCTGGCCTTATCCAGAAGATGGCTGGAATCATTGCAAAGGAATCTCTTGCTGTTGGAGTCAATCAGATCTTTGGACCACTTGCAGACCTCGCGAGAGAGCTACGCTTTGGACGAGTGGAAGAGACCTTTGGCGAGGACCCCTTTCTCGCGGGTGAGATGGCATACAGCTATGTAAAGGGACTTCAGGCCAACAATGTCTCTGCTATGGTCAAACACTTTGCCGGCTTTTCTGCCCCTGAACAAGGTATTTCTAGCCGCATGTTACTCACACTTTTCAAGCTGACTGTCAAGGGCTCAACACTGGGCCTGTCCACGGAGGAGAACGTGAGTTACGATCGACTTGGCTCCCGCCGTTCAAACGCGCTATCGTCGATGCTGGAGCTTACAGTATCATGTCTGCTTATCATGCATATGACGGAGTTCCAGCAGTAGCAGATCACCACACGCTGACTGATGTAGGCCGGAATGGATTCTTCTGATGTTATGAATAACGTTGACATTCTTTCCAGATATTGAGAGGAGAATGGGACTATCAATACTTTGTTTCGTCCGATGCTGGAGCCACAGACCGCTTGTGCGATACTTTCAAGATGTGCAGAGGAAAGCCAGACTTAGACATGGAAGCTATTACCATGCTTGTTTTACCCGCTGGTAACGATGTGGAAATGGGAGGTGGCTCATACTCATTCAAGCTGATCCCTCAGTTGGTGGAAGCAGGACGTCTCAGTGTCGATGTCGTCGACAAGGCAGTCTCCCGCGTCCTCAGGGCTAAATTCGCTGCGGGACTGTTTGAACAGCCCTATCGTGGGGTTGCTGCTAGCGAGCTTCCGAAGCACTTGCATACCCCTGAAGCGGTCAAGCTGGCGCAGCAACTTGATGCCGAATCTATAGTCTTGTTGGAGAATCGCAATAATGTCCTTCCACTGAAGAAGACTGCTAATGTTGCTGTCATTGGTCCGATGGCTGACTTTATGAATGTGAGTCCAATTGTTGCCCGATATCTTTCAGTATTAACAATACTTATCTCTATAGTATGGAGACTATGTTGTGTACCAATCCTCTCTTCGCGGAGTGACTCCGCTCCAAGCAATCCGGAACATGTCAACAGGTCGCGTGACATACGCGAAGGGTTGTGAAAGGTGGTCGACCGACGAATCTGGAATCAACGAGGCGGTTAACGCTGCGCAAGGCTCAGACGTAGCCATTGTCGTCGTCGGTACTTGGTCAAGAGGTACTGCTTGCATACTTCCCCCATCATTCACTCCCACTCACATGAACTAGATCAGAACGAACTATGGGCCGGCCTAAACGCAACAACAGGAGAACACGTCGACGTCTCAACGCTAAATCTCTACGGCGCCATGCCCGCACTCGTCAAAGCCATAATTCAAACAGGCAAACCAACAATCGTAGTCTACTCCTCGGGCAAACCAATAACCGAACCATGGATATCTCGCCACGCCTCCGCACTGGTGCAGCAATTCTACCCATCCGAACAAGGAGGGAATGCTCTCGCCTCAATCCTCTACGGCGACGTCAATCCATCCGGTAAATTGTCCGTCTCCTTCCCACATGATGTTGGCACCCTACCCGTCTTCTACGACTACCTCAATTCAGGACGCTCGGTCGACCCAGCAGAAATCGATGCAAACGGGACAGTCACGAAATTCGGACATCAGTATGTCACTGGAACGCCAGAACCTATATATGAATTCGGCTATGGGAAATCCTACACCACATTCTCGTACACCAACGTCTCTCTCTCGTCCTACAGCGCGAAATCCACAGGCAACGAGTCCATAACAGCCACGGTTCGTGTCACAAATACTGGTTCGATGGATGGAGCGGAGGTCGTGCAACTCTATGTCCAAGATCTGATCGCGAGTGTGGTCGTTCCTAACAAGTCATTAAAGGGATTCCAGAAAGTGTTCGTCAAAAAGGGAGAAAGCGTCGATGTTAACATCGTTGTTAAGATCCAGGACCTAGGATTATGGGATGCAAGAATGAAGTATGTGGTTGAGCCGGGGGCTTTTGTGTTCTGGATCGGTACCAGTAGCAAAGATATGAAGTCCAGCGCGACGTTAGTCGTGCGATGAGCTTTGTTGCCCTGGATTCACACAGATCCATGTAAACCTTGCAGACGAAGAGAGTGTTTAGATACTTGCTCGAACTACTTAATTGCTGGACGAAGAATACTCCTTGTGACCATATCCTGTCACTTTGAACCATTTCCCACGCTCGCTGGATTTTTCCAATCCCACCGCACCCCCTAAACAAGTGAACGTTCAACCCGTGCCAAAGTCGTTTCATATTGTCCTCAAGACACATCGAAAGCACAGCGAATGATCCGTCCAAACGCCGTCTATCCGCTTTGTCCAGCCGAGGGCGTAGAAAACCAACACCTCCATCGAATCTGTCCCGTCAACCACTGCGCAACCTGAAGCGTCAAGATCTCCGTATCCCGGACCGGTGGGAACCCAGGATTCATTCTGATCCACCCTTTGAATTGGCCCCAGGTATGAATATGGCCCGGTACTGGACGAATGGTGTTGTAGAAAACCTCCCTCTCGTATGAGAGGGCATCGAGCTGAGAGATGAAAGGAGGGCTCAGAGTGAAGGTCACCGTCTGAATAAACTGAGTTGGGCCGAAACCATAAGACTGTGCGTGTGTTTGCATATGAAGGATATTTTGCCATGATATGACCTGTTGATTTTGTTGTTGTGGTTGAGCGAGAGCAGTACTTGTAGTCGACGGCAGCTGAGGCCGTGGGCCAAGCCGCGCCAGTTCAGCTCCAAGCCCAATGTTGAGTAACTGGACGGTGACGCGCGCGTAAGGAGAAATTCTTTGAGCATACTCCTGTATGAGATCCTGCCTTGCCTTCTTCCAACCCTGGAGATCAAGCTCGTACTGTCGCTTAATGCCCGCTTCTCTATGCAATGCCTTCAGTAAGAGCGGCAGCTGTTGACGCAGCCATTGCGCCTCTGCCCAGTCGATGTCATCGGTGAATTCTGGCAATGTCTCGCGAAGGAGCGAGGCCCGCGCCTTGATTCTTCTGGTCTGCTTATTGTGGTCTCTATGATACGCGGGACCGGTGGGTCTGTGGACATCGTGACACCGGAGAAATATCGCTTGTCGTATCTCTGCGGGTGACTGGTGTAGCTGTTGTCTCAACTTTTCGAATGGTTCGATTCTAGCTGGACGTGCCGTCTCTGAGCTTGGAGTGGAGTGGTCTGTCTCTAAAGAGCGCGCCATTGTATAGCGTCGTTGCCGTGTGACGATGTTGATGAACTGCGAGAGGCATCAGCAAATGATATAGATAGGCAAAGTTTCCGTGAGGGATTTTACCAGTCTTTGATGATAGAATGTTGAGGACGATTGATGCTGGCGCTGGCGCTGTGGTTGTGTCGGTGGAAGTAGTTCACATCGCTGTGTGAGTTATTACTCCAACTCTCGGTCGAGGCTTCCTTCCGCATTTGACAGCTAAAATACACAAACTCACTCTTTTCAACTTAAGGTAGTTGTCAATAATAACGCCCTCACCATCAATGAGTTGTTGGTTATCGTAGTCATCTTCCTCTAGGCTAGATTTCGGAGTACTGTTGGTTGACAGAAATGCCTTATCTTCACGTCGCAAAGCCTTCATCTCCTCGAGGACCACATCTATATCGGCGGAGATAATCTTCTCGTCCATTGCGATGTCAGCAGTATGCTCATCGTGTGGAGTGTGTGACTTGTCTTTACTGCATTCAATGAAGCAAATTGCGTTCAAAGCCGAAGTAGAATCAGTAGTTTCCAAGAGTGTCTATCATGGCACGCCGCATTCAACACCAGAAAGACAACATATACAGACTTTTAGCCCGGATCAGAGGACCCATGATACTCTTATGGATCTGACGGACATCGTTGGCCAGAATCCGGACAGATCTGGACCTTATTTAGAGAGAGTGCTCTCCAAATGGACCTGGCCGGCCTGCTGGATTTGTCTGTCTGTCCATATGTTTGTCCAAGCTATTTACATGACTGCTCGAAAGTGCGAGCAAAGGAGGGAGCGTCGGTCTTGATCTCATGCCTGGTTTGCGATTGTGCCGCTGCTAGCAATGGTCAATATGCCTGTAACATCACTTTCAAGCTGAGGCCTTACCTTGTTCCAGTTGCGCGATATGGTGGCGTTGATACTCAGTGGTGTGGTGTCTTGATCGGTCGAGAGAATGACCTGGAATAGCACTACTACTCACTTACTACTCGTATCAAGCATCTTTCTGAGCGTCACATGATCGTGTACTGCCGAAAAAATTCTCTGCTGGCCATTGATCTAAATTCTGTTGATGTGGTATGAAAATGTGTGAAAGCCCATGTAGACAAACGTGAGGCGCATGTTGATGCTCGGTGACAGGTCCCAATCGGCTGAAAGAACTATCACCACTGGAGCACACACCAGCACCATGCACTCTTTTGTCCTTTCTACACCGAATATGCCACAGGGTATAAGAGTACCGGAATTCCCACACGAGATAGATATTGGTGGAGTTTGGAGGTCTGCAAGGTGGAATGGCCATAAATTGATCGCCATCGGTGTTCCGGTTGATGTGATCATGGTTGAACTTTGATCTCGCCACTGAAGGACACTCAGCGCCTGACACACCTTGGGACCACAGCAGATATTAAGGTCTACCATTCCAACACCTTTGCAAATTTGAGCTTGCAACTGCGTGTGCCTCACGTGCTTTCATGGCGTTGGAAAGGCTTTTGGCGATCCATATTTGACAACCATCTTAATAGTGCGCTAACAGTGTTGAGGATCAGTTCATTCTGTCCAGCCCAGACTGACAACGATTGCCATCCAGGACCATGTGTTCGATCCGAAAAGCATGTAGTGCAGTAATCGACCTTCCGGTTGTCATGGTGCATATCCTCCTCACACGCTTCGAATCTTGCTATCGAATGGCAGCTCATTGGCTCGAGATCTTGATGACTGACTTGCCGACCAATTTCAGTGCCGTTCAAGTCGCAGACTGAGATAATCGTAAACGGCGCATGAAGGCACCCTGATTTAATAATAAATGTCTTCCCTGGTCAAGGAATGCTACTGGATTCGGAAAACTGTGTCGTTGATTATACTTGCACACGAATCGCTACCTCTAATGCTGTTCCCGTATCTACACATCTAATCATTTCAAAGCTTTATTCCTCGTCACCGCCGAATTCCGCGATTCCTGCTTTTGAGTTGAGATACTCATTTCTGGCCAATGTCAGTCCATGTCTAATAGCAAGTGGCTTCCTAGCATATCTCGAGCGAGATGTCATACCTCTCAGTGGCCCACCTCATGGTCGCGTATCCAATGAGCATCGGTGGCAACCAGAAGAAGATCTGGTTCTTCGTGCGTCGGAAAGTGTTGAAAACGGCGTTGTAAGCGGCACCGGCGAGTGGTCTTTGACGGTTGGGAGAGAGGCCGTAGGTGATGACACCTTTTTGTGGTGGAGAGCCTATTGCTCGGTCAGTCGGGTGATGGTTGCGGGAGGTTTCGGGCGGAATCGTTGTCTCGACAAAGAGGGTGGGAGAGTAGTAGTCAAGCTCAGAAGCTTGGAAACAGGAATTGTGTACCTAGACTGCCCCACCATCCCATATATCTGCACCGTGTTAGCCATTACTCTCGAGTGCACGGAAAGAGAGGTTGTGATCGCATTGTTGTGTGCGCCTAGGAGGTCAACGTACTGTCCAGGAAGCTTTTCGCCGCCGCCACCCATTGTGAATGCAGATTCGATGGATCGTAGATTGATTGAGTGGTAGAAAGGTGTTGTTGGATTGCCGTTGGGGGCAGGATGGCTATGGAATCGTGAACTTGTCTGTCGGGCAATTGTTTGCCAAATCGCCGAAGCTAGCATCTCCCCATATTCTTCCATCAAAGCATCATACTCTTTCAGGACGAGGTTAAAGTACCAGCGCGACCCAAGCAAACATTCACCAAGGTCTCACCATGGCCGCCGCTCTCAACTCCATCTATAAGTGGGCTGTGCCCGCTGCTATTGGCATCAGCGCCGTCCAGGCCTCGATGTACGATGTCAAAGGCGGTACCAGAGCTGTCATCTTTGACAGACTTTCTGGAGTCAAGGAGGATATCAAGAACGAAGGCACACATTTTCTGATCCCATGGATCCAAAGAAGCATTATCTACGACGTTCGAACGAAGCCACGCAATATCTCGACGACAACTGGAAGTAAGGATTTGCAGATGGTTAGCTTGACATTGAGGGTCTTACATAGGCCGGAGGTTAAGATGCTGCCAAAGATCTATCAGGTATGGCAAGGGCTTGAAAGGAGCATCCGCAGATTGTGTTGGCCAGACTAACAAATCCACAGCAACTTGGCCAAGATTACGACGAGCGAGTCCTCCCATCCATTGGCAACGAAGTCCTCAAGTCCATTGTCGCCCAATTCGATGCCGCGGAACTTATCACCCAGCGTGAGGCTGTCAGCAACCGCATTCGTGCCGATCTTCTCAAGCGTGCCCAAGAATTTAACATCCAGCTGGAGGATGTCTCCATTACCCATATGACATTCGGGAAAGAGTTCACCAAGGCCGTTGAGCAGAAGCAGATTGCGCAGCAGGAAGCCGAGCGTGCGCGGTTTATCGTCGAGAAGGCAGAGCAAGAGAGACAGGCAAATGTCATCCGTGCTGAAGGAGAAGCAGAGGCTGCAGACACGATTTCAAAGGCGGTGGCTAAGAGTGGTGATGGCTTGATCATGATCCGAAGAATCGAGACACAGAAGGACATTGCACAAATGATGGCCAACAATCCCAATGTTACGTATCTCCCAGGCGGTGGAGCCGGAGGTGCTGGAGATGGTAAGAGCGGAGGTAATTTCTTGTTGGGTCTAAGATGATTCGTGTATGAATAAGAATTGTACTTGACTGAATTTTCGGCGTTTGAAGGCGGAGATTTGGTATCGCGTGAAAGCGGCTCAAAATACCTGTGTAAGCTTCGGTTACAATGCATTTCTCCTCTTCAATGAGTTTCTCGACGACGGCGGCTCGATAATAAAGCGTCCCGTATTTACCCCTCTTCAGTTGATTCAAGTCTAGGCGACCGATCAAAGAGCAGGGTTTGGCAGGAGACAGAGCAAGATTATATCCGTCATCTCGGCATGCCTCAACGCCTCCTTCCGAGCTGACATGACTCAAGACAACATAGGTATAAAATCTCATCTGCGCAACTGGAGAGAAAGGAATCAGCATCAGGATTACATCTACAGCCTTGGAGATTGACTGAAATGGATGCGACCCACGAGAACCAGACCGACATGATTCGCCATGACAGTCATGAGAAAAAGAAGTCTTCCAGTAGTTCTGTAGCGCCAGGAACAAGGTAGTCAATCACCCAAATTGTCAAGCTCACCGTCAATCCAGGATTTCAACCAATGTCACGAACCGTCGCGTTAAGATGGAGCTTCACATACGACTAACTCTATGCTTTCCAACAATATATGGCTCGCGAATCACAAGCCGGTATAGTCAAGAAAACTTGAGGGTCATCACATCTATCGCCGTCATGATCATATCCGCGATCGCCTCCGAGAAGTCCGCTTGCTGTGTCAAGCGACTCGACGAATTTGAGCGCTCGTCTCGCCTCACACTTTATCTTGTGCGCTCCTTTTCAGGAAGACGTGGGCCTTCTCCGCAAAGTCGACGAGCAAGCCATTGTGAGGGCCGCCTGCAAGTCGATCGACCATCTCCCTGTGTGTAATCGCTACTTCGTGGAACCAGTAATCGGCCAGAAGAAATAGGATGTCTTCAACTCACGGAACGTTGAACTTGCTTCCGCTATCGGTTTGAGGATTGCCCCAGCAAGTGCAAGCATCGATTAAGTTGCTTCGCCGGACGATGTTCGCAACATCTACGAAAGCTTTGAACCACGCGCGAAACATTCATCGGTTTCAATGATGTTGTCGATTTGCCCTCGCGCGACAGACACAAAGATATGATGGTATGATTCTCCCTTTGACATTGCGTGGAGTGAGTAGGACCCGGTCAGAATAGGAAACATGTGTATTAGGATTATGATTATGTTTTCCCTGTTTGGAGACAACCTTCGCCAATTTTCCAACATTCGTTTGGAGACACGACCGCCGTTTTCCGTTCGACGATCAAGATATCCATCAAAGTTGACGCATTCTCACTCCTTTGGTTCGACCTCGCCGAGTTCGTACCGCCATTCACCACGGCTGAGCATAGGTTCCATCGTTGCATGTCCCCGAAAAGATTCACCATTACATTACATTAGCACTCAAGCCCATCTCTTCGACGATTTTTCTTTTCCCAAGATCGAAACAAGCGACCGCTCAAGTCACTTAATCCTCGTCAAAACTGGCCACCCGGTCTACCCGTGGGCCGCATGCTGGCACCGTGTACCTTTGCGTCGCGCCCGCTGGACAACTATATGATATATATGTGCTGCCGCAGACCACTAGCAAGGCCGCGTCGACAGTTCCTGCGTGGACGACGATTGTGGTTCCATTGTGAGCTACGATATAGATTAGGGATATAGGGAGTAGGAAAGAGGGGACGGATTCTATACGAACTGAGGGAACTACCATTGCCACAAACATATACCCCAGCCGTTAAATTACAGTCTCCTGCGACTGCTCTTTTATGATTGAGCGGGTAGACGACCTGCGTGCAGGCGTGTTGGGCAATGGTTTGCGTGGTGAGAAAGTTGAGAATTAGAGTGAGAGGTACTGTCAGGAACATGGTTGTAATGTCGCGGATGGTGAGACTGACGGAGATTCTGAGTGATGATGGGAGGTTTTGAGAGGAGTGAAATGTGGAAATGAGGACATTTACAGGTAGCTCATGGAGCAATATAGAGTGTGGGGAGTGATATCTTCCTGAGATAGTTTATCCACCCGATACCGCGGCTGAAATCTATACTGAGAATAGATTCTAGAGCGTGCTGGCGTTGCAGTAAGATTCACAATCTACCGCTTGGAACCGATCGTCGAAACCACGCTGGCTATACTTCATTTTCTCTTGCACACTTTCGTTGCGGCCCATTGCACTGCAGACTGCATGAAGCACGATTGCTCCTCAATCAACATGTCCAAGGAAGGATCTGAGACATATACCACAAATGGTGGACAAGGGGTGGACTTAGCGGCCGACAGAAATAGCGAGCGAGAAGGAATTTGTCAAGGCTGATTTGATTGGAGTTGATGCTGGATCCTAGGAGGTAGGTCGGCATGGTCAAATTTAGATACTATTAAGTACTACCGTATCATTTGATGTCCCAGAAGGCTGGCCTACTATAAACCTGCAGGAGTGGCAGGACATTGGAGGACCTGTCAAGCTAGTCTGCTCTAAAAACACTGGTGACTAGTTGATGGTGGTGATGCTGACAAGGTGAATTGTTGGTTGGCTTTCAACGTCGAAATGAGATAACGAGTATGAAATGGTGGTAAGATGCACCAATGTGTGCTGTCTGTTGTACAAGTGATGTACCTACCTCGTCCTCCTTTGCGCGAGAAGGCAGAGACTTCACATCCCTGCCGGACCCATAATTCCTCATGAATCCATATGATTAACATACCGCCTAGATGAACCGGTAGATCGTAGCCCGGCCATACGCTAGGAGCTGGCCCCCGCTCCGCATCGTGTCCAATCTGGAAGTATTACAACAAGTTGCTCCCAAACTTGGACGCCTCGCAGAGCAAGGGCCACTGCAGCCAATTCAGTGCAAAACGCTTGTCCAACACAAAATCTTTCAAAAGTAAGGTACCTAGCTATAGAATTAAGCTCGCTCTTTCGATAGGTAGATTATCATAATCGATGATATATCTCAGCGAAAAGAAATTTAAAGCATTGAAAATGTAGTATAAAGATCATGAGCGAGAAGTTCCACGTGATCATTCCTGCCTAAGAAGGCAATATATAAATTATCTAGATTAAGCAACAACCGAGTTCAAGTTCGGACCACGTAGTACTTGGCTTGTCTTGAAGCGAAGAATCCCCATTGCAAATGATGGGTCAATCTGATCCTACAAGATCTGGACCAGGCCAACAGAAACCGCTTTCCGCCAAGATTTTCAAGAATAGCATCTTTGGTAGTCGTTCGCAGGGGTTCACATGTGTATAACCCCCGACCCTACTAGTAGGTACGTGCCTACCCACGATGTCTTTGTCCTTCAACATCTTCTCATACCTCGTCCGTTGGTGGTGGCAAGTCTCATTGCGAACCGCTGACTTGCGTAGATCTCTAGCATCTCCATGGCCTTGATCCATGTTCCTAGAAACGAGGCTGGCGCATCCCCAGCCAACCACTGGACCAATCTTAGCCTCCTTGATGACAAGGCGCTCGTCACTCGCAGGCCATGCTCGGGAGGCCGGGCTGACAGTGACGAGTTTTCCACCTCCTTCGCTTGCCTTGCTAGATGCTGACCTTGTATCACCTCCACTATGATGGTCCTCGAGAGTCTTCGCAGCTTTGCCATCTGAAATGGTCGAACAATGTCGCCGATCCCGTTTGGCCGAAGCGCGACGCGTTAGATTTTAGATCTGCTCACTTCACCAATATTCGCACGATCGCAAAGTATCAGTATCCTCATACATCGATTCAACCGTCTTGCGCCAAGTCATGGCGTCTTCGAATCCTCGCAATCCGTCTTCCCAAAGTCCAGACTATGCACTGCTGAGCCAACGAAGGAGCCCTTTAAGTATAAACACAAGCAACGCCGGAGCTCTTCCGAATGCACGAGGCAACCGCTTCTCTTTTGCGGAAACACCGTACGTAGTTGTGTGCATATGCATGGAAGAGATGGCTATTGACGGAATATGCAAGGGTTGAAATGAACCAACATGCGAATCGATTTGCGCCAGGATTCCAGACCTCAATACAAGAATCCCCCGCATCTGCTTCTTTGCAAAGTCAACGTTTCGAACCATATGCATACGGAATTGGAATCGCTCCAGAGGAATCGCAACTGCATCATTCTCACAAGATGGATCATTTCTACGATACTGGCAATGAGAAGAGCCAACCTCGATCGCCATATGCGGAAACACATCCAGAACCTACCGAGATACATCCCGCCTTCTTCGCTCCAATAGACCACTCTGCCATGTCTCCCCAGTTTCTCCAGCAGCAGCAGCAACAGCAACAATTACCTTCCTCGCACCCACAACCTCACAATTTAGCTAATAAACAACCACAATCGCAGCCACAACAAGAGCAATTCAGAGCACAGCGCGCCTCTACTCTCAAGTCAGAGTCGGACGAGATCAAGGAGCAGGACATAAGAGCCCCGCTTCGCTCATCAACAGTCCCCACCTCCAACTCTCCCCATGTTCACCAACAGCCAATTTTCTCTCCTGGGTCCCTGGCAGGCCCGAACGGCGCCAATCCGGACTTGCATCGGCCAGGCCAGGTCGCGCATCCAAACATGACGTTCTCAGCAAATACAGGTGATAAAGCGGAGTGGAATCATAGCATGTGCGAATGCTCCGGCGACGTAGGGACATGCGCGACAGGTGTGTTCTGTCCGTGTATTCTGGATTCTCGGACAGCATATCGATTAAACAGGAGATCAGCCAAGAAGGACGCGACAGATATGCTAGGATTCAGCAGTTGCAATACCCGATGCACTCTCATGTCTATATTTGGACTGTGTGGATTATGCTGTAAGCCTTTCCCCTTCCCCTCACAAATCTTAGCAACAGGCTGACAAGTACTAGGCTTCCTTCCGTTGACTCTGCGAACCCGGATCCGTCATGTTTACAAGCTTGAGGGAAATATGGGCTCCGACATCGTGCACAGTTGCTGTTGCTGTTGTTGCACCGCAATCCAGAACGAACGCGAGGTCGCCGAAAGAGAAGATCTGATGAGAGTCAATGCCGGACCCGCACAAATACAGACACAGTACAAGTCTGGCGTTGGCCAAGGCATGGTCTACGCGCCGCATGGAGTTTCATGACATTTTGGTCTCCTCCGTGATGGAATAACTGAAACCTTAAAAAGTCTTCGCCATTACTGACTCAGCCGGGTCTGAATCGCCGGAAAATTAGCCAAGAAGCGTGTCAACAAAGGATTGCACGCTGTTCTCTGTTATGAAGTTATGAGCGTTCTCTATGTACTATTCCCAGTCTTTGCATCGCAAGCGTAGATACCAGATACCATGATTCTTATACATATGTAATACTATCTTTACTGCTAATTGGAGCAGACCATCAAGTATTATTTTACTTCGAGCGCGACCTTTTTCGTGTGTGCAGGAGCTTTGAGGGTTGACCATCGCACCGAGCGATCATTTCACAGGTACCTAAGATACCAAAAGTGCTCGTTGGACAGATTCAAGGGAATCCGGATTCACTTATCGATTGTGAGCCATGGTTTCGGAGGATAATAATCATGGTGTTTTTCGAGCCCTGGGCACTAATACATTTCTTTATTTCAGGAATTGTTATGGTAGTGGACCTGTTCCCAACGGTCATGATGAGGTGGAAGACTTGCTCTGGAGACGAAATGGGAAATTTTGAAGACGATTTCATGAGATAGTCGCCCTTCCCTCTTGAACCTAGCTTGGGCGTTCTTTCCAACCTTAAGGACCGCAGGCGCCGATTGCAAATACCAGAACTAACAAGGTGGAGGGTTGGCACTTTAGGTATGTTTCCGGCTTTTGGATGTGCCAGTACAATCGTCTGGCAGTATTTCCCTCCACATACACCTCATTGAAACTCGCATCGAGTAATATCATGTTGTATCTTGCACTTATTCCTGCTTTGCTGACGTGGAGTGCAGACCGACTGTGATGGCACCTTCCCCAGGAAATGCAACCTAATGAGATCCTGCCTCAAGCACTTTGCTCCAAGGCAAATACCGCAATGCCACTCAGTCTTCCGCCAGCTCTCAATGGAAAACATCACGTCTTCCACCAAAATGGCTCGACTCCAGGAGAACAGGTTTGTTCGCCTTCTCATTCTTCCGTATGAAAATGCAATTCCCTGACACCCAAGGCAGCGACTCGACAACGCAACCACCACCATTGGAATCCCCAGACATCAGCTCAGTAGAAACTCAAGACACCAAGTCCGCTGAGCCAAACGCGCCAATGAACATTTCACCAAGTTCCGACGCCAACACGTCGTCGACCAAGCCCTGCAAGAACAGGATACCCCCAAAAACAAGCTTCTTCACCCTTCCCTCTGAACTCCGCCAAGAAATCCTCGTCTCAACATTCTCACCTCCAACCCGCCCACGCCAAGCTCACACGCCCAACACCCCCCTCACCGCCGCCTCCATCCGCACAACCGCCGCGTCCATCACTATGTGGAGCCACGTGCTCGAAGTCGTCGACCCACGTCTATCCACCGACATCGCATACGCCGCCAAAATCGCGATGAAAAGGCTGTTTGAGGAGACGCTGGTGGTGTTGGAGGAGAAGGAAAAGAAGAACAGGGAGCTGGAAAGGACCTTCGAGGTATTGGCGGTCAGGATTCGGGCAGCGCAGATGGCGTTAGGGGTCCGTCCAAGGCCGTGGGCGCGTGCTTTGAGTCTGGGGGCAATGTTGGTGGGGACGTTTTGGGTTGCGAGGATGTTTTGAGATGTTAGGTTGTCTGGTTGGGAAATTGGGGAAGGGGATGAACGGGTACAGGTGGGAGGTTCTCGGATGGGTATGAGATTAGGGTCGTGGATTGTGGATTATGATGGGCATGCTTTAGGACGGATATGCTATGCGGTATACTGTTAGACAAATGGTAGTATGAACTCACCGGTTCAATTGTAAATTGGTATAATTAATTCCTTTTTTCACCATACTTTACTTCCATAGGCGCTTGATATGCTTGCAGTGGACTGTAGCGGTCGCTCTCATGCTGCCTAATAACTCAGTGAACACCAACGTCTGCGAGCAGCACTCGTAAGCCTTGAATGTAGTCGAATAGCACTTGCAGGCGTGACGAGGCGTATACAGCCAAATAGATCGATTTTGGGGAGCAGCTAGCCCTGCCTGCTGCTAAGATTCCAGTAGAATCAAACTCCCTTTGGTATCAAACGCCATATCATTCCCTCCCTGACCCGAACCTGAACTCCTTGCCATTTTTGAATCATATCCTGTTATCGTTTCGGTGCTCTTCAAAAGGTCGCCTTCAATCGTCCACCACAACTACGCTCTCAATCGTCCACCACGACTACAGCCACCTTCTCCAACTCCCTCCGTATAACCTTGATCCCTTCATCCACCACACTCTGCGGCACAGCCAAACTCTTCTTCGCCTCCTCGCCCTCCTCCTTCTTATCCTCCTTGCCCTCAGGCACCCTAATATCCAACAACACCCTCTTCATAATCTCGCCGTAGCTCGAGCATTCCCCGCTCCGCACCAGATTCTGCACGTGCGATCGGAGGGCGTTTGTCCAGCCGGCTTTTGCGAGCTCTTCGGTGAGGACGCGCTCGATTGTCGGGATCGAGGAGTGGTTCGGGTTGTGTTGGCTTTGGAGGAGGGCGGCTGTGAGGACTTGGTTCATGGATGGTGGGAGGGGTTTTGATTGTGTGCTTGGCGTTGGGGAGAGGCTGCGAGGGAGGTCTGAGGTGTGGATTTTTGGTTTTGAGGGGGTGGTGTTTGTTGACATTGTGGTGTGTTTGATAGACTTAAGGAACCCCGGGATTGTGATGGATGCGCAGTCGTGGTCTCGAGTTCGCCGTGTTATCTACGGCTCTTCTTTGAGGTGCCTCCTGGCGGACCCGGCGAACCCAGGCACTACCCTGTGGTGTGGTTGACGATACGATAGCTAGGTGTGTGGATGTGGTTGTATACGAGGTGCGACAGTGGTTCGTGCTCTCTCGGCAGTGGTGGAGTGTGGTGCTTTGACTTGGGGTGAAGACTATCGTGTTAAGGTGTTTCGTGAGGAATGTCAATCAGTCTGTCGGGTTTGCAGTTGATGGTGCAGATTAATTGAGCGTCTGCATGTAATCATGGTACGGCAAGCATTTGACAGCGGGAGGATTAGAGAGTACAGAGTTGTATCAGTCCGCAAAGGTTGACTTTTGTATTGTGTCTATATACGAACGAGAGTGGGATCCAGAGGAGACGACTGACTCGGGCAGCCGGGCTCGTCCAAACCCTGGATCCTACTGCAGGAACTGGAGTCGTCGTTGGGTGGTTAGCAGGACTGCTTGCATGGCACTATTGACTCTTGCACCGCCCAGAGTGGGCAATGGAGATACTCCCATACGACGATACATATGCCTTCGTAACATGTCATATCGCTGAATGCAGTATTGCTGTCAATTCAACGCACCGGCCAGTACCACCGTACCACACTTTGAGCCTCCACCAAGCCAAGCCCTTGCTTCCATTCTGCTAGAACGCGGTATAGCACCAGGCCGCGGCCAGCGATCCAGAAGAGTCGACCTCGACCATCTCTGCAAGCGCCGGCCAGCCTCACCACGAAACATAAATGCCATCCACCTCATAATCACAAATCCATACGGACGAAGACAAGACAGGGTCTTCCAAGACGGTCCTACTTCGGTGGCATCGATCCATTGTCAGCGACATTATTGGCAACCTTAACCACACCGGAAGTTGGACAGCAGCTCGACAACAGCTGAACATCGACCACCACCACTATCGGCACTCTGTTCCTGCTGACGCTCGAAACGGGACTGCGGCTCGTACCACACCAGACGATCTGGGGACTCCTGGTGATCCACTGCCCACAGCCCACCTCTACCCAGAAGGTCGATCAAGACCAGGGAAGCTTGCAAAAAGCAGCACCGCTCAATTATCCCTCTCTCCACTCCCAGCATCTGGGCTCCCGATCGACTCGACCACCGCCTATTCTTCCCCCGAGATATACCCCTTGGTCTGCCCGCAATGTCTGCCTACAAATCAAGAGAATATCAAGACGACTCAGATGCTGACGACGAATACGAACGCGCTTCCTTCATGTCGCCCACTTTGCCTCCCCTGGACTTCGGCTCTGCCTCCTCGACTGGCTCAGAGAGCCCCTCCACCGACCACACTCCCACCACATATTCACACCGAGATGCCCCGTCGCCGAGGGGCCTGATACTCGACTGGTCAGCCGAGCAGAGCGCCGACTTTGTATCGAATCTTGGACTGCCGCAGTACGCCGACACGTTCGTTGGTATGTCCTACGTCTGCCGGCCATTGAGAGATACTAAGTCTGCACAGATGAGGCCATCACTGGCGATGCGCTCGTTGCGCTACTACATCAGGATTTAAAGGATATGGGTATATCGAGTATAGGGCATCGGTTGACCATACTCAAGTCGGTTTACGATGTCAAGGTCAAGCAGAATGTTCCCATCGAGGCTGATCAGTTTATGCCGTTGTGTTAGTTGTGACGCGAGATCCTCGTCTTACCCTGCTAATTCAACGTAGCCGCCGAAACAGACACGCAAGATTCTAGCCCTACTCAAGACGACATCGCTCGCATCATTCACATTATCAAGGATCGAG
This sequence comes from Venturia effusa, assembly GCA_007735645.1. Lineage (NCBI taxonomy): Eukaryota > Fungi > Ascomycota > Dothideomycetes > Venturiales > Venturiaceae > Venturia > Venturia effusa. The sequence continues at coordinate 675,517 of CP042201.1, read as the reverse complement.
ACGCCGAGGTTAGGTCGCTGCGGGAAGAATTGGTTAGGATAAGTGAAGAGAACAGGAAGTTGAGAGAGGACGTACTGCCTCTGATCGCGAAGGCGAAAGACCGATTACCAGCTTTACCCACACCTGAAGAGTTTCCGGAACAAAAGAGCAGCGGGCTGTCACGTAAGTTCTCCACGAAACGCCTTTTCCTTGGATCAGCAAAGCCAACAAATCTCTCGCCGACGACAATAGTGGAAGGAAGGACTTTGCAAGATTCATCGAGTCTAGATCCTTCAGCTGCAGCCATGGCAGCATCATCACATCTCACAGCATCCATGCGAGATCACACCGGTGGCTCGCCGAACCAACCACAACCATCGCCCACATCTCCCGCGTATAGTACTGCACCGAGCAGTGGCGGGCCCATAGCAAGACAATTCACTCGAGATAGGGACGAGCGATCAGACGCCTATAGCACATATTCAAGTCGGGAAAAGAACGAGCCTCTCTCCGCCGGATCTCTGTCCACGCCTTCCATCCATACTCCACAGACTGCAACCTCGCAGCAATCCTCCTCCTCCGCTCCCTCGGCCCGCGAGAACCCCCAAGTCGAGATATTCAAATCATTCCGTGTATCTATCGACGACCCGTGCCACAAAGTTCTGCCAGTGGCACTGAAGAAATACAACATCACAGCTGATTGGCGGCAATACGCGTTGTACATTGTGCATGGGGACCAGGAAAGGTGTCTGGGTTTGAACGAAAAGCCGCTTATTCTGTTCAAGCAGTTGGACAGAGAAGGCAGGAAGCCCATGTTCATGTTGCGGAAACACGCCAGTCCAATGGAAGGAATCAGCAGTACCGTCGGCGCGAATGGTGCACAAGGATTGGCCGAACAAGTCGGCGGACTGCAACAGCAGAACAACGGACGAGGTGTACATCTACCCGGTGGTGTGTTATAGACGGCATTGCAACATGTGGAGATCAGGTTTTTGTTTTCATGATACGGACGAGCGGAGGGGATTTGGTTCGCCGCCCAAGGGTCACCATCACCTTTGTGTCATTTCCGTGCGGCGAATTTCATGATGGGCATTGTTATCACTTTTTCCGCGCTTAGCTAGGCGTTCCGGGCACACGCGTATCTTCCTTCGAGATCTCCTCTTTTTTCTTTCTTTCTGGATTTGGGAAAGACGGGGCTCTCCATTTTGGATGATTGATCTCTCCATGTATCTTTTTGAGCTGCTGCTATCTGTTGCATCGTTTGCGTGCTTTATTCTGTCTACCATATGTAGAATGGGACGATTGGGTGGGGAAAGGGAGGGAGATAGGCATTATGAAGGAGTCGTGGGGAATGGAATTGGAATATTCGTTCTTCGTCTATTGTTTGCCTTTTGGTTCGCTTTCCCCCGTTGTCGGTTCTTTGATTTTGGTTTATGAATTTGTTTCCGTGTGCGGTTTTTCAGGTAGGTGGTATGCTTGCATGGATAGATGGATGCATGGTTGCACTGTGACCTCATCGATCCATGCCATCGTCCTCCGTGAAATAACGGGTCTCGGTATGTCATTGTTACCGATATAACATCATCGGACCACTCTTTGACTTATTCTTGGAAGGTGGGATTGAGATTCCCCGAACTTTTCCCGAGCGGTGATTTTGAGGGAGGTTGTGGCCTGCGGCCTGCCTACTTATTTAAAGGCGCAATTGTGGGTTTTCTATGTAGTAGAACGAGCCCAGGTTGTTGAGATTGATGTTTTGAAGTTGAGATGGGGGATGTTGCTGGCTGGAGAGTGGGATGGAGAGTGGATGGAGAGTGGATGGAGGTTGGATGGAAATTGGACGGAAGACGTGAGGAGGGGCTATTTTGAACAGAGGGTTTGGAATGGGTTGGGGAAGGTGGTGTGATGATGGAGTGCTTTGTGATATGGATGGGGTGGGATGGGATGGGTGGAAAGACGTGGTAATAAGGGAAGATGAGGGAAAGAGATTGAAAGTGGGAATTGAGATTGATAAAGGAGGTGTTCCATTTCTTCCATTTACACCCACCCCTTTCAATGCTAAGGATGTCGTCGTTTAGGGGTGAAGGTGATTTGTGTGTGTGGATTGGATCGTATCATGAGATTGTCAAGTAACTGAGGAAGGCTTCTGGACAGGGGGGGCCCGGGTGTTCGAGGGATTGTGGTCAGGTCTTTGTATCCTACATGGCAGGTCTTACGGTTTGGCGCCGTGGAGAGGTGCTTGAGGCTGTTGTTGGCTATGGAAGGCATACTCGATCTGTCATAACACGAAATGGCTAGACTTTGGTCTCGATGAAGGGTAGTGGTTTCCTAAGATCGATGCTGTTATATCGCGGTGGAAATGTAAGTCGGACGGTGGAAGACTTAGTCGCGTTGCGAACTTTGTGTTGCCCTTCAAATGGTTTAGCAAAATTGTTGGGAGGCGGCTCTGTGAGACTTGTTCAGTGAAAACAGGCAGATCTTTGGATGTCTCGACATCGTCTCAATATGCCTTGAAATGGCTGGACGAAACCTGCTGTTCTGGCAATTAGGTGGTTACTATAATACAGTCGTACTCTTCCCATTTCCATTAAACAAGAACCTCACGATGCACTGTTCTAAACCTGTGGACGACTTGGGTCGACGGTTCCCTTGATCTTGGCCGTCTCCACAGTTCCCTCGCCCTTCTTGCTCTTCTCTGGGTCTTTCGATGGATCGGTGGAGTGTTTCGTGTCGGTATTACTCATGCCTCGTTGCTTGTGTGACATGTCATCTTCACCGCCCGAGCTTGATCCTTCTCCGATTGTTTTGCCAGCAGAGCTGTCCAAGCGTAGCTTTTTGCCAGTACCAGTCTCCTCGTGCTTCACAGTGTTACTGGCAGATTTGGTCATGCCCTTGTTAGAGACCTCATCGTCGCCAGACTTCTTGGACTTGTCCTCGGATTGGTCAGAGTCCTCTTTCTCCCCTTCTCCCTTGGACTCAGTCGCCTCCTCTTTGTTGGCATCGTCAGCAGAGTCCTTCTGTTCGTCTCCGCCCTCTGCGGACTCGCCCTCGTCTTTGGACTCTTGGGAGGATTCTTCCTCAGATGACTCTTCCTTCTCTTCATGCTCGCCATCGTGTCCTTCGCCGTGGCCCTCACCATGGTCATCGTGGTGTACGGGGTCGCGTGGTTGGAGAGCGGCATATGTACCGCCAATGGTCATGGCAATGGCAGAGACAAGCCTGGAGACTTTATTAGACCTTACGATCTTGACTGGAGGTTTGAAACCCGCAAACAAGCAGATGCCATCTCGCAATGGGTCATAGTCGCATCCGATCACGTTCTCAACGATGACGGCATCAGGCAAAAACGAGCCATTGGGACAGAGACAACGAAAATGGATGGACAAAACACATACCATGGGATGTCACTGCTGGCCTTCTTAACGGTGTGGTCTTTCGCAGAGCTGTATTGTCTGCGACCGGTTTGTTGCGCCAAACGGAAGCATTGCTGTGAACTCTTGGATGGTGCATTGCGGGCCGAGCGAGCGAATGCGTTGACAGAAGATGCCCGTAAGGCGGTTGCTCTGCCTATTAACATTATGAAGCTGTGCTTGGGGTGAAGGTTGAGGATTGAAAGAATGAGGAAGAAATCCGGAGAGGTCACGGAGCGAGGGTCGAGACTCGATCAGGTCACCTTTCGTCAGTACAATTTGGGTAAGGCTACGGTAGCTCATGAGGGATAGGTATCCGCTTTAGCAGCCATGTATTGGATCCCGATCTCTCATTGCTTAAGTAGCAATTGGCAACTGAAGAAATAGCAAGTGATATTTTTGGACATAAGAGGTGCCAGAATCCAGTATACCAAATTTGGTCCCGAAGAAAATGAGTATCGATTGTAAGATACATAGATATACTCGAAAATATTATACTGCCGCTGTTCCTCTTTCTCCCTCGCAACGATCCAATCTGATCAGTTGAATTATTGGAGTATTAGTAGATGTCAGAGCTGCTTTCAGCAAATTCAGGGGTGAGCTGTTGTCAGCGAGACCAATGCTGAAATGGAATCATTCAATGTGAGCCGATCCCGTGACTCGTGATTCTCGCCATCGCAGCGAAGGTGTTGAAAACATTCAAATTCCAAGTGTTGATTGCAAACAATTCTCTGTTCCTGTTGACCCGTAGTGACTGAATGCAGCATCGATCCTATCACTTCGACTGGACTGCTGCCTGTCAATGAACAACACTTCAAACCACAACATCGCCACCATCACCTACATAAATTCAGGTCTTTTCCCTAATCCATACCTAATTCCTCATCACCGGCTGATACGCCCTCAAGAACGCCACTTCGAGAGGGAGAAAGAATTAGAACGAAGTGCTTGACTTGGTATGTGGCACCACTTTGCCCCGTTTGAATTTCTCCACGACGAGTGCATCCAATCAATTCAACACCATATGCTCAAATCGACAGCGATGGCAACAACGCACAGGTTCTCTCCACGAACTCTTCGAGCTCAGTCTGACTATTCGCTATCGATGGCGGAGCGAGCATGTTGTATGGAGTTGAATTGTCTCTCGGCGTGACTGAATTGACGAAGCAACCGCAATTCAGACTTGATCGTCAAAACATTGAGTATACAGGCTAACTCATACCTTTCTCAGTGCGGCATTGCTGAACAGACGGTCAACACAATGTCGACCCCATCCGCCGCCACCTCCCATAATGTGGCCGCACTACTGCCAAAGCTCTACGAAGACGACCCGGATCTCAGATACATGGGTTTGGCTGATTTGACCGCACTGCTAAATACAGGAGGACCGAATCTTCTCGCTCATGATTACCACGTAAGCGCAAAGACCGTCGATGGTCTCCTCGCTACTCTCAAAGACAGTAATGGGGAGGTGCAAAACATGGCCATCAAATGCCTGGGTCCTTTCGTCAACAAGGTCGCTGCCGATCAAGTTCTGTGCCCGATGATCGACAAGATTTCGACGCTCCCGGTGGGTGAATCTATAGACAGTTCGATACCTGCATTAGCTTTACGCGCAATTGTTGTGAATTTGCCTCGCCCAGCTCCTGGTGCTCCCAGGACTAAAGCGGTCAACGAAGCATATCAAGCTATCAGCAAAGCACTTATTCCTCGGCTGGTGGGTTACAACGTCATCCCTCCGGCACAGAAGAATTTACCAAAACCACCGAAAGGAATGTTGCAAGTGGACATGGAGACGGGAAACGACAGCAACGCCATAGATGTTCTCACCGAAGTAGCTCGCTGCTATGGAATCATGCTACAAGAAGCCGAGGTCAACGCGCTTATCAAAATCTCACTCGATATCATGGAACAAGAGCGGACCAGCGGCGTTCTCAAGAGGAAGGCTGTCACGGCCATCTCATCTCTGGCGCCCTTCTTGTCGGACAGCGCACTTCTACAATTCAACCAACGCATAATGGAGCTTCTGACTCGAGATGGCTTGGATAAGAGCAAGCAAAAGCTCTACATTACGCTGATCGGCTCCGCAGTCAAGGCTGTTCCTACAAAGTTTGGTAAATATCTTCCTAAGATGACGCCATTCATCTTGTCAGCGCTCAGCCAAGATGAAATTGATAGTGATCTGGCCATGTTGGAGGAGACGGAAGAACGGGACCCGGAGTCCGACGAAGTCAGAGAGGCTGCTCTCATTGCTCTCGAAAACTTCTTGCTTGCGTGCCCAGACCATATGCGGATTTGCACGCGCGAGTGCATTGAAGTGATGATCCGCTTCCTCAAGTATGATCCTAATCTCGCAGACGGCTCCGATGACGATGAAATGGACGACGAGGATGACATGTATGATCCTGACGAGGATTTCGAAGAAGAGGTTGGTGGAGACGATGAAGACGACTCGAGGTAGGTCACATCAATTCTTGGAATTCCATTCACCCATTCGAAATGAAAGCTTTCAACACGAGATCAATATCGATGATTTTTGGGCAATCTCAAGAAGCAGGTTTGTCCAAGAATCATCGATATCAATCTGAATTCGAGTTCTTGAACCTTGAATCAATCCTTCCATGAAGAATGACTCGCTGACACCAATGACTGCAGCTGGAAGGTCCGCCGATGTGCTGCCAAGGTCGCGCATGTCCTGATTTCTACTCGAAGTAGTGGAGACCTGCTGGAAGATGGGACTTTGTACAGCAAGGTCGCCCCAGCTTTGATCGCGAGATTCAAGGAACGCGAAGAGACAGTACGTCTCGAGATTCTGGGCGCGCTGGCTCTTCTCATACGAATCACTGGTGGTAATGCTTTCAAGTCCTCGCCGACTGATGCTGACGCCACCTTTACGGGCTCCATGGGTCCTCCTCCGACTCGCAAGCGAAAAGCCAGCGATGCTAGCATGCTGGGCACCAGGACAGTCACTGAACCACCTGCTGCAACTGCTGCGAGATCGAGCTTGGAAACCCTAAGTCCGGACATCGTTCGCGGAGTCTCATCCCTTCTCAAGGGACAACCATTGCCTACTAAGCAAGCCTCTATATCTCTTTTGAAAGATCTTGCTGTCTCATTGCGAGGTCGACTGACCGACTATCTGAGCTCGACAGTACTGCCAGTAGTAGATGCGGTCAAGTCGACGGGCTCGACTTCAGCTGGCTCTCATGGTGCTACCACAAACACGCTTCGAATAGAGGCTCTTCTGTTCCTTGGCGCTGTTGCTGACGCGCATTCGTCACAAGCATTGCAACCATATCTTGATCAAATTGTGCCAGCGCTAGCTGCAGCAGTCAAAGAAAAGTATACCAAGGTCGCTGTGGAGGCTCTTCGCACTGTTCAGGCATACATCAGCGCTTTAGCGCCTCCACGATCCACAACTCCGGGTCCTTCTGATCAAAACCACATAGAGCTGCTCTTCACTGCTATCGAAGGCCGTATCAACGCTAGCGATGCAGACACCGAGGTCCGACGTCTTGCTATTGTGGCTCTCGGCATGCTCATCGGCAGCACTTCAGGCACTTCTCTTCTCAAGGCATCCAACAGAGCTGCTGGCTTCAATCTTTTGATCACGCGTCTCAAGAATGAGCTGACACGCCTTTCTGCAGTGCGTGCCATCGAGGCTGTTGCTCTCTTGGCTCGTAGCGCCGACGACTTTCCAGCAGGATGGGTCTCTGGTGTTTGTCTGGAACTGGGCGCCCAGCTCCGCAAGGCCAGCCGAGTGTTGCGAGGTTCTAGTCTGAAGGCCATGCAGATGCTTGCACAGAATCCTGCCAGTCAGGCAAGTATCGATAGCAAAACCATTGCAGAAGTCCTTCCTCTCCTTTTGCCTCTCATGCAAGAAGGTGACCTACATCTTATTGGTCCTGCGCTTGCAATTGTGGAGACCTTCATAAAGAAAGATGCCAAAGCAGTCGTGACTGCGGATTTCATTTCTTCGTACGGTCAGATGCTGATGGCAACATTCTCTGGTGCTAATCTCGATGCGCTGCTATCCTTGACACGTGCCATTGGCCACAGCGGAACAGGCAAGCCGGTGATGAGGCATCTACTTGCTGAGATCAGCCTGAAAGCCAACCCGGATCTCGTTGGCAAAGTGATTGGTAACCTTCTGGTCGCTGGGGGCACCACAGTCGATGTGAAGCTCACAGACTTCGTCAACGAGCTCAGCGGAAAGCGTGATGATGTGAAGAAATGTCTTGCTCTTTCTGTGCTTGGCGAAGCAGCTCTTCAGAATGGTGCTCAATCTTCATTGAAGCCTCAGACGTTCATGACACACTTCAACGACAAATCCGACAAGGTTCGGATCGCAGCAGCTGTCGCCTTAGGCCGTGCTGGTGCAGGCAATATCCCAGCTTATCTACCTACGATACTTGGAGCCATGGGCTCGGCAGGCGGCAATCAGTATCTGTTGCTGCACTCGATTCGAGAAATTGTGCAACATGACAGTGCTGAATCTCAGATCATTCCCTATGCGGAGACGCTATGGAATAATCTGCTTGCTGCTTCGCAGGCTGATGACAACCGAGCCATTGGCGCCGAATGTATCGGCCGTCTCGCCGTCATTGACCCGAAAATCTACCTCCCACAATTGCAGGCTTTCGTCAAAGATCGCAATGTTGTGGTTCGCGGAATGGTCATTTCTGCTCTTCGCTTCACTTTTGCCGACACCGACGAATCGTACGACGACTATCTCCGTCCTGTCATAATTGGCATGTTGCAGACCATGCTCAATGAGGAGGATCTTGAGAATCGTCGACTCGCGCTAAGTACATTCAACTCCGCAGCTCTGAACAAGCCGGATCTGATTCTACCACATCTCAATGAGCTTCTGCCTCTTGCTATGAAGGAGACCATCGTCAAGCCAGAATTGATACGCGAGGTCCAGATGGGTCCATTCAAGCACAAGGTCGATGATGGACTGGATACTCGAAAGGTATGTTGCACGAATCCAGCTTCCTTGGATCATTTCTTGAACCAGAAATCGATCGTGAGGTTTCTGGCAATTGTTGAGTCTACATTGCCGGGAATCACAATATTGATCTTGAATCAGACCTGATGAAACGAAACTAACAATTTGACAGAGCGCCTACGAGACCTTGTACGCCCTACTCGACAGAGCTTTCCACCTTTTCGATGTCGGCGCCCTTTACGATCGTGTTGTAGCCGGTCTGGGTGACGACCACGATATCAGTATCATCTCTACGCTGATGCTCATGCGCCTTATTCGCCTCGCGCCAGAAGAGACGGCTGCTCGTCTCGACGCACTTGTCGTTCCGTTCCGCACCGTTCTCAACAACAAGCCCAAGGAGAATGCAGTCAAGCAGGAGCTGGAACGTATGCACGAGGAATCCCGCGATGTCATCCGTGCTACTCTGGAACTCGCCAAGGGATGGGTTGACGAGAGTAACGATGCTAATAGACCGTGGGGCGCGTACTGGGACTGGGTCAAGAAGGATTTCGCTGGTCTTGTTAAACAGGCGGAAGATGAGCAACGGGAAAAGGAGCGTTAGATGTATGTTGGATTCAAGAATCGACGCATTACGAGTCATGGTGTGTGGTAACGATCCATGACGATCATGGGGGTATTGGTCGGGGTTGATAGTTCTAGGCTGAATAAGTTCTTGCTTCGGGCGTCATTTGATAGCAATCACAATAGCCTTTACCCCGGATGTGGTGCTTACATACCGGTTGATAGCGATACATTTCTGGCAATTCCAATTAAAAGAAATTCGAAGCAACTTTTCAATTTCGATATTGAGAAGAGGAATACGGTTCCGAGATGCTGCCCAAACGACTTGTCAAGAAGATATTCTTACACGACGCTGCATCACTGTACTCGTGGCATATCCTATCGTACAAATTGCAGCATAAATTGGGCAGAAATGCTATCCAAAGTGCAGAGGTCAGCAGGAGTGCAGTGGAAGCCTGAGGCCTGAGGTTCCAAAGTACCGTGATATTCGATACGAGCCAGTTACTAGTACTGATCTAACCGCATCCAGCCAATGTCATTGCCTCCAGCTCCAGCTCCCCTTCAACATCACAAGGATAGAGTTCACTAAGTTCAATTTTCTTCATTCCAACCTTTCCTCCATCATCATTTACGTATACAGTACCATCAATCATCAATCATCGTCTTCAGCAAAGAGAACTCTTCATCCTTACTATCCTGCACCATAATGACAAACCTATGAAATAACAAGAACCATCATTACGGGAAAAAACAAGTGCAATATGCTCCACTATCAGCTTAGTCTAACGCTGGTGGTGATCTGTCGAGCCACGTGAGAGAGAGAGAGTGGGGATATGAATATACCGTCGATTGGCATTTGATCCATAGATTTGATGGTGTTCTTGGGAATGTATATTTGTTGGCTAGCTAATTGGGACGTTAACGTGGGGGAAATAAGGGCCTGGGGAAGGGACTGTACGAGTCATTTGGGGTGTGGGAGCTTATTGCCTCCACCGCTATGTGAAGTTTTATGTTACTACTGCTGTTATCACTCTTGATCACTCACACTGCTAGAAGCAAGAACAAAAGATCATCAAAGGTTACTTTGAGTATGTCAAAGACCACGAAAAGGATCCAAGTGATTTAGAAACGAATATTTCAATTAAAGAAAATGCATTTTGTTTTCTCCAACGCGTCTGTGGTATCTTGATCAACATCGCAAAATCGCTCACAAACCACCCATAAAAAACGCCATCATGCTGCAATTGCCGAAACAGAGACTAGAAACATCAGAGGTGGAGATACAGCAGCACGAATGGCCGAATGGATCTACACAAGATCAAAAGGAGTGGGTATCAACGTGATGAACTTGATCCGTGAGGAGGCACCGTCGTTGAATCAATTCCTTCTTGAGTCTGACCGAAGAGGTGCCTGTTGTGACTGTGCCAGCTCGGCTTGACGATGTCGTTCTCTGCGGCTGGGTTCGCGACTTGGACGACCATCGTTGTGTCTTGACGAGCGAGGTCTGTCGTCGCGTGTTCCACCTCGCGTCTCTGCTGGCACGCGCGCTGTGGACGGTCTGCTCGGTGCGTTGGCTGGGGGATTTGGTGACACTGGTCGTGTGGAGTATTGTGGCAGACGGTCGTCATCGTCGCTGATGTCCTCATAGACAGTAGCTGGTGCGGGTGGCTGGTATTCCTGGTTCTTCCTTCTTGCCTCCTCGGCGGCTTCCTTTTCGCGTTTCTTGATCTCGCTAGGCTTGTACTTTTGATCCAAATGCTGCTCCAGAATACGCACGTTCTTGCTATTTGCTTTGAGACTGGCGTCCAAGATATCTCCTACGAAAGGCACGAGTCCGATGAAGAAATCGATCACGACCCATACCAGCATGTTCATCACAATGCTTTTGGGTAGGCCGTCTGTTACCTGCATGCATTTGCGGACGAGGTTGAGAGCCATGGCGCCATCAATGGCATCGCCAGCGGCGGGGACAATGCCAATGACTGACGACCAGCCAAAACGGATTCCCATGAAGTTGAACAAGGACATGTCCAATCTGTATGCGCGCTTCCGGACAGCGGCGAGGATGTTGGCATCGTGTTCTGGAATGTAGCCAGGGATCTGCTTCTTGTATTTCTTTTGTTTGCCAGTTCGGGGGTTGGTGCGGTATTCGTAGTATGGGTCCTGCGGTGGTGTTAGTGTGGGAGCTGGCATAGGGCTGGTCACACCTAGGGCAAAGGGAAGTACTTGCATATTGACCTGCTGGCTCTTTGTCCTTGTACTGCTTCAACTGCTTCGAAAGCATCTTTTTAGCAGCGAACTTGCCTACTACTGCAGCCATTGTGATGTTTGTTGCGGAGCGATGTGTATGTGTGGAGGTAGCGTTTGTATGAACAAGGTGACGGAGAGAAGGGGCCTCTTATGCACTTCTTACGGTCGCAAGGAGGACAATGGAATCCTGATCACGCGCTTGGTGGTATTGGATAACAAAGGGTATGACGGCTTCGTTGGTCGCAATCCAGCCTGGCTAGAATAGCATGAAACTTGTCGCGCGCCAAAAAGTTGGAGGGACGCTGTTGGAATACAGCCTCAGCTGGATGGTAATTGTTGAGGACAGAGATGTGGAAGAAGAAGAAGAAGACGATGGACGCCGGGTATTATATTCTCTGGCAACAGAAGGGATTCCTTGATTCCTCCCCTCTCTGTCCCGTAAAACATCCACCGTCACCTGCATGAAATCCCATGAACTCTGATGGACTCCAATGACGAAGCCGCGATCCCTGCAGAATGTGGCTTTGCAAAACAACACAGCCACAGCCCTCTGCCACGGATGCGGATCCCGACTGAGCAACCGGACAACTGAACGACTCACGACTCCGACCAGATTCTCAACCTTAATCCCACGCATCTTCCCTACACTTTGCAAGTCTAGACCGGAGGCTGTGTACTCGGAAACCCCCCAACCCAGCCCTCACTCAGACAGCCCCGACCTCATTCGATCGCCCCGAGTCGCCCATCATTGCGCAGAACCACGCAGCTAGTCCGAGGACATGCCCCGACAATCCATCCATTATGACAGAGAAAAAGATGCAGCTAGCTGACTGTGAGTGTCATCCTTACCATAGCCATCCAGCCTTGAATGCTTCATCAAACGAGTCAAAATGTCTCGCGACGAACATCTGGCGATCTGTCTACCTTGTTCCACATACCAGAACTAACAGAAGGACAAGGGCTCGACGATCTATCCGCACGCTTCATCATAAATTGCCCGCCTGAAGAATTGATATCACAAGGACGCTTATGCTTTCAAATCGAAGAGGCACAATGGTTCTACGAAGACTTCATACGTCCTCTGGACCCGAAACTGCCTTCGAAGGACCTACGAACCTTCTGCGCAGACATGTTTCGGCACTGTCCAATATTGGCGCCGTATTCCGATCAGGCTGATGAGGTATATACCGCTTTCATGGCATATAAGACACGAGTTCCGGTTCGAGGTGCTATAATGCTGAACCACAACATGGATTCTGTGGTGCTCGTCAGGGGTTGGAAAGCTTCATCGCAATGGGGCTTCCCCAGGGGCAAGATCAACAAGGACGAGAAAGATCTTCACTGTGCGATTCGTGAAGTCTATGAGGAAACTGGTTTCGATATTCAGGCCGCTGGACTGGTCCCGGAAGATGAGGAACATGCCAAGTACATTCGGATGAATTTGAGAGGACAAGACATCTCTCTCTACGTTTTTCGATCGGTTCCCGAGGACACTAGTTTCGAGCCACGGACACGAAAAGAGATCGGCAAGATCGACTGGTTCAAGATTGACAACTTACCAACCCAAAAGAAGAGCCAGCAATTTGTACTGTCGAAGGGTGGAGATTCGGTCAAAGAGTCGGGCTTCTATCACGTCGCTCCATTCTTACGGCCACTCAAGGCCTGGGTCAACGAACAGAGACGACTGGACAAGCAGCACCAAAGAGCTCTAAAGCGCACTACAATCGTACTCGAGGAGGACACGACAGAAGCTGAGGAAGAGATACTGTACGCCGATGGTGAAAGTGCTGATGAGGATCCAGTCGAGTTCGAAGATACCGATGCGCAATTCCCTACACCGTCACCTTCCCAGCCGAAGTTCGCGCGGCCAAGTGGCGAGGAACACACAAGCCACTTCGATCGCTTGCTCTCTGGTTTGACCAGCAATCCTGAGCGCGAACAAGTCGAGCCAGCCAATCTACCGGAAGTTTCTGGTGCACATGCGACCACAGAAGACTTAGCAACTGCCCTGAAGAGAATGCTCAGCGTTGGTGGACCCAGCCAAGGTGCGGCATTACCACAAATGCCCTATACTGCACCACAAGAGAAAGAGGCAATGGCAAATCCTCTTCTGAATATACTGAGAGGCCCTCAGCACCCAGCGCCGGCTACATCTCTGCCGCCCCGTACCCCAGCAGACCAGATCCTGCCAACTCCGGATGCGGCCCGCACTCCACATCACAATCACCCGCGGCAGCCGCAATTTCCCATGGGCCCGCCGCCCGATTATGGTTTACACCCAGGCCATGGACAGCCAGTGCAGCACCCTCACCATCCCCAAGGCCCACGCCCATTCCCACAGCAGCAACATCAGTTACCCTTTGGACATGGGCCTTCGCAGAATGGACAGCCACAGTATCAAAACCAAATGCAAGCTGCTCAGAGCTTTCCGTATCGAGGGTCCTCAAACTTTCGTGCAGGACTGCCACACGCTGCTCAAACCCCCTCAAACCCAGGGCCCCTTGCTGAACATAGGATGCCTCCCGTGGGGCACCCACATCCATCGGGGCCTTATCAACAATCTGCAGACTCTCAATCTGCTCCCTTGTACTCGCAGTATGGACACAACATAGCTATTCCGTCTGCTTCAAAACTTCCGCCTCCGAAGCTCACCAGTCATGCACTTAATCTGCTCAGTGTGTTCAAAAGCCCTGCTGCACAAAATGCACATCTCGTGCATCCAATACACATGAATAGACCATCAGTCTCCGGGCTCGAGGTTCCCGAGCCACGCGCACCACCACAGCAATCGGCGCCTTCGTCCCACGCAAGGCCGGTTAAACTCTCATCTCCTGAACTGGCACAACCGCAAGCGCAGAAGCCGAGGAATCCGCACCAGGATTCACTTCTGAACCTGTTTCGCTCTCCATCGACACCAGCAATTCCAGCACCAATTCCACCACCTTCGCAGCAGAGAAGAGAGCCCGTGGAGCTGTCTGCCCAGTCAAGTCCGCATATAGGTCATATGAGGAACACTTCTGGTCACCAACATTCGATCCAAGAAGCACAGCAAGTGCAGCAAGTGCACCACAAGCTGTCCATGCGTCGATTACCCAACCTCGACACACAATCACCCCACAATATCAGACAATCTCCTGGTTTGACTTCTGCCACAGTATCTGGTCCTTTGAATGCACCTGACTTTGCTTCAGTCCGCAAGAACCAGAAGCCGGCAGAACTTGGGACCGGGACATCACCCAGCACAGGGACACCACCTCACCAACCTCAGGGTTTCCAACCGAAGGCCATTCTTTCAAGAACACCTCACAGGCAACATCAGCAGCAGCACCTCCGGATGGCGCCCCCACCTCTTTCCCAAACACCACCAGTTCCGGTGCATACTGTGAATGGCAAGACTGCGATGGAGGCTCCAAGGCCGTTTCACCCACTATCCATCCTTAAGAGGCAAGAAGAGGGTATGCCAGGAGAGAACGAGTCGAAGCCGGAGTCGCAACAGCCGCTGAGAATGCTACCTGGCGCAGTACCACTGATACCTAAGAGTCAAGTTGGACATCAACCACCTCCCATGTTGCCTGGAGCTGTGCCACTTGTCCCCAAGAATCAGATGGGACCCCCGCCACCCTACCATCAGCAAGAACAGCCTGTTCTTCAACGTGAGAACTCATTTGATCGTAGAGACATTGCACCCGCAGATCAGAAGTCGGCCCTTCTCGGTCTCTTTGCTGCGAAGTCAACTTCTTCGAAGCCAAAGACCTCAACTTACTCTCAAGTAGCAGCCTCTATTCCAGCGCCTGATGATAAAAGACAGCAGCTCCTCAGTCTCTTTGGCTCTGCAAAATCTGTAGCGACCTCAAATGCCCAGAACCTTGGACATGTCGGCTCCGCAACTATATCTGCCCGTCCTGGAAACGCATCTAGCGTCAATAGTCCTGTCAGCCCGTTACCAGCGCATGCTGCACCTGTGCGGAGCGATTCTTACAACTCTGCCCCGACCTCTGCGCCGAATTCGGTCCCTCTGCCAAATCCGAATGTCGATTCTGGTGTCAGTGCTATTCGAGCTAGCATCGGTGGTCACAACGAGAGCAATCCTAGAAGTCGAATCTCGAGCATTGCGAGTATCCCTAGCGTTGAGCAGGGAAGATCGAGCCGCAAGGCTCCTCATCCTCTTTCTGGGAATACTGAAGGTGGGAGTGGAACGCAGAGTCCAATTACGCCCAAAGAAAAAGGTTTTTTGCTCGATTATTTAATGGGCGTTGCGAAGGAGGGAGATCGGAACGCGAACACCGTGAGGTAATTTTTGAAGGTGTGAAAATTCTATCATGAGGTGATGTCTGGCGAAGAAAATGATGGTAATGATGCTCACGATGGTATTGTGTCTGCATGTTCTCAGAAGCACAGCTGGCTCGGTCGACCGCAAATGGGCATGATGCATGGCTGCTGCAGGATTTCTAGCATTTTCAAGCAGGCTATCAGTTTGTCTGGCGTTCTTGCGTTTTTCCCAGAGATCGAGGTTTTGGAATATCTTGATACCACTTCTGCGTGTTCCTTGAAGGAAATGGAGGTCAGTTCTCATGAATGAAGCAAGTCATCTGCCCATGATTCCGCTTACTTTGCTCGTTGCTCGTGGTTGAAACTCCACCATATATTAGAACGGGACTTTGATCCAAGGTTACGGCACGGACAGGTAGCTGGGTATTGAAGACGAAAATCCAGGTTCCGCAACCAAGCGGGTGGACAAATGAGCCGCAGGTTGTAGGCAGGAAATCTTGTAGTGATATGTAGGGATAGCTTAGCCATTCTTTGATGGAAGATATGTAGGCTATGATAATAATTGCAGAGTTCCATTTACTGAAGACTCCGGACGCGAGCGAGGGAGTACACAATCACTCCCGAGATTGGAAGGGATGATCAATGTATCTTACGTAATCAAGCGTACTCGTACCTACAGTGAACCATGCGGGTTATCGTACTCGGCCCGCTGGCGTAAGATACGAAAGGGCGCCAGGCCCAAACATTTCAACCACGGCACACGGCCTGGTATCCAAAAGTAAAAGCACCAAAGCTGTCTGTCCGAGCAAAATCCGGTTGGACGCTGGATGTCTAATTGATATAGGTAAACAGCTACAAGCGTGGGCGCGTTAGGTTCGATGTCTCCTGCTCACAACGGTAATAGAGGCCTCTCACATTTGCCGCAATCGCCGCCAAGAATCCGGCAGATAAGTTGGGTAGTCGAATATCCTGAGTTCCTCACTCGAGATACTCTCCCGCTGATAGAATCTTATCCTAGCTTGACTTGAGTTGAGATTGAGATTAAGGAGGTAAGAAATGGTAAATGGAAAGTGGGAGGCGAGATTCTTGCTATATAGGAGATGGGGATCTAGTTGAATGGTTATTTGAGGAAGGTTTTTGGTTTGGGGTGGGGGAAGTAAGTGTGATGGGGGGTATGGTGGATTTGGGGAAGGAACTATTTACTGAGTTCTGATTTAGTCTCCAGTGTCTTTGCCTTCCCTTTGAATTTTCTTTATGGTCTTCGCGTCGGTGTGGGGGGATTTAGCGTCGTAGGAGGCATGGTAGACTCGGAGAAGTCTGTATTCATGTTCTCCGTCAGCTTCGCCTTCCTCTGAATCCTCTAGCCGACCATTTCAAGCGGATTGAAGCTCTGGACCGGCCATAAGCCAGAGCTATCACTACCAGAACGCGGCTAGGCACTCAATAGACTTGCGATTGCCATTTCTCTTACCAAAGTGAAGTCGATCTCCAACGCCTTCGTCCATCTGCCCGGGATTGACTTACGAGATCAGCCGCAAGAAGCAGTACCCAATTACTGGCTCGTCGGGGACAGATGACAATAGATATCTGCTCCCACTATCTATCACTCAAGTCGATATTCCTCGGATGCTTCATCGCCACCGTAATAGATCTTTGCAGCCACGCAATACCTACAGCATTTTGCCAGATCCAGGCGACGCCAACGCTATCCTTGACCTTGCTGCTGCCACGCCCGAGGTACGGTTCGAAACCTTGCACGCAGACGCTGGCTCTGGCTCAGCCAGAAGGATGGCAACAGTGCCTTTTGTCGGCAAGCTCACAAAGCTTTTGAGTCAGACGATACGCGGATCAGAACAGCACAAGGCGTGACCAGGATAGGGCAGAGGAGAGAGGAAAAAGCGGTCTATGCTCCGAATAAAGGTAGCTTTGAATGATGAATCAATCCGGAGGCATTCACTAAGCGCTAACATCGTTCCGGAACGGGTCTGTTCCCTGCCCCCTTCCTCTCTGTGGATTCTGCCCCGACGTTTTTACAGAAATCAGAATAAGCTCATTGATTACCAGGATCAACTCAAGATATTGCAACTCTATCTTTAGAACACCTTCACTTTTCTTCTGGTTCAGTCCCACTTGCTAGCTCAATCCCCGACTCTTACATCACGCATCATCGCCCAACAACGACCATGGCTTTAACAAGGCCGGGCAGACCTCCTCTGCTACGCGTTACATTCGCTGCGATGGCGCTGGATCGGTTGACTCACTATTTTTTATGATCTGCTACCCCATCCAGGGCGTTGTGCTTGGAGCAACAACACATTGGTTCCCCGTCGGGTCCTGGGCTATCGATTGTGTCAGTAACTATCATTCGAGATCGACATCAGTCTGGTACATACTTCATCGATTTGTACGTGCGCATTTCACTGGCTTTAATGTGCCAAAATACTTGGCGGCACTCAATATCACAAGCCCACTCGGTGTTGATCTTTACCCCCCTCTCTATACCATCGATGAGCAGACACCCATCGGACGGAATCGGGAGATGGCGTTGAAAATAGATGGTAGACTCCTGGCATTTCCATCCATAGTACACCTTCCTGCACGTGGCGACAGGCAGGAGCGCCAAGGTGAGAGTTGAGAGCTTCATGACGCAATTTGAAGAGAGGAGAGAGAGTCGGTTTGGTTGGAATCGATAGGTGCGTTCGTGGGGCAAAGAAGTGTCCTTCCTCTTTATATCTACTTATAACCCATTTAAATCATCCAGGTCGGCATCCAGTCCTTATACCCATGCTTGTATCCACAGGTCCGAACGCAGCCCCTTCAGCCAAATGCCTGCCATGTCCGCAGCCCAACTTCTTGTGTCCCCAAGGACATGTCTCTATGAACCTGCATTCTCCCGTGGTCAATCACTGCTTATGCCTCACAAATGGCACCTCTGGAGATCGATTGGCATGCGTGGAGGGCCTCTGACTTGTCAGGGCAAGGCTAAGGGGAGAAGCGGAAGAATTGAAGCCGAAATCAGGGACCCACATAACAGAAAATAGATAGTGGTTCATGAACTGTTGAGACAAATTCGATACTAGCGGGTACTGGAAAATTAAGTGTAGATACTGAATTGAGGTTGAGGATTGATGTACTGAAAGATTTACGATGAAGATGGCTCAAACTCCGATAATTCGAGGAAGAGCGACAACAATGAAAAAAAGGTATTAAAATCGCGGACTAGTATTTCCAGACCCTTATGGTCTATTGTTAGTATCGTAGTGGGGAGACGACTTTTGAGTTTGACGTTCGAGCGAAGGCCACTGCATGTGCTAATCGGCATCCGTAAACGTTGCAGCTCATCTCCGAAGACCGAGTCTACCTTCTAGTTCTGGAGTCCAGCCTGCCTGATCGCCCACGCGAAACATGACTTCTTGCGATTAGCGAGCGACCTCTTCCTGCTTTTTACGCTGCTATTTCGATCTACCCCTTGCCGCTTCTAGATCTTCGCGTTCGGCCTTGAAAGTCGGCCCGCACTTAGCCCACTCATTGTTGAAGCATGTATAGTCCTCTTGGCACTCTGCTACTTTCTCATATTCGAATGTCTGAGCCAATAATCCAGTTCTCGTCATTCTGCGCTGAAATTCTCTTCGGACGCGCAATCGATCAATAAGTCGAGAGGCCTGTAAAGAGACTGAGTGTGAGTTGATGGAGAAAGTCGCTGGTCGCAAAGATTATACCAAAATAAGACCATCAGTATGCAGCAAGCTTGGAAGTTCTTCATGGGTGAGTTTTTATGCAGTGTGCCTAACCCTCACCCTCAACTTTTGATATACTCATCAAACCAAGCAATCGCTTGATAGAATGCCTGCTCCTTAGCGAACAGAACCTGCTTATTACTCAAATCGCCCCGCACAGCAAACCCATGAGAGACCCCAGAGTACAAAGTAATCTGGTACGGATTCCCAGACTCCTGCAAGATGACCTCCGTATCATGTCGCTTCTCAGGGGGAAAGACATGATCAGTTTCTACCACCACATCAGCTCCCCTTCTGCCCACCACAACAGAAAACCTGGAACAAGACTCACCAGCAGCAGCAATGCTCAAAGGCCCTTCAATCCCCCTAACCTCTTCCGCCGCAACCCAACTTGGGTGCGCCACGAACCCCGCATCAAGTCCCCCATCCCCCCTCAGAAACCTGGTAACATACTTGGCACCAAAACAATACCCCACGCCTCCGATATTTACCGCCCCAAACGGTCCCTTCAACTCCTTCACCATCGCCTGGACAACCGGATCGACGTGCTCGAAGGTATGCTTCGTACGCCAGGCCCCCATGTCGAAATCTATGGGAGGGTCCGAGGGGATGGCGTCGCCTTGGAAGAGGTCGGGCATGAGAGTGAGGTAGCCGTTTGCGGCGTATTGGTCGGTGATGAGTTGGTTGTTGAGGAAGCGGTGGCCGAAGACGTCGGTCAGGAGGAGGATTGCTCTTGTGGGGGTTTCGGTGGAGGAGGGAGGTAAGGCTACGTAGGTCGATGCTGATTTTTTTGCGGTGTGAGGTCTTATTCTTTCCTTTGGGGAATGGTTGGATGAAAATGGGCGAGAGACTTACTTCCTGCGATGTCTTTTAGTGTTCCGGATGCTGAACCTTCGTGTTTTACGCCGATTGTGCAGCATTTTCGAGGTGGGTATGATGCCATTTTCTATGGAGTTATCTGATTTTCTGTCTGCTTGATATGTATATATCTCAAGATCAGTACAACACAGCTTCAGGTGGCCGAGTCTTTATATGGTGACTGGCTTGGAGTTGAAGCGGGACCGGCATTGATGCAAGCGATTACGCGTCGTCCCGGACTTAAGATCACTGACTACTTGTAATCAGCGACCGACGTTACCTCCTCAGCATGGCAAGTTCAGCTGAAGCATTGAAGTTGAATGTAGTCCCACAATGCAGGCCCACATTAGTCCGTGGTTGATGATAAGAACCGTCTGTGAGATGGTTCTTGGACTCAAGTTTGGCCTCACAAATCTCCTGGTAAAACCAAACATTCCAAACGCTAGACCTCGTCTTGTTTGGTATGTCATAGGCACTCATAAAGACCATTGGTACATGCTGATGTCCCAGAAAAGCTTCATGCCGGCCTCTGATGCACTATCAGAAAGTCGCGCGCAATTGTGTCCGACGACCCATGCCTACATCCACTGCATCCTAAACCAACCCCATTCTTGTCTTCAGCCATCCGAAACAGCCAGTGACCTTGTCGAAGACTCCACCTTGCTGTTCTGGAGCTTGCACGATCTCCCCGCGTTTGCTCTCCGTATCTTCATCCTCCACAGTCGTCTCGAGTCTGATCGAATTCTCAGCCTCGCTGTGCGCGTGACGCGTTGAAATACACTCATCTCCAAGATTGACCACCATCATGAGTTCGTCATTCACAGCGACGTCAAGCACCACCGAAGATGTGGCCTCGTCAGGAGTTCGGATTACTGCCTTGTTGTCGTCTACTACCGGTGTCTCGATCCATTTTTGGCTGGTGAAGCTCATCTCCTTTTCGCTGTGTGGACGAGCGCCTTCGAAGAAGGTAGCTGCAAACTCCTCGATTGGAAAGTCGGGATCGTACTCTGTAGTGAAGACTCGCTGATTGTTGCGTCTTCCATGGGAGATGATCTTGTAGTGGAATAGGGCGAATCGATGGCTCTAGAATTTATGTTAGATAAAGATTCAGAAGCAAAAGATCTTGGAGTTGAGAAATTGAATTGCTGACTAAAACAGCATGCTGCGAGGCTTAGCACTTGAATGAAATCATTGTGTCAAGTCTTCTGGCAGATCAAATTGGTAATTGCCAGAACTATAGAACCGTCAATTGTCCAAGAAGAACTGCTTACATGCAGAAGTGATCGGCTCTTTCAAATTGTGCTGCACAGTATTCGAGACAGGATGAAGGCGACTCACCGGCAAGCCTATTGGAGTCCTAAGTTCTGCTGAGAGAAACACGCCACACTGGATAGAAGGATATTGTGCGTGCAGTTTCTGTAAAAATGCGACAGCAGGCATCTTGCGTTTAGGTACGACGATTTGATCCGGCTCAGCTCGAAGTTCCAACGAACCCCACAACCGACGCGGTAGGCAGTCCTCCACGGCATCACGATCCCATTCGCCTGCCGCACCAAAGATGTACAACTTTTGTAGATTTGGCAGGAGGGACAAATTGAGCGCTCGCTTGCCTCCAGTAAGACCGGCAGCATCTCTCAACATCACGCTTCGGATAAGTGCCGCAGTCCTTTGTCCGCCACCGATTAAGAACCAATTGAGCTCGTGGCCATCGTAGATGTAGAACGTGTTCTCTCCGTATAAGACTGGTAAGCCTTCGTGGTAGAAGAGCTTGCAGGCTCGTAGCAATTGCGCAGTTGCACGGATGGTCTTGAGACCTGGTCCGATTGTATCGATATCAGTACGATCTGGATAGCAGATGCAACCTTTGTAGCACTTTGAACGTGAATCATGAACGTGGCCTTGGCGGTGGAGATTTGCGATTCCGATAACGAAGCAATTGCGGTAGACTTTGAGGCGAAGCTCAGCCGGGATATCGGCGAGGCCGATTTTGGCGGTTCCAATGGCCATGACGGGACTCGAATTCTGATACGAGTTAGCATATTAGTTTTGCATCGGAGCCTTGGTGTAGCGAAGCGCTGACCTTTGCCGATGCGAAATTAGTTCATGGCCTGTAAAAAGAAACGTGAAGTATATGCGGCTTGTGATGTTGCTTGTTGTCGAGATATGCGAAAGAGGTCAAGAAGTGAGGCGGTTGACTTCGCCGGGTCACTTACACGAAATGCGCATCGGTCAAACTCCATGTTAGATCTTGTCACCCAGATATCATATTTTACTCCGCGACAACGACTTCTCACTCTATATCCACCCACTGCAAGAGCGTATCGATTGGAGAAGGTCTAGCGATCATAACAATCTTCACGGCTGTGTGCTCGTTGCTGGTCTCGTCCCCTCAAGGTGAGCGCTGGATATTTATGGTCCAATCCAAATGGCACGGTTGTAAGCCCAGAGATTGATCAAATCAACCGCCGATTTTGTTGATCTATTCCAGAAACCCGGAAGCGCCTCTGTCCCTCCTTCATTGCCTGAAATCAATATTTTCGTTGAAATTCATCCAGCTTTTCATCAAACTCCCCAGTATGTACGAAAGCCAACAATACGCAGCCGGGTATCATGCATCAACCAAAAAAAATCTCTTCAACCAGTAAAGACGTGTCCAAGCCAATCAAGCAAACAGACACGAGTCGGGAGATTTCCACTCCTCGAGGAGAACATCACACTCCACTCGCGCATCTTCCACCAAGGCATCCATCTTGATATCGTTCTTATCATAGCCGAACGGATCCTCCAGCTGGCTACCAATACCTTCGATGCCGTATAATGTAAATGCCACCAGAGCAACAATAGGCACAGCCCAGAAGCCCATGTCATCAACCATAGCAAAAGGCAGAACCATCAAGTATAAAGCCAGCACTTGTCTCGCGTGTATCAAGTGAGCGACCGGAAGAGGAGTTGCGCGTATCGTCTCCATAGCTCCGTAGCTGGCCACCAAGTTGGCAAGTTGCGTATCGATGTAACTGGCTTGCGGTGGTGCCCACCAGCCTCGCAATACGCCACGTCGAATGTAAGCCTCAACACTGATCGAGAGCTGTAGTGGCATGGCCAGGCCTTGTCCCTCTAAGCTGGCCAGTTTGGCCGGGAGAAGGTCGGTGTAGTCTGGCCGAAGTGTCCCAAGGCTTTCGGTAATGGCGGCTGTATCGAGAAGCTGTTCAGGTTGTACGATTTTGGGCGTTGCATAGCCAGATCTCGTCAGACCATTTCTTGATTGAAGGAAAGGAGTGTTCGGTGCTGTGAGGGTGCTGTAAGTGAACTCGGAGCGGAGATTGTGTTTTACGGCGTATAGTATTGCTATGAGAACCCTAATGACTGATTCTGTATCTGCTCTTTCTGCTTCTGTGGCTCCATCCTTCGCGTTCCTCGAGCAGGTGAGGAAGTATCTCGTGAGATTTCTGGTAGCTGTGATCACGGCTGTGAAGTGGTTTCTGCCAGTCCAGAATCGATCGTACGAGGAGCCGTTTCTGAAGACTAACATCAGCCCCACGACAATCGACAGACTGGGAACGATGGTCCCTGGTAGAGCCAGAGAGCGGTAGTATACGTCGACAGCTACGATGAGAGCTGTAAAGAGGCAGTGGAAAAGGACTGGGAGTATGACGGAGCCATGAACGCTGCCCTTAGTAATGCGTAGTACGAGAGGCCATCTGCGTGGTTTCTGTCTGGCGGAAAAGAACATTGGATATGTCGAGACGCGAGATGTCGAGGCGCGAGACGCCGGCATGCCAGGACGTGTCGGTACTGTGGGCGACTCCATATTGGATTGTGCCTCCATATCAGCGACTGACGAAGAGTCTTATTGACACTTTGCAAAAGCAAAGAGCGGCAGGAATGGAGGTGGAAGAGGCCAGGGCAGATATCGAGTACCCTCCTAGCATTGCCTTTTTAGGACATGCCCTCTGCTGATCACAACGCTTCGGACTTCATCCCGGAGGCCTGAAACTCCAGACTCCATCGAGAATCCGGCGAACATGCCTATCTTCAACATGTTGTCCACTTTCAACGGCCTGCCGTCGCAGGAAGACTAGCTTACGCCAAATCTCTGTGACTTCACGGCATCAGTAAAAACTTGTCGTCTTCTGTCAAAAAGCTTCAAGAACACATCTCGTCGCGCTGCGTGTGGCACTTCTTCAACAACTGTGTGACCTGACAGTGCAAGAGTAATGGATCTACCAGTGATGCCCAGCCATCACTTTGGCCTTCATCGACCTCCAAGCTTAGATCTGGTGGTTCAGAATAACACATGAAGCGAACCTTTTACTTCCTTGTTGTGGCAGAGGGATCTGTCGTAGTCATAGATATCATTGAGATCACGTTATAAGATTCACACTATCTGCTTCGATTGGTGGTGCTGCTGTTCATAACCGCCTTGAAAGTTAAGGTCAGATTCATGATTCGAATCGACTGACAAACATTGGTAAGAGGAAGAACGAACTGAGGAATGTCACTGTCTCAGTGCATGATGAGGCGGGGCAGGAAGTGCAAGTGGTAACTGGCAGTCCTTTGTACTTTCTCGTCCGAAGCTACGATTTTGAGGAAGGAGGAGGACGGCTTGGGTTATCGAGGTAGGCACGAGGGAAGATGGGCTTTGCATATACACCACCCAATGCCCTACCATTCGGTCCATCAACATCAATCAAGTCTCAACTGTCAGTATTCTTCACCAACAATCAGCCTAAGCTGTACCTCCATCCATCCAAACATGGCACGCAAGGACAAGAAGGCCAAAAGGACCAAAAAGAAAGATCAGCGTCGTCAATTCAATGAAGAAATCGAAGACCAGCCTCATCGGTCGGCAGGGGCTCAGAACGAACTTGCTCGTTTAGCTGAACGCGCTAAGTACGCTACAGAGGCTGAGTATTTGCGAGCTGTATTTGGCCATCACTTGCCAGCTGATTTTGAGGATCACTTTGAAGAACCCGCCGATGATTGGGATTCACCTCCTCAGGACTCTCAGGGTCAGCAGGTTAACCAAGATGGCACACAATGGCCTGAGAGCGCCGCCGATGCCCAGGAATCATCACCCCAGGACTTCCAAGATGACGCACAATGGCCTGAGATCGCCGCTGATGCCTGGGAATCACCGCCTCAGGAGTCTCAGGATCAGCAAGCCAATGAAAACGAGGAACAACAGCCTGAGGGAGCGACCGATGCCCAGGCACTACATCAATCGAACCGTCAAAAGAAGAAGAAATGGAAGCGCCTGGATATTGAGACGATGCGGTCTTCAGCTTGGTCGGGGTCGAATTCTGAGTCGATGCTGTCCGACTTACTGTCTGAGTCGCCACAATTCGTCTCACCCGATTCACAGAAGCGTCGAAGAACATCTTCCCAGAGCGATTCAAGCCATGAACGGCCCACGGAGTCCAAGAGAGCGCGAGTCTTACCTCCTCGGCTCGAGCCAGGTTATCAGGGTGCTGAGCCACGTCCCAAGAAGCGACAAGACAGTCCTATGCAGAGCATTGAGAGCGATCATGAAGCCGACCTCCAAGAAGATGTGGCAGACAGGTGGGAAGAACTCGAATCCGAGACCGACGATGTCGACGATACTTCGCTCTCATCTCGATCGGAGACGATCTTCGAGGCATCACTTCTCTCTACAAGCTCCGAATCGGCACTGTTCAGGTTTGGAGAATCCTCATCCTCGCCGAGATCGAGTTCTGGGTCGGCGTCACCATTCAATGCACCATTCTTGCCGTCAAGACTCATTCCACAACGAGGCTTCTACCCAGCCTTTGTCCAAGGAGCCAACGAAGCCACCGTTTCCGAGAGAGAACGCCACTTCTCCGTCATCGATCAACGAGTCAGCCCTGCAATGCAAGAGTATCTCGCGAACGACGAAGGACTTGCCCGTTCTCGACGCAATATCTCTGAACAATCACGCAGAAACAGAGAGTTGTTGCAAACGATGATTGAGGCAGCGGAACAGCTTGCCAAGAACATGGGTTCGGAGTAATGTTCTTCTCTATCTCTGCCTGTTGATCATCAGTCTGACAATTTTATAGCTATCAATAGATGTGACAGAGCTGGCGCTGAGAAACTTGATGCTGAGCTTCGGGAGAGGGTGGTATGGTGATGGTGATTGGTCTTGGTTTTGGTTTGGAGGCTGCAGCGTGCTGGTATCATTGTCAATTCCAAAGCGGACATGAAATAAGTTGATGTTTCTGCTGCGCAATTGAATTAGTGACGTAGAGCAATGCTCCCGTTCCTCTCGTCAGGTGAAGACCCCTTCGTTTCCGTGATCGAGCTTCAGCTCCAATGTACCGAGTTCCTCTACTCTTCATAGCTGCACCACAAACAACAACAAAATTACAACCTCCACCTACAGCAACGCAAAATCACAAACCGGTACATACCTCTCGTCCTACTTCAGTGAGCCAGATACAGGTAGAGCACTTACAAGCTCTACCTGTATTCATCATCGAGTAGACCCTCGACCGAAGTCCGGTGCATACCATCCTTGCTGTCTGAAAGTGTCTAATTGTGATTGTGATATGGTACTACCTACAGAATAGTACGATCGTGAGATAGGCCGTTTTCTGGATCCCTTATTTGCCATTCTTGCGGTATACCAAGGCTAGAGGTCGAGAGCAATATCTGATCTCAGAGCACGATTACTTTCCACTGAAGACCTCTAGGCCTCTTGCTGATTTCAAGACCATGAGTCCGAATGAGTTTAAAGGCCATCTCAAGCCAACAAGCGTGGAAGAGGAGCACAAAGACACGTCAAAGAACTACCTTATTCATTGCACCCGCGACTCAAACAACGCGCTTCAGCAAGCGACCAGTTCTCTACAAGTTGTCGATTACTACAAAACTTTGCAGCCAGACCAGATAATCCACCAGTCTGGCCTATTACCAGAAATGAAGGCGTCCTATAGCCATGCGTTCCGATCAAATTCAAGTAACCGCCGCGCTCATTCGTCTGAGTCCTCTGCTGATGCCGTCCCCAAAAGAGGCAACCCAACCACAACAGTTACAAACAGCCGCTCCAAAAATTCGCGCAAAAGCTCGGGATCTCATTTTCGCTCCGCCAAAATCGCTATACAAATTTAGGCATTATTGTTTGCTCACTGCTCCTGCGCCCACATCTCCCGTGCTCGATGATCCACCTCAACGTCGGGCATTACTTCAAAAACAGAGGATGGTACGATTGTCTACGGACGGATCGAGCTCCCCTCTTTCACCTCACCATCATCTCTTTTCTTCCTCAAATTTCTTGGGCCGAGGGTCTCGCTCCATCGCGCTGACTTTCTACAAGCTGATTTTCTACGGCGCGTCGAGTGCTTGATTCCCAAACAACCTCGGAACGGGAACTCAGGCATAAGGAATTGACGGATCTGGTAACGACCCTGCGGGAGGTTGCCGCTGAGCAGACTGAAAGAGCTGGAGAGTGAGCAGTGAATTGGAGGTCGCCTCGATGCCGTGACTTGCTCCAATGACAAAAGAGCAAAGCAGTTTCGGTAAAGCGCCAACGAGGATACAACGCATCCGACAAGGTACACCAGATCGCTTCCAAAAATCCAATGCCCTAGACACGACATCTACAAGAATTTGGATATCTCGGGCGGGCGCTGCAGACATGTGCTCAACACAGTGTGCTACTTGCACAATTCGACAGTGTCGCGAACTTTCCTTCAACGGCTGTCACCTTTGCCAACAGCAGAAGCGGAAGCAAATGCGGCGGCAGCGGCTGAGGATGCACCCAGGTCTTTCTGGACTGTAGGAGCCGCGTTCGACGAGAGTGCGGCAGCTGCAGCCGCCTTGGCATCTACCGATCTTTGAGCCGAATCAGCTTGCTCTTGCCTCTGAACAGCGGCATATTCTTCACCTAGCTCTAGCAGGCTCTTTCGTTCGTTGCCCATGTCTACACTCTTCTTTGGCGTACTGCTGGGGAGCACTGAGAGCTGCTCGTTGCCGGCATCGAAGCTGCGAGGCCGATCATCGCGGCGTACGTCCATGCTCTTTCCGCTTCTCACTGGCATGGCAGTGCTTGGGCTTTTCTGGCCTCCTTCAGCAGTGGCAGCAGCCAAGCTTTGCATGCTAGCACCACCGGCACGAGTCTGACCTTGTTGAAACAACGGTGGAGGTGGCGATTTGGCACGCATTCGGTCGCGTTGCTCCTTCTTCTCGGCCCGCTCAGCTAGCTTGCGGCCTATCCATGAGGAGTGGGAACTATCTTTGATTTCATTGAAAGACTCTGGATCACTCATAGATCCAAGAGTGCGATCCACGTTCAGGCTCTTGCGTCCACCGCCACTGGTGACGGACACGCGGCTGCGTTCTGCTTCAGCATTGAAGATGTGGCCTTGACCGTACGATACGGACTCCCCCTTTTTGCGCTTCCAAAATGGCTTTTTCTTGCCGTCAGATGGCTCCATCTCGCCAGATCCGCTCTGGCCCGAGGGAACTATCGCGTTTGGTTCATCAAGAGCTGGCACGTCGTCCAGTTCACCCTCAGTAAATTCTGAGTGGGAGCGATACGAGTTGGCAGGCGACATAGGAGGATCAGCTTTCAGACCTAGGTTCGGTGGTGGCTGCAATGGTGTAGAATCCACCGACGATGAGGCATGTAGGAACGCTTGCTGCTGCTGTGTGGGCGTCAAGTGATTTTGAGCGTTGAATGGCGGACCAGATAGGGTCGATGTTCCCGTTGTTGTCACAGGCATCAAAGAGTCTCGATCGGTGTTTGTGGTACTGTCGTTTAGTGAGTGCTGTGAGCTCTGTGCACTGGGGTTTGCGCTACCAGGAATACGTTTTTTCTGTAGCTTTCTTGGCTTGCGCTCAGAGTCTTTTGCTTCTGAGGGTGGTGATTTGCCTCCAAATATGGCTGCAAATGTCTTTGGCCCACCAGCCCCAGGCGAAGGTGTCTCCTGTCGTTCGTTTACAGATGTCATGACTGGCTTGTTCGGGATCTGTGGCTGAGGCGAGACAGGCTCATATGCGCCAGAGAGCTTAGTCATCGAGTCATTTGCAGGCTGGGAGACTGGAGGCGACGCAAGTGGAGTAGATTGCTCGCTTGGCGGAATGACTGATGGGGAAGCAGGTGTCTCCATATCTGGGGCTCTCGGCGCCTCAACCATATCAGGAAAACCGCCGCTAGGGAATGCGCCTGGCATATCACCCATGGGTGTATATATAGGCACAGGTGTGCTAGGAGAAGAGATCTCTGGAGTCAAGTCTCGTTGTGTTTGATTGGGATCTCTCTGGAAGCGCGAGTGTGAACCACGTGGAGAGTGATTCGTTGGCACTGTGTTGCTTCGATGCACGCCACTGGCACTGGTTGGGCTGGCTAATGGGCTGTTACTGTGCATCGCAGGAGCCGCTGGAATCGGTGCCACTGTCGAGGACTTTGAGTTGCGAGATGAAACTGACACGCTTCTCCGTATACCGCTGAGTCTGCTAGCTCCTGAGCTTGAGCGGCCGAATGCATCCGAGGACTTGGACGCGGAAGGTGTAGGCGGACCACTCTCCACTTCTTCTTTCGTCTTGTCGTCGGCGGCTGTGCCTTGCATACCAATGAGGAAATGGTCTTGGTTTTCGATGAGAAAGATCAAGACGTCCTGGCTTAATCGATACTCTGAAGGAGACATATCATGATTTGGATGTGAAAGAATTCCGGGCTGGAAGATCGCGGCAAGATTCGACGTGGTCATCTTATTGAGATCTGACTTCGATGCGAACACTGCGAGCAGGTCTAGGATGTAAAGCAAGAGCTGGCGATTGAGCGGTGGCAGCTCGGTGATAAGCCTCTGAAAGATCTTAATGGTTTCATCCGGGTCGAAATCACCATACGATGGAGCCTGTCCTTCCATTTGGCCTACCGCTTGCGATTGGTGGCCACGCAGCGGGATTCGAAACTTCTCATAGAATTCCAGCGGGATTATCGGCTCGGGCAGCTGGTTGAAATATCGTCTGAGAATGTTGGCAGCGTCGTGTACGGTGTATCCAGTCCAGTCCAACCCTTTTCCATAGCGGTCGGGTGAGTTGAAAGCCTCTCGCAGCTCTTTGATCCGCTTTTCTGACCCGCTCAACCGAAAGATGCCCTCGACATCGGTAGCTGGAAATTGAAGTCAGCCTTTGGCACAATGTCTGCAAATGGTCCCAAGAGTCCAAGGACATACCCTTTTCTTTCAAGAAGACGCCGCATTTTGCGACCACAATGGGCACAAAACCATACACATAGCTCTTGCCTTCCGCGTCCTGCAGCGAGATCGCAACATTGGCATATCGCACACTTTCTGCAAGTGGAACACCAAATATGCCCTGTGTAGGGCTTGTGCCTGGATAGCCGTTAGCATGGTTGCTCCACAGCGCTCCACAAGCACTGATGGATCTGATCAACCAGATTTCCAAGCGTGCTAGTTTAGTGTTCCCGCAAGGTGGAGTCTTAGTTCACCTTTGTCTTCATCACGTTTCTGGTTGCCTCTGGAGAAGTTCTTCCACCAGGATTTCAAATCGCGCTTCTGCTCTGCATTCTGCAATGATGGCGTTAGGTGAGCGGGTTGCGGCTCGCCGTTTCTGGCTCGGTGCGTCATGCCGGCGGACGTGCCGTGGCCTCGACCAGAATTGCCTACAAACGGTTAGAACAGCTGTTGAAGGTGTCGAATCTTGCGCACTCACGTGTGCTAGACACTCGGGAAGCTTTCCAATTGTGTCAAGAACCTGCGCAGTGTGGGTTGAGAATCGAGGGTGTATCGTGGCTTGCAAGGTGTGCTTTCTGTTGACTTGGATGTGCCGGGTGTGGAGCTGCAATTGAGTGGCATGCAATGTTTTCCTTGCTCTCGATAGAAAGCGCTGGCCTTGTCGCGCGAAAGCTGCCCGTTGTTGTTATCGGAATATACAGCTGTGTTGTTGTGGATTCCTGAACAGTCTCAGGGCCACTCGAAGCGCAGGTAGGATTCTCGAAAAGCCTTGACGCGCTCTTGTATGTGTACCGATCGAGAGAAAGAAGTCAGGAGTGCGTAATCGGCACCGGACAGGCGCTGTAGCTTCAGCCTGGTGAGGGCGCAGCGAGTGAGCAAGACGGACTGGCTATGAATAGACGCGATTGTGGACAAGAGGTGTCTTCAGCGATCGGGACCCGAGCTGCAGGAAAGCAGTTTGAAGGTTGAGCGAGAGGGGGACCACAGGCGTTTACGTTCGTCGGCGTCGAGCTTGGGTGAAGTTGGATGGTTTGCAGCGAGAGAGGGCGAGTAGAGGGAGGCTCGACGAAGGAGGCTCTGATTGCGACGACGAATAAGTGCTGCCAATGCACGCGGGAACAGAATGTTGCTGGTGCAGGTCGGAGTGATGGGGATCAGACCTGAGGTTCAAACCCAAGGGAGGTCGATTCGCTTGACCAGTACCAGTATACCAACCGCCGCAATCCGTCATGTCGCTACAACCTGGAAGATGGTAGCCAGTCATGATGGATGGCAGTACAGGTCTGATTGGCGCATGCAACATGCATCAGACACAGCCAGTGCAATGCTTCTACGACTACCAAACGTATGTATTTGTCTGCCAACTCGGCCTGGCCTGCTCTCTAATTGGCAAGCGACGACACCATCCAGTCCATCCCAAAGAACAGCTTTACTTTGCATGGAAATGCAGCCTGTGTGAATTGTATCACTGTTCCAATGCGCCTGAATCTTAGATCCCGCTGGACACGGATTTCAATGCGATAGGGTACATCAATTCAGAGCTCGCATATCATCCTCGTGTGCCACGAATTCCAATTTCAAACTGTCGCCAGAAATGTACATCAATATCAAATGAGTCCTGGCTATCCCTGCTCCCAGGCTGACAATGATCTGGCCATGTCATTGGTCTTGAGAGATTAGTGAAATGTTTCGAGCGCTGGAGCAGGTGACCTCGAGAGAAAGCGGGCCGCCAAATATTCACGATCCGGAATGGTTCTCTGCAAACGCGAAACACATCTGCACGTTTCAAATCTTCTCGAGCACGCTTCACAACTACTCTTCCTACTCACGATACCACAGGAACTCCACAATGGACAGGTTCGTGATGGAACTAAGTTTCGAAAGCGCCAACTAAAGGTACCGCAGTCTCAACCAAACAGAGCAGCGTGAGCTAGGAGCCCGCATGGAGAAGAAGCAGATGAAGGAATTCATGACCGTACGAGAAACTTGCAATTTGCCTTCAACCCCGCCCAGCGATTGACCTCGAATTCAGATGTACCAAAACCTCGTCCAACGCTGCTTCAACGACTGCATCAACGACTTCAGCTCCAAATCACTCGGCTCCAAAGAAGAAAACTGCGTCATGCGCTGCGTCGACAAGAACTTGAAGAGTCAGGAGCGGTTGGGAAACAGATTTCAGGAGCAGAACGCCGCAATGATGCAGGCTGGATCGCTCCCAGGACGATAAGCGGAGATTCATTCGGATCTACGATAGGCTGTGATATATCATGGACCATTTATGCATAAGATGGCGTTCAGGAAACTCCGGATCATTGTGTCTGTATCTGACGGGCGGCGATTAAAGTATAAGTCGATGCATCGATGGACATTAGAAGATTGGCATTCACGAGATTTCTCATACGAGAATGCTCTCAATTGCGATGAACGATCGCTTCGTACACCAGGATATCTTCAATTTGGGGACTGCAGCGACCGGGCTCATGGACTCTTGCTGGCTGATCGTCAGGGATCGAAGGCATGCTTGCGCGATAAATAGGCTGATTATCCAATTGCGTCCATGGCTCCTAATGCCAGGTGTAATGAGTATCCATAACCCAGCCTTGTGAATTCCATTCACCATATCTACGGTTAAGAAACTTGTGAGCAGCACAGCCTCTTCAGATAGTATGCCTATGAAGCAGGTCATGCATTTACAGTACACGCGACGACTTTTCTGCCAATCTTTTGTATATCGCCATGAATTCTATCATGACAATCAACATTCGTCTGAAATCTTGGACTGTTTTCAGGCTCAGAACGCCTCTCACGTCGTACAAGCACAGCTCGCACAGCCACATGCAGCGCCGTGACCCTTGACAAACAAGGAAAGAACAAGGCCAGTCACGTAGCCCCTTGGCGAATGACGATTCCGTACACCTGCATCCTTCACCTCTAAATAGCTTGTTTACCCTCTAGTCATCTCTTCGCCAATTCAGTATCTCCCACAACTTCAAACAACTTCATCAAACCCTCCAAACCAAATCCAAAAACCCACACCTCACCTCCTGTGCACCAGATCAAAGTCTCCTCAAACAATCAACATGGGTCTCATGTGGACCAAAGGTTTCGGTGGGAAGCACGCTGGTACGTCTACCTTAGCTCCCGTTCTTACCAAAGAGACAATCACTGATGAGGGTTCTAGGCGGTGGAGTCGTTGTTGACAAGCATGGCGCAAGACGAGCTCCCTTCCGCTTCTCGCTCGGTCGTTTCAGTTGCTTTCGTTGAGCATACATGGGCATCTGAATGCTACCTCCCCATTCAACCACCACGTGAACGATATCGGTTGGTGTCACACTCAGGAACCGGAGGATATGGCTGCAGGATGTATTCGTAAAGCACGTTTGACCGGCATGATTAAGGAGCGACGGCGTTCTTGGTGTACGATACCTTTGAATTTGGCGCGAGAGTTTGGCACGCACTTGATTCGGCATCTCCAAGACTGCATCAGTGGGCTTCAGAGTAATACAATTCTATTTGTCTGTACTCAGTCTTCGCCAAGTTTGGTTGAGATTTGAAGCTAAAACTTCGAGGTATGTCGGTCATCACCATCCGGTTCCAAAGTTGAAAGCTGAACCTGCCATCTCGGACACACATGTGAAATGGTACAGGCAAAATATACCTGATGGGAATAAGTAGGCGGTGATGTGTGTCGTCATAGGCTGTCTCACTCTTACATGGATGTTCCTTTCATCCGGCATCGGTATTCATACCCCGTTGCAAACATTAGGTATCGTGATACTTACCCCACCTTCGAACCTGCTACGTATTTTCATCCTCACGCTCCAATCTCCATTGAACGAGACCCGTCCATCCACATTAGCATCAAAATGGCTCCTCCTACCAAAAAGAAGATCCTAATCATAAACCCAAACTCAACCGTCTCCATGACCAACAGCCTAAAACCCCTCGTCGACACATTAGGCTTCACAGAGGTTCGTGGTCCCCCCACTACAAATCGCTCCCACACAAACAAACAAACAACTAACCACACAACAAAACAGTAGACCATCTACACCTACTTCACCGCCCCCACCTCCAGTCCCCCCTCCATAAACAACGACCACGACGCCGCCTCATCAGCAACCCACTGCCTCCCCGCCCTCCAAAAATCCCAGCTCCTCCCCTCCCACGACGCCTTTCTCGTAGCTTGCTACTCGCAACACCCCCTCGTGACCCTCCTAAAACAAGACCCGCATATCGCCGCGCAACGGAAATCGGTAACGGGTATCTTTGAAGCTTCCGTCGCGACGTGTTTGCAGTTACTGCTTCCGGGGGAGAGGTTTGGGATTGTGTCGACGGGGAAAGTGTGGGAAACTATTCTGACAGAAGCTGTTGCGTCGTTACTTGGTACCGTCTCATCTACCACTGGTGCAGGGACTCGCTTCGCAGGCGTCCAAACGACGGGGTTAGACGCGACGGAATTGCACGATACGCCGGTCGAGGAGGTGAGGAGGAGGATGAAGGAGGCTACGAGGAGGTTGGTTAGCCGTGGGGATGTCGGGGCTGTTTGTTTGGGGTGTGCTGGGATGGTTGGGATGGAGGAGATGGTTAGGGAGGCTTGTGTCGAGGAGTTGGGTGAGGAGAGAGGGGGGAGGGTTAGGGTCGTTGATGGAGTCAAGGCTGGGGTTGCGTGGTTGGAGGGGGCTGTGAGGGCGGAGTATTGACTTTGCTTGCTCGGGAATGGGGAGGGGAGATGGGATGGAGGACAAGACTTCTTGACCGTCCAAGGTATGAACAACCATATCGAGATGTGATATCATCCATCAACTTTGTAGACATCATCACAAAACCAACCTTGGATCAATCAGCCTTGGAAATATTCCATCAATTAGTATCTCCCTCCACAAACAACATGCATTCCATGTCTCGGGACTTTATACTTCTATGTACACTGCTACAAAATGGTCAAAAGGTACATGCGCCTCCCATGTTCCCATCCATCCTTCCATGGAGGTGACGCCCGGTTGATCAGGTATAAATGCAACAAGCCATCTAGTCTCGAACAAAACGTCCGGCTCAGCGAGAGTGCGGAAAGGTATCTAACGTAGAAGCCAAAAAAAGAGGCAGGTCTGCTCTAATAATGTAGAATCCAAGACGTGACGCCCAAACGTGAGGCGTGGCAAGAAATGAAGCAAGCCATTCCCCCGCATTCTTAACCATCCCACCCATGGACAAATGCCACAAAAACGCCCGAAATGCACTCGCCCGACGAAACAAATAAACAGGCTTGAAGGAGTCTCACCGCAACGGCATTTTGACATCCTCGGCACCTCTTCGGATAACATCCTCAAGCTTCCATCTTGGTGCACGAACGACACTCGGCGCCATTGGGTTGCCCTCGGTTTGGAAGTCTTCCATGTCAGCACCGCCGGCGATGCCAGACGAAAACTTGATGTCCAAAGCATCTCCAATCTCGTCACAGGCGCGGAGCATCCTATCTAGGTCATCCTTGTTGTGAGCGGCAGAAACACAGAAACGTGCTCGAGCAGATTGGAGAGGCGTGGCTGGATACCCGACGACGACAACGGAGATCTTTCGTCGCAACATTTCATGCGAGAAAGCAGGCATTTTTCCAGGGTTATAGAGCATGACGGGGATGATGGGAGAGTCGTCGCAGCCATAGACGATGAGACCGAGGCGCTTTAGACCAAGGCGAAGGTAGCGGGAGTTGAAGGCAAGGCGTTGCAGTCGCTCCTTTCCTTCGGGCGAATCGCGGATCATTTCGAGTGAAGTCTTGATTTGCATGAGTACTGGCGGCGTGGGGGCCTCTCCGTAGATTGTAGCGGCGTTGGTGGCTCGCAACTTTGCGATGATATGCTTGTCTGCAGCGATGTAACCGCCATTGGCGCCGAATGACTTTGTGAGAGTGCCCATGAGAATGTCGATTTCAGCAGGGTCGATGCCAAAGTAATCGCAGACACCTTTTCCGTTGGGTCCAAGTCCACCCACCGAGTGAGCTTCGTCGACAAAAAGGTTGAACTTGTATTTCTTCTTGAGCTCGATGAGACCCGGGAGGTTGCACATGGTACCTTCCATGGAGTACAATCCTTCAACAGCTACGAGAATCTTCTTCCAGGGGCGGTGTGTACGCGCTTGACCTTCGGAGATGCTCTCACGTAGAACGTGTTCAAGATCTGCCATGTTGTTGTGCTTGAATGTAGTGACCATAGCGCCAGAGAGACGGGCGCCAAACCGGATAGAGGAGTGGTTCAATTCGTCGGAGATGATGAGGGAGCCTTTTCCAGCAAGCGCAGGGAACGAAGCGGCGTTCGTGACGAACCCCATGGAGAAGACCATTGCGTCGTCCTTGCCCACGAAGTTTGCGATGAGTTTCTCGACATCGACATGCAAATCTGAGGTACCGACATCACTGCGGGTGCTAGCCATGCTGATTCCATATTTCTTGACTGCTGCCTCGACTGCGTCTGCGCATGGTCCTTCGGATTGAGCAAAGCCCAAATAGTTGTACGAACTCATATTGAGGGTTTCGGTGGTGGTGCCTGTGAACTTGAACGACAGGTTGTGGTCGTCGCTCTCTCTGTCCAGCAGTGTGATGTATCGTCCTGGAACGCCCGTGGTTGGTCGCGCGAAGCAGTCATTGATTCTCATCTTCAGGCGTCGCACGTAGAAATTGTCGAAATCGCTGTTAAGCGGTGCATATCCGTCAATGGCGGTCAAATGACGGTACTTGTGAGCGCGGAACCGTTTGCCGAAGAAATCACGAACGTGGCCGAAAACGATGAGGATCAGATAGGAGACGAGGGTGGTGAGAACGTAAAAGTATGGAGGTGTATCTTCGATGGGGTCAACCAATTCTCCTCCCTCATGCTGGCTGTAGCACAAATGGCTCTTCGACACCAGGGGACCGAATTGTGCCTCTTCGCGTGCCTTGAGCGCGAGCTGCTCCTCCGTAGGGGGCTCGAAAAGGGTTTCGGATTGTGCGTCGGTGGCATCGGAGACGGATATCGAGGGCAGAGAGGCGGGCGAGGGAGAAGGGTGGCTTCTGAGGGCCTTTTCTTGAGCAGCGATGACAGCTGCTATGTCTGCATTCTTGTTCTTCCCACCGCCAAAAAGCGCGAAACGGTTGCCAAGCTTGAAACCCGGGGATGCCTTTCGAGCAGGCGGTGTTGAATGCTCCCAGACCAGCTTTTCATTTGTGAATTCAGCCGCGGGAGCTGCCGTGGCCGAAAACATGGTCGCCGGCATTTGGCGAGCTTGGAGGACTGCCTCGACGCGATTGCGGACGTGGCTGGACGTGACAGGAGCAGGTGTTTAGATGGAGGAAGTCTGTCGGGCGGTAAGTCAGTGTGAGGAAGCTCGAGGTAAGTCAAATTGCAGGAATGGCATAAGCTGAGCGGAAAGGTAGGAGGTGGAGGCTGGGTGGTGTGGGATAGATATGGGCCAGTCGCTCAGACAGACGGAAGCAGCGGAAAGCACGACCAGGTATAATGCAGCTGGGCCACACGCGATATGGCGGATGCAATGGAGGTGAAGGGGGAGGAGGGTGTTTCGTACCGACAGTGCAGAGAGCAGCCACGGTCGCAAAGGGGCAGCTGTGTGTGGTGGTGTTAATCTGCCCGGCTCAGTTTGAGTGTGGAGAGCTCGGCGAGTAAGGCGAGCAAGCAGCAGCAACTGAAATTGTCGTGTCGCGTCGGGGAGCCCTACGGTGGGAGTCTGACTGAGGCAGCGAGGTGGTGGGATTGGAGCTGGGGAGAGACTCGAGGTGAGGTACTAGGCAGAGGGATGCTAGAGTCGGGGGTAGTGTACAGTATAAGTAAATTGTCCTCATGGCGGTTCCCGTGCGAGCCGTGACTCTGGAAATTGGAAATGAGATTTCCACCTCACCGTTCGGCAGATCCGCTCCCAGTCAGGGGCTGCACTCTGGATGCCTCGCAAAGTGTCCCGAACTCCCGACCCCAACGTCATGGACCGGGAAGGCTGCTCTTGTCATAATGAGATGGCGCAACCCAACTTCGATCTCGAGCTGCATCCGCCCATTCGTCTACGCCCCCGCACTGCGGAATCCGGATGTCTTGGACGTCCGCTCTCAAAACGTTGAAGATGGGCACGATACTCGCCTCGATGAAACGGAGGGCTCGCGCGACGCTTACTATAACACTGTGATACTTTTGCTGATTCGACTCCATCAAATCAACCCTCCGGACTCCTTCGGACCCGACCAGCGTTCCGCATCAGTGTCGGTATTGGGGATCGTGAACTGCTGCAAGACATGGCCGACGTGCATGTGTATTATTAAATGGTACCTGCCTTATACCTCCACTGCAAACCAGGATAGTCATGCTGCCGTGGTGTTGATCTTGCGTCATGGCCATTGTTGTCTTGCTACGTACCCTCCACACACCTGCAGCGTGCTTCAGGTGAAGACAACATCGCCAGATGGAAAGCATTGCGAGCTTCTTCATTGATATTACAATCCCATCTGTTGGTGCTCGATGCCATATCTTGTCGGGATATCTAAATATGATCTGATGTTGGGGAGTGCTCGTATCTCCTTGGCAACATGGTATGCCCAGATCAACAACCAATGCACACACTCGTCAGTCCGACCCTATCGTACTCTCCGCCTCTTGTAAGATACCTCAACATCCGATGTTGGTAGCACGAGTAACGTGACGAGGGGTCTTGACCGGTGATCGGCACCATGACTGACTTCTAGGCGGCGATACACAGCTGCGAACTCGACAGGCAATGTCAAGGACACAAGGTTGACACGAGTATGGTGCAGAAGAGCAAGAACAGCTCCTTCCTCCTCTGCATTGTCGACAATCCACCTGATCGAGAAAGACCCCGCCAGAGGTTGGAACGTGATCACGCGTCTTTAAGCCCTCAATACTCCATCTTCGTCGAACCGACTGGAGCCTAGGCCGAGATGAAAGCATAAGACGCCACGTCTGCAACAGCCGTGAAGCCGACATCAAGAGGTCGATTTTGAATGCCATATTCCCGACAAACAATGAGACATTATGGGAGGAAGACAAAATATGCCATCCATGACCAGGCTCCAGTCACTTGTAGCCAGCGTTCCAACTCTCCAAGATCGATCCTTGAGCTTGCCCAACGAATTGCTACTCCAGATTTTTGGCTACGTCGTGGACCTCGACGGGGATCCACCATCAGTCTCCAAGATCTTGTTGGAGCCAAGTCTTGACCTTACGCGACACGAGCATCAGCCTCTGAAAACACTCTCCTTGGTATGTCAACGATGGAGACTCATTCTTCTTCCCAATGTCTTCCGCTATGCTCGCGTAACGCTGTCACGTGTACCGCGTTGGGTGTGTCTCTGCACAAGTCTTGCAGAGGAGATCACACGGACGGGACATCGAGATGGCTCGCAGCATACGAGAAATCTTATCGACAGCATCTACTCGAGAACAGAGACTTCACCTTCGCGAGCTATCACCTCCAATGATCCAAACAATCCGATGAACATGGAATACATCGACGACGATGATAGCGATTTGCTCTCCCTATCAAAAACCTATGTGCACTGGCTACCCTCCATCCGCGGCGAAGTGGAGACCTTCATGAAATTCGTGAGAGAGAAGGACTTGCACACTGAAATCAAGAGCTTGGTGCTTCAAACCGACCAGGAATTGACGCCACATCCGACGGCCGTCGAACAGACAGTCATCGTCCAACAAGTGAATATCATCTGGAAGACCTTTTTGAACACCCTCAGGCTTGGTCGCCTCGTCATCGCTGCTCCGCCTTCAACAATGGCAGCTCTCACATCCACACGCGACTCTCTTGAAAGCTGGACCTTTGAAATGCCACTGCACTATCTTTGCTTCTCATGCAAGGCATGGAAGAAAAGAGAAGTAATGGAGAAATTGTCCTTCAGCCCTCCGAGTTCCCCAGACAGCAGTCCCTCAACCAAACGTCCGAAACGCGTACAAGCACGCCCCCATAACATCCGTCCTTGGACCCAAATGATCTACAACGAAGGCACGATGCTTCCCGGCTACGCACATTACGAATGGAACTTCAATTGCCCGCCACTCATCCTCCCCATCCTTCTCAATTTCATCCACCGCGAATGCAACTACATACGACATGATCTCACCTGTGACAGATCACCGAACATCACATCCCTAACGTACATCTCCAACTTCCCATTCGCCGAACACGTGAAATCCATCTCCCTCGAGCTCACCCAGTTCAAGAATCTGAGAGACGTGACGATCAAGTTCGCGGAAATGGATTATCTTGACGATGAGAATTCGAGACTGGGAAGGGGCCAGACGAGCGATGTGTGGAAGGAGTGGGAAGACTCGTATAAGAATATCGTCAAGCATTTTTTGAAATCGGCGAGGGCGGGGGTGTCTGTCGAGTGCTTGGACACGGTCCATACGCGCTTGTTGGAGGATGTGGATAAGATCATGAAGGAGAATTCTTTGGTGGAACAAGGGCCGATGGCTGGGCGATCTTTCCTACAGGCGGAGATTGAGGGCGTGGGAAGCGAGAGGAAGGGAAGGTGGGTTAGGAAGGATATTTGAGGTTTGAATTTCGGGGATTACGGAGATCTTGTGAAGATCTCTTCTGAGAATGGCAACTCACACAATGAGTCGCGCTCTCGTTTTTCCTTCGAAAGACGGTACCTATCTTCAATGTCGTATCGAGCTCTTCGTTTAATGTGTCTCCATCCTGTGAATTGCCTACTTTGAAAGCAACGAATGCACCACTCCTACATCCCCCAAACTGCAGAGCAAGACGGATCAAAACCCAACCATCGCTCTCTTACCAACAATACCGCGCGACGGTTCCTCACTTCCATGGAAGGAGTGCACGCTCAGCGTCGTCAACCAAAAAAACATCAACCCATCAAAATATATCCCGATGCCATCAGTGTAGGTTCCAGAAGCCACCTGCACGTCGAGAGTGCGCATCGGGAAAGGTCCAGAAACACAAACCACGATCACGCAACAACATCTTTCGCTCGAAATTACGGTACTAGTCATTACCAAACACACAATATACACACACTCGAAGAAGATGCCGTCCGCCACACTCCTCAAACAAATTCATTCTCCCGCTTAACCCCCCAAAATGCCCCTTTCCATGACATACAAGACAAAAACAAAAACTTATCAACAGACCGATTCCCAGGTATCATAATCCCCCCTTGCTTTCCCCACTCAATAAGCCAACCCAATTTTCAGACGCTCGTAGGAACAAAAGGAGCATCATCCGAATATCAGAAACAGAACCCACTCAACAGCAAACCCCACGCTTTTTCCTGACCTTATTCACAGAAAGAACAAATCCTTTTCCCTGTGGAAAGATATACAAATTATACATACAAAACTAGAAGCGAAGAGACGTTAGTATCATGTCTTGGAAGAGGATTGCCCCAGAAGCTCGCTTGGACGCGTAGACTCAGAATTTAACACCAATAGACAGGCTTGTACAGTAATAGATGAGGGGCCTCAGTCAAGGTCTGCAAGTGCACTTTATTGCGACGACTCAATCTTCAGAAAAGAATGGTACGGTCCAAAAGATCTGTTGCAGCAATGCCGACAATTGAAGCATCGAAGAACTGACAAATGCCAATTCTAGTACTGAGAGCTTAGTTCGTCCAGGCGCGATGAGCGGCGGTTAAGACTGGTGTATACGTCAGTGTTGGGTTTGGACGCCAATCGAGAGGGTGCCTACCATGAAGAACCTGAACCTGTTCCGGTCCGCTCTGGGCAGCAACCTGCAGACAGCCACCATTAAAACCACCCTCAGCATCCTCACTGAAATCTAGAACGACGCTGAAGGGCATCTCCATCCTTTCCATATCGGGAGCAAATGGAGGGTAGAAGTGTGAAATGTGGTATCGACGCTCCAGTTTCTTATCGGCGTTTGTCGCAGCTGCTGGATTGTGGCTATTCTCCTGAAAAGGACGCATGACCAAAAAGCCGTTGGCGTCAATGTGAATGTGACGATGTTTCCAGAGCTGACCGGTCGTTAGCATAATCTTTTCCCACAAAGAACCGCTGCGGCAATACTTACGAGTGTGTCAGGGAATTGCACATTCAAGTCTCCGACCTCGGTCGCCTTCCATCCAGCACCACGCTGGTTTTCTTCCTTCTCCTCGACAACGCTCGCTCTCTTGTTGTTTTCAACTTCATTAAGAGTGCCGAGTTGAGCCCTTGTGACTGAGGCAATAGAGCTCATACCATTGGACATTCGCTTCATCAACCTCGAGGCACGATTACCCTTCTTTTTAGACTCGTTGCCAGTTTGCTGCGTATCGGTGGTCGCAGCAGAGTCTATAGAAGATACGGACATTGATCGGCCCACACTTGGGCGATGTTCGCCGTTGGTGGCTGGAGTAGAACTCATAGGCTGCCGATCACTGCCTCTCGCGCTTGGGCTTCTTGAATACGACGCAGCTGGCTTCTCGATTCTAGCAGCGCTGGGTGACCGCGAATGCTGTCCACTCGCTCTTCGAGAAAGAGTCCTCCAACTGCGACTTAGATCCACTGATTGTCGCTTGTTGCTAATCTCGTGCTCACCAAGTCCTTGGGATGAGACTGTCTCTGCAAGTGTGACCGTGGAGGAAGACTTGTGACCTCTGAACGCAGCGGTAATGGACGATCGCTGACGGCTATGCTTGTTGCCTTTGGAGTTCCCTGTGGGGCTTTGATTCTTCGCAGGCACGGCGGTCACTGGCAGCGCTTCTGATGGAGCTGGCGACGAAGAATTGCCATTCGATTGTGTGACCACGAGCGGCGATTCCACGAGCTGTTGGGAGTCAGGTCTTGCATGCGGCCCGTCAGCTCTGACAATCGTTGCTTTGACTTGAATAGTATCGCGGCCATTGAATTCGACGGTCGGCGACGGAGGGCTGTCGTAGATGCTCAATCTCCGATGATCGAGGCGGTGAGGACCATTGCTGCCACTGCTGTGATTCCTTGTCGGTGTGGACATTTTCGTTTCCCGGCTATCAAGGCTCCCCAACGATTCCTTGCTCAGTGCTCGACCCCTCACAGACGAGGCCTCTCTGACGGGATTCGGAGGATTGAAATTCGAAGAGCTGCTTCTTGGAGGCGTGGAGCTCTGTGAGGATTCAGCGAAAGAGCCTGCACGCTGCGCGTGTAAAGGATTTTTTGTGTTAGAAAAAGATCTGTTGGATGGCAGCGGCAAGGATGCAGCGTCGCGGGAAGAGGCTCCCCGTGAGAAACTGCGCTGCAGGTCAGCAATCTTGCTAGCCACGCCGGATCCAAGTCTTCCCCTCTTCGAAACGACGATAGCCTCCTCCTTTTGCTGATGAATGCTGTTCAGAAAGCTCCCAGCAGGCGACCTAGGCATAGGCGAAACTGACGGCAAAGACGGGGAGAGAAGAGTGAATGAAGGCGTCCTATTGGCTTTACTTAGAAGGGTAGAGCTGGTGGAGCGCAAAGGAAGAGATGTTGTAGATCCGGACAAATCATGCGCTTCTAGGTCATCGCCATCTTGTTCCGCCTCCGTTTTGATAGAACGCTCAGCGACCGCAGTCTTGCCACTCTCCGTGCTTGGGGACGTCGAAGTTTCGTGGTCGGACAGGTTGGGCGCCAAATCCATCTCAGACACAGCACTGTCTGAAGAACCAGCCACTTGCGACTTTCCAGGCGCTCTTCCTGGTGATCCAGTCGGCGTCTTCTCTACATTTATTACCGTTGGAGATGGCAATGGTGAGCAACCTGCCACTATCGGCATGGACATAGGGACCGTAACATCAGATATTAGTGCATTGGGTCTTCTCGTGAAAAAAGGCGTGATGGGACTTTTGCTAACAAGCATGCTCTTTGCTTCCACAACGACAGCGTTGTCAAGCTCGTCCATGAACTCCTCATCATAAGAGACTTCAGCCTCGGAGTCACTCTGATGCGCATCAGAGAGATTGCTGGGATCCGTGGGCACTGTGATCGACAGAGATACCAGGGCACGTCGCATTTGTCGTCGCTCCGATGCGGTGAGAACACTAGAACTCGATAACATTCTCTCCGGTAATAGATCCTTGTGAGTCTCGTCGGCCTTCACGGTGGAAGTGCTGTTGCCTGTCGATGTCGTGCTGGAGGTTGTTGTCGATTGCGCATCTTCTTCGAGCAGTGGTTTCTCAGCCGTGAGAGGC
Source organism: Venturia effusa (assembly GCA_007735645.1). Taxonomy (NCBI): domain Eukaryota; kingdom Fungi; phylum Ascomycota; class Dothideomycetes; order Venturiales; family Venturiaceae; genus Venturia; species Venturia effusa. The sequence goes on along the minus strand of CP042201.1, from coordinate 631,151 downwards.
CTTGTAACTTCAGTCATGCCTCCAGCTGAGCCTTGCCAGTTTCCGAGGTCACTGCTGTCAGAGACACTCGTCGGCCGCGTCGATGCAGCGCGGGCAGACGAATCGACGGCCGATATTGGAGATGAAGCATTCTCGATGCCAGATGTTGCTGTGGAGGACTCCCCAGAAGTCCTCGGAAGCTCCTCTGAGGGTGTCATTGGGATGGCCTGTTTCCGTCTAGAACCACCCGCATTAATTTTACTCTTATCCGATGATTTGGCAGGGAGAATTGGCATCACAATCTGCTCAATCTCTTTTGAGACGTTCAATACGTTCTGATCCTTCCCCTCAGCTTCATTGTCAGCTTCCTCAGCCAAAGCAGCTTTTTTATTCGCAGCATATGCCCTCTGCGCCCTCGACGAACCCATAGACGCCTTTTCTTTCTCCTTTTCCTTCTCTCTGTACATTTCTCTGAATTTCATAAGTCGTTGCTTCTCCCTGGACATAGTAGGGGACTTGGGCAAAGTAGCTGGCAGTGATTTGACACTGGCTCCCGAGGATGAGGGCCTACCGACGGGAATGAACGGACTCGACTCAGGTATCGGGGGAGGAGGCGGGACTTTATAAACCGACCGCTGGGAGTCGCGCGACTTCGGTCGTGCTGATGTGGAGTCTCTCGAGTTTGGTCGATCCGTGCTCAGACCCATACGCGAAGAGCGCAGGCCAGCAGGAAGAGTGGCAACAGCCGATCCTTTTGAGGAAGGAGGTCGACGATCCTGCAGGGGTCTCGGACCAAGCTTGACTTTCGGCTTGTAGAGCATGTCGTAATCGTATAGAGATCTACTGTAGGTATCCGAGGTTGAGGGGCGTACACTAGCGGTCGAGAATCGCCGGCCGCTCAGATCCAGCGTGGGCGGACAGGTGTTGGCAGAGCTAATGTTGACCAAGTACATGCTTTCTGAGTCGCCATTGCTCCGGTCAGCTGTCATTGGACGCTCTAGCGACTTCTTGGGCGAGATGCTGAAGTTTGGAGCCGCAATGGCCTGGGATGAGGTTGCGAGAGACTCCTGTAGAGCTGCACTCGTAGCTGCCGCCGCTGTCACTAGATTGGAGATGCGACTCGGATGGCTGCTATCGTCGTCGACAGGGACCAATAAACCTTGGGATTTTGTTTCTTCAGGTCTACTGGCATCCTTGCTTTCCAAGTTCCCGCTCTTCTGTTCAGCAAAAGATGGTGCCACCTCAAAATCCTCCTCTGATATGCCACTCAAATGGAGCCTTTTGCTCGCCGAACCCGCCGAAGATCTGCCAGAGTGTAATTCAATATGGGCTAAAAAGCCGGCCTCGTTGAACTCCTTGGTAGAGGTGGATTCGAGGATGGTATCGTGGCTCGAGAATCGGGAGGTGATGGAGTTCCAATGCACTTGCACTCGGGCTGGCAACCAGATGTTAGTTTCATGGCGGCTGTATGATAAATGGGTGACGGATGTGCACGCACCTTGTACCAACCTGGATGTGCCATCAGGAACCAATTTGATCAGAATCTTGCGTCTCCGGAAGTCGATCATGCCGTACACGGGCCCAGTGGGACTGGAGGTGGTTCTGGTTCCATCATAGTAATCTTCGGCAGCATCGCGCATCTCAGCCAGGCCCTTTGCGCCCAGGGCGAGCACATCGATGCAGTCTCGGGAGGTGTAGTGGAGGAGGAACCTAGAAGGTCGGCCTTGTTAGTGTATGCCACTGAGTGCATGTAGGGATGAATAGTCTTTTGCAGCGGTTGGTGTCTTGCTGTACGTACCAAGATCCCTTCTCCTGTAGCACCTTCTTCTCGGCCGCATCGACAGCGGGCGTGTCCAGACCGCTGAGAGACATTGTTGAATCAAAGACGCGCGTGTAGTCGTCCCTCTTCTTCAAGACAGCATGAAGACAGCTTTGGGGGTGTTACATTCCCGCGCGATTGTGGGGTGGAAGAAAGATCGTAGGGGGTTGGCGTCGCGGTAAATGTCAATTGGGTAATTATGCGCCAGGCACGACTTGGACGTGCAGTGCAAGGGTGATGGCTAGAAGTGACGGAGGGAACGAAGGAGCGAGCGTCGTGGGAGTGCAGCGAGAGAGGTGTTCGAGATGGCGGATGTAGTGTTGCTGGGTAAAGAATTAGTTGTATGGAGGGAGAATTAGAGTCTCTCTGATCTCGCCCTGCGTCGAGGTCTGCTGCATCCGAAGCAACGTCTAGTGAAGATGCTATTACGAGGATAAGATGCGAAAGGGTGGGGACGGGGACGGGAGCAGGGCTTCTAGTCTAGCGCTTCTATCCTCCTTCGCCCATCGAAATGAGAAATTCCATCTGGCAGCATCCCAGCTATACGGAGGAGGTTACGGCATTCAAGAGCCTCAACAGCTGCCCCCCAGCAACGTTGACGCATGCACCCGTGTCCATTCCCCACAAATCCATCTCAGCTTCCCGGATCTACTCTGCATCATATGGATGCTTTGCCGGGATGCTATTGTGGTTGCTGCTATTTTACGTAGCTGTGGTGGTGAAAGCATCCGTTTCTTCATCACAATATGAACAGCACAGGATCTGCTCATATTACCGTGTCAGACACGCCGAAGAACAGGCTATTGATGAGAGTCTTTCAAGGAATATTACTTGGATGTAGTACAACCCCGTGGGAAGCTTCAAATAGACTTTCATCAGGCCCTTGACGAGACTGGGATGAGCTGAATCTTGTGCCCTCGAAAACCCTACCTACAATATTCAATCCCGAGTCATACGGGTTCATGCTGAAAAACATATCCCAAAGCTTGAACTTTTCTCTCACTCTTCAATCTCTTCGAATCTTTTCGACTTAACTTCGAGGTCATCACAGCCGTCAGGAGCCTACACGTGCTCAATATGTTTCAGCGACCTTCTACAGCCGGGACTCACATTGTATTCAAAGACACGGAGAAACCTGAGCGAGGTCCATATTGGTCAGGCGAAGCATCTGATGGATGGAGGTGGACTGACTACCGAAATAACAGAACAAGGTGAGCGATCCACGTCTACCGGGAGACTTAGACTGGGTATCCATTACTTCGGATCCCAATACCATGTACCACCATATCTTGCACCACATTACGCTTATACACACGCTTCCTAACAAACAGGCCACTCAGGTGAGACGAAACCTTCAGCAATGGAATCAAGACTCGTCAATGACTCAGGAGAGAATCCAGCTTGTCATCCTTCTGCGTAAAAAGCAAAGCATCGAAGCACGTATGCAATTCACGAATCTGTGGCGACGACGTGAGCGGGTTGCTAGCTCTAGTTCCTCCCGTCACTTTGCCCCCAATCCTCGGATTATTTGGGAGAGTATAATATCTGCAACCAATAGCATCATGTTTTCGCCTATGTACCGTTCTCACAAAAAGCATACACTCGGCGAATGTTTTTTTAGTAAGATAGAACAACAGGAAAACCACCCTTCATCAAGCTAGACACGCGGGCGCGGGGCAGATCGCGTAAATGGATCCTCCACCGATCAGTCTCGCCGACATGGCACCGTGAAACAGCATCGCAGGGGCTGGGGTTGATCATCGCAGATCACAGAAGTCCATCATCTTCGCTAAGCGACGTATTGCCAAAATGGGTCGGATTCGCTTCGGTCACATCAAACTTAATCACGGTGCGCCATCCTTGCTCAAAGTCACGAGAAAATTTCAAGAAAGGATTGAGTGGATATTCACGTCAAGTATTGTATTGAGCTGAATGGGAAATCTTAAATTGGTAATTCTTCATTACCCCTTTAATCCACTCAACCATACTAAGGTAGAAAAAAGCAAAATCATCTACATTCCAAGCAATTCCAAGCACCAAACTTGCTGCAAAACCAGCTACATCTGCCACCCTGACAGAGAGCAAGCAAACAATCCAGATGTCATCGATAGGCGACTCATATCAATGTCCGCAATATGAATTATTTGGATAACTTCTTGGAGACTTACAAGTCGGGCGGCAAAGAGACTTTACCCTGTGCAATGGCATTCATTTCTTCATTGCTATAGTTTTCAGTCCTTTTGTCAAACTGGTCGATCTCCGCTTCTGTGAATTCGCCTTGTACCGGAGTATCAAGCTGATCTGAAGGTGAATACGCAACAGAAGGTGGGAATGAGTGCTGGGCTGGTGGTGGGCCTTGTGGAGGCATTGGACGCTGCCGAGCGGGATGTGCCTGGGTTGAGTACGAAGGATAGGACTGCTGTTGCGGATATGCGTCTTGGTGCCGACCTCCTTGTTGGATGTATTGCGGCGTCCGTGGGGGCCCAGCTTCGAGAGCAAGGCGCTGTGGATTCGGCACAAGAGCTTGAGTAGTAGGTGGGGCAGGCTGGATGTGCCTTTGAGGTACTGAAGGTTGGGCAGTCGGCGGAGGCGGTGCGCCGATCGACAAGTTCGATATACCTGCCGCCGCAAAGAAAGAGTGATCGATTGCATCATGTCCCACATACGGATTATTGGCTTGTATGGCTCGATTCCTTGCAAGCTGTAGAATGTTGCTCTGGGTGTCGTTCCATTCAACTGCAGTCCGCACTGTTATACCTGGGTCAGTTCTTCCTGCAAATTTCCTGTCCTTAGCTCGTGCTTACAAGTATTTGTCTTGGTCTTGACGGTATTATATTGCGCGGTCTCTCCATCGATATCTGCTTGCCAGCGCGCATGATGATGTGCTTCCATCTCTTGATCCTTCAGCTTGCGGGCATACTCATTCGCCTCGGCTTCTTGCTTCATCCGAGACCTTTGCATAATAGCTAGAAGTCTGGCTTTCTTCTCACGCGCTTCTTGATCCTTCCACTCCTCCATGCGTCTTATTGCTAGTTTTTGGAATGCTAGCTGCCTGTCTCGACTCTGTTCCGCCGTGGCTTCTCTGTGGGCGGCATGCTGTGAATAAGATTCTTCCTGTCGCTGATTGCTCATTGCAGTGAAGTTGCCTAGCTGACTCTGCACGTTCTGGATATGCTGCAGCTGTGCATTCTCTCGAGTGTTGCGGACTGTCAATTGGTTGTCTGTCTCGTTGGTAGCCGTCGTAAGGGCGGCTTCTGTGCGCTCCGCATTTGCATCATAACCGACATCAAGGTTGTCATCATAGTCGTAGTATTCACTGTACTCTATCATGTCGCGGCGGCGCGGTCCACCTATAATACCTGTTCGGCGGCTCATAGCCATGCTGTACTAACCACGAGTAGTACGAGACCACACCTAAAGGCGCGTTAGCATATACATAAGCTCCCCAAAATGGCTTTCCCTTGACCAGATTCGGATCTTGCCATACCTGTGTATTGAAATAGGAACAGTAGCTGCCGATAGGGGAAATTGTTTGTGTAGGTGATTGTAGAAGCGATGGAGAGATGTCTTGATGCTAATCAGAAGCGGATAATGGGTAGACAAGCTTTATATAGAAAGCGCTGAAGAATGGCGGGAAGTCCTCTTTACAAACTTGTTACCTCCAAATTCGGGTCATTCGCGACAATTTCTGAGTGATCGCGTTCGTCCAGCGGAGTTCCTGTGTCCACGATGTTCGCGCACATGACTAGTGAGCGTTGTCAGACAGTAGTAGCTGAACAGTGAATTTCTGAAGCTTAACGTCAAAGGACCAAGCAAATGTTGGAAGTTGAAGAGTTGCTGGCAGATTTGTTATCCGCTAAACTCTGCACAAGTTGTTCTCCTCCATCCTCTTCCTCGCCTGGATTGAGCGGTAGTCAGAAACCTCTGTGACATATTGCATGGAGTTAGCCATAGTGAAATTGGATCCCAAAATCGAGGACGCCGATCAACGAAGCAATCTCATGCCGAACCCGATTCAAAATCGCCCACTTGTCTTAGGCCTATGGAGCTCAAATGTTCTAGATCGCGATGGTTCGTGGCAAAATTGAATTTGATTCAACCAGGCCGAATCAAATGAATTGGAGGCCCCAGATAGCTCAGCTTGACACAGGCTCTATCTTGGATTAGATACTGATGAGAACTTGATGAGAATCCTGGTTGTTGATGGCAGAAGAAACTTGAAGAAGTTGCGGGAGCTGTTGCCAAAGTTCTACTGGCACGCGCTTATTACGAAATTGCTACATTCTCTGCGACTATCGCGTCTGCGCTTGAACCAGGTCCCGGACGAGACCCCCACGATTATCGTGGGTCTCTTTCCAGTCACGCCAGTTCTCATCACACTCATTATTAACGCCTTCTATATCCATCAATCCACAATCATCTGTCATCTCGGCAAAGCTCGCGATCATTCTTGGTACCAGTATCTACATAGCATTTCTTGAAGGTTGCCCTTCTTGATCTACCTGCACACCATGCGCGTCGAAGATCTTCTGCGCGTATACAATATACCTGCAGGGAGTCAGCTGGACTCGGGAAGACTGGTGGAGGGAGCGGAAGGTTGGCGAGAATGATTTGGCTCGGTGCATCTGGTTTCCGGGCTGGACACCAATCACCAGAAGGTAGCGTAACAAAAAAGAGAGAGTCCTGTTTACAACTAGTCTTTGAGGCAAGCCGAGCGGAAAGGCAGAATACATTGGCATCTGTCCTCGCTCATTTCAATTTCGACGCAGGATCTTTATCAACATTGCTGCATTGTTATACAGTCCATCGATGGCAATTGCACAAGCAGAAGCATGCCTGATGCAAAAATCACCGATGTTGATTGGAATCTCGCGCCTCGGAATGGATACTGGAGGACCTGATGAGGTTCTCATTGGAATCCTACAATGCCGTGTATCACGGTTGGAATGCGCGATAAGAACGGCGGTGCAACACCAAGATCATGCATGTCTTGAGATGGTCGCCTTTTGCCTCGACGAAATCGCCACCGACATGATGAAACCGAACTCGCGAGCTCTTCCATATCTTGGAGTATGTCGGGATGCCAAAAGCTACCAACTTCACCCAGTGCGCTGAGCAATATTTAGGCAACCCATCGCTGATAGCAAGATGGAATTACACCGGCCCTGTTCGCCTCGTGCAACCAAATCCCAGCACGCAGATTACATACGCAGGATGCAAAGCTCTTTGCGGGACAGGAAACGACTGGTATCCATGGGCCATATCTTCGAGCTTCATCACGACATGGGTTCTGCCTTTGCTGGGAAACTTACTGCAGGCACCTTTCGAATCAAATGCGTTTTGGCGTACGATAAAGTTGATCGCGCGGTATCTGGGAAGCCCGATGGCTAGCTTGACTTACATTCTGTGGAAAATTGAAGTCAGCGGGAAATGTGCTCTTTTTGGTGAGTTCTCCTGATGGCTTTGAAGAGAACACTCTAATGCGTCTCTAGTTGATATGGCGATCCCTTATGACGGCGCAGTGCCCAACGAGAACCACGATTTCGCCAGTATCAGGGACTCATTTTATCTTTTGATGAATATCAATCAGTATGGGATGAAGCCAGGAATCTCATTGACCAAAGAAGCAGAAGGTTTGCTGAGGATAATGCTCTTTGGGAAAGACCTTCGGTTACTGGGATCGAAGAAGAGTCTGAATACTGCTAGGAGGAAATTGGTACAGGAACTGAGAAGCAACAGACGCCGAGGTGTTGTCCCTGTATTCTTGTCAACCTTGTGGTTTCTATTCTCCTTAGGCATTTCAATACAATCTTGTAAGTCAGTAATCAACCTTTATAAATCCCGCACCCAAGCCATTTTAGCATTCGGATACCTTGGATCCAACGCGGAGGCTCACGATCTCGCCGTCGGACTTTTCATGTCTTGGTTCCCCATCCTTATCCTCTGTTCCATCGTGGATCGCAACCCGGCTGCTGCCGACGACATTCAGCGAAGGATCAATAAATTAGTAGACTTGGTTTGCGACAGCCTCCAAGATGATACAATCAGAGAAGAGTTCATATTGGGGTTCAGTGATTTACCGGAGTCTGAAAAGATGGCACATTGGGTTCAGAAGATCGCATGCGGAGCTGCGCATATCAAAGGCAACTTCTTCCAGAATTTCGCAGGACAAGGTCGAGTCCGATTCCATTATGGAGCGGCCTACGCGATACTCCTTGACATCGAGAAGGCATATATCGCAGAACATGGCCGAAACTGGTTGTCGCAGGAAAGAGAAGCTAGGGCGAGTCTGGTATTGGGTCAAGTTCTTCAGGAACTCGTGTGGTTCGATAGACGATTGCTGTGGCAGATCATGAGTGCTCTTATTTTTGTGGTTGGCACATCTACAGGAGCCTTCATTCTATCATACTTCACCCCCACGGTCGGGTTGAGTTGTAGAAGTGGTGGTTATATCATCTTCAACGTGATTGCTTTGGCGTTGCTGACAGCGGAAATGGCTATTTGGGTATGCACATCCCCGAACCGGCAAAAGAGAATCAGACAGTGCGATGAAACCTCTGGACCACAGACTGCAACGCAAGCTCAGTACCCGCAAGCTGACGCGACTTCGATATCATGGTTTATCCAGTCTCTGCAGCGCATTGAAAAGCTTGTGACCAGGATCTCCATTGCGGACATGACATCAACACCCTTCGGGACTCTTCGAAGAAAATCAGGAGATCTCGAAGCCATTATTGAATGCCGCTCCCGGACAATGCAGCTGTTAGCCCTCCGTCATTGTGCCGAACGCTATCTTCTCATGCCTATGGAGGTATGCAATGCGATCTGGTTAGTGTACCTGATCATGTCTCAAGCATTGGGAGCCTTCAACAACTGCCTGTGCAAAACGAGGATGTGGAGCTCAGGAGCTGGCTATCTAGATTTCACACAATGGAGCTACTCGAACAGCTCTCTCGTCGGTCAATATTGGATTATTGGAACCACAATATCCTGCTCGCTGATGGGAATTGGGATATTTTACGTTCTGGTTGAGTGGTGTTTGCAATCACATCTCTCGACAGAGAATTATGCAGACGCGATGCGTGGTCTTCAAAATGCCCGAAGGTTCCGCCGATACACTTACTGGTTAAGGTATCCTGTTTTCGTTCTTGCTCTGGGAATCAACCATGTCGTGAGCGGATTGAGGATGCGAAAGGGATTCCAGCGAAGGAACTTAGTCTGGACGAAGAAGTCTCGCTTTCAGCCCAAGGTTGGAGAAACTCTCCTGAGGATTAGCGCTAGGATGCATCAATTGCCGACGCAGGGGCAGGAGGAGAACGATATGGATCGTGGAGCGGTGGACCTGAACATATTCAACGAAGAGGAAACTGGAGATCTTTGAAGACGGGAAGAGTATCTGATAGGTCTCAGAGACATTTGGGAAACAGAGGGGGAGTTCGAAGGACCTTACGAATGATCATTGCCTAATCGAGAAAGTCACCTGATTAGTTTCTTGTAAATAGAAAAATCATGGAGATAGTCGATGCAGGATTGCCATAGCCTAAGGCATCTCTCAACCTCTCGGGTATCTCTTCATGGTGTTTCCTTTGTGTACTGAATTCCATGTAGATTGTTCTTTGGTCATATCCCTCGCCAAGCGCGTCGCGAGATTTGTTTAGGAACGCCTGGTCGAAACTTCTGTCTTCCCCCTCCAACCTCCCCCATCGCCTTCCTTCAGCACTTGAGCTTCGGTTTTCGTCAAAATTGAGTGATGTATGTTCTTTCACACACTATTTCATTTGACAGTTGACACCCGCTATCGCATTTACTTGGCTGACAAACATGCAACGACCACGCTGTCAAGGTCAGACTTTTACATCTACAAGCACGATACGAACCATCAATACGTCTCGATATACGAACCCGGATCACTCGGCAAAGTCACGATCCCTAGCTCCACTCATTGCTTCTATAATAAGAAAGAGCATCTCATATTTCCAGTCGTCCCTGAGGAAGAGCGGAAGACCCGCTACAACACGGTGGCGACGTCAAACGCGGTTCCAAACTCATTGAAGAAGGGCGCCGCATGCGGCGTCCTTTAGGTGTCCAAAAACACTGGAGCCCATCTCTCGAGCTGGCCTCTCCAACTCATCAGGACTCTGAAAGGCATGAGCCGTTATGTCATTTCCGCCAAGCTCTTCCAGAAGAGTGACTCGAAACATTGCAACCTGCTGAGTTGGTCATCCAAAGACTGTGCGAACTGTGCTAAGATGTCACATATTGCCCGGGCCGAAATAATGTTTTTCTCTTTGAATGGGTTCGAAACTTCAGTGGGTCAGACTCTCCACCCCTTCACACATGACTTCTTCCTTAGTCATACAAACAACATTGGTATCAGAAAGAATTCTTTCAAACATTTCACCAGTGATTTAGCATCCAGTGGTCTCGTATTCGGAGGTATTGTAGATACTGCCCTGGCCTGTGACCTCTCTCCTCTCATGGTGACGACTCCACCCAAGGTCCTCGAAACGACGTCAAAACTTCCCACTCTATCAGAAAAAAGAGACAAACATGTCAATTGACCGACCGAAGCTTGAACGCGAGAGTCCTTGGAACCAAACATGCAGTCAAGTTACAGTGAGTCCCCGGGTCTCATGTTCGAGTAAGATTAGGATTTGTGTAGAGGTTAAGAAGCCTTTGATGCTCCCAAGACTTTTTCAAATCATCAGCAGGTCTGTTCAATCGCTCACAGCAGTCTTCTCTCCCACTTCCATTCTTTAGATTGCTCCAGCCAATCTTGCTAATATTTAATACTTTCATTCGTTAAAATTCCTGCCACTAAATTCGTTTTCCAACTTCGCCATGAGAGGTTCCTCCGCGCTGGCCGTGGCCTTTGCCACTATATTCTCTGAAGCTTCAGTGTTACCCCGAGCAGCAGATGCCGGAGGAGCATGTCCTCCAGTCTGGGCTACAATATCCAAGCAACTCACTGCGATGTTCGTACAGGCCGATGGCCAATGCAATCACGATGCTCGATCGGCAGTCCGCGCCGCGTTCCATGACTGCGCCACCTGGAACCAAGCACAAGGACCAAGAGGTGGTTGCGACGGATCAGTTTTCTTGTCAGCCGAAGAGAATGGTCGTGTGGAGAACCGGGGACTTCAACAGATCTCCACCAAACTTGTGGCCTTGGCTAGACAAAGTGGCGTTGGTGTCGCTGATATGATTGCGTTTGCTGGCGCACACGCAACTGTCTCCTGTCCACTGGGTCCGACCATCAAGACAATGATAGGCAGAGTAGACAGTGCGATTCCGGCGCCCAACGAGAGTCTGCTGCCAGGTAACGCGAGCATGAGCGCTGACACGATCATCTCGCTCTTTGCCGACAAGGGCTTCAGCGCTCCCGATGTCGCGGCGCTCATTGGTGCTCATTCATCAGCCCAGCAATTCTTCCTCGATCCCACCAGAGCCGGACAGCCTCAGGATCGAACGCCTGGCATCTGGGATGTCGATTACTATGCGGTCACCACATCTCGGAACCCTGCCGTTCTTACTTTCCAATCCGACATCAACATTGCCAACGATCCCCGCTCGGGACCAACGTTCAGATCTTTCATTGGCCAGCAAGCGTATGTAGTCACCTGACCTCGCCTTAATAGGCCGATGAACTGACCAGATCCAATAGTAATTGGAACAAAGCTTTCGCAGACACTTTTTCACGATTAACGCTCCTTGGTGTCCAAGCCAACGGTCTCGTCGATTGTACATCTGCCCTTCCCCCGCCAAGAGATAACTTCCCAGGTGCAAATCCCGGTGGTGGGCAAGGAGGGGTGCCAGGAGCACCGGGAGCGCCAGGGGTACCAGGAGCGCCAGGAAAACCGGGAGCGCCAGGAGCACCAGGACCATCAGGACCGCCAGGACCACCAGGAAAACCGGGAGCACCAGGAATACCAGGACCACCAGGACCACCAGGAATACCAGGAATACCAGGACGACCAGCAGGATTTTCCGGATGGTCGTCTGGATGGCCACTTGGACCGGGCAAGGCCGTAATACCTTCTTCTGCAAACAAGCGTTAGTTTGTACCCGCGACAGCTGCACCTTCAGCGGCTTAAACTGTATATACACTACTAGGATTCGTTTTCTTTTTTAACTTTGCCTTTCGATGCGGTGGGTTCTGATGTGATAGTTGCAAGCATTCCGACCGCAAGGAGTCGCATTTGCGTATGGGTAATCAGATGTACAGGATGTACTCTTAATGTATTTACGGTATTTCATGACGAAGGCCGAGAGAGGGATGGAATACATTCTCGTCATTCTAAACTCGTCCATTGATCTTTACTCACTCACTCCTTGACTTCAAGCATAGGCGAAATGTGTGACCATCAAAGCCATCTGCTCAGCCGCCTCACCACCATCATTGATTACATCCGCCCACCTCGTCATACCACCACCCATGGAACCGTGTCCGCCTTGCTCACGACTATCGTCATATTAGCATCATCCAGGACCGCGGATGGCTTGCTGGGGTTTCCGCTCTTACCTTGGGTGCAGCTCAAGATCATAATGCGCCTCCATGAAAAGCTTGTCGCCTCTAGATACCTTGATAGGCTCCCAACAGGTGGAAGTGGCAGCAATCGTCTCCCACACCTTTCCATCGGCAGTCTTGGCAGTATGCCCCTCGCCACCATAGGTAGCCTTTGAATGACAGACCGTCTTCCCATTAACCTGCAGAACAACGTCGATACCGCCATCGTGCACGTGGCCGCGCTGGTTGACAATGTATCCGTCGCGCGCAATGATGATATTAGTGCTGTTTACCGAGAACTTGGTTTGACCCTTGGGAGCGTGGATGAAAGCGCCGTTCTGCCCACCACAGATTCCAGGGTCAACGCGCTCCTGACGGGTTTCAAGGAACCCAGCTTGTTTCCCAGGGAGGTATTCGATTTCGCCTTCGACATAGACGGTTCTCTCGACGTTGTTGTAATTGACCACATCAATTGCGTTGAGTATCTTCCTGTCTTTGGCAAGATAGTATCCAGACTTGATGCTGGCGTCGGGTCTTGCTGCAAAAGACATAAGACCCTCTTCTGTGGCGCCGGCCATGAAGACGGACATGGGTATTTGTCCTGCAGGTTCTCTGCCGTTGTCGCAAGCCAAGGCCGAGGCGGGTGGCGTCGAGAAATCCATGAAGACGTTGTGATGATTGTATATTCCATCCTTGGTATCTGCCCGTTTGCGATTCTCGTCTTGCAGCCTGCTGGCAGTTTCGAGGACCGTGATGTCGCTTGGAAAGTCATCGTCGACCATGTATTGATATCCTTCACCGCCTTTGTCCATGCTTATGCCATTGCCCACTTTCTTCGTGGCCTGGAATCATCAACTCGAAGTCCTCAAGTATATGCAGGTAGGTGGAACTCACATTCGCAGCCTTTAGAACGTAAGGACCGTACACTAATTTCATCCGCTTGGCACCAGGAAATTGTGTCTTTGCCGGAATCTCTTCGACCTTCATGGCCTTCTTCTTTGGTAATATGGCCGAGGCGAGGGCTAAGGCACCTGGAGTCAAAAGCGCACCTAGGCTACCGCCCATCTCTGGTGTCTGACGCTCCGCTACGAATAGTCAATTTCGTGCTTGAAGATTTGGACGGAGCATGCTTACCCAGTTGAATGACTGCGCCACTGGCCACGAAGGGAAACAGAAGACTAGCTACTCTCATCTTTTCTTTCCTCGGTCTCGAGCGATGGAAGAGAGGACCTTTAACATGTTCGAATTATCGTGCACTTCTACGACCATTATATCTGCCATTTCCTCCCTGTGTCAACTGCTATTCGGATCGTAGCGAAGTAGAGCAAGAGAATGTGTGAGCGGGCTTTTCGCAGACTAACCAAAGAGAGGAAAGTGGTCGGAGTCAGGCGTTCACGTTGACGTCCCGAACATATTGCATAGGCAGTGGTAGAGAGATCAGGGGTAGAATCAGCAAAAGCTATAGGCTGTTCTTGTTCGTCCGTATCCCTTTCAAGTCCTTCGGCCGTCTCGGGGTCTCCCGAACTATGTCTAACACATCGTCGTCGATTGCAGGAGGTTTCGACGTGCTCGAATTTCCCTCGTACCGTCGTAAATGCATCGTCGTCGATTGCAGGAGGTTTCGACGTGCTCGAGTTTCCCTCGTACCGTCGTAAATGCAAGATACTTTACAACACTCGAGGAGACGTGCCTCCTAGCCCTAGGATAGACAACTCCAGTCCACACTCGCCAGTTTGCAGCCAATTACTGTTGTGTGGCGTGATTTGAAGTTCATTATTTACTGTGTCACTTCGCTCGGTCTGCTCCGAACCGCTCCACTGTCTGCGCTAGCCATAGACCGTCACTTATGGGATTTTGTGGCGCTTGGTTCAAAATTCTGGAGACATGAGCCTGGTTTGTTGAGTCTGGAGATCTACATAGTAGGAAGACTCTCATGGTCTGTGCAAGATTGTACCGTCAGGGCATCAATCAGCATCACGCAGCTGACTCAACTTTTTGTTCTTGAGATCATGGTACGGCGGAACAGGATCGAATTTGCGTGCTACATCGAAGCTGAGAACGGCACTTGCAAGGTTAGGTACCATCAAAGGGAAGCCGCAAGAGGCTGCATCAAGAATGCCGCTGGAGGTCGCAGAGAGAGGGCCATGGAATCAGGTGCGTGAATTGACACGCGCAAATTGACACGCGCAAATTGACACGCGCAAATTGAAGTATTACACTTAGCACGACGTGTTTTTGATTTGATTTGATAGTGATTTACGTCTGGCGAAGAGCGGCAGAAAGGCCGCCCCCCTGAGCCTCCCTAAGGGTATGGAGACGTGCTAAGCTACTGTACATTGGGAACCCATGACAAAAGAAAGCATTTTAAGTAAAAGCGAGTGAGCTGGGTAGCCCTGCGAATTAATCGGTCCCGTCCCCGCCTATTAGGACTAGGGCATGCCGGCCGGTGATATAGGTTGCTGTGAACCTGTGGAGGTGTATAGCTGTATAGCCGAAAAAGGAAAGTAGAAAGAAACCCTAACGCCTCAGAAACTAAAAGAAAGTTGCGCCTTACTACCGTACCCGACTCCGCGGAATCAGTACCTTAGCTCTTACAGGACTGCGGTCCTACAGGGGGTATCGAATTGTTTTACGACTGAGCAGCGTTTTCTGTGCGTGCCTAGACCAGCTAGGTTAGTATCTAAAGCCTATATCCGAGTTCTGAGGGCCGGGTAATTAGTCCTAGCTCTGGATAGGGCGGGGGCTTTGAAAACCCCAAGTTCTGAGGGCCGGGTAACTGGCTCTGGATTTTAGGTGTGTTATGTAAGTTTGAGGTTGCTGTGGCGAGGTAAAAAGTTTTTGCGTAGCAGGTTGTTGCTAGGAGTCGAACCTATAGCCTGAAAGGGGCGAAAAAGTTTTGCGAAACAGTTTTCGCTGGGAATTGAACTCCTGACAGGCAAAACCTAAATCTACCCAATCGGTGGACAGCGACCTGAAGAGGTATCCCACCCCCCAATAGGTGGACTAATCCTCTCCAGGCCAGGGGCATTAACCTACCTGTGGTCCAATGCGACTCAGGGTATAGGATAGCGCGACGTGTTGTATGAGGAATGACAGGCCAAGCTGGAATCCGTACAAGGATCTGATTGAGGTTGTCGCTGTCATTCAGCAGACAGCAGCAATTCTCTGTGCCAAGACGTCAGCTTTGCGGGACAATCGCATATATGAGCGGTCGAGGGGCGGTCACGCCGGCGATGGAAGAATTGCCACCAGCATCTCGCGATCTTACCGACACTCGGTTTCTTGCCCATTCACTGCGGTTTCTGCTGAATCCACTGTTTTGGGGCCCTACAAACGCGTGTAGAGATCACCCAAATCCATCTCTGTTGCTGGACCTTGCACTGCCATTCCCCACTAAGTGATGCTGCAGAAGTTCATTGTTACCGAAGATGAAATATGATGAAAGCTTCGAGACTTCATTTGAACCACTTTGTATCAGGATGTCAACTGCAAACTTACGGACTGGTCAAGTCGAACCACTGTGATGACCGGCGACTAACACTTCGTAGCTTCTCGTGGAGAAACAATATACTGGAAGATGAGGGGAGAACAAAGACCATTCGATGTTAGAGTGATCATAAACTTGATGGAGTTTTCAAGGTCGAAAAAATCGACCGGAATGAACTTTAAGACACGTGACTTTCGAAGACTCTACAGCAGTACATGTCTCCGGCAACAAGCTGGCAATAATTGTTTGAAAGGAGCTAGATTCTCGATTTGCGGCTACGATAAGGTGAGGTCAGAAATAGGTCGAGCAAGTCACGTGTCTATTCCTGTCTCCTATCATTGTAGTTCTGAGTCTTCCTCCACCTCCTTTTAGCATGTAACATTGGGCACTCATCTGCTTCCTGAAGTTCGCTATCACGTCCCTATTCTCAAATCGAGCGCAGACACCGCCGCTATCGGAGTTCTCGGTCACACCTGAGAAGAACAATGGCCATCGAGAATTGCCCAGCGAATTTCACTGGGCCATTGTTCATTTTCATTCCCAACCATGGCTTTCGAAAACCAGTCCAGGACTAACGGTCACCTGCATACTTTATCCATGCCCTACTCCATAGATATCGTATCCATCTTCTCTCAACCTACCTCCATACTTCCTTCGAGAGCTATCCTAACCACCTCTTGAGCACTTGGTATGCTCTCGCACTGTAGCATGCATATACAATTCATTGAGCTGTATGGAACGCAGCTCGTGCAATCAGTCAGGCCGCCAGAACAGCAATCTTTTTGTAGGATCTCACATCACGCCAGGCTCGATTGATTGCGCGGCTGATTCTGACTTGGTCTCCAGGTGGTGACTCTGTCTATCAACAGCCTCGGAAACAAGGTCAAGACTGCTTTGCCCCTCACTTCCCAAATCCTGTGGTAGCTTGCAGGAAGAAAGTCAGGACGTTGATCACTCTGCAGCAATAAAATATTCATATACAGCTTACCCGTAGACTCGGATTGGCCCCGATAGCGCGTTCTCAGCTTCACTTGGGCCCGGCTTCACTATGGTGGATCGACGTACAAACGTAAGTCCTTTCTGCTGGCTACCACAGAACATGTGCTGTTGATAGAGGGTTTAACCTAACGTCACTGATGGACTACTGCCGCATATCCATATTAAGTGGGGGTGGAGGCTTTGGATGATTTCCGCGATGATGGAGGAACTCATCTTTTCTCGGCATCCGGAAGTACAGACGAAACCAGCACTTTCTTATTTCACCTGAGCCCTCGCCTCGTCAAGACTCTCAGCTCTCACCCCTCCATGAAGTAAGATACCTGCTCCTGTCCGAACAATTCCCACATCTGCATACCGCCATTCAAGGCAAACCGCATACCATCCACTATCCCTTTTGGTACCAGGAAGCGAGCCATTTGTTCTATCTATTTCCAACATGGGCGATGATTCTTATGGCTCTCGGCTGTTGCGCGACAAGGATGAATCTGCGAGGCTCGATTGCCAGCATTATTTGATGACTAAGTAAGCACTTTCTAGCTTCTGGATTCCAGCTAGCACTGACGGATCGAGGTCTCTTGGATATCTTATCCATCCAAGCGCTGCAAAATTGCTGGTGTCAGGAAGCAAGGTTGCGGACATTGCAACAGGAACAGGGGTGTTTCTGCGAGATCTATCCGAGAAAGTCAACGATGCCTCAATCGATCTGCAAGGATTCGATATCTCTGCCGATCAATACCCACCCCCTGAAAAGCTGCCGAGCAATGTAACACTCAAGCTGGCCAACGCAAAAACTGGATTCCCTCCAGAGTATCATGGCAAATTTGATATCGTCAACATTCGGCTCCTCACTGCGGCATTGGAGAATGAGCAAGATTGGCGCAACGTTGGCCTTAACACTCTGGCCTTACTCAAACCAGGAGGCTATTTGCAGTGGATTGAGGGTACTCTGGCACAAGCTTCCACTGTACTTTGTGCCGTCCCAGGCGGCGATCCTGAATGTTCTGAGGTGTTCAACAGCGGGATGGAGCAGCTGGGAAACTACAACGAAATGGCGCGTACGATGATGTCATGGTCAGGTTTGAATCTCGCTAGTTTGTTGAAAGAGCTTGGTGCAATAGAGGTGCGGCAGGAAAATACAAGTAGTGATCGTTGCCCAGAAGATCGACAAGCATATACCAGGATGGTCGTCGACGCCTTTCGAGCGGTAGCCGGCGCCCACGTGGGTCTTCCGGGGACCTTCAAGAGTATGGACGAGGTTCTTGAGTGGCATGCTAAGTTACAGGAATTGACGAAGAGAGAGAAGGTGTACCTCAGATATGACATACATACCTTCATCGCGAGAAAGGCTCTTTGAATTGGAAAGGGTGTATGTCTGCTGGTGTGTCGAGGCGCTTTCATCATCGGATCGGGTCAGCAACGCTTTATCTTCGACTAGCTTTTAGAGGTGTTTCACGGTGTACAGTGACACTTTCAACATGGGTCAGGGCAGTGTCGATCCATCATCGACTAGCATTCAGGGCGTCTGACAGTGTACGGCGACGCTTTCAACATGGACGTGGGACAGTATCGATTGATCATCAGGACGTTTGCTTCGAGAGCGTCTGATAGAGTACGGCGGCGGTTTCAACATCGGTATGGGACAGTATCGATTTGTTATCGATTGGCAAAGATATTAGCAAACAGATTTTGGCGCATATAGTCGTTGTGAAATACAATCAGTTTTGGCAAGCACAACAAGTACACCAAGCGGGTCGGACGACTTCAGGTAAAGTCGCACCTTCCCACATCAAAGTCCATGCCAACCTGTCATCTTCCGCTCGTCCCTTTTCGATCTTGATCCTCAACAATGAAAGCAAAATTCCCGTCGTTGTGCTTGATGTGGGTACGCGGGCTTCTCAACACTGTAGAACCGCACTGGCATCGTTAACAAGCAGAATATACATGAAGATCAATTTTGGAATCAAAGAAAAGTGATACTCTATCCTTGAGCCACTGTCCGCTTAATGTTCTTGTTTTATGCATCCGTTCATTATCCAGTCTGTTCCAAATTACTCCCTTGAAATGCAAGGTGACGAAAATCATCGCCCATTTTGTTCCCCGTGCATACCTTTGACTCCGCTTCAGATGATGAGCTTTGAAGGTGTGTGACCTTGAGGAGCTGGTTCGAGCCGTCTTATCTTGTTTTGCCATTTTGCATTCTTTGCATTTTGCTACCCCCGACCTCGTGAGTCGTATGACAAGTCACCCTGTTCAATCCGTCAAGTCGGACTCGGACTTGATGAACTCCAGGTCATAGTTCTCTCCAATTTGACTAGAATTGGGAGGGCTTGTGCTTGGAATAGGGACGATGCGGTAATGGTCTGTGCGAATGTCGACATACTGGTATGTGTCAGTGATCGTTGCAGCCAAATTTCCAGAAATCAGGGACTTACTGTCGCTCCATCCTCGTAATTGTCCTGCCCAATGTGGATGCTCATCGTCATCTCCAGGTCTCGCCGCGCGAAGACCCAGTCTGCCAAATCTGGACTTATATGCGGATCGCCACACGAGTCTGGTTTCATCCAGTTCGATCCGCTGGAGATGATGGTGCCCGTCTGCAGCTCGCTTATACTTGAGGGCCGTGTCTCCTCTTCGAACAACATGCGGTGGAATGTGAAGCGAACCTTTCGGAGAGCTGGGAAAGACTCCAAGAGCGAATCATGGAGTTCATCAGGGCAGGCTCTCCGCAATCCCCCGATGCCGATTTTAGAAACACAAGCCACAGACTTCTCCGCGATAATCCGTTGGAAGTCTGGGATGCAGTCTGGGTACCAGAAGAGGAATTCGTTCTCAGAATAGAGAATAGGCATTGCTTCTCCATAGACCCGCTTGCACACAGACAAGAGTTGAGAAGTGGCGTCCTTTGGGACGACCTGTAACTCTTCGTGCTTCTTGCGGTGACGTTT
This sequence comes from Venturia effusa, assembly GCA_007735645.1. NCBI lineage: Eukaryota > Fungi > Ascomycota > Dothideomycetes > Venturiales > Venturiaceae > Venturia > Venturia effusa. The sequence continues at coordinate 611,415 of CP042201.1, read as the reverse complement.
CACCATGACCGGGTTTTCCAAGACAAGACAAAAGCGGTAGATACGGTTTCGCAACTGCGGATGGTGAGCATAAGATAGAGAGATAGAATCAATGTTGCATACCTCGCCTGGAAAGTCTAGAAAGCTAATCATGATGACTGCTTCGAAGGTTTGTCGGTTTTGAAAGCGAGGGTTCTGTGTTTGGTGGAGACGAGAGTTATTGCTGTAATTAGGCGGCGGTGGGTGTTTATTAGTTGACATGTGTTGTCACGCCGTGAGTCATCCCAATTACCCGGACGGCCATGGCGCGAGTGTTATTCAAGGCTGTGTCTATCAGCGAAGTACGTAGTTTTCGATCAATTTTGCTGATTCTATGCGGCTGTGAAGAACGACCTGTCACGCATCTCAAGATACCTAAAATGGTCTAGACGTTCTCTCCTTATTCACGCTTTCCAGAGATAGAGTACGTCAACATGGGGAGGCGACTGCACAAAGGTACAGAGAATCTATCAGGGTTACATCATCCTGGCCCTTTTCTCGTCTCTGCTGTTTGTCAATACCTTTGAAGGCAGGCTTGCCGTATCTTTCCTCTAGATGCTCGTGGTAAACATCTCCCCAGACCGCACCGTTTCTATCACTCTCATGAAGACCCGAGAATATCCTATCAAGCTAGGCTGCACCATCATTCAAGCTCGATGGCTTTAGGCGCTTTAATGATCAAGCCATAGCTTTCAACCAGCAACAATGACCCGCAATCAACTTGGTCAATGATATGTCTTCGAGGTACAGCTAAGTTTCTGCTCTCATCTTGATGTCAATCAGCAGTCAAAAGTATCCGGAACTCCAACCATTCCAGACTTTGCCTTTCCACCGGGCCTAATGTTTGGACTTAGGGTTGCAGCGGCGTGGCGACTATGAGTTTGAAGAGGTGTTTCTGTCTGGATGAAGCAGGGTCGCAAAAGAGCAGGACAAGGCTATAACCAGGTGGAGTCGTTCACACCAACATGTGGTTCTGTCGGACGCGTAAGGGATCTGAGAGATTGGAGGTCATCTTGAGAGAGACCTTCTATAGAACATCAGGGCGGTCTATCTGTTCAGGCATGAGCGTGGTTTTTTAGTGGTCAGGCGTCGTAGAAGAAGAGGAGATGATAAAAAGGAGATGGGAGGAAAAGGGGGAGGTTGGGACGGAGTTCGGCTACGGAGTTCGGCGTGCATTCTTTAACCACGGATTGCGTCGTGGACGAAGCATGTTCCATCATAATTCCGTCGGCATAGAAGCAACTGTTGTAAGAGTTGACGAGTCAACGAAAGACATAGTCTCCCGCATCATAATACTATCACAACATCATATTTTCGAGCCTCATCGAGCCGCCACTTCCATCAATCACAATCTATCGAAAGGAACCAAAGCGTCCGGATCTTTCAGGCTTTTGTCATGCAGAAAAGCGCGTTTTTTTCCACTCTCATTGATAGCTCAATCACCCACCCAGCTCACCATACACTTTGTCTCCTGAATCTCAATGAGCATTTCCACCCATACCCGTCTTCCGGACATTCAATGAACTAATATGCTCTCTCCTTCACAAGCTTCCCGTGCACTGCCCGTGCTCGCTGCAGTCTCGAATCCACGCGTCCTAGGCAGGCCTCCCATCTTTCAATTATAACATCTCGATAATCCCACGTAGAGAATCACTCAATTCGAATCTTGTAGCGAAGTAACCACCGATCAGTTTTACATCGATGGACAGTCTCGGAGACTGAGGCCGAGGCGTGAATTCAATTAAGAGTCTTGAGGCGGAGTTCGTGGGGAAGCGAGAGACATGATGTTCGCATATCCAAGTTCGATTGGGTTGAATGAGCTGGGAAGGCACGATGTCGAGTTCAGGTCGTTGACTGCTGCCGATGATCTTTGAAGCCAAAATGCTCTGCCAAAGCTCCCAAGGAAGGTCGAGGGGCTCACGAGTTCAGCATAGCAAATTGGTTGTCGGGACTTCGAAAATTAGCTGCTGGTCTTGTTTTCATAAGCACGTATCGTGTGCATCTAATAGCCTGCTTGCTGGATACGCTTTGTGGTCAGTCCATGGATGTGCCTTGCGAGCGCCTGATGTTGACCGTCTTGGTGAGGTTTGTAGGTGTGAATGAATGAAGAATGCATCATACCATTGGCTGATTGTGCTCAATTCGTGAGTACATCGGGATCTTCCCAGAGAGTCTGACTGTACACTTGAGGACTTGATCTTCGTCATCTGCCCTCCAATGAGCTGACTTGAGCGTGGCCACTCATGTCCAATCGAATGTGATATTCGCGTGTCTCTGTTCTCCACGGGCATACAACAGACCAGTTTCTTTGTGCTCTCCAACATGGACTCTACAAGGCCCCAAAAAGGTTGTTGCCAATGTAGAGTGGTGGTGATGAAATCGTCTGGACCGGTGTTTACAAACACTCAATTCAGACCAACTTGCAATAACATAGACCAACCTTAAAAGCTTCTTAGATCTTCTATGATATTCTGGCCACACTGTGAAATATTTCGGCTGCTTGAAAGGCATAGCCGTTTTAGTAAATCTAGCCCGCTTCGCTTCTTCCAAGCAAAAACAACAACGAAAACAAAAACAAAACAGAAAAAAAATAGGGCGTCTAGGTACTTCATCACGATGCCGAAAACACCAAAGAAAGACCACGATTGTTCCCAGCGCAGCCCCGCAAAAGTAAAAGAGCCAAACACAGCCACGCTCAAGGCTTCTGTCAAAGAACTTGCCATTCAGTCCTCCCTCGTCGCCGGCATCGAACCATCGGCCCTAGAGCGTATCAAGAAGTTGTTCCAAAAAGCGAACCATCCAGGCACGGAACAGCCCGAAGTGGATGCTGCCATGCTCCTAGCTATGAAGCAGATGCGCCACTACAACGTTTCTCAGGCCGAGATCTTAGCACACGAGGATCTCAATGACCGACAGAAACGTGCTGGCAAGAGCATCGTTACCGTCAATTTTCCTAACGTCGATGTAAAGAAGCCTGTTCAGGAACCCGGCTGGCTCGGTCCTATGGCAAGAGCGATAAGAAAGTTTTTCGATTGCAAGTCATATATTTCCAAGCGCAGATACTCAGTTGACGTTGTCTTCTATGGTCTGGCTCCGAACACCGTCACTGCAGCAGAGGCTTTCGAGATAGTGTTCAACAAAACTCTCGAGTGGGCCAAAGACGTCAAGGGGTCCAAAAGCAAGAGCAGCAAATATTCCTATTGCCTAGGTGTTGCTCAGGCACTCAACGACATGGCAGAGGCAGAGAAATCGGCTGAGGCAAAGCTGGCTTGTGCTCCAGAGGGAGAGCATGTAGACGTTCAGATCGGAGTTGAGGAAAGTGCAGAAGATGACGAGGACGAGGACATGGATGATGGTATCGCAGATGGAGCCGGCGAAGAAGATGAAGTCGACAATAGATCAATGATCGAGAGGCTCATGTCGCCAAAGAGACCAACACGCCAAATATCGAAAATTAGCTCAACTGGCTCACCCATCAAGAAGCAGGCGGTGAAACAGCCAAAGCCAGTCTGGACATCCAGTACTCAACTTGCCACTTTTCGCGCCAATGCTGACAAAATCGCGGATGAATATCTCGAGGAGCAGGAGGTGAAGTTGAAGAAGGGACGCAAGGCGACCGCAGTCAAAGACGTGGAGGCTTGGAAGCAGGGAAAAGCTGATGGCAAGACCATCGACGTCCGTGGAAAGAGGATTGAGGGTTAAGCCGGTGACGGATCGAGAATGAACGTGGTCATCCATATTGGAGAGCTGTGATCAGGTGCGATAGGCTTTTGCTTGAGCATTCTGGACCTCACTTATGACAGTACTTCGATTCGTAGTCAAATTACCGAACAATTAGTCACTGCAACCATCGCATCCCTATTGCCATGCAATCATGTGAAATCACCTCGTAGCCTCATTGTTTCCAAGAATGACGCGCTGCGTTCATAAATGCCGCATTATACTGCATCACTTCCTCCGTGCGACATTGACTGAAAGATGTCCAAATTGATTCTCAAGTCAGCCGATCTGCACAAAGTGCTTTCCTTTGTGTGGAAAGCGAGCGATGTAAGAGGCTCGTGAATTGGCCTGATTCGAGAAATGTAAGTTCCGTTATAAGCCGTGAAGGCCAAAGAGTCTGGACAACCCACGCTGAGGCATTTATCGATGGCGAACCACCAGCTTGAGAGCATTAGTTTCTACCACTAGGAATGTAGAGCAGCTGAAATTAACATACCGTGTTCCCCAGCTTGGCTCGGAATTTCATTCTCAAAAGGTAGGCGAAGCGCCCTCTTTGCACGGCTGTCTTCACACATTTCCATCATCATCCATCATCATGTACAATGCCTCTTCAAAAAGGCTTCGCGACCTTCCTCCCCTCCTTCACCCCCGTCTTCTGATCCAAGACCTCATTCCAACTAACCGGCACACACAAATTCCCCGCATCACTCCAACACATGACAACCCCAAACTCATTACCAGCCGTGCTAATATAATACCCCGTCTGATCGCCCAACCCAACCACTACCGCCCTCACAATATCGCCGACCCTGAAGCACTCAGCCAGCTTAACCTTGTCCTTCTCCGTCGCCCTGACATCTTGAGATCGTAGTATGGCCCGGAGAGGCGTGGCGCAGACGTGGCCTGTGGTGTTTGTGCTGGGGGAAGTGGTGGGGGGTGCGATAGTGATGATTTCGCAGCGGGCTTGGACGCGATCGAGACGGACTATGCGAGCGTAGACATGGGCGCCTACGGTTGGTGCAACGGCTTTCGATATCGGAGATTGGATGGAGAGGAGTTTGTTTGCTTTGGGAGTTGTGGAATTCTTTTTCGTTGTTGGTTGACCCAGGAGCGAAGATGTGATATTGCCGGAAGTGAGATGAGTGCCTGGGCCGGGTGAGAAGATGGAGGATGGCGCGAGAGGTTGGCCTGGGAGGGCGAGAGTGGGAAGGGACATGTCGAAATCAATTGAAGTAGGCTGGCAGACTGCCACAAAGTTGGAGGCTTTGGAGTAACATTCTTGGAGAGCAGATTTTAGCGTGACCAACACTGCTTATACTGGAGGTATCATTCGTACCACCACAGTCACTCTCGCTTGAAATTTATCGAGACTAATACCAAGATTTAATATGAATAGAAATTTAGCTACAATCATGCCTTTCTGGCAACACTATCTCAAAGAAAGCAGTCATGGTAAGATTATGCTGCCGTGATTGCAGAAAAACTAAATAGAGAGGACTCGATTTGCTAGTAGGCCCGAGCTTTTCGTCAAGTAGGACTTGGAAAGAATCAAAGTTTTCCATCCTAACTCTTGATTTTCTGCAAGTTCTGCTTAGATAGTGTCTATATTAAGCCTGTGGTACTTTCTATCCACGTGCTCGACATCTCAAAGATTATAATGATTTCCCTCTCTATTCATCTTTTGGGCAACATGCTCTTACGTGGTCCTGAAAGTCCAATACTTTGTAAAGATGCCGCATCGCTTATTCAGGGTACCACAAGGAGCCAGATAAGATATACTCCAAACTAACAGCATAAACGATAATCATAATCATATAGTCATGAGATCTCGCGAACAGCTCATCTATCGGCCTCGAACACCATTAAGACGCCGTACTATATCAAGAACCTGAGACCGAATAATCCATTACTAAAGCTACTCTTGTATGTGCAATGTGTCCGCAAAATCACCGTATTCCTTGATGATCCATTTGCAAAACATATCCCATTCCTCCTTCAGTATCTCATATGCCTTCGCCTTCTGTGCCGCGTCCAACATGCTATGCTTGATACTCCATTCTACAAGTTGCCTCCAGCCGTGGATGTTCATGGCTGGTGAGCCAACCATGACCTGATAGAATTCGTGGGAGACGGAATTACTGTAGGTGGTCAGTTCTCGTCGAACAACACGAGGTTGTGTAATGCAACATACCTGAAGAGAGAAGGGTTGTCTGAGTTGATCGTGCATTCTATTCCCATTGCCAGAATCTCGGGATACGGATGCTCTTTAACGTTCCGACACAAGTGGAGCAGCTCGTTGGAAGTTGGACATAGCTCGATACATATCGGCGTCTTCTTGAACTCCTCGACGAGAACCGGGTGTTTAAGGAGAGAGTAGCCGTGACCTATTCTTTTGGCATTGAATAGCACAGCGTCGAAGAGATTTGAGTTTTTAGTAGACTTTGAGCCACCTGTGTCAAGAAGGGTTTCTCCAGCATGGAACAAGAACGGAATCTCGATGCGGAGTTTCTTGCAGGTATCAACCATGGCGAGCAATTCGTCTCTGTAGTAACCAATGTGATTCGCTCTGTCTTCCGCGCCTACGAGATCAAAACCGCAAAGAAGTTCTGGAAATTGCAGCTTCAACCTGATGCAATCCTTGATTTCTGTCTGCATCATGGACTTTGGTATTGACCGTGGGGCGCAATAGATGATTTTGAGTCCAAACGGGAATTTGTCGAGTTTGCCCTTCGCTCTCAGCTCGTCTTGCTTACGCTGAACCTCTTGAAGGATGATCTCCATTTGTTGCACGTGACCCACTTTCTCTACGCCATCATCCCCCGGAATAGATTTGTCCATCAGCATAGGGCGTAGCTCTGCGTACATGACTCTATCCTCGATCATGCTGTCAATTGCTTGACCAATGTACCACGTGAAGATGGATTTGTAATTCAGCAGACCTTTAAAACATCGAGTGGCTTGATTAAATCTTGCCCAAATTCTGTCCCTGATTAGCGATTGCGACCACGAAGCGATTAATGTGCCTACCCATTCGTCGTCTGAGAATTACCATATACTTCCTCTTCCACCAAAACCATTTTGGAAAGGATGAATTGCTCAGCAGTGTCTGGGCCGTGCCGCTCTTCGTACTTGGCGATGAAGTCGCGATATCTCATCCATGGTTTCGAGCCAGGCGGCCGGAAAGCACCATTGTAATCGGGTGAAAAAATATCGGCTTGAGGAGTATCTTCGGCCATCACGTTGAACACTAATTCAGTGGTTGAGTACGAAGGGGATTTCTCGGCACCAGGCTCTCCATCGAGGAGCGGTTCAGTACTTCGAATGAACATGTTCGGGGCCTGCCTCGCTTTTTCCATGAGCATATTCGGTATCAGTTCCGCATTAAAATGTAGATGAAGATGACATCCTTTTGGTTGGTGTTTGGCGATTTCGAACAGCCGACTGCTGTTCTCGATGCGTGTCTTGTTCGTTAAGAATTGACCGCCCATGTCCAATGTTTCTGGACCAGGAATCGCCTCTGAAGCTTTATTACCGAACAGATTATCGCGTTCATCCTCCCGAATCTTCCAGATTATGTTTCCTGCCCGCTTCTCATCTTCACTCGCAGACAACCAGGCAGGATAGTCCCAAGATGCCTCACGTTCTCTTTGCCATAGCTGTTCTTTTTCTTTGTCATAGTTTTGAGCTGCACTACCTACGTCCTTCAAACTGGACAGAAACGTTTCATCAGAGTCAAGTTTCACATCATCGGAATCGACGTCCACCATCGTGGTGTCGCCGTTGGGGATCCCAAGTTTATTCATGTTCCGAACACTTGGCTTCTTTCGCTTACGCAAGATGCGTCTCTTCATAGGCGCGATGATGGCCTCCACGATTGCGACGAAATGATCAAGTAGGGTCACTAATTCTGGCGCGCTCCAAAGAGCGACTGAGTGATCTTTTAGCTCGAAGCTGCTGATGCGAACGTCAGTAAAGTAACGTGCTGATGCGACCAACGCGAAACCCAGGGATTTGATGACAACCAAATTCGACAAACACGACACAGGCCCACGCTCGACTATCGACGGCCAGGTAAAAGATTGATCGCGGGACCGATAGCAAGCTGCGCAAAGCCAGACTTGAGGAGGAAGAGGCAGCAACTTACTTGCCGTCGGGTCCTCCACATCGAGGTAAGTCGACCCAAGGCTCGCCGACAAGGACAAGATGCTGTTCTTTCATGGCATGAGTGAAGCGAAACAAGAAGCAGGCAGGAAGTAGAGAGTGGATGATCGAAATTGAGCCTCAGATTTCCAACAGCAAAGACACGCGTGCTTAAGAGGGGCCCATTCGACTTGACCGCCGTTTAGCCTCTGTTGTTCATGCTGCATAGCCTGGAGTGAGCCTGGCCAGGGCAAACTCGATCTATTGCACGATCTTACAAGACAACCGACGTGAAAGGATTGATCACAAAATCATGATCGTCGCGAAGACCGGGGAGTTGAAAAGGACTGCGCGCAGAACTACAGAATATGCGACAAGCAAGATACAAAGAGACCTGGCTTACCTCTGTTGGCATTAGGCTCCGACTCAATGCGCCAGAGACCAGAACGACGGCAAAAGTGTGGTGCGCGATGAGCAGGAGCTATGGTCGATGCGATGCGATGATCTCGGTAGAGTATGAAGCTGGCTTGTAGAGTTGCTGAGGTCGTCGTCGTCGTCGCGACGTGGTTGGAGTCTAGTTGCCTGTGAGCCCCGCCACCGACGGAGTTGCTAAGGTAGGGTGCTGAGGTGTGAGGCCGCAACTTTTGTTGCTGAAGCAGGTTCCGAAGAGCGCAAAGTTGCCTTGCGGACCTCAAGTACAAGTTGGAGAGAGGAAGAGACTATGAGCGAAGAGCGCGAAGAACGAGACGGTCAACGGACACAGTCAGGCGAGGTTCTGCACTGCCCCACTGCCAATTTCGATTAAGCGTCGAGCACTTCGCGCTCAGCCCCCTTCAATCTCAGCTCCGTTTCTACTGGCCCGATACGACCCATTCCTCCGGAGAGAGATAGAGGAGCCCACGGGACCGTGCACGGCACTACGTGGTGCACACCAGGAACATCAATTTATCTACAACCTAATTAGGACATTGTGAGCGCTGCATTCACTATATTTACTTGAAACTTAGAGGTTAGATTAAACTGAGTATACGCTACAATCTCTGCTACTTTTTACCACGTAAGTTGCGCTGTAGTAGTTGTTATATACCCCCTAGCTTAATATCATCAATCTCCCTCCACGTGACATTACAGCCGTATTTCAGTACCACTACCAGGGATTTCTTCTTACTTCCCTTTTAGGACAGTCTTGCCTAGTCTCTCGCCTATATACGAGCTATTTTGGCGTCGTTTTAAAGTTGCCTTTAGGCTTGGCGAGCCTCTCTTTCCTCGGCTATCCGTAACTACTTCTCAGCCTTTGCTTCTTCACGTGCTATTTTAGCTCTCTCTCTGTCACCACGTCTCTATTAAAGTAATAACTATTGTTTCTCTTTAGCCACACGTTTAGCTTCCTTATCTGCTTCTTTAGCCTTAATAACCTTATCTTTTTATCTCTCCTTTTCATCAATCTTGTCCCGTGTAGTTTATATCTTTATAGGGCTAAAGAATAGGGTATGGCCCTCAGCATCCTCACGTAGATCTTCGAAGATACCTTTACTACGTTTACGGCGTCGTTTTTCAATAGCAACAGCCCGTTTGAGGCCCTAGTTTTCATACTCTATAATAGAGAGTTTGGCCGATATTGCGAGGATAGTATTTTCGAGTTTAGCTACCTTTTTAGATATACTTTCAGCTGTAGCTTCCTTAATAAGTACCCGGATTTTACGCTAATCGTTAAGAGAGAGCGTACTTGAACTTAAAGATAGTCTATCTTCTTACGGAGGTGCTATTTTAATGGCTATTATTACTTTTTGAATGACTACCTTAGGTTTAAGAGGATAAATTCCTGTTTTACTGAATGCGGATAGGATGTTCTTTATTGTTATAGCTTTCTCGTATAAAGGTCAAAAGATACCGAAAAACTCGCGTTTACTAAGGGCGTAACGGCCTTAAGTATCTTAAATCCATTAAGCGAGATTTATTAAGTAATATTGTACTATAGGACCGAAGCATCCTACATCAAGTGGCTGAAGGCGGTGAGTGCTATACGGAGGATAGATAACTATAAAGATTCGATGGTTATAGTAGTAATTAAGGAACCTTATATTTAGATAGCTACTGTGGCTATCGACGTAAAGGTATCGCTAGTCCCTCCTATTTCGAGCCTTAGCCTTTAAGTAACGGTTAAAAACACTCGTAAGCTAATAGTAACCGAGATCCTCATTAGTCTACCTACTTACAGTCGAAGTAAAGTAGTAAATATACTCTCCGGGGTCGAAATCATTAAGCTACGTATCTTATAGATTACTACTTATAGCCTAGTAGATAAGGCTAGATAGTAATAAGGTGCCATTAGCGCATATTATAGCCAATATAGTAATCCATTCCCGGTTACTATCTTGAGTAGCACCGAGTAAAAGACCCTACTTAAAGAGAGCACGATTGAAGACTCTTCTAGTACGTTAAATAATCCCGATAAGGAAGCCTTTTTTATCCATATTATACTCATTTTAAGGTTATATATCGTACTCCTTCTTTTTCAGCTCGAGCTACGGATATCAGCGATATCTAATAACTCCTTATAGATACTTACCCTCTCAAAATAGCGCTGAAACTATACTTTACTGTCCGCCTTTCGTCTCGATAAGTCTAGGCTATCTAGATAATTAGATTGTAGCGTTGAAGTATACCGTTTTACGAAGCGAAAATACCAGTTTACGCTAGGCTCTTTTTTCGCGATATCTCGTGCAAAATTGTTAACTATCCTATTGGTCGGTAGCAATCCTCTTTCGGACAATCTATTAATGTATTTAATAAGTTCATCTTCTTATTTATAACTGAGTAATTGCTTGTTTTCTCTAGCCTCCGCTTTTGAGGTGGTAATAGACCTATAGCGCCGTAAGAGCGTTATTCGATCAATACTAAACTGCTTAGCCGTCTGGCTGTAATTAGGCCGTTTCTAGCTTTATAATGACACCAAAGCCTCGTCAATTGGAGCCATATTGATGGAGTTATAACGGTTACAAAGTTGGTGTATACAGATTTGGCGGGTGTGCATTGACTAATGCCGTGCACGGTGTGGTGGGGACCCGTAGCGAGCACTTCGCGCTCATCGCTGCGCTCTTCGCCGTGGAACTCAGCAAGGACTCCAGAGAGGCGCAGCGATTGCAGCCTCTGTGCTCCTCTTTTTCGCTGCACAAGCACACAAGCGCTTCCTTTGACCGGTGGCTGCACATCTCCCCACTGGGTTCGCTTGTGCAGCTTTCTTTCGCTCTGGCTCCGATATGTCCTCACCTCACCACGAAACTTGCAGCATTGCCCAGAGTCCCGACGCTTTTTCGCCTTCGAGCTGTCGTCAGTCCTGTGGCTGTTGTACGACTATTATTACCTCTGGATCCCTCATGTCCCTCGCAATTTCGTTCCTCCTCATTCGATCACCATCAAGATCGACTGTGTGCCTGTCTCCAGCATCATGGGCGGCAATACCGGTCCCGTGATACAGAACACAACTGTATACAAGCTCGGGTGGGGTCAACTGAATGAGGATGGTGATGTGAACAATATCATCAAGTTCACCAATCTACAGCTTGACATTGTTGGTTTCCTCGCCATTCTTGGCGAAGGATCTGTACTGGCCAGCTCCTCTGTGGCTACCCTTTCGAAAGTCATATTTCTTCCTCGACTCCTACCTGCTCCGCAAGCACTCCTTCGACCGTCACGACCAGATAAACTTCCTTCCTCGAAAGGCTGGGCTATCGGTGTACACTCTGGCAATGACCGAGACTATGTCAACTTCATTGGACACACTCTGGCGTGAGCACCTGGCAGCATGACTTGAAGACGAGCAGCAGGCTAAACGAACGCAGCGATGCAGAGCGACTTCCCGAATACTCTGTCAAATGTATCGAGATCAGACGGGTACGAAATAAAGACAAAATCGAGAAAGCCCAAAAGGATCTGCAAAAACATGGTCCTACCACCGTCAAAGCCAAGATTTTCGGTCCCACAACTCTCGTCGCCTTCCTAGGGTTCAGCATATCCCTTGTTCTTTTCGCCTTCTCGATATGGCAGCAAGATGGAATGGGTATGCTTGCGGACATCTGCCTGTCCTTTCTATCCACATTGATCGGAATTGGCAATAAATGGACATTGAACTTGGTTACCAGGAAAGCCGCAGGAAAATTCACACCAAAGGGAGACGTCGTTATACGATATCCTAAGGGCAACTTCGTCGTTGTGCGATGCACGGAAGATGTCGCTCGGGAGCTGTTCTTTGCTCCCGAGAACATCGAATACCTTGTGGAGCACCCTTGGAAGTATCGCATGATTGCACTGGTAGGCACCATCATACTCATGTTTGGTGTCATCTTCCTAGGGAATGCTGGAACCAACGTCCAGGTTGCGTACGCCATATCATTTATGGTTCTGAACTCTGGATATTGGATTGTAGCTGCACTGCCTCAAAGATACCACTGGGATACAAGATGTTTCGAAGTCATACACCAGGCTTTTGAAGAGGAACCTGCGCAAGAAACAGAAGTCTTGCCGGTCGTCGCGAAGAATGGCAATGACATCATGGATGCACAGGATCCGAGGAACACTGGGAAACCCAAGGTCAACAAATCATTGCCAATCACTAGTAAACGCAAGCCATATGTCTCTTACAACTCAACCTTCACCCAAGCTCTCTGGCGGGTCATCGTCGCAACGCAGGATGTCGAGTGGATCAAAAGAAGTAAGACAGCTCCCGCCACCGAGGCGTGGAACGACTGGCTTTACGAGGCTGTCGCTCAGGCCGAGAGTATGCCCGAAGAGCCAAAACTGGTAGAGCAGCCTAAAGGTCCTGCAATTCCAGTTTATCAGATGCCAAAATGGGATCCACAAGAGGCGTTGATGCGATGTCTCAAGAGCCACGCCAACGACTCAGAAAGGAACAAAAGGAAATTCCAACGCAGTAGCACGCCGGCCACCTTTACAGAGATTTCGTCCACGACCGCCGGAGCAGAGGCGGACAAAGATAAAGGTTCCTCAACTTCCGTCCAGGTAGTTCAGGGACCCGTTTGATTGTGCCTAGCCCTCCAACATGAGGCATTCCGAGCGGCCTACCAGGGATGGTCGTCCTCACCCATCTGATTTTACGATCGTGCTCTCCTGCTACATAGGACCTTGTTTTCCACGCCCTCAACACCTTTTCCCTACGTCATCGAGGCTCGCTTTCGCAGAATAGGCTTCCGGTCGCTACGCTGTATGCCTCGGTCTTTGCCGCCAAGTCTCATCGCAACATTACCCTTTTCGCGCTGTACGAACGATCTTACGACTTGCATTATACCTACATCATTCTTGTATCCAAGCGAGCGAGCGAGCAATTTAGCGACATTTTTGATTATATACCTCAGCATGTCTGGCATTTGTGAACTAGATTGGCATTGGATCTCTTTGGCATAGCTTTCCTGGTAAATAGTGGTTGAGGAACTCAAGTGCTGATTTCCTTTGGAGTTTTCCTGTGAGGGATTTTGGATGTGGTTTCTTTCATGTAGATAAAATCTTCGGACTGATGTGGAGGCAGTGGATAGGAAATACGCGTGTTCAAGATCAGTGCTCGTAGTTTTTGATGTATGGCCGTCATCGGTGTGAAAATTCTTCCTCTGAAAATCTGCTTGTGGAACCTTGAACTACAGGAATAAATGGTTTATTGCGTGTGTTGTCATGCTGTCAGGCCTTCTACTGCCTTGAGTAGATCATTCTTAAATACACGGAGGACGAATGCTTGCAAATACTGACATGCATATTCCACAACCATGAGACTGTTGATGAGATGATCGATCGCTTCTTCCACTGGGAAAACGCCGCCATCACGGCTGCTTTTGGTCTTTCGCTGAGCGAGGAAGTGATGTGTCATTATGAGCATTGCTGATGGAGGGAAGTGTTGAGCGGGTATTGTTGGATTAGATGAGCATGTGAAGTTTGGTTAGGTAGCATGATGAAGCGAGGACTCTGGTTCAGCTGATACTTGGTTGGAAATGTTAGTGATATTATTGCTCGAAGGAGAAAAGAAAACTTCTTGGACAAGGCAGCAAAGATTCCACGAGATTGATCGCGCGTAAAGTGAATAGTGGTAGAAAAGATATCGACACTGTCCTCGTAGTAGAATTAGTATTGTGTTCACGGCATATCTTTACCGTGGAAGCTTGAGCATGGGATGATAGTGGATCTATACGATGGTGTATAGTTCGTTGGTATTGCATTATTGATGTTTAGCTCACCATCCCGAAGCCAAACTTCTGGGAATTGTGGGAAGGCTGGCTCGGAAGCGTCCCAATCCGGGACCCTGGTAATACAGTTGCCAATCGATTGCCTATGAATTTCTGTGTGTGAGTGCCGACCGCGCGTCAATAGAAAGGCGAAGACTGACTACTGCAGTCGTTATCTGTAACGTGGAATAAGATGCATAAGTAAGCTCGTCTCATGCAAGTCCAGATAATCGCAAGTTCTTGGCGTCGGGAATCGGGACTTTAGAACACAGCCTGCTTGCATGGACGCATTCGAGGTAGGTAGTTGAAACGCACAGGGTGGGACACGATCTCGCCGACGACTGGCGATCAGCAATAATAGGTGGAGAGGGCGATTATTATAAACAGGGTTACCGCCACTCGGCCACAGCTGTTGAGTTTTCTTCGCGTTCTTCCAAGGAGTGGGGCCCGGTTTGCTATTCATAGGTAGCCAAGCTGGGCGTGTTCGGTTGAACCACTGATGCCAGGCACGCAAAGTCAAAACGCTGGTTTGTCACCGCCCGGGAGTGCTGATGCTGCAATGCTGAGCAGAACTGCGGTTGTGATACGGTCCGGGACGTCAGACCCTGGAGGATGGCAACGTATGCATGGAGAGCTCGGCAGGCTGGCGATGTTCGTCTGTGAGAATCTGATGCGGATCTTGCAGTCTATGTTTGTGGATTTTGAGTTTGTGTGTTTCCCAGGTTGGGAATCTGTGGACTGTGGAGAGGCGGATGATCTTCACATGGAACCGCTGTCGAAGTCCGCTCGTCACGCCATGCTGGAGAAAGTCTCATGGGAAGTCTGTGCTGCGCTGCGACAACGTCACTTCGGCTTCAAGTTGTCAACGGTGAAGGTGCGTCGCTGAGACCTGGCGACGGACTTTCTCACGATGTCGCCCGGAAGAAAAGAACTTGAAGCCACGGTACCCAGTAGTTGCATGCTAGCCACTTCGAGATTCGATCGCTATCAGCATTTCGCTATATTGAACTGAGCCCCGACCGGTTGTGTGCTGCGTTGGAGATGGGCCTCGAATCTCGATGCATGTAATCCGGGCGAGAGTGGCAAGGCTGGCAGCACATAGGTCCAATGTTTGGCTGCTTATCATTACCTCTGAGGCTACAGTAGCGGCCTGCGGGTACGACGCGACCTTCGTAACGATCGTCCCGGGTTGAGTCTTTGCTCACGCCTTGTATCTGAGCATTCCCTGCGAAATCTTTCCCCAGCTTTCAGTTATCAATCCACCCTCAATTGGCCTTCTTTCTTTGCTGTACCGTCGACAGCCTTCATTCACAGCGGCAATCACTGCAGTCTCGGAGCTGACGCCCTTGAAAACATCGGTAAGCGTCTTGCTGCTGCTGCCCCACGGTCCAAAGCGTTCGGCAACCAAGCCTCGCGTTCCAGCCACCGCAATTGTCAGCCAAAGGTTCGTCATGCTCGAAAATCTCCTCCGCCCAAAGACATGGGTCAAGAACCCAATGTTTCACCTGCACGTCTTCCGCTGCAAACATAGCTTCCGTTGTGCAAACATTTTCAGAAAGCCCCTTGTACTTGCTGTGGCCCTGAGCGTTATTCTCATACATTTCCTGACGTGACCGGCTCACCACTTTTTGCAGCTTTCCAGTCTTTCAACCGAGCATATCAGTGGTCAACATTCCGCAGTAGCTCTTATCACCACAATCCTCCCTCAAAGATGCCGTCGCTACGATCGTTTCTTGTTGCCTCGCTATCGTTGGCATCCATATCAATCTCCCAGGCTGCTCCCGAACCGAGTCCGACCCTCCACCTCCAAGCAGCCCCTGTAGCCTTCAACTTTCAAGAGCTTTTGGAAGCATTACCTGAAGAATCTCTCCATGCTGCACTTCACAAACACCTCGATGGAAAGTTCACAGACGGTGCTTTCGAGCACGACCGGGACGCCGTACACGCCGTTCATGACGAAGATGCACCCATGGCCACGAAAGTCCTCGCCGAGGCTGCCTTGGATCTCATCAAGCGTCAGAACTCCAACAATACCACCGTCGCGACAACAACGAGCACGCCGGATCCCGTCATCCTAACGTCGCTCACCATCTCTACCACAGTCTCTGGATCTGCAACGGTTCTGACAACATCTGCCGTTGTCGCAGCGACTGTGAGCAAGGAAGCCACCGTCACGACAACCAACGACGGAGGAAGCACAGTCGTCCAAACCACCTCTGTTGCAGCAGAGGTTGTCACCTCAAACGGTCAAGCGACCACTGTCGTCGCTTCAACCGTGGACGTCTCCACTCCCGAGGTCATTGCAACAACATCGACCGACGCAAGCGGAAGCACTTTCATCACCACCTTCACGCCTGGCGGAGGCGTTGTTCAGAGCTTGGTCTTACAGACGACACAGCTACCCGGTGGCCAATTGACGACAATCACCAGTTTTGCCGTTGTCGAGCAAATAACTGCCACTTCTTCGGCTGCCAGCTCCTCCAGCTCTCCACAATTGCAGAACGGAGCTGACAGCATGAAGAGCCGCGGTCTCGGAGCTGAAGCCATCGCCATAGTGGGCGGCGCTCTCGGTATGGCATTGCTCCTATAACCTGCACCCGGCACGGAAATCGTCGTCGGACCCAAATTGTCGTAATCTCTATTTGCATATGGGTTCCGCCTCCAAGGCTCTGTCACCCTCGGCGTTCTATATTGTTTGTCAGCGGCATACCAGGGACATGGGTGGGCATGTATCGATCATCTAGCGTTTCTGTTTCTCACTCTCTTTTTCAAAATCACTCTTCAGGCATGACACTGCCCAGGCATTCATTGTACGACGCACGCATTCATGACTCTCATTCATTCATGACCACGGGGCAATACGCCATGGAAACAATGTGGTGGGGATCAGAGGGCCACTATCGGCTTGAGAAGCGACGAATTCATATTACCGATGAAGAAAAGGGTGGAGATAATTTTCAGATCTTCCAGATCTGGCTTGTTCAGGAGTTTGCGAGCTCTCGTGTTCGTCGAATGAAAGGCTGAGAAATGTTTCGAAATACGATCCTCTCCCCACTCTTAGAGAATCTCAACGACATTCAAATTTCAGGATCCTCTTCATGATTGTTGGAATATAACATCGCCGGAGTTTCGTTATGAACACGCTTGTCCCATTCAAGGATTGCCTCCCTCCTCTCCTGGAGGTTAGGGCCTCGTCTAAGGGCCATGGAGGTGATCAGGCAGATGTAGCCTTCACCACACATGGTCTTCACTGTCGGACCATCTTCACAGCATGGGTGGTAGGGGTTTTGCTTGGGCAGCACCGTTCTTGCTGCCCAACTGCATGCCGTTCATGCTGTTGCTGCTGCCCATGCCGTTCTTGCCGTCCTCCTTTGCATCTTCCGCTTCCTCCTTCTTCTCCATCTCCATCTCCTCTTTCTCCTCCCTCATTTCCTGCGCCTGTTCCTCCCTTTCCTCCGCCTCTTCTGCAGCCCTTTCCTGCGCGTCTTCCGCCATCTCCTCCATGGCTTCGTCATTGAACTCCTTTGCTGCCATGTCGAGATCTTCCTTGTCGCTCTTGGTCTCGGTGTCTTTCTGGGGGACTGGATTGGACGGGCCCTTGGTCTCGCCTTCTTTTGTTGGTGTCCCTGGAGATGCGGTGCCGGTTTCTGCTTTTGGGGCTTGAAGAAGCGTCACATTTGCACTGGGCGTGGTCGTGTTCGTGTTCACGACATGGCTTTCCTCCAGCCCCGCAAATTGTCTTGTTTGTAATGTGTCGATCTCTCTTCCCGAAGATGAAGATGGGTTCGGCAGCGCCTGCGCGCTAAGGAGGGCAGTAGCAAGAAGAAAGACCGTGGGGAGCATATTCGCAAATTTGGACAATGAGGAGAGAATGGGCGAGGCAGCGTTGGGGGCTATGAGGTCCGAGAGATTAATGTGTGAGAGAGAGGCGTCCCAGTGATAAGTACAAAACGGCCAATTCATCAAAGGAAGAAGATGTAGATACCCTTGTCCAAGAAGTATTTGTCAACGTCCCGCGTCATCTGTGGTGGTGTTGTACACGCACTTCGATTTACATGAGACTCTCTGTTGTCTATCGAGAGAGAGAGGCATTTCGCGTCTTGTTAGCCAATTTATCGGAACGGGATTTTGAGATCGCCGATACGAAGAATGTTCAGTGGCAAATGATTATATGTGAGAATATTTCGGTTGACGATTCCTCGCGAAGGTGATTGTGTCGCACCCATTTCTCGCGCTCTACGCGTCGACTTACGAGATGACCGGATGTCCCAAAAATCCGACTCCGAGTATTCCGAAGCCTTGAAACCTTGAGAAGACGATTCTAAAGTTATCACACACTCTCTGATATTCTTTTAACCCAAGGCGAGAGACAGAACACACTCCGGACTCCACAACCATCGCACCTCAAATCTGAGGGATGGAAAAGAAACCAACACGATCATCTACCCACTTATCTGGTGTGCGATTGATGGAGTGTGCGATTGATGAGCTGATCAACGTCGCAGCATTCGAGACAATGGCTTCTAGTGAGTGACGACAAGACGATACAGGTACTTGTATCGCAGAGAGGTGGTACGCGCTTTACTCCGGCTCTATTGCCATTGACGCGTTCGTTCAACTCTGTAGCGAGTATCATCGTTGAGATTGGTGGTCTGTATGGTGCAGGAAGAGTGAAGCTTGTGTGCTGCAAGGGAAGAGAAAAGGGAAGGAGACACTGAGTGCAAATTTCCGAGGATCCCCCGAGACCGAGTCCGAGTCCGAGTCCGAGTCCGAGTCTGGGTCCTTCATCCTGATATAAGATAAATTGTGCCTATGATATCGAAAACACTTCAGTTTTCCTTTTTACCTGAATTTCCTTTTTTTCCCCCAAAATCTAAGGAATCCCCTTTGGAATTGCCCGATTCGTCACGTGCAGCGCTTAGAATCTCTGATCTCCGGTATTCGTCCGTTTGATTTGACGTACATCGCGCAGCTCTGCTTTCGTTGCTCCAAGCATATACCTTCTCAGGATGATCTGCTGCTAGGTATCAATCCGTTTGCGATGCTAAGATTATCATCAAGTCACTCCATTTCTCTTCAGAACATCTCATCAATCATTTGTAAGCCGATAAGTCCACTCGGTCTGTGAATCAGACTAAATAAAGGTCTGATGTACGTGCTGGGGTGACTGAATTTGGTGATAGATCTTAGTGTCGCTATGCGCGTCGCAGCACCATCTTCGTCTTCCATAGCCCGGTTAATTAACGAAAAGAAGAAAGAAAAAATATTCTGGATATATGGCGCTCGTCCAGTGTGTGGAACAACAATAGCTACGACTGGATGTAACAAGGAGAAGAATCTCGCTTCAGTCTTGAGTGACATCTAGTGCTCCCCCACAAAATCTGTCTATCCACCCAGACATCGCAACCCAAATACACAATAGCCTTCAGGTACGTCTATTCCCTCCTCCTCCCCTCCTCATCCCCTCCTTACGATCACAAACGAACTTGTCAATATCCAATCCCGCCATCAAAGTCAGTCCACTCGACTCCTCTTCCCACAAGCAACGTATAGCCGAACTCAACGCCGCATTCCACTCGTTCGGGTTCGGCTTGGCCGTGGACCGTATTCGATGCGTCTCCCGCTGCGAATGCGAGGGTCAGTATCTGACAACCTAATACCTATCTATAATTCCCCAGATCCTGTGCCGTCGCATTTGTGGTCTAGAAATATGCATCGGTCTATACTCAAGGTAGACATCAGCATCGATTTGGATTGGGAGTTCAGTACTGCGGATGGTGGGTTGTATGAAATTGGAAGGTAAAATTGTTTAATTCGGTAGCGGTAGTTAGTTTCCGGATTAGTTGTCATAGTTGTAGTGCTTGGAGATGATGGTTGCGTGGTGTTTCGGTGTTATTCCGAAATGGAGAGGCGATGCGATGTGGACTGGGAGATAATGAGGGAACTTGAAGTCATACTGCGTATGTTTGGCTGGTCAAGATCGCTTCCGATGAAGAGTGAAGGCCAGACCAGACCAACACTATCTGTAATTCCTAAGGACATATCTCTGCCACTCGACTGCACATTTGACGCTCGACGTCTCATCTCGGACCGCCGTCACTTTCCCGAGATTCGAACCGAGCAGGCTCCACAGCAGAACATTTGTCTCCTTAATTTCCCAGCCTTTTCCACATCGGGGGCCTCGGGGGCGCCACTCCCATTAACTCTCTCACAAAGAAATCATGCTGCTTTCCCAAACCATATGTGGTATACCATCCTGCGTTATGACCGACTCCAGGGATAACGACCAGTTCATGATCCTTGCCCGCCTGGATCAGCGCATTACTGGCCTGCATCGTACTAGCAGGATCAACATTCCAATCCAGCTCTCCCACCGAAAGCATAAGTGCGCCCTTGAGTTTTGCCGCATTGACGACATTGCTGGAGTCGAGGTAGGATTGATCAACGGGCCAACCCATCCACGCTTCGTTCCACCAGATCTTGTCCATGCGGTTGTCGTGGCATCCCGAATCAGCGGTTGCGACTTTGTAGAAGTCATTGTGGAACAAGAGGGCGCCCATTGCGTTTTGTCCTCCTGCTGAGCTGCCGTAAACACCAACACGGGTGAGGTCCATCCACGGTCTCGTCTCCTGCGCTTTCTTCATCCACGCGATGCGATCCGGAAATCCTGCATCCTTCAGATTCTTGTGGCAGACATCGTGAAATTCTTTGCTTCGCCAGTTCGTGCCCATGCCTTCAATCATGACGGCGACGAATCCCAGCTCGGCATATTCGTGCATCATGATGAGTTGCCTGAACTCATGTGGTAAGTTGATATCTTGTGGTCCAGCATAGATTTGTTCAATAACAGGGTACTTCTTACTCGCATCGAAGGTGGATGGTTTGATAATTATGCCGTAGATGTCTGTTTTGCCATCGCGTCCCGGGGCTACGAAACGTTCAGGCACAGTCCAGTTGAAAGATCTATAGCAATCCAAACTCCCCTCTTCGAGATCAACAATCACCTTCCCCGTGATGGCCGAGCGAAGGACAATTTTGGCTGGCATGTCGACGCGAGAATACCTGTCGATGAAGTATTTGCGGCCGGACTCGATTTTGGGGCTCCACGCCCATTCGTGCGATCCATCTGCATCGGCCGTGAAAATTTTCATATTAGTTCCATCGAAATTGACGCGTGCAAGGTGAGCATGGTAGTAATCTTGACCGGCAACCATGCCATAACCCTTGAACCAAATTTGGCGATTTCTTTCATCGACCCACTCGGTCTTTCGCACCGCCCATTCACCTTGAGTGATAGCTTTGATAGAACCAGACTTCATGTCGAGCATGTAGAGATGATTCCATCCACTCCTCTCGCTGGCCCATATCATCTCATCTTTGCCTGTGACTTCTCCTTCCTTGAACCAGGTTGCATTGTTGGCAGGTCCTCTGCTTAGCCCATAGACAAAAAACTTGCTGTGATAGTCGATGAAGGTCTTCGAACTCTCCTCAAGAATACTTCGAACCGTTCCGTCCAGTTTGATACCAATGATACGCACGATCCGGTGTCCACGCTCACTGTATGAAAAGCGATATTCAGTACCGTCCACACTCCAGCCTAGATCTATGTTTTCATAAGGGGTCTTGAACAGAGCGTCGTCAGTTTTTATTTCATCGAGATTTCGGTATAGCCGTACTCGCTCAAACTTGATCTTGTCGCCTGCCTTGAGATAATTCCAATTGGTACCGGAAAGCTCTTTGTGTTCTCTGAGCAGCGGCTGCGTCTGGTTTTTTGGCGAAGATTGGACGTAGTACACTGGATGCTGTTGTTCTGGATCCGTGTCGTAAACAACAGAGAATCCTGTGACCGGTGAGGGATACCATTCCGTAATTTTTCCGTTTGGGAACTTTGACGGAAAGTCGTTGATGCTAAACAAAGCCCGATTGCGAGAAGTCATGTTGCTGGGAAGCAAATCGTCTGCGAGCTTGACGTTCGGGATTGGAGGCTCTCGAGGTTCTCGAGGTCCGGCTTCTCTTGAAAATCCATCAAAGCCCCAATCAGTATCGACAGACTTATCAGCTTGCACGAGTCTGTCCGTTAAAATCTTCTCTCTGATAACCACTTGTGCCTTGCCAGTCACTGGTGTAAGTTCGCCGTTCGAGTTGAATTGCCATGTCTTGTTGCCGGCAACAAAAAGGACTGAACTCGCATTTGTGGTGAGATCGATCGAGTCAAATGGCAGGAAGGATGCATTGGCTGGAATGTTGTTCGTATTCAGGGCTTTGGCCAGTAGATCATGATCAAATGCGGCTTTTCTCAAACCTGCTACGGCACTGACATAGATAAATTCGGCGGATGCATTTTTGGGGGCGACCTTTCGATACCAAAATTCTTCGTTGGAGGGCAGCCAGTGTGCTGTGACGCTCGGCTGACCACAATTTTCAAGATTATCTTCGAGTTTGTTCGTGCGCTCATAATCCGCAGGTGTTCCTTGGGCATATACGGGGGATGGAATACTGACAAATATGGACAGGCCTAAAGACGCCACCCGCCATTGGCTCCATGTCACCGAAAAGAACATGGTATGTCTTCCAAGCTCCTGTAACTGAAACGACTGTGTTTCTCGCCCTGTTCGAAAAAGACGTGAACTGACGAGCAGAACCTGAGATGATAATCAAGGCATTTGTGATGATTTCCCCTCAATCGCTTGCAAGGATTTAGGTTTTGAAGAGCGGTGCAATGCCCAAAGAAAGTCCGAAAATAGATTGTCAACCCTTCAAATTGAAGTACGTTAAAGGGGCGAGATAGTGGCCTCCCGCTATGAGGCTATTTGTTGTGGGTTGTGCATTGGTCCCGAGGTTCCGGACGTCTTTCGCAGTCTGAGTGGAGTGCAAACCTGACAGCTCGTCCGCAATTCCAATCTATTTATACTATTTCTCATCTATTCACAGGGATTTGTGGTTGATCTTCCTTGGCTATTGTGTTCTACTGTGGTTGCATGCCAAAAGAACGTTATTTAGTGGAACCCTCGGCCATAAAGCCGGCAACATTTGAAGCTGTATACAAGCCGTAATAGCGTTTTTTTTGGTGTTTATGTAATCTCTCTTTTACGGCCACGTCAGTCATTATGTGGTAGATAGCGTGAAAGAAATTAAGAATGAATGAAAGAATGAGCTTATTAGGTTGTAAGATACACGGGATTGAGGAGATAAATGAAGCCGAAACCTGTGCCGAGATCTCCACCAAATAACGTTTTTTTGTCCGGCAACCACAGTAAGGTAACAAAGCAGCGTTGGTACCTGGGCTTTAGATTAACCGGAAGATCTAATCCGATGCTTAGTTGTTGATTCAGACTGCTTAGCTCCTCAATTTCTTTCACTGTGTACTCATTTAGTCAAGCTCTCGGAAGACGTCCAGATCGACGCGGAAACCCCAATGATCTCGCCCTGCTGGTCTCCACTCATCTGGGACGAAAGTTCTGCATATGTTACGGGTTTTGCGGGCGTGCTCTCGTGACTACCAAAATCTGGTAGTCAAACTCTCAATGGACGTCTGTAACGATGCACAAAGCGTATCATCTGAAGGTTTTGACCAGCAATATTGGGCATGGCAGGAGCCTGTCTAGAAGAGGTGGTGCTGGTGATGATATCAACGAAGCGCAACAGAGTTGCGTGTTGCGGAAGTGCTACAGTTGCTGAGTAGGCATATTTCTGGGAGATTAAGTTCTGCAAGGGAATGGTTTTGGTCGGTGCCTGTACCTTATCGATCCCTGAATTGAAATTGGACTCGGCCGCTCTAAGTGGTCCGGACAGGGCGTCCTGCTGCTGCTGAGGGGGCGGGCGTTGCGACAGCGGACATGATCGAGCCGGAAGTCCGCAGGTACAACGTACAACGTACAGCTTGCCCTATTCTTGAATATCCTTTCATGTGTTGAATTGAGCTTTTCTAAGGACGCAGATGAGAGACGGTATTCGGGTATCTCTCTCATTCACCGAGCTCCTGAATCTGTACGCTTTTGTGCTCTTTCTTCGCTTGGCCCATCAGCCTGCCGAGGACATCTGGGCCTTGCTTTCTCCGGTCAGTATCATCAACGTGGTGTTCAGGACCAGGATCGGATTCAGAGTCAGATTCAGAGTCAGGCTCAGAGTCAGAGTCTTGCTTGCTTGTGTTGATGCCGCCGGATTTCTCTTCCAAGACACCTAAGCCTAGATCCTGTTTAGAGTAATTAGTGGCCGCATGGTTGAAATGCATAAACATAGTGCCCACTCACCAGCTCTATGAACGGTCCCTCTCCTTCGTCAACCTGCTCGATATTCCTACGCTCAATTGTGCCATCGAGTCTCTCCTTGTCCAGTTCTTGATTCGCCGCAGCTAGCTCTGGTATGAATGTTTTCAAACGTTGTAAAAGCCCACCCTTCAAAGATGCCAGCTGCATGTTTGGCTTTGTCCCTGGTCTCAAGTTTGTGACTCCTTCGTCATCTGCAATCGAGGCACGATCGGTGGTGTCGCTCTCGTCGTCGCTGCCATCCTCAGAATCGCTTGAGGGATCTTCAGAGGAGGTCGAGAGATCCGAGTCCGAGTCGAGATCTGTTTGATTTGTGGCTTGGGATATGGAGTCGTGGTCACTGAAGATAACGTTGTTGGTTGAGGTCCGACTCGTCTCGCTACTGGTTTCTGCGGCCGCTACTTGAGTGTCTGCTTGTTTTCGTTCCGCGTTGCGGGCTGGAATAGAGGCCATGATTGGATCTGTCTCTTGACGTGAACTTTTGCGAGCACTGGAGGGTGAAGTGGTATTTCGTCTCTCAAAGCAAATGGACGCGAATAATATTTCTTGCCGGCGATACGATACCATACGATACTCTTAGTCAGGGTCTAACTCCACTTCCACTGGTGTTTCAGATGCTCCCGTCTGAACGTCACAGCTTCTAAGCGCCGAAATCACCACAAGGCTGAGAGACTGCACTGGACACATGGACCTTTCGTGGCACAGAGATTCCCGCAACTCCATCCACATCCAGTCTCTCCAGTGGCTTGATCAGAGGGTGAGAAGGTGCATCACACAGCATCAATCTCATGCGAAACGCAGACAACCACTGTCACGACAAGCGTCTCACTGCCATAGTGTGAGAAGAACTTGAAGGGATTACATTGCGAGGAATAGTCAAAAGCAATACTAGAGATATCCACTCCTTTAAGGATAGTCCCGCCTCGAGAGACATACTTGCCTCGGCCTCGGCATCACTTCTCAATCCTTCACTCACCTCTCCTCGAGTCCATAACCATGACACAACCATCCTCCCTCCGAACGAACAGCATCTCCTCTGTGGCCGATGCCGATGCCCAAGCAACAGACTCGCCTGCGAGGGGCAGAGCAATGGTCGCCGCTCTCTCTAGCCGGCTCCGGAAGATGTACCCTCTAGTCCATAGCTGGGAGTTCTGGCATGATCGAAGCAACCGCGAAAAGCCCGCCGATTCGAACACGGTCACGAGCCCCTCCTCATCTAAATCTGAGGATACAACATACGAGGAGCGACTGGTAAAACTTCTGGATATTACAGATGTACAGCATTTCTGGGAGCTCTATAACAACTTCCCGGTAGAAAAGATGCTGAGACTGAGGGACTCGGTACATCTATTCAAAAAAGGTGTCAAGCCGCTTTGGGAAGACCCAAGGAATCTAAGAGGTGGAGCCTGGACATTCAGGGTGCCAAAAGAGCTGGCACCCGAGTTTTGGAAGCATCTCTGTCTAGCTGCTATTGGCGAGTCGTTACAAGCCGCTGTATACGATGAAACGAGGACAAGTAAGTCTCGTAGGCCATTCAGTGCATCTGACAAAGGCTAACAGCACCCAGCATTCAAAGACGACATCTGTGGCGTCTCCTACTCCGTTCGGTTCAATTCCATGCTCATCCAAATCTGGAATCGCGATGGTGACCACGAAGCGGGCAAGCAGCGAATTCTCGAGACGGTTCTGCGAGAGATTCCAGACGAGCTTATTCCCAAGCGTCCCGATTTATACTATTACAAGAAACACTCTTCGCACGCGGGTTTCACGGCATCGATCCCGTCTGCTGATTCTACGACTACATCTCCCACTGTTACAACATGAGGGCAAGGGCTTTACATGTACATTTTTATAGAAAGAATATTCAAGGTTGTATATACATATTTGAGGCATGTCTGAAGTGACCTTTAGTGGCAAGAATAGAGTCGAGGCATTGAATATGAATGACGCTATGTCCATTCTCCGTGAACGAAGCCTTCGCCGTGAATGATGTTGCCCATGAGGATTCATCATGTGAAATTTCCTGTTCTACCTGCACCAGTGACACAAGAGCACAGTCCCGCAATGATAGAAGCACGTCAAGTCACCTTCCATATCACCCCAATGCGGATACATATCTCACTGCAACAAATCCAAACCCACTCTTTCCCGCCGCCCAACCCAAACCCCCTTTTTTTCTCCTTGCCCCACCAACTATTTCCTAATCTATGCAATACTTTGCATCCTCATATCACGATGCTCGACATTTCTAGTATGCAAATGGCGATATTTAAAGACCTGTTCATATGTCACATAGGCACAATGACATAATTTTTAAGACAAACAGCGACTTCGCAGGGAACGGCGAGTTGGCAGGATTCTGCTGACTGACTGACTGACTTGCATTCTCGGACGTCCTCTGACCTCCCTGGCAGCTATTTGCACGTCGCGCAAAGATGTGATACACGTGTCGAGCTTTTTGTGATCGTTATTGTGCTTCTTCGTATCACCCAGACTATATTTGTTCTCGCATCTCGTATTGCGCCAATCTCCGACCAATCGACATTCATCTTCAATGACTGGATCAGCGGTATATCGAGACTATAATATACCTATGGCTATAACTCTTATCGATATTATCTTCATCTACTCATGAACCCTCCTTCTTGCGCCAATCTTCCTTTAGAGCCGCAAGATGCAAACATACTGCCCGGAACAAAGCCATGTCCATTTCCTTATATTTCCCGGAAGCTCAACGGCAAAGTGATCGAAGAAGACTCCGTAGGATATGATTCTCCGCGTCTGGTTGCATCTACAAGCCTTTCATCCCGTAGCCCACTTCAGCAGGAGCGGTTTCCCGTGGCTCGTGGAACCGCTACTACTGAAGTGAGCGACGGGATGAAGGCAGCTGCCGCCGCAGGATCCGACAGAGGTAGGCTTGGAGAGTGCAGGTCAGTGCAGCAATCCTCGAGCGAGACCGAGGCTAATCTCATCGAAGAACAGAATGACAGGTTGGCCAAGGTGGCAAGGTTTTGCTGTGGTGGGGAAGCTTGAGAGAATGTAAGGTGGACTAGTCGCCAAATAGAAATCTACCGAGAAAGTCCTCGATAAGATGACGATGGACGATCCTCTTATCACGTCACGGGTTCTCCTATCTTCATAGTACTAATATGCCTCGCATCATCGTCATTAACGGTCTGGTTTTTGCCGTTTTTCGCTTTGTCTTTTTCTGATAGCAACCCAGCCTCGTACCTTCAGCATTGTGACGGGCGGCCGTGAAGCTGCCCTCGCGTGAATTGCGAACGACGGGAACACGATGATCAAGCATTCAGTGAATTCGCAGCAATAGCCGCTGCTAAACCCATGTTCGAGGACCTTGGACACAGTTTCGAGCTTCAGTGCTTGAACTTGAGAAGCGACCTCGTCCTCTTGACATGTTTAGCACCATCAACAATCACGGTAACCGCAACGCTTAAGAGAATTGCCGGCTCGCTCACTACAAGATGTTGCAGAAGCAGGCCACCCCATTAGGAGCGGCGCGTGCTTAAGAGCCTAAAGTGTTCAGAATACCTCGGACTCCAAACAATGCTTCCAGAATGAGAGAGGCTGTCAAGAAGGGCCAGATAGCCTATTCGAAGGTAGGGAAGATGCAGAAACGGGATGCTCCTGCGGCGTACCTGGAAAGGCGGTTCAACAGAAGCGCAATCATCCATTTGCTCGTGTGTTATCTAGAGGGTAAGGTATTGAGAGCGTGGGTCTCGTGCTCGTGGCCTTGAGCGAGGCTCGTCTCGAATCAATTTACAACAGCCGCCAGCTCTTTCATTCGATTCTTATAGCTTCTTCCAGAAGAGTCGATGCAAACGGACTTTATTGTAAATCAGGATGACGCTCGAGCAGAAATCCCAAATTCAAGCGCCACAAGTCACTCAACTTTCCGACCGTAGCAGCTCGACGCGGCTGCAAGAAGTCTTGGACCTTACCGAAGCCAAGCGAAAAAGAGAGCAACGTTGAGGCTCCTAAAAGCTTACTCAAGTAGCAGTCCTTGTCCCGGCCGTTGACCAAGACCACTCATCACGAGCGTCTTGGTGTTTTGAAGCTCTTGCCACCACAGCAGTCGAAAAACGGTAGAGCACACTGCGAAAAACACAACATTCCATTCTCGTGAAATTATGGACCAAGTCTTTCCGATAACTCTGCGCAGCTTACTTTTTCGAAAAGTCGTCTTCGCTCATGTCTTGATGCAATTGGAATATGAAACGAGCATAAGTCATCATCCGCTCGACACCCTTCTTGCCCCTTTCCACGCTGGATCTAGCTGCAGTTGGCATAGGTACCACCCTGATATGTCTCTATATTTCTTATACATCCGTTTCCCGCGACCTTGCACGGTTTCGCCTGGACATTTCATGCTTAGCCCGAGTTCGTACTACCTTTAATATTAAAGGCATCTTACCTTACGGCATGCCTGTGAATCGACAATTGAGTTTTGTTTGTTGTAAGTGATGCAGAAGCCGGGACTGTCCGCAGGGAGGTAGGGGGGAGGCTTGACGCATGCAGTCTGTGGCCAGCGAAGTCAGAGGCAAAGAAACGATGGCTGGGTGGGGGAGCCTTACGCGTGCGCCAGCGGAGATGGTACTCGCCATCGCGAGGAGAATGGCAGACGTCGGGATGAGTCTCATGGCGGTGATTGGCTCGCAAGATCAGCGGACGAAGAGAACGGGGTGGGTGGTTCTTGAGGTTAAGGGAGAGGGAGGTAAATATTGTAGCAATCCTTCATCCCAGCCTCCAACTGCCCCTAGATATTAAGTACCCCATTGCGCCGCCCCCGTAAGAAGGAACAAGACGGAAAGACTTCCGGGAAAACTCATTCCCTCGCTCATCTTTTTACAAGGAAGAACCAAGTCCTTGTCATTACCACTCCGAAATTTCCAGCTCACAGATAGTGGAGGTGTTGAGACACACTGCAGGTGCGGTCACATCACCCCCGTAATCGCCAAAATTACCGTAGATTACGGTCAAACTGATGTTTTTGGGTTTTTTCTCGTCAAAGCATGCCGCGGTCCAAAAAAAGCCGTAAACAGATTGACTTTTAAAATAGCCATCGTTCGAAGTACCTTTCTAAGGTTAGATAGGGTTCCTAAGGAGGCGGGGGACTACCCTATAGGTCGGGGTCAGGGCGGGGTCAGGGCGGAGACAGGGCGGGGTCTCGGATGGGGGGAGGAGCCTCTAGAAGGACCCCCCTCGGATCCGCCCCGATTAATCGGGGCATGTCCAGAATTTCCGGCTCACTACCCAAGTATCCAAAACATGGAACCAAGCAAATGTCATACCAGAAGCCCGGGTCCCTCGTCCTAATAAGACCTCCCTCAAAACAACGCAAAATAGCACCTCATCCCACCGCCACGATCAAAGCTCCAACGAGAGCTCCAGCGATCCAAGGTCCAAAGTGTTCAAAGCTTTACAGTGCTGCCGATAACTACGTGGACACTTGGCGTAAATTTCAAAAAGCTTTTCGCTCAGCTACGTACGCGTAGATACGATCCATGCATCCGCGTTTTTGAGAACGGTCCGTGCGAAACGAGGAACATCAAAATGTCGACTTTATTTAGGTGACGGTATTGAATATTCTATGGCGGTCCCTTAGCTATAAGGCAGGAAATTTGATTTTGAGAACGCCAAGTGTCCACGTAGTTTTCGGCAGCACTGTATGTGAACAAAGTAAACAATCGACGCTCTCGAACACCATGTTCTCACGCATGACGCCAAGGCGTTCCCAAAGCTCCCTAGTTGAGGCCGAAGAATCCAAATTTCCTGAATCATATCGCGGCAGTTTGAGGATGATCGACGCAGGATATGAAGCAAGCGCGGAAACAGGAGGGACCCCCACTTATGCGCGGCGGTGTGTGTCGAGTATCAGAAGGTTCTCAGACAGATGAGCGCAGGCAATCGGGGCAGGCTACCATACTATGCGTTGCTGGGAGGCGATGTGGAAGGGGTACTCGCCAGGAAAGCGAGACGGGAATGGGATGGGTTTCCCCTTATGGTTTTTTTCATTTTTTATTGTGTGGTGTGCCCTTTGTCCCTTTTGGGGGATCGCGCTGGGTCAGGTGCGTTCTAAAGTCTAAAAAATATGTTCCAAGAATCGTGCGTAGATAATACGTGCGTTGCGCGTGTCTTCCGGATAGGTTACCCATCGCTATGCGTTACCCCGATGTGCATCCTGAACGCCGACGATGGCAAAACAAAGAACAAAGAGAATGCCAACCAATCTAGTCTGGTGTTGCCGCGCGCCGGCGATCCGCTGTGTCCCTCCTTTGACACCAGAATAAAACAAGAAGAAGAGATGCAAACGAAAATGATATTGTACAGTTCAAAGGTGTGGCTTTTCTAATCGGCGACGTCCTCGTCCATGTGTGGGTACATGATGTCGCGGACGACGACAGCGCGGATGTTCATGAAGAGGACAAAACACCACATGAGGAAGATGCCGATAGTCATGGTATTTCCAAGATACAGCATGCCCTCGCTCTTCAATGCATTTCCGATCGAAATGGTAGCAATCGTGAATCCCGTGTTGGGAAAAACCATGGCCCACCAACCAAGATGGAAGAGCTTCGGTCGGCGGAGGAGAACAGCTACCAAGGCAATGCAGAAGAACCAAAATGCGAGGACCCAAAGGCTGCAGGCAGCGATGATGGCGATGACGCGGATGGTGGCTCCGGAGTAGAAAGCCATTGTTGGGTCGACGAGGTTGAGTTCGACAGGGATAGCGTTGGACATTCCAATGAGAGCAAGAGCGGTGAAAGACGGTGGTCCAACGCCGATGAACATGGCTCCTCTGTGCTCACGGCATGGAAGACCAACAGACATGAGTCGACCGATGTAATGTGCGTAGAAAATGATAGCAACGGTGAAGCCCAATCCTTGACATCCGATACCAACGAACAGAACTCCGTAGCGTGCTGGTATTGGTTGATCTGCGGCGATGACTGAAGCAATTGTTCCTGAAAGCATGATTGGGAAGATTGGGAGGAGCCATGAAGGCATGAACTTCTCGAGTTTGTAGGTCAGAGAGTTAAAGAGGTACGAGTACTGGAAGACAGCGTTGAGAAAGGTGCAGATCGTGTATCCGTAGAAGGCGATCAGCATGCTTGTCTGCATCCATGTCCTCATCTCATGTCCTTGCTCGTAGGCCTGGATGACATATTTCTGTGTTCCAGTGATGATCGTTGCGACCGAGAGCCAAAAGGGGCCAAGGAATAGTCCTTCACGCTCATGCATAACAGACTCCTTGAGCGTTCCGGGGAATTTGGCGAATCGAAGAAGCATCATTGAGCAGAGTAGGACGAAGAAGATCAAGTTGAGAACGTAGAAGATGGCGCCGATGGTGATGAGACCGGGGAATGAGTGAGGCTGGATGGAGATCAGAGTAGCCAATCCTCCCGTACTCATTGTGAGCGTATACCATGCCCACGTGAAATGGCGAAGACGTTGTCCAAACGGTAGAGGAGGGTTGACGCCAGAGATGAGCTCTGCGTGTGGGTTGTGTTGCATGTCACCGGGCTTGACACCATACGCTGCCTTCTCCATGTCGATTGTATCCGCCGGACTTGAGTTCCGAGGTGGCGGGAAGAGGCCACCCATGTCTTTGTTATATACCGGCGACGGTGGACCTCGCATTTGTCGATTGTTGATTTCTTGCCTGAAGTAGTTGGGCGATGAAAGGTCCTGTCCTGCAGTTGAGTTGTCGTAGTTATTGTACTTCCTCGCATCAAGATGGAGGGGTGGTATTGGTGGTGGATCAGTAGTGTAGGCCATATCTAAGACCAAAGGCAAGCAAGGAATCCTGTATAGAGAGGATGCGTCTAAAGGAGGGACGGATTATAAAGGAGTGTGATAGAGATAACCAAGAGACCAGCTCCGCATTTACGCAAGACTTTTAGACAGGACGGAAGATCGAGGTAGATGAAGCATGATTAAGAAGAATGGAGCGATAGTTATCTTAGCTGGCCGACTATGATCTCCGACCCTCAATTGATGTGCAAAAATGCTTGGGAGAGCATGCTAGTTTCACGCCACCACGACTATCACAACTTTGATTCAAGGTGCCTGAGCCATCAGTAAAGGATTGGGGCTCAGCGAAGGATTGACGAGGTGGGTCTCCATCGACTTCAAACGTTCTGAACTGCAATGATAGATAAGATGGCACTTGGCCTTGGAGCACGCATTGAAGCGCTGGGCCCGCACAGTCCAGTGTATCCACCGAGAAAGTCTTGGGCAAAGGAAGAAACAGCAATTCTGATATTCGTGTTTGACAGGTACGTACCTAGTCGCTGTCAACAAGGGAACGTTTGCTGAGGTCATGGCTCGGCGCCAAGGGAGGGAGTATCCGCTTGATATCCTGGATGTACGAGCCGCAGTGAAGAAGCAATAGATTTGGGCAGAAAAGCCCGTGACAAGATCTTGGGAGCTCGCTTCCGAAACCCCCGAAGCGGATATGGGCGTGGGATGAAGCTCGAATGGAGGCCTGGGGTGGGCATTTCGTTGATAGGAGCGCGTTTGAGGCGGCTTGGCAGGTAAGAGGGGTCCGCCAATTGTCGGACAAGATTGGCTTCTAGCCACTGGTGAGCTTCATCCTTTGCTGAGTGCAATCAGCATTATTTGTTTGCCATGTTTTGTTTCGCTGTGACAGGAATTCGAGTCTGAAGCAGTAGAGAAGCAGCGCGTACATGTTCCAAACCTCCTGCGACCTGTCCAGTGAGGCACAAAGCATGCGGTCTCAGCAGGCGCGCACTCATTTGCGATTGCTTATCGCTCGTCATTGCAGCAGATGTTGCGCATCCAGATTGCCAGTCTCTCTGCGTGCGTTGAAGTCGACCTAGAGTGCCCAGCAGCCGTGGCGATGTGTCGAGTACAGACGGCGGGAATAGCATGAGCCATAAGCTCCGAGCACTTGCGCGTCGGGACGGACGAAGTGGAGTCGTGGTTAAGATGACGGGCCTAGGGCTTCATGATAGATGGGATGGTGATGTCGAGGGGATGGTCGTGTTTGAGGTTGGTGTTGTTGTAACCTGGAATCCGTTTGAGTCTAGCCTGTTCTTCCATTGGACGTTGCATGTCGGCCCGCCGAATACCCAAATCCGGACCCGCTGCATTGATTCGGGAATTTGTGGAACAATCTTGGACGTCCTTGGGATATTATGGGACCATGTGGGACTCGCGAGAATCGCGAGCACAATGACATGGTACTTACTACGAAGTACTTACCATACACGACGCCAAGGAAGCACAGTGCTATCCCTTGGACTGACATCGGACAGCATCACATGAGAATCGTACTTGGAAATCGATATACGAGGGCGATGGCTATTATATCCTATTAAAATGCCATCTCTTCTGCATCACCTCGATTTAGAATCCTCTCAGCGCATCAACCACGTTGACGATCCCACGTCAGTGGTTCAGACCTTGCTGAAATCTTTCACAGGCCCGTTCCTCAAGCCCTTGATCCTTTCCGAGTCCCCGGAATCCATATCCCCCACCCCTACTTGTGGGACCTCACCGCCATACGTCCTACGTCCTACGTCAATCCAACCTTGGTGGCAAGGGAACATCGCATTTCGCTCGCCACATTCCATATGACTTTTGACATTCTTATGACGTCCGAGAAGATTCGCATGCCTATCTGACGGTCGTATTGTGGTCATACAACTCATGACCAAAGACTCGAACACTTGATGGACAGGGTGAGTATGCATGCGTGAGCGCATGCTTACTCGTATCCTATATCCACGAACTGAACATGACCTATGCCCTGCCAGCTGTGGCTTACTCATCTTCCTCTTCTTCAAGGTCAGAGACGTTGTCGTCGAATCCGTCGTTATCATCCTCGCCCGTGCTATCGAGGTCCATGCGATCTTCGCCCACACCTATATTGGCAGGAAACATGTCATTTTCTTCGGCCTCAAATGCAGCATCGTCGTAAGGCAGATACTCCTCAGGCGGCTCGAAGGGTGTGATACCTGGCCTGAATCTTTCGTCCGCCTCTTCTCCAGAGAAATGCTCGAAGTCTAGAGGCAGAAGGCCAATAGCGGAGTACGCTGAGCCAACTACTTGGCTGTACTTCGTGAAGAGGAGGCTTTCGAAGTGATCTTTGTGGCCCAGAGAAACCCCAAGGTCCACGTCGTACAGAACCCGGCTGATGCGGTATTTGAAGTCATCGAACTTGCAAGTATGAGACTTCACGGTGGGAAATGGCTCGGCCTCCAAGCTCAACAAATTCCCAGCGAATTTTGTGGCACTCATGGCAGCCTCGTTCATCTTGGAGACAGGTACGCCAAGATTCTTTTCGAGAATTTGCATCTGCCTAGAAAAGCAGCCAAATGACCAAGTGCTACAGACGTGATCACGGCACGATCCATAGTTCTCCCATGTGGAGAATCTACTTGCAGCATCGCATTCTTGTGTGAGCTGCTCGAGAAGGGACGAGCGACACAATATAATATTTTCTAGAAATCATTAGTACGATAGCCTTGCTAAAGGAGACTGAAGATCAGTAAGTAAGTCTTGTTACTTACCAAGAGTCGGCTTTTGTATGCCTGCCGGAAGATACCCATAGATGGCCTTTTCATTCACATGCAGCTCACGATCTCCCTCCTCTTGTCCAACGAAGTAGCTGTTCAACACAATGTATTTAAGACACGCGCCAAAGATCAGTTCGCATCCAAAAACCCATGAAGTACGGATCCATTTCAATAGCTCGGCTTCAGAGATCAAAGGAAAAGCAACATTTATCCAAGACGCGACATGAGGCATGACAAGCTCTGAACATTCGTACTGTTCGCATATGGATGCAAGGTCGTGTATCAAGTCCACGGGTTGATAATGGTCAACATTGCGGAAGCGGCCGTGAGCTATGTTAATCAGAATGAGGATTGCGTTCCCGTTGTCCATTAGCAATGACATCTCGCGCATGCCGCCACTGAGAGCAGGGGGTAGCTCCTGTATTAAAGTACCCCAGACTCTACTCGCATACTGCATTCGTGCTGAAGAAACGACGAAAACGTGCTCCTTGTCCTCAATGCGAAGTCGTAGCTTAAGATCTCCATTTGGGTCGAGGTAGCTGAGAGTCTCGTCATCGATCGAGGGTAACTGGGACTCTTCGTCATCCTCGCTGGCATTTAAATCGACCACTTGTGGTAAACTCGCCTCGTCTTCGTCTGAATGTTCTTTTTTGATAATTGTCATGTTCATGTTATCAGACGCGTTCCCGGAGCTTGTTGCTGTGACCACTGGCAGCATCGATATGTCCGTGGATAACGGCGCGTCCTCTTCGGCATTCGCTGCTGGACTCGCGGCGTGTCCTGAAGGCCTTGTAAATGACTGTGAGCGCTTTGAAACTGCACTCCGGTCGGGTGTACCAAAATGGGTTCCTATGAAGATCATTAGTAACTGCTCGGCATGGATTATACTGTAGCTAACCTTGGCGTTCGTCCTTGTTCTGCGCGACTTCATTTGTGTTGGCGATGGTCGCGCCTGGTGCTGGTGATGATTTCCAGCTTGACGACTTCATTTTCTTGGATAATTCAGCTTGGTCGAGGCGCTCTGGAGAGAGCCCCAATTCGTATGGAGGCATTGAAGGATTGGCGTACTGCAAAGGTTCGGTGAGTCGAGCATGATTGCAGGTGGAGTTGGGACTGCGGGACGCGACGACGCCCGGCAGAGTTTTAGCGAAACACGCTGTCACGTGATAGCCGATCGTAACCAGCTACCATCGAACTCAATTTGTCAGAGAATCCTAATCTCATTCTTTATACAGATTTCTCCAGGATCCTTTTCCATTCACAAGAAGTGGTTCCGAATACGATGTGCTGGCTGTTTCGCTCTGTTTCATCGCAGTCGTGATAATACCTACTCAAGGATCATAATCTCACTCGACAGTGTTGTTCGCTGTCTTTCGTCTTGATGAAAGGAAGCGCGCAAATACGTATTGCTACATCCATCATGTGATTCTCTTTCTCTCGCGAACAGCAAGTCAACACCGTGATGGCTGAGGTTTGAGCGAGCAAAGTCCGAATGAACATCAAGGTTCCTGTCCGAACACCAGCGACAACGAAAAATCAGGCTTGCAAAGCAGTCGACTGACTGGAGTATAATCAGAATATACCTTAAGCATGGGTCGGACAGAACCCTCACGTCTTCCGCTCGCCCCACAGGCGCATCGCAAAGACCAAAGGGCAAAGCATGCACGCTTGACAATAAACAAGACCATTCCCGCATTGCTGAAGACAAACTATCGGGCTCGCCAGGGCGCTCTCGAAGCTGAGCTGATCGTCGACCCACCAGCTGTGCAAGCCGCCACGAAGCACTCGAATCATGCAACGATTGGACCTGAGAGCGACATCAAAGTCTCTAGCCGTTCCAAGAAAACGGGTAGGAAGAAGAGCAGAGATCTTGACCGAGACTCCGAGGAAACATTGTCGGCTCAAGCACCAGTTGGCAAAAAATCACGACCAGATGAAAGTGGCCCACTCATCTACAGAATCCAAGTCGCGGACACTCTGCAAGCTGCTCAAAAGCTGCATGGTGAACTTCCCAAGAAACCCAAGATACCCAATCGAAACATCGCTATCTTGAATATGGCGTCGCCGCTCCGTCCAGGAGGCGGCGTGCTGAATGGCGCGACGTCTCAGGAAGAATCTCTTTGCACAAGGACAACGCTTCTATCAACACTACGCGAAGAATGGTATCGACTGCCTGAAGTAGGTGGTGCTTGGAGTCCTGACGTGTGTGTGTTCAGAATTCCGAATGCCGACGGTGGAGATCAGGAGCTCGGTCGACGAGATAGATTCTTTGTGGACGTCGTCAGTGCAGGAATGCTGAGATTTCCGGAAGTGTTGGAGAAACCACTCGGAAGCCCGTCAGGTAGTGTGGACGCAACAGATGACTACCAGGAATTGGACCAAACAGAAAAAGTTTATGCCAACGAAGCAGACCGAGAATTGGTGCTCAAAAAGATGAGAGGCGTGATGCGTATCTTACAGGCAAAAGGCGCTGAGAGAGTGGTGCTCGGTGCATGGGGTTGTGGTGCGTACGGGAATCCTGTGCATGAGATTGCAAAGCTTTGGAGAAAAGTTCTGCTGGGTAAAGCCCGAAAGGGCAAGAACAAGGACTTCATTTCTCCAGGGAGCGAATGGAAGCCCTTGGAGGAAGTCGTCTTCGCGATCAAGGATCGAAGGCTAGCCGACGAATTCGCTGAGGCATGGGGTAGTGATATCATGATCGAATATGGACCAGAGAGAGAACACAATTTCAGCATGGATCACAACGAGGGTGATGAACGCGATCTCGCAGAATTGACGGAGAAGATTCGAGCCCTCGAGTTGGACTACGAGAATGCAAAATCTCCTCTGCTACAGCAAGCACTAGAGCATGCGCTCGCCTCTCTGCGAAGTCACATGGGAGAAATTGGACAAGAGTCGGGATCCATGGATACAAGCCTGTCAGAGGACGAGACAGTGCCAGCAGGAGACACGTCGAATGGCAAAGAAGAGACCGAGGTGGAGGAGGATGAAGATGAGGGTAATCAGTGACATCACAATCAGAGGCGGATATACGTGTCAAGGTCATGATGGATCTCTACTTTCATGCCTATACCACGTAATGTACATAGTCAAAACGTGGACTACAGGCGTGCGCCTCGTCTGGGATCTCCACACATGCAACATACATGCTCGCTCTCCATCCCTGTTCGCGTGGTTCAGGCCCAGGTAAGGCTGTAGCATGAGTAGGTTTTGATCTCCAACCCAGTAAACGAACACTTCCTCTTCTCTTCTCAACCGATCCCTGATTTTGATGTGGTGAGAGATCAAAACAAGGATGCATCTCTTTGCAATGCGAGTATCCAGACTTGCTAGGTAACAAACCAACCATACTCCTTATTGACTTTAACCAGCCTAGACCACCAACATCGTTGTACTACAGCCCCATCTGAGCGCACAATTAAGCCGAGCTCTATTGACGTGATTTTGCTACATCGCTTTTTTGTCCCTAGAGAACGCGCTAGGTTTGGAATGGACGATGAGGAGAAGTCAAGCAGAACGTTACACAGCAAAGATGTCTCGACTATCATCAGTAACTTGTGGAGATCGTTTCAGTAGGTAGGATTGAAGACCCGCCCCGCCTTGACTCCATCGCCCACAACCCCTGGAACCTCTATCAGAACATCAGTGGCATCCCCATAGTGCTCAAGGTTCGTTGGGATAAGATGTTTTCTTCTCCAACTCTACTCGCGAGCAGTTCATCTGCAATTTGCGAGTCACTCCGTTCATCGAAGCAATATCTTACCTACCATACATTCAAGTAGCCTTAAAAAACGAACACGAAGGTCTTTGTTCAGTGATCGTCCACAAACCTAAGATTCCGCGTCCACACTCAGAGAACGTGGATAAAAGTGACCCCAGACTCAGGTGTCAGACTCCTCGCGACCATGAAGCTGCACGAGTTGAGTCAAGAAAGTATCACGCTTTACAAAGAGCGATCGTCATCGACTGCGGAATTGACTTCTCACCTTTCCTCACCTTCCACAGCGAATTCGTCAATGTAGTGGCCTTCAATAAATAACCAGACCAAAATTATCAAATAGTACCTAAAGATCATTGCAGTCAGATCCCGAGCGACAACAACAAACCCATCTCTCTCAAAATCTCCTCGTATCGATCTCGCATCTCTACCATCCACCGATTCCCCTTCCCTCCAAGATCCGAAGCTATAGACACCAGTTAGAGCCCACGATAAAAATTCCTCACACAGGAAATGAGCCACCAACACAGATCGACACACCTGACCCCATATACATCGTCACAGGACCAAACTCCGGAAAGACAGCGACATCTTCACACCCGTCTCCGGATGCCGTCGTCATCGCAGCCTCGACAATTGCCATTGCGCAATATCTGACTCGGCCATGATTCGTCGAGGCCGATATACACGGTTTATGACAACCCAGCAAGCAAGCAAACACCGGGCCGAGGAACGAACCGAAGCCTGGCTGGCATCTTTTTTTCCGTGGGAAGTTCGGGTGCATGATTCCTACCGTTGATTTCTCGAGTTCAGCGAGATAGTTGTACATCTCTCATCGGTAGTCCAGTACTAACCAAGCCAAATCGCCCACGGTTGTTCCCGGAAAGAATATCTGGACCCGATGAAAGATCGAAAGCTCGAGTCCTATTCGATGAAGAAGCCATCGATAGCAGAACGAAGATACGGTGGTATGTATCGTGGATTCCAAAGTACCAAAAACGATCTCCAGAGCCCCCTTTCCACGGGCCCATCGGTAAGTCGATGAACCGGCTGAAAAACATGCCCGTGCCCCCTTCCGAGTTCCCATCATCGCCGACAACAGTTCACAGACAAGAGGAACGAACGATTAATATAAAGGTCCTCTACGACGAACCCTGCCTTTCAGAAGGGTTATTACAACGGTTGTGCAGAGACAAGGGCGCGCGGGAGCGAGTTAGGTAGAGTGAGGGCATGAAAATATTACCATCCTCGACGTTTAGGCTATTAGCCACGCCGTTGACACGCGCACGCGACCCCCCTCGCCGTTCAGAAAAGCCAATTTGAAAGCCAAGACGCCAGAACCCAGACGTCTCTCAACCGTCAACCGGGATACAAACCAACCGGCTCGCCCCACAACCCCAATCGGCAAGAACCCCATCCCCATCCTCATCCCATCCCATCCCATCCCTCCCCTTCCATGCCACATGCCACATGCCCACATTCTCACGCGCACAACATCCCTCCCACACTCGCCGCCAGAACCCAGCAGAGTCGAAGGGAAAAGCAAAGCGTCCGTCCATTCATATCGCACGCCCTACCCAAGTCACCCCTTCCATTTATATTCATAGAAACCCGAGATACCCACACCCGGTCAACGCCCACGCGGCACCTCCCACAGTCCAACCAGCCTGCGGAGGTGGAAAAACCTCCATTCCACGAATGAGCAGCAACGGTCCAGACTCCCTGGCCTTGGCGAGAAGGAAGGACCCGCGATGGACAGGGGTGAAGCGTGCGAACTGCGAGGGGAGGGGAGCCAAGAACGCCATGGAGGCATGAGGCTCAACTTAGCATAGCGCCTCTTCCACCCCCCTCGTGGAAAAGTCGTCGTCACGCGTCGCATACAACTTCGTATGGCGAGCGAGCATGCGTCCAGTGTTGGAGGGTATGGAATGGCCTGCACGGACGAGAAGGGAGGCTTCGAATCGAATCGGAGGATCGTCACCGTCTTCAAATTCCGTATCTGAGAATTCTCGAACATAAGGACGGCAGAGGTGTTGAAGCACACGAATTTCAGCATAAACAAGGACGCAATATGGGCGCAAAGCTTCAATTTTCTGTAAAGAGCAAACATCGTGTGAACTGGAAACCGGTTATGAAACAAGACCTCCCAGGAACGAGAATCTCAGGAGAAGGCATCTCAGCAAATCATCTCCAGAGCCGTTCCACCTCTTGCAAGAGAGGCAGAAAGAAAAGTCGCACCAAGCGGAGTAACAACTCGCATCGCGAATATCGGAAGAAGAGTCTCGCAGAGGTAGAAGAAAGCGAAGTCACCCATGTCAGCCAGAATTGTAACACCCAGATCCGCCGCCCCAATCCTATCACACTCTGCTGAAAACGGAGGAAGCGCCATTCTGTGCTTCCTCACATGCAGAGGGAATGTTACGCCATTTTACACCAAACTACTGGCGCAGGTTCCACCAGTCCGCCTCTTCTACTGGACAATGTGCCTGATCCCCTCCTAGATTTCCGGCCGTGATGTGGACATTCTGTAGACAGTTCCATAATGAACCGACAGGCAGATAAGAGCAAAAAATCCCAAAAAGGTAGATAGAAGAACGCCGTCTCGCCATTCTGAGCCTTCGGATCAAGTCGTAGAGGTTTGCGTCAGGGTAGACATGTGAAAAGAAATAAGACCGATGGAAATATTAAGGTCCGCCTCATAAGACGGGAGCAAACTTCGATCGCATGGTGGTAGCCAGAAGCAAGAGAAAGGAGGGTATCGCAAGGTTGTCGAGCGCCGCTATGGCCTTATGTGTACGATGCAGTCATTGATTGTGGACAGTGATTACATGCCCATATTGTTGCTTTGGTGGCCGAGGTCCGAGGGGTCAATAGTGCCGAAGTTCATCACGGCGTTCATATCCATGTCTGAGTGTTGCTGCTCTTCGTGCATGGGGGCCCGGAAAGGCAACGTCATTGGCTGCTTGATATCACCAAGGAACATAGTATCATCCAGCATGTGGCCTTCATGGGACATTTGAAACACATCCGCGGAGGCTCGTCGACCTAAGGAGGCGAGCGGCGGTGACTGATTGGCAATCACTGGGTCACCATGGGTCAGTCCGTTCAATGGCGACGGTGCTTGAACGTGGACGTTGCTGTGCTCTGGCAAAGGAGACATGAACTGATGGCCAGTGTAGGGTGTGCCGATCTGAGATGCTGCAACATTTTCCTGGTTAGGTCCTGATGTGAAGAACGCCGGAGTGCCAAAGTCTGATGGAGAAGGTGCTGTGGTCGCAGACATGGGATGATAGCTCTGGAAATTCATGTTGTAGCCAGCAGAGGTATCGATGCTGAGAGTCTGCCCCACAGGTGACGGCCCGTTCTGACTATGATGCTGGTATTGTGGAATTGGTGCCACGATGTCAGGCTGTCCTTGGTAAGGAGCAGGTGGTGCTTCATGCATTAGGAAGGACGGCATTGGGTGACGGAGCATGGAGAAGTCGATGGCGACTGGTACCGAACGACTGCGCTGTCTCTTGTGTCCACGCGGTGGGGCTAAGCCTACACCGACACCAAAGGGAGTATCGTGAAACATCGCCATGGGCTGTTGGCCAACATGGTGATTTGGCTGGGATGCTGGTCTGTTGTTGATTGGAGAGACAGGGGCGGAAGCCGCGAGTTGGTTAGGGTCGTATATCTGATGTCTGTTTTGGAAAGATTCGAGAGCGATAAGCTTCGCCAGCTGTCCGCTTAGAACTTTTGGGTGTCCGCCGAGATGGTGCATCATGCAGTTCGATGCCTGCTGATCTTCCGTGAAATCACCACACTGGTAAAACCCGCCCGAGCCGGAAGAGTCCATGAAGAAGTTTGGGGGTCTCGTCAGCTCAACAATGAGACCGCCCGGCCTCTGAGCGGCCCCCTCAGCGTTGCTTGCAGGATCTCCATTCTCTAGTGTAATGTTCTTGATGTATGAGAATGGGTACTCGATCTTGTAACCAGCTGAGTCGTTGTTGATATAATATGTGACGCAGCACTTTTCAGGCGAATAGAATATGACGAGATCCATCGCACTTTGGCCAATGCGGCGCCACGATCCGATGCTCAACGAACGGCAGGCGAAATGGTGGATGACTGACACTTGTTAGAGACCAGGCCTCGGAGGGGTCGATCTTTCTTAGGGTGCACATACCGACTTTGCCCGAGCTGCTGTCAGTGTTCAAAAGCATACCGCTTCCGTAGGCGAAGGTCCCACCGCGGCCGAGCAAAGAGCTCGAAAGGGGTTTGCCGGATTCCATGGCCTGAAGAGCCAGGTATCGACGCATCGATTCTGGAATGTCATTGCAATCCTCGCCACTCTCGATACTCTTTTTAGCGATGTTCTTGATTTTCGCTCTCCTGATCTCATGTTAGTGACGGACTCGTCATTCGTGGAGAAGGTCCATACCTGTTCTGGAACCAGATCTGGACAGATCTCTCGGTCATGTTGATCTCGGACGCGATGCGCTCACGCACCATGGCTGTGGGTGTAGGGTTCTTGTTGAATTCGACTTCCAATGTGACCAATTGGTCCTGTGTTGCACGTTGGCGCTTCTGGTTCTTTTGCTGCTGGGTTAGGGTGCTCTTGCGCGGAGGTCTGCGCGAGCCGGAGTTGCTGTGGGACGGCGTTCCGGACGCTGAGGGCGAGGGCGAAGCTCCATCCTCCATGATCATTTGGGTCGGATCCTGCATCATTGAGGGGACCAGGAGTGTAGTGTAGTGATGATTGGGTAATGCGTGATCGGAACCAGCACAGTATTTGTGCGAGAGGCCGCCTGGTGATGCTCGATGTCTCGATGGGATGGATGGGTGAGTGTGTATGCGATGTAACGCTCGTGTACTCTTATTACAGTGGAGTGGTGATGAGGACCGTCGCGGAGTCAGAGAGGAGGATCAATGCCTCTCTCCGTGGCAGTTCTTGGAGCTAAGGTCTCGGCGTGGAGTGGTGTGCGGGCTGGAGTCAGTAGAGGTAGCTATGTAGCAGCGGCACAGTGCAAATCGACCTGAAGCGATTCGAGCAATTGATTGAAAATAAGTCTGTCAAAGAGCGGAAGGGCTACGGGGCCAAAAGAACGTCGTGGATTGAAAAAGGAGTGGAACGACTCGGGGAGTCAAAAGGTACGGGTAAGGAAAGTGGTGGGGGTTACATAAGCTGGAGGATTATGTATAGACCCGATGGAAGACGGCGGGGGAAGAAAGAAATGGAGAGTC
The DNA here is from genome assembly GCA_007735645.1 of Venturia effusa. Classification (NCBI taxonomy): domain Eukaryota; kingdom Fungi; phylum Ascomycota; class Dothideomycetes; order Venturiales; family Venturiaceae; genus Venturia; species Venturia effusa. Next base: position 567,536 of record CP042201.1, on the reverse strand, counting down.
GGTGGTGGTGTTGAAGAAAAGGACAAGACGGAGCTGGGAGAGGGTGTGACAGGTGTAGTCGATGGGAGGCACCTAAAACCGAGCGACCGGGGGCGTGATACGATCCATGCCTATACCAAGAGACTAAACGGCTGGCCATCCACAGCTTGCGTCAAAACCCACGCCAATAGGGGGTGCCTGTCCTTCTGTACCTTTCTGCTGCTGGGAGGAGGGAGGTAAGGTGGTACTGGTGGGATACATAGGCAGATGCATAACAGTGTATCTTACTTCGCACCGCACCTGCACCGGCATCATTATTGCTTCGACAATACATAATATACCGGACTTGGCCCGACCATGGACGTCCGCGTCGCTGCGGCTATCGTGGGCAATGGGCATCTCTGAGCTGGTGGTCGTCTCCCTGATCTCCATTCTCCAGTCCGCTCCGTCGTTCCCCGGAACGCGAGCAGACTGCCCACCGCGTGTGTCTTCGTACGCGGTGTTACTCGAGGAGTCGGTGGTATTCTTCGACTCTCGACACCCCCCTGGCTGCAGTGCGGACTGGTCAGTGGTCACTGGTCACTCCCAGGAGCATCCTTTGCCGCTTGTCCTGGATCGATGGCGAAGCCGATTCTCTCCCGCACTGATATCCATTGGCTGAAACAAAACCACAATCATCTCCTCATCCAGTCTAGGGCCCGCTCTGACAGAAGGCACGCACACGCCTCGTCCGTCTTGCGCCTTGATAGGATCAATGGCCATGGCAAGGCGAAGGACGAATGCCGCCATGCAGACTGCCACTAGCACTTCCAACTCCCAGCGTCCTCTGACCGCAAATCAGACCCCACGAACTGCTTCAGGCCAGGAACGTCCAAGGGCCTCGTCCCGGGGCCTCCGCGCCTCCTTGCTCCAGCGGCACGCTCGCATCAACTGTGACCTGCTGTCAGTGCCATGAAGCAACCGAAAGCATCTTGAAACCACAACAACATGCACCGCCTGCCCACCCAATGAGAAATCGTAGCCACTAGCCACGCTGCTGCTCCGCTGTCAGGGTTCCCAACATCATGCTCAAGCTTGCAAGGGCCGGGTGCATCGGCGCCTCCAGTTGCGCTGGCTGGTTATTCAACAAGTGCTGGCCCTGTCCAACAGGGGACACTCGTTTGTGCCAGCACGTGCAGTGCTATGGTACTCTTTGTCGCTCTGCTCTTACTATACCTCTTCTAGCTGACCTGTTTGATCTGCCTCTCTACATCAAGTCGTGAACCAAAATCTTTGATAACGACCGACTGCCGTGACGATCTGTAACCGCATCCTCGCTACCCTCACAGCACTTGGACTGAACGATACGTGGTGTCTAGCAGAGTTCGAGGATGTTGTCCTCGTCTGTCCCTGTCCTCGAGCAGCAGGGATGTTTCTGGACGTATCTTTCCTTCTGGCCTATTCTCAAAGCAAACCTTCATCAATCTCAAGCCCTCGTGTGCTCTCCCATCATTCTATTCGGCTTCCAGAATCCAATTATAGTGCGCTCTTTAAGGGGATGTACTGGAAACCCTACGCTAGGAAGATACACATGTCACTACAGATAACCCGCTACGATATTTTGGTAGCGACAGAGCAATGGCGCGCCTTCTAAGAAAATCAGAGTCGATCGTCCGGATTGTATCCCGCTTCTCCATTGCGAAAACAAGGAGACTGATATCATGTGTGTGCATAGCAGGCAGGTGGCAGCACCAGTTGGATCGTGTGTCGACGAGCGCAATATTTCGCCATGGTGCCATGTGTTATCGCTTAAAGCGACAACCCCAGCTATAGGCCTCAGCACTGAAAATCGGTGAAAATCGGTGAAGTACGGTAAAGTACAGACTTGCTATAGGGCATTGAACAGGCTGTCATGGTTACAGAACAATTGATGCTATCAATGCTGCGAACTCGCGGCAATTCTGTTTTGGCAAGGCACGCTTGATTCTAAAGAAGACGTTATTGCGAAGGCTGCATATCTTGCAGAAGAAGGCTTTAGATCCGTCCGGTCATCAAGGTTTCGTTCTTCGAGGCTCTCTGACCAACATAGCAGTTCGACCTGGCTGACACCAGAGCGCGGTCATGTCCACAAATCGGCATCAGATCCCTTGTCTGTTCGATCGCAGCGACAACAGTTTCGTAAGGATCATCTTCGTTCCCAATCGCCTCGTGTACCTGCACGGAAGTGCCCAGCAGCCTTGCTTACCGAGCTCCGAAACTTGATTACAGACGCTGATCATTTTTCTCCGAGAGAGCTGCACGCGTTCCCATACTCTGAGAATGGAACATGGCATACCTGGTTCTCTCTTCGTGGGTCAGTCCAGATCTGACTTCTGAAACCCAGTGCAGTGAGCCGAGGGTCGAAACATTGAACTCCACCCGAAGATCGGCGTTACTCCGTGTAGTGGAGACCGAGCTTAGGGATTATTCCGTGAGCGACTTTCCCAGCCTTTTTCATTCGTGGCTCTTCACGGCATCCTAGAATCGCCAATGCGGGTTGTTGCGTTTTTAACATCGTGCCGGCCTTGTGGTAGGGCTAATGGTTGTGCTATTTCATCAATATGTTACAATCTCGACAATAATAGTTGGATACATAAGCTGAAACTCCCTGAACCGCTCTCACTGGATAATCCAAGGCAGACCCGGCATTGCAACTTCGTCTTTTCACACGCAGACTGTCTCGCTCTAGCCTGGCCTTTCGCCAACATGTTGCCTGGCCCTCCCTGGAGAGTGTCGGAGAAATCCTTTTTTTTTTGGCCGTCAACCTACCAAATTTGTTCAATATGACCTGAATTTCTCGTACGACCTCATGGGGTTGTTCCAGTGCCAATTTTATCATTTCCAATCCTCGATGTTTCAATCTTGACAGAGCCCAGGATACGTCCTCACGTATCAATTCTGACCGTCGTGTTTTGGGAAAAGCTTTTGGGCGCGACATATCGTCTTCGAAGTCTGGAGTTGCAGAATTGTGTATTAATGGTGGCTTGGTATAGTCAGATAACAAACGTACCATAGTATTCATGCTATAATGTCTGATGGAGGTGCTGGGAGAGCTAAGATGGAAGACATATTTAGCACGGGCAGTCTGTTTCCACAGTCGTCGTGACTGTACTCTGTGAAATTGAGCACGTCGTTGACCAAAGGACTACATTGCTGAGAACATAGGTATACTGAGTGGCTCTTGATCATTTTGCGTTCATATCATTCGGAGATCGGGTACGAGTCAGCGAAGCAGCTCTCGATCCGATACGAATGGCTGAGCTAATTGCCTTCTATCATCTCAGAAGCTACAACCATCGGACATAGACCAAGTATGAGAACTGAGCAGCCAGAATTGAAGCCATGATCAGAAACAAAACTGGTGCTTCTGTTAAGGGATGTCCATGAGCGCCATGGAACAAGGCGATGAGATGGCTACTTCATGAAGAGTCTTCTTGACGTGGTTGACAGCCGACAACGGTTCTGCAACGTTGAAATTGTGGCTTGAGCTATGACATGGATGAGCTTCGTGACTGCGATCGAGCGAATGGTCTTGTATCCATGTCTCCATTTGGGCGACGTTACTCAACTCCAGCCTTGTTGATGCATCACACTCAGGTTGGGGACGGAGGAAATTCCAACAAAACTCATCATGAGCATCCTCGACCCTCCACCGCTCGCCCTACACCAACCCACTTCACCAGGCCCTTCCGAACAGCCCACAACCCCCCCTCAGTCTGATCCGCCCGAGATCCGCCTGGTAGGGCTCACGGCAATCTAGGTACCGCAGTCTCGACTTGCATATAGTACAAACTGGTCTCTGTCTTGAAATGGCTTGCTCAGCACCCCTCGATCACCTCCTGTCTGCCACCAGACAATCCTTTCAATCTGATCAGCCAAGAAATCGCCTCAAGAAGTATCGACGTTTGACATCAGAGGAAGAAGCAGTTGACGTTCTCGGAAGCTCCCGGACGTCATGGCAGGCAAAGACGCAGCCCGTCTGGCAAAGATGGATCCGGAGTTTGAGGAGGCAAGTCTCACGCTATAATTGGAGAAGAACCGATCATGTCTTGGATCAACTAGAGATATCAGGATCTTTGAGTATACTCAGGCAGATTTTCATCCACCTTCAAGAGATGAGGCCAAGAGATGAGAAGATCTGTAGAGATGGCTCTGAAATGCATATGGACAGCACTGACATGAACCTCAGCTCTTGAAGACCACCCCTGTTCCCACCCTCTCCGGAAATGTCCTGGACCTTCGAAAGGTTTTGGCGCAAGCAAAGAAAGCGTTGAATGCATCACATGGTGGTGGGACGGATGGTGTCAAGGACGAGGATATCACGATTCCGGCAAGAGATGGATACCCGATTCCAGCAAGGATCTATAAGCCTACAGCTCTACCATCAGGTGGAAGTCCTTTGGTCGTTTTCTATCATGGAGGAGGCTTTGCACTTGGCGGATTGGAGAATGAGGAGCTTAATTGCAGAAACTTTGCCCGGACGCTGGGATGCACCTGCGTCAATGTTGACTATCGTCTTGCTCCTGAGCATCCATTCCCTACTGCAGCGGAAGACTGTTGGGATGCTACACAATGGGTACGATGTCTCTCTCTGTACATGAGCATTTCAAACGCTAATAGTCCAATAGGCTGCCACCAATGCCAGCAAGCTCGGCGCCGATCCATCGAAGGGCTTCATCGTGGGAGGCACAAGTGCAGGAGGTAATTTGGCAGCTGTCGTCAGCCATCTGGCCCGCGATGAGAAGTTGTCACCGCCAATCACCGGCGTTTCTCTCCTCATCCCGGCACTCACCAGTCACACTTTGGAGGAATTTCCAGAGGAATACAAGCATGAGCTCGTGTCCTACCAGCAGAATGCCAAAGCTCCAATACTCGGTCTGGCATCCATGGACATGCTCATGGGTACGATCGCCTGTCGGTCGCTTCAAGACTTACTCTCCACTGACACGATGCACAGATGCCTACAAGCCAGATCCTACCTCCCACCTGTTCAACATCTTCGCTGCTCCCTACAACTTCAAAGACCTTCCCCCTACATTCTTTCAAATCTGTGGCATGGATCCATTAAGAGACGAGGCAATGCTTTACGAGCGATTGTTACGGGAGATGTATGGTGCCAAGACTTTGCTCAAGCTGTATCCTGGCTTGCCACATGCGTTTTGGAGCTTCAGTCCTACCTTGAAGGCCAGTGGAGTGTTTGTTCAGGATACCACGAATGGTGTCAGATGGCTGCTGGAACAGAGGTAAAGAAATAGAAGGGCACTTTATTTAATGCAATGTTGTGCTCATCTAGCTTCGGCCAATGCAAGTTTCGCATACTTTAAAGATCTACAGGACTACGGATGTCTATGAGCTAGAAGGCCATAGTTGATTTCCATCGTCCTCGACCGGACCTCCTCAAAGCGAGATCAATGTCGACCAGTCCCCAGCAAATCAGATCTTGGAGATTGTAAGAGAATTAGCAACTCTTTCTTTATTACATCTTCACTTTTCTTCTGGTTCAGTCCCACCACTTGCTACTTCAGTCCCCGACTCTTATATCACGATGAGCGCCCAACAACGACCATGGCTTCTACAAGACCTCTGCTACGCGTTAAATTCGCTGTGATGACACTGGATCGGTTGACTGACTGCTTAGGGATTTAGGGTGATGATTTTATACCCCTTCCTTGGCGTCGAAGTCGGTGCAGAAACCCTCGTGATATTTAAAGCTACCGATTGTATTAGTAGGTACGATTCGAGATTTAAGTTTCATTCATCTATACCTACTCAGTCGGTCTCCACGTGTGCATGGCATTAATACTAACTGTTGGATACGTTAGGCGACACTCAATATTTATAGCCCACTCAATATTCTTGATAACCGGGCGCTCGAATTCGTTGACTTTGACACGCCCTTAAACCCCGAGGCCCGAAGAACGGGTAAAGCGGTAGACGGTGTCCTTTGAGCATTTTTGTCCTTGCTGTACGAATGCGACTATGAACTAGGTAGGAGCGCAGTGAGAATTAAGAACTTCGTAACGTAATTCTGAGGAGTAGGAATGGATAGGTGCGTTCGAATGGATAAAGCAGTGTCCTTACTCTTTGCATATAGCCTATTTGCTGCGGAAGCCAGCGGAAAGAATACTGATCCCTCCACAGCAATAAAATTTGTATATAGCTCAACCACCTCCTCAACGCATCCAACGGTCAGAAAGAACACGTAATTAGACCTTGGATGATTGTAGCGCACTGAGCAGAACACGCGGTGGCAACACAGTATCTTTACTATTTGAAGCACGGAGTGTGCAGAGAGGAGCCCAGAAATGCGCCGAGAACAATGCTGAGCGGGCTGAACCTTTAGAAGACGCCGACAAGTCCAATTCGAACTGTGGGACACCACACCCTCAAGATCATCACACACGATAGTCATTTACCATATTTCTCAGCTTCAAATCTTTTAGTATGTCGTTCGTCCCTAGACCCGCCTATTCCCGTCTCTAATATGCATGCCATGGTAAAGTCTATGCGCATACTTCGACTCCTTTAGATTCGTATTGTGGCTCAGGTCTAGTTCGAGGACCGCGACAAAACATGCATTTTATTCGCCAGCTCACTTGCAGTTGACTTCTCAATTTACATTGATTCCAGCGCAACTGGTCGATTCCATTCGTTGTTTTATCCGCTACAGTATGGGCCATAAAATGCACGGCGAGCCACTCGAGACCAACTGATGTAGTGCAGTGTAGAGATCGTAAGTGACATGCATTCTCGTACAGATCTTCGTCGACTCACATATGTTTTATAGCTTGAAACTAGGTCGTATTCCGAATGAGAGGAGGTGGTCTCAGTGAGAAGGGGGTTTCGAACTTGTGGCGACTGCGTTCAGCCACCACATGTCTCTTGACATTGGAAGTCTTGATCATGCTGACAGGAGAGAATTGGAACTGTGATTGCTAGGCGTGAGGCCATGCAATGTTGAGGATGTGGACGGAATTCAAATCTTGGAAACGTGGACTCAAGAGCTCCCATCAGGTAGTTGTGGCTTGGTCGTTTGGAGGGGCTTTGGCGAAATTTGAGCAATAAGGCAAGTCTGTTGCAGAGCAAATAAGCCATGCAATAAGTCAATGGTGTTCAAACTCATGGAAGAAGATTGACTCGCATCATTCTTTCTTGCAGTGCGAGCTGAGCCTCTCTTTGCAAAGATTGTGCTCTGGATTGGCAGTAATAGGAAAAGAGCTTGGAAATGGTAGCTCGCTGATATATCCTCGTAGCCCCTTTCATATTGCTTAAACCGGCTCCTGATAAACAGTATCGACACCTTAGCAATTCTCTCGCTTAGTTCAGGCTCATAGACCTTCGTAGAATGTCGGGGACGTCGGCATTACTGTAACAATGGAAAAAATTACCACCTTACCTCTTTAGGCCGAGTCACGCGTCGAAAATTTTCTGGTGTTTTGACACAATTTCGCGACTCGATTTCCTGTTCTCCTCTCCACACCACATCACAGCTCATATTGCGTAAGTCCATCGACACAAGCCTCAACTATCGATTCCTCGTATGCTAACGTCGTCTAGTCCCACGATATGAGTCCTACCTCGCCCTCTCCGCCCTTGGGAGGTGCTGGTCGAGCCCATTCGGGCTCCCAGTCCACCCATCCAAGCGACAGTGATCGAGCCCCTTTACAAGGCTCTCACAACAACAACAACAACAACAACAACAACAATAACGGTGGTCGAGCCCGCTCCCACGGTAATCAGAGAGGTTCAACCAATCTCACACCTCGTAACCATCTCGCCAGGAAGCTGAGCTTGGAGACACCGGCTGACTTGCTACAGATACATCAGGATCAGCGAATGCTGGCACATCAGGATCAGCGACTGCTGAAAGACTCTCGACGGTAATCAAATTTGACGGCCTTGAATTGACCGTGTACGGTCATTCTCAAATCGAGCTAGCGCGAAACGTGCGAATGCAAATAGAGATTCTCAAGGCCGCAGCTCCTCCACCGGTTCAAACCCCTGCGTGGCAGGCTGCAAACCCGGTGATAAGGCCTGGCAAGTCCATGTACGACAAAATGCCAAAGCGCGAGGGTCGTATGCAGGTCGACGACTACATCGAAGATGTTGATCCGCAACAGCTTAGGAACAGAATCTGGGTTAACACCAAGAAAAACGCACTGAAATACATCGAGGATGCCATAGCCGAGATAGAAGCACGATTGTGCATAACACATATTCTCGGCCCTCTCAACGGCGAGATCCCAATGGACAAATGGAAGGGCTGCAACAAGTCAGACTGCCCCCTCCAACACGACATTGTCGAGTGGGAGCTTTGGGTCTTCGCCCTCGTCAATGAAGTCACCATCGAGCTCTATGTCGACCTCTACATAAGCATGAGCCGAGCTCGTGGCGAAAACATCCCACCTCGGAAAGACATCCTCGACCACGCCTTGAGAATGGCGCGATATGTCAGAGAGCACAAGTTGCTCGAAAAGGTCAAGATCAAGGTCGGCGGCTACAGAGGTCCTCCCCAGCCACGTCCACCGCGTGCGCCTCTGTCATCGGATGCCCAGCAGCGTTCTGATGAATACAGGCAGAGAGCTGGCTTGGCGACCGAAGCCGACATCCGCGCACAGAAAGCGAGAACCGCTGAATCCGATAGAAAGCAGGCTGAACCAGTCACAAACAAGAAGGCTGAACCAGCCACAAGCAAGAAGGCTGAACCAGCTACAAACAAGAAGGCTGAACCAGCCACAAAATCAATTCCAAAAGACCAAGAGATGGCCGAACGGTTCAAGCAGCTGTCTCTCGACGCGGAAAGAACGGCAGAAGAGGCCGAAATGAAGAAGGCTGAAGCAGCCGAAATGCAAGCAGCCATGGAGTCGTATCGACGCCAGCAAGAGCAGATGCAAGGCATCGTAGAAAAGATCAAGCTTGTCATAGTAGACGAGCGCTATCAGGCAAGCCCAGAAGGGCAACTCGTACTCGAAGAATTCAAGAAGATTAAAAAGATCCGCAAGGACAAAAATCACCTGATGCACGCCGAAGCCGCGGCACACTGGAAAGACGTGAAAGCTTTCTTGGATGCCACCAGAGCCTCACAAAAGGCGGCATCATCCTCGCCTGTCAAAACCGAAGCGGCCGCTGGCCCCAAGGTTGACGATGAGGGGTTCACCATGGTCCCGCCATCCAAGAGCGCAACAAAAGCCACGGCCCAAGAAGGGAAATTGCCCGAAGCCAAACAAGAAGGGAATTCACCCGACACCAAACAAGAAGGGCAAGTGCCCGAAACCAAACAAGATGGGCAACAGCCTGCTAAAGACGACCTTGCGTCCGCGAAAGGACCTCCAGTTTCCAAGGTAAACAAGAATCGCTTTGATCCTTTGAAGAACTTGGAGCCTGCTGACTCTGTAGAGGAAACGGAAGAATAAGCGTAGACGCGACGCCGTTCTCATACATGGGCGATTGCCTGCACACAACACATCTCAAGATACGGTCGAAGACCGAGATTACTTAGCTCCATTGCCAAGGCCATTGGATTACATGCACCGTAATTCGGATCGTGACCATGGCAAGAAAAATCGGGAGGCACACGAGGAGGCTTGCCGAAGAGATAACGAGGCTTTTGATCTTGAAAAGTATCAGCCTCTCCAGCCAGGAGAAAAACGCGACTGGGCCCAAATAGATTTTTAAAAGCATTTAGTTCATAGTCCCAGATCATCTCTACTTCTCGTGACAATCTTGTTGAAACCTCGGTTGCACCACAAAGCGTACGAACCTAACTTGTAGGCCATTAAGAACGAGCCATCTATTCGTTGGACCGAGGTTCCAGAATGGCCTGGTGGTTGTGCTTCTATACCACTTGAAGGTAACGTGGGTCAATTACCTGTGGATAGTGATGGATCTCTGCGTAACATGATCTCAAAGAATCCGTCGATAATTATCATCACCGCTCATAGAATAGCGAGCTCATAACGGTCAGTATGGTCTGGTGCAAGAATCAGAAGTTGTAAACTGATCTCTTAGACCCTCACGGGTGGGTTGTGGGCATCTGGCGCTACGTGTAACCTCGTTTGGTCCTCGACGACTTGTCCTCTCACCAAGATCACCATCGTTGCCAGCAGCATCAAACAAAGCTGCACCATGGCAAGCGATACGAATCTCCATCGAGCAAACCCCGCCAAGCCATCCAATGGCAAAAAACGGGCTGTCGAGTCAATCGATTCCAGCCCTCCCAAAAAACCCTCCAGGCCACGCAAGCAGCTTCCACCTGAAGCATACAAGGCCGAAGCTGTTGACTCCACTCCAGTAGATATCTCCACGATGGTGCTCAAGCACCGAAGCACCTCAGCTTCAAAACCACGAGCACCCCCTATGGAACAGAACCCACACTTGGGCAGATCCAAGTCGGCGAAACCAGCACAGCAAGTCTCTTCGAGGCGAAGTCTGAACGCAGCCAAACCTCAGTCGGTGAATGCACCACATAAGACCTCCAAACTAAGAGATGATATCGACGCAGTGGATGCACTGAAGGCGCCAAAGACCCCGAATAAGGGAAGCTCGAAGTTCGTCAGTCGACCCAAAGATAATCTTAGACAAGAGAACCCGAATATGGGAAACTCCAAGTTGGTGAATGCACCTCATACTGCCAAAGCACATAAGAACCCAAATATGGGAGACCCCACGTTGGTGAACGCACCAGAATACGTTAGCAGAAAGAAGACCCCAAATGCGGGAAAGACAAAGCTGGTGAACGCACCGCGAGCCCCTGGACTTGCAAGCCCAAGCAAGAAGCAGGTCATTCCGACCAGGATCCCGCAGCAAGTCACGGGTCCGAGTACACATCTTTCACGAAAACGTCCCATACAAGACGTGGATCCTGCTGCCCCTCCACCTCCAAGGACGATGTCTTGCCCGCCTGTCAAGGGAAAGTCCTCGGCTCAGCCACAAGTACTGCCGATACGGCATCCAAACCCGCTTCAAATAGAGGAAGCAGATGAGCCTATGCAAACCCTCCAAAGTACACAAATAGCACCAGCAGCATCACAACCTCTCCATCCAGCCCAGCTTGACGAGATGAAAGACAACCGCTACATGGCTGCCCTCCAACACGGCTACAGCAGACTGCTCTACGTGGTCTTCCAAGACGAGATCGAGCTGCGAAAAGCGCTCAAACTTATGGAGTGGGAGGTCTTCAACATGCACGGCTGGAATATCCTGGCCGCCACCCCGACTCCACTTCTCAAAGGCGTCGCAGCTGGCAACCTCGCCAGGCTATACTACCAGGGCGATCCAGACGTCGTCGCGTGCGTCGACATGATCAAGACTTCTGGGGCGATTCGCTACTGCCCGTTCATTTACCTCATGCTCATGTGCAACAGTAGAGGAGAGGGCCCTACGGCCCGCCAATGGCGGCAGATTGCCTATTACATGGCCATGTACACTCGGAGCGGCCACGAGGATGAGAAACTCATAGACGATATCTTCGCCATCGACTGCATTGGCCACCCGGAATATCGGGGTGAAAAAAGAAGAACAGAGAGAGGCGAACGCCGCTGGTTGAAGACCAAAGACACCAAAAATGGTATGCCATCCACCTTGCGAAAGGAAAGGACGACAAAGTTTGCGTACGCAATGTCCGCCAGAGCGGCAAGTATTCCCTTTGGAGCCTGGGACACGGAACGGCTCGATGCCTTTTATGGCGGGTTCGCCGTGAATCCAGAGCATCGCAAGCAACAGCATATAGAAGAGCCATCGAACTATCTCATGGCACTGTCTCACGCGATTGCGGAGCACTTCTGGCCGGGCACATATTTCCTCGAGCAGTTCGCTATATCTCCATTAACGGAGCCCGAGCAAGCACCGATTGGTGAAATCGTTATATCTGCAATGGCAGGCTGCATGTACAATACCGGTATGGGGTTCAACATAGCCGATCCAGGAGATAGCGTACACGGCATCACTCAATTGAGTATGAAGCACCGTGGCGTGATCGAAGAGTGGATAAAGAACTACAGCCCGTTTCAGGAGAACATCATCGCTCAGACTAAGATGATGCAGCTCAAGGCAAAGGAAGAGAAGTCTCTAAGAGACCAGATCGCAGAGTTGAAGCAGAAGCTTGACATGGCTGGACAGCAGACCGGCACATTGCTCGAACAAGAAGACGCGAAAATGCGTGAGGAACTCATTGCAGAGATCAAAGCACGTAAGGGCTTTGAGGATTGCAACGTGACCAAGCTCCACGACGAGATAGACGGACCAAACAGCCAAATCTTGCTAGAAGACTGTATCAGTCAAATTGAGGTGGAAAGTTGCCTTGACCAATCTGCGATAGATGATCTACTTGATGAAAATGATGAAGATAAATGGGTGTTTAGCTTGTAATCTATAGAATTGCCGTGCATTACTGCTGTGTCCCTATCTTCTATCTCTTCTCTGTTTGTGATTGCAGCTGTATACGCTCGAGCATGTCTTGGACATCTCAAGATGGACAACCTTGTCTTTGAAAGGAATTACGTGTAAATGTCCCTGGAACCCCAACGAGAGCGATGCATTAATTACAACAGCACCCAAAGAGTTCAGGCTGGACTTCAGAAGACTCTCGGTCTTCGGAGATGAGCTGAAACGTTTGCGGATGCTGATTAGCTTGTACAGGGGGGTATACTATGGTTGCCGACGGAAAGAATGTTAGTATGGCTATCCCTCCATACCAATAAAGTATGCATATAAAGCGCATACAACGTATCAGGGGAAATAAAGGTTAATTCGGCCCCACCACATGCCCTAATGCAGCCATCCATGAAGCTCAATATCGGACGTAGATCTCACGTTTTTAGTGTTTTGTACAGCTGAATAAGTACGTTATAATTAGTAAATCTACTCGGAGGCTAACCCGCTTAGTTTTTAGTATATAACTCTTAATTTTAAAGTATCTACTAATTCGTATGCAGTCTATTCGCATCAATAACGGCCTGGTATCTTGCAGGCATTATAGAGAGTAGATACTATAGATATTCTAGTATAATAGACTCCTAGGCTTCCTAAACTATCCGCCTTAATTCCGGATACGTATATCTCTTATCTAGGTAATACTCCTTAATATAATCCTTTATCTTATCCTATACCTTTTTAATAGGATTTAGATCTGGTAAATATGGTAGCTATTCGATAAAGCGGATACTAAGCTAAAATAAGGCTTCTATAGTAACCTTCCCCTTATATAATAGTATATTATCCTGCATAAGGTAAAGGTGAGGGTTTTAAGAGATATATTCGTAAATAGTAGGGAGAATCCTCTCTATATATATGTCCTAATTAACGTGGTTTATAAGCGTTAAGATACTTTAGAAGATACTTTAGGAGATACATATTTTTTGGCGGTTTAGGAGGGCCCCGGGCCCTCCTAAACCGCTAAAAAATATATATTCTTATAAAGTGCTTAGAATAACTTAACTTACTATAGTAATTATACCCTAATCCTTCTCCCAAAAGATACTAGGCCCTTTAGTAGCCCCCTAGAAGCTATCTTAGAATATCTACCCTTGTCTCCGCCTAAATCTCTATAATATATAGTCGGGGTAGACTTCCTCGGAGGGTCCCTAAGGAGTCGGGGGATCCCCCGACCCCTCGGGGGTAGGGGGGGTCGGAGGGGGTATTCGGGTCAGGTATAGGGGTCCCTAGGACCCTCCGCCCCGACCCTAAACCCGCTAGAACCCGACCCGATTAATCGGGGTAGGTTCTTAGCTAAAAAACGTAACTTTTTCGTATAGTTTTATTAATTACGGACGACCTATAGGTATTTTATATTATATAACCTTATAGACTTATAGAATAGGTATTTCTCTATAATTCTAGCTATTTAGATCTTAATAATACCTAGGTTAAGTATTAAAATATATGACTTAAAAAACCCGACTTCCCCCCGATTAGTAGGTCGGGGGGAAAAGCTCCCCCTGACCCGAAAACCCGCCCCCCCCCTATTTCTACCCCCCCCGCGGCGGGTTAGGGGGGTACCCCCAAAACCCGACCCGACCCGACCCCTTAGGGACCCTACTTCCTCCCTAGCCTTACGTATAACCTACTATCTTCTATACCTCCCACCTTAAACCTACGTCTTATTAGTCTATAAGATAGTATACTAGTCTATAATTATCTAGTTTTTATAGGCCTTAGCGAACTCCCGGCGTAGCCTCTAGTTTTTCTTAGAGATTAGTAGTTTAGCCTTAGCTATATATCTCTTATAGCCTCGTTAGTAGAGTACGGAACGGATTACGTCTCCGGAGATACCTAGATCGAGGGCCTCGGCTACGCTAGACTATAATATAAACTAATTCTTTCGTAAGTATACTATAAACTACTCGATTTTATTAACCTTCTCTTTAGAAAGTAGCCTATTACGGCCAATATATCCCTTCTTTTATAGTATAGGATAGCTAGCTTTAATAGCCTTCTAAATCTACCTAAAGGTAACCGTTATCTCCCTCTTTTCAGCGAAGTAATCCTATATCTACTAGTATTTATAGCCTGTAAGGTAGAGGGTAAGGACTTTATTCCTCTAATCTCGTATTATTTCCTAGTTCCGCATAATAGCTTTAAAATAACTAAAATAAGTAGCTTTAAATGCAATACTAAAACCGTGTATATATAGAGAGATATAGGCTTTAAAGGCTATAAGGTAGCTTTAAAATAATAACGCTATTGAGATTAATATACCAAGAATACGTAATATTACAGCTTCAAGTAGATTAATGCATTGACCATTGCAGGGGGCCGAATTAACCTTTATTTCCCCTGATACGTTGTATGTTCCGGCTTTATTACGGTGGACCGAGTGGCTAACATTATTTCCACTGGATACCACAGTGTATATCTTCTCCTGGTGCTATACCAGCGTATATGAGATGAATAACGCCAAAAACCACTGGCAAGAGCATTCATATACCTCCACCCCTTGTACAGTGGCCATCTCTTGAGACCTCTCCAATAGTGGACCGCGAAGGTTTAGAGACACCGGTCCGCGATTCCAGTGCATCAATCCTCATCCTCAATTCAGCCTGTACTTGATTCCCATGTTCACCAGTACCGAATTCGTTTCAAGAGTTCATATGCCGCTATCCATTTTGCGTTGTGTGGGCCCTAATTCCGGCTTCAATTATTCCGCATCTATGATTACAAAAGCTCTGGGTGTGCTGGATGTGTTAAAAGCGACGGCGGGCTCGAGCGCCCGGTCAAAAAGAATACCAGCTGGGCTAATGACATTGAGTGTCGCCTGAAGTATCCGGGAATTCCTACCGATTCCATGCACACGTACATACCGATCGAATAAGTAAAAGCCCAATCTCGAATCATACCTACTGACACAATCGGCAGCGAGGACCCCAACCCTGACCTATGTTTCTGCACCGACTTCAAGGCCTCGGTAGGGGTACAAGATCATCACCTGACATTGGGATGCACGAGTACTTCGTATGCAACGCGCATAAAAGGCCACTGTGGATTTGTGTAAGCACCTGAAACTTGTGGCTCTGTGGTCTCGCATCTGTTCGTGATTGAATGGCGATATGCCGAGCAACGCCAGAGGCTGCTGCGACAGGTGAGAACACGGCTATGGGACTAGATTGCCAATGTCGAGAACAGCTTGAAGAGATTAGAGAATCGAAGTTGTAAGGATGAGTGCTTAGCCAAGAGGCGAGACATTGGTAGATCAAGGAAGTACCAAGGGCATATTACGTAATGCTCCGCACATCGACCTCCAACCACCAGGACAAGACCTACTTTCTGCTTCCATCAACATAGCAACACCATGGCGGCATCTAAGCATAAAGCCAAACATCGGGGCCCGGCCCTTGAGTTTCCTAAAAACTTCGGTACGGGGGGTGGACGGTTAACCGAGCTCCTCACCACCAGAACCAAACGTCTGACTTCAGCCGAATACATCGACTCTATCTTGGCACGCCGAGACGAGCCAACCCCAACAGACGAGTCTCTGAAAACGACCGCAGAACTCAAAGAAGAATTGCGAATACTCACCAAAAAGAATGAAGCGACTGAGAGATCGATCCAGCCCATCATCTCTCGACTGAATGATCATTCAACATCGAGGCCACCTCATCTTCTGGACATGGCCGACCGCCTCTTGAGCGGCATCTATACCGTGGAAGACCAACTTGACGGACGATTCGTCAAACAAAGCAAGCAGCTCGAAGAGCAACAAGAAAAGCTGAAGAAAGCTGCAGCCCAATGGCAAGATGAGAAGACCGGCTTAGAAGCCGAACTAGAACGTCAAACGACGGAACTCAAAGATAAATACAAAGCCAAAGTAGCCGAAACTCGGCGTAACCTAGAAGCGCAGAATACTGCCCACACGGAAGCACTCCAAACAGAGAAAAGCAAGCATGCTGATATACTCAAAGACGAGAGAATCAAGCATGGTAAGACTCTCGAAGAAGAGAAATCGAAGCATAGAGAAGCTCTCAAAACAGAGAAAACCAAAGCGACTGGCGATGCCCAGAGAATACAGTGGGATTATCAGACCCGCCTTGAGCAGCAAGCTAAGGATTTCGAGGAAGCTGCTAAGAAATCGAGTCGACAACACGAGGACAAGGTCACTGAACTCGAACGGCGCTTGGCTTCATTGCAACTCGAGCTCGATGCTGCCAAGGCTAGCGGTAAATCGAACACTTCCAACTTCACTATCAATCTCCTCAATACGAGGCTGAACGAAAATGACACCTCCATCAGCACCCTCGGGAACGTCATCCAAGCCGCGAATGCACGTAACAAGCAATTGAAAGACAATATACTTCACGCAGCTGCGATGCAGACCAGAAAGTCTAAAGACAAAGGTGAGGTCGAGGATGTGAGTAAGGACCATGAGCAAGAGATCGTGGTCTTGACCACAGCATACGAGGCAGCGCTCGAAAGACTTACTGATGATCATAAGACTGCATTCGGTAAACTTGAGCTCAAGTATCGTAATGCAATAAGACGGGTCGAGCAGCCACATCCAGGAGACGAATTCGTCAAGATCGGGCGCAAATTATATAACCATTTCTCAGCCATCTTCAACACCATGGAGATAGGTCTACCACCTGAGGATGACAAGCACCTGCAAAACTGGGTGGCCAGAGCAGACCTGATACTGGCAACATGGAAGCGGCACTCTGCCTCACGACTGACAGATCTAGAACAGCTCCAGGAGCTAAACATGCAATTGCGTGCATCCGCGAAAGAAAATGACGAGCTGAATACGCAAAGACGGCGTGTAGAGGAGATGCTGAAACTCCTGGGAAATGATCTCGAGTACTGTCTCAAAATCATCGAGCAGTACGATGGGAACATCAAATCCCTCACCGAGTACCGTGATCTCGCCATGCGTTATAACAACAAACTTATTCGTAAAAACAACGAATACTTCCGCTCGATGGAGCTGATGGCGGAGATGTTGGGCGTTGAACCACCCCCACGGTAGTTAGCTTAGGCTTTGTAGATCAATCAACTTCATATTACATACCATCGCTGTGGCTCAGCCGATGCAACATGTTCCCCTGCTCTCCATGAATCACAACATTAGCCGCAGCCTGATACTTGCCATACGATACTAGTGATCTCTAACCATCACGATTGATGGCATTTGGAGTCACTATGCGCGCACGTTCAGACACGGACAGGTCGGAAATTGTTCCATTTCTATGTACTCTTCATCTCCTCTGTTTCTTGTATGCCTTGCCTGGAGTTGCCCCGGTGTAGGTTCTGCCGCCTGGGAGCCCTGGATATGACCAGGTGGCGACGCCATTGATATCTAAACCTACGAAAACGAAGTTCTCCTCCCATTCGTCCTCGTCCTCATCAAAATCGCGCTTACGATCCGATGGAGGATTTGGAGGTGGTGCAGGAGGAGGTGCTCGAGGACCGCCTCTATCTGGACGGCCTCTAACTGGAGCAATTGCTCGATCTTGTCCGCCGTCGCGGTTCTGGCTGAAATTTCCGCTGTTGCGGTTCTGGTCTCGGGCTTGAATGTTATTTCCGCCATCGCGGTTCTCGTTGTTACGGGGACGGTCACCGCGCAAGACAGCCTGTGCCTCAAGCTCCCGAACTTTGACTCTGCAGAAGTTGGTAGCGTGCTGACTAGACTCGCAAAAGCGCCCCTGGTGGTGATTATGGGTGTCGGCACCTGGTCGGCCTCGCCAGACACAGATGAAGCACGATCTTGTGCAGCGTTGCGCCGGGCCGTGAAATTTCAGGCCACAACACCAGCATATGTCTTTCCACTCGCCTCTGGAAGGCTTGTGGTCCCAGCCTGGTGGCCAAGGTACGCACTCTGTGAACGACAAGACGCGATCGTAAACATCTTGCCATGGCGGCGCATTCGACTGGGCTGCCTGACCGAGGGCATTTCGACGATTGGCCTCTTCGACCTCTATTGCATCCTCGTCGATGACACTTCTTCGCCTCTGTGCTGGACGATTGCGCGGTCGCGCTTGAGTTGTACGCCCTCGCGATTCTCGATGACGCGATCGCGGTTCTCGGATTGGAATCTGTCGAATTTCCCGACTACGCGATCGCGTTCCTCTATCTGAAATCTGTCGAATTTCTCGACTACGCGATCGCGTTCCTCTATCTGAAATCTGTCGAATTTCTCGACTACGCGATCGCGTTCCTCTATCTGAACCCTGGAACGTTCTTCGGATACGCGATCGCGCTTCTCCAGTTGAACGCCATTGCGTCCCTTGGGTTGTACGCCCTCGCGTTTCTTGATCTGTACGCTGTTGCGTTTCTTGATCTGTACGCTGCTGCGTTTCTTGAATCTTATGGTCAGCCAAAAGTTCTTCTGGTTCAGGTTGAACATCTTCGGTACCTGTATGTGTTTCGATACCCTCCATATCATCCGCCATCATCTTATCGATGATACGAAGGGGACGTTCTGGAGTATTGGTTTGCGTTTGTGAGTCGTCTTCATAGAGACCATCGACTGTCTTGGATGGTTTGCGGGGAGAAGGGGTGTCTTCGTCTCAGTCGCTGGCGAATATTGGCTCGGGTCTTTTTGTATTTTTGGAGTTGAGATATTTCTCGATTTCGATTGGACTCGTAGAGCGAGAGCGAGCCGCGAGCGACTCGGTATCAGATGTATTGTGTGGGACAGCCTTGAAAGGCTCGATTCCGGATGAGAAAGTAAAAACGACTTCGTCGTCGATCATGATGTTTATGTTGTTGTCTAACAAGAATTACGCAGGATGTTCATTATTCTGGCACAGTCGTGTCAAGAATAGTAGGTTTGAAATAGGCCAGCACTATTCCTACCACAAATCGGGATTAGCATACCATACAATGAATAGACCTACCACACAATCTCGATGACGTGACATTGAGCCAATCGGAAAGCCGTAATTAATAAAGCCGTATATATACTATTTTATAAAACTTATAGTATTTTTAAAATTTACGGTACTTATTATACTTAATCTAGATAATTTTAAGTTAGATATATAAGGTCGTAATATTTTAGATAGTTTAGCTAGAGTTTCTAAGAGGCCGGAGAGGTCTAGTTTTAGAGATTCCTCCCTAATTCTTAGTAGAGAGGTTCTAAATTAGAGAGTATTAGAGATTAGACTAATAAAAAGCTTTAGCCCTCCTCTTCTTCTAATTAGAGAAAAACTAGTAGTTTAAAGTTATATATTTTAATACTTAATCTAGATACTATTAAGATCTAAATAGTTAGAATTATAGAGAAATACCTATTATATAAGTCTATAAGATTATATACTATAAAATACCTATAGATTATACGTATTTAATAAAACTATATAGAAAGTTACGTTTATTATCTATAAATTCCCCCCTTTAAATAAGAGCGGTTACTATTAGAGGAGAGTCTAGAGTCTCTAAAAGATTAGAGAATTTAAACTTTAGAGATATCTCTCTAACCTACTATAGATTAGAGTAAATTAGGAGGGAGTTAGAGTTTTAGGCTAAGAGAAAACTTTAGCTCTCTCTTCTCTTTAGATAAAAATTAGGTTTTAAAGTTATTTTAAGTAGATTAAGTATAGTAATATAAATCTAGGTTACTATTAACCTTCCTTACTTAACTTATAGCTAGGGTCCCTAAGGGGTCGGGTTAGGTCGGGTTTAAGGGGTACCCCCCTAACCCGCCGCGGGGGGAGTAGAAATAGGAGGAGGGCGGGTTTTTAGGTTAGGGGGCGCTTTTACTCCCGACCCGCTAATCGGGGGGAAGTCGGGTTTTTTAAGTTATATATTTTAAGACTTAATCTAGGTATTATTAAGATCTAAATAGCTAGAATTATAGAGAAATACCTATTCTATAAGTCTATAAGGTTATATAATATAAAATACCTATAGGTCGTCCGTAATTAATAAAACCGTACGAAAAAGTTATATTTTTTAGCTAAGAACCCGCCCCGATTAATTAGGTCGGGTTCTAGCGGGTTTAGGGTCGGGGCGGGGGGTCCTAGGGACCCCTAGACTCGACCCGAATACCCCTCCCGACCCCTTAGGGACCCTACTTATAGCTAACTTCTAGGACTTTATTAATATAATTTATAGATAGTACTTAGTTAGTATATAGATAGTATTTAGAATTTAGTAGTTAATATTTAATATTAAAGATTTATTAATAAGAGAGTACTAAAGAGAAAGGTTAGTTTAGTTTTAAATACTATTTACTCTAGTAGTAGTTATTATTAAGTATTATAGATCTATAAAGGTACGTAGATAGTAACTTAAATTAATATTATATAAGAAGCTAGGTCGAGAGTTATAAGATTATAAAGATCTTGCGACTAGAGCGCGGGATTACGTAAACTAAGTTAGAACCTTACTATTAAGTTTATATTATAGTTTCTAGAAGTAATAGAGAATTCTCTAGATTCTATAACTATTCTATAGCTCCTAAATATATATATCTACTATATTATATATTTGAAGATTTAATCTAGGTATTATTAAGATCTAAATAGCTAAAAGTATAGAGAAATATCTATTCTATAGAACTATAAGATTATATATTATTATATATCTATAGACTATCTATAATTAATAAAACTATATTAAAAAGTTATATTTTTAGCTAAGAACTTTCTCTAGTAATTAGAATAGGTTCTAGTAGAAATAGAGTTAGAGTAGAGTCTCTAGAAAAGGCTCTTTTTAAGCTAAATACTTCTCTAACTCTTTCTAATCTCTTCTAATCTCTACTTCTTAGAGGTTTCTTTAATCTCTTAGAGACTCTAGATTTATCAACTATTATATTAGAAGTAAGTCTCTAAAATTACGTAAAAACTTAGATAACTCTAGTTTTAAGTAATAGAATTTCTTAATTAGACGTTTACTATATAGATTAAGTTTATATATGATTAAATATAATATAGTATATTTTTAAGCCTCTAGTACTAGTAAATATATACTAAATTAGGTATATAGTATTATCTATTACTATATTTATTCTTTTTATACTTTCTAGAAATAATAAGCTCTATAAAATCTATTAGGCTATATAAAAGCTTACTATTAAGTATTAATTATACTTAATAGTAAGTTTATATATAGACTAATAGATCTATATATTTATTAGTATTATATAATATTGTATAGAAATAATAGGTAGTTAACTAAAGATAAAAAAAGGTTTAAGTAAGAAAATAAGAAAAGATAAAGAACTAGTTCTATTTAGGGTCCTTAAGGGGTAGGGGAGGTTAGGGGGAGTATTTAGGTTAGGTCTAGGGGTTCCTAGGACCCCCTACTCTAACTCTAAACCCGCTAGAACCCGACCTAATTAATTAGGGTAGATTCTTAGCTAAAAAACGTAACTTTATCGTACGGTTTTATTAATTACGGACGACCTATAGGTATTTTATATTATATAACTATTATAGGACGTGGATACGTAGTTATAAACATTAAATTAATATTATATAAAGAGTTATAAAGGTCTCGGCGCGAGACTTAAGAAGATATTCTTAGGTTACGTAACTTAAGATTACGTAATTCTATAAAGAATAGCTAAATCCGTAATATTACCCCCTCCTAAGGTATTACTATACTTCTACGGCGATATAGTTCGGACTAATCGTAATAACTTTATTTCTAACTATATAGTATCTACTTAACTTACGAGTAGCGTAGGGTTACGGCGAAAATACGGAAGTAGGGGTCGTAATTATCTCGTCGCGATAGTAATACGGCCGATATACGAAAGTTACGCGTACTAGTTATAAGTTATTCTATAGAGTTAAGTCGATTAGTAGTATAAAAAAAATTATATAAAACTTAAACGGGTTAGCCTATTAGCCGTTCCGATATATACGATCTAAGAGATACGTAGTCCTCTCGTATATATTATAATAGCCTTAAGGGATATAGGCTTTAGTCGGTTTATAATCTAAGTAACTTATAGTCCTCTTATATATTAAGTATAAATATTAACTTTAGTTTATCTATATAGCGTATAATCTAAGGGACCGTAGTTCTCTTATAGGCTATAAGATCGACTAAGGCTAGTATTAGAGAGATAATTTAACTAGTACTAATAGGTATAATAGAATAACGAGTATAGGGCCTAATAGGAGTCTTCGTACGAGACTTTAATATAGGTACTAGAGGTTAAGAAGTATAGTCGTCTACTACTAAAGGCCGAGGGTAAGGAGATTATTATACTACTCTAGTTACTTATTAACGTTCGGATAGAGAGTTATAGTAGCGAGTCCTCCGGTTAGTTATTAAATCGGAGGCGTTTTATCTTTCTTTAGGATTATTCGGTTAGCCGTAGTAGCGCCGGTAGAGTCTACTTAGCTAGTAGTTAAAACCCTCGTAAAGGCCTATCGGCGTTAGGGTAAAGGTAATAGAAAACTATAATCTTCTCGTCGTATACCGTAAGGTCTTTAATATAGTACTATATTATATTATCGTATTCTATCTATTTAATATAGTACTAGAGATCTATTTTACGCTTCTACCCTCTTATAACTCTACCTTATACGGGCTTCTATCCTAAAGCTAAGATCGCCTTTACGTCCTACTCTTATTATAGCGTATTATCTCCTTCCCTAAGGATAGCTACTAGAGGTAGCGGCTATAGGTATTAGCCCGGGTATAGAGGGTTAACTTTAGTATTAGGTATTAGAGTTAGGAGGCTAGGGTAAAAGACGGGATATAGCTACCAAAGTTAGGGTCCCTAAGGGGTCGGGTCGGGTCGGGTTTTAGGGGTACCCCCCCGACCCGCCGTAGGGGGGGGGGTAGAAATAGGGGGGGGCGGGTTTTCGGGTCGGGGGGAGCTTTTACCCCCGACCTACTAATCGGGGGGAAGTCGGGTTTTTTAAGTTATATATTTTAATACTTAACCTAGATATTATTAAGATCTAAATAGCTAGAATTATAGAGAAATACCTATTCTATAAGTCTATAAGGTTGTATAATATAAAATATCTATAGGTCGTCCGTAATTAATAAAGCTATATAAAAAAGTTACGTTTTTTAGCTAAGAACCCGCCCCGATTAATTAGGTCGGGTTCTAGCGGGTTTAGAGTCGGGGCGGGGGGTCTTAGGAACCCCTATACCCGACCTGAATACCCCCTCTAATCCCCCCTACCCCCGAGGGGTCGGGGGATCCCCCGACCCCTTAGGAACCCTAACTAAAGTTCGATTAGTAAGTCTAGCTTATAGGCTTTTCCCCTATATACGATACGCTTAATAGTATAGAGTCCTATCCCGGTATAGTCTAATTTCTTACTCTATCTCTTAGTGCGGATATTCTTTATAGAAAGTATTACTTAGTTACCTATCTTATAGTTAGGATAGGGACG
This sequence comes from Venturia effusa, assembly GCA_007735645.1. Taxonomy (NCBI): domain Eukaryota; kingdom Fungi; phylum Ascomycota; class Dothideomycetes; order Venturiales; family Venturiaceae; genus Venturia; species Venturia effusa. The sequence goes on along the minus strand of CP042201.1, from coordinate 543,747 downwards.
TCGTTTCTTATTCGCTTATAGCGTATAAGATTAAGCTACCTATTTAATCTTCTATTAAAGGTATTTCTATAACTACTATTTACGACTAGCTAGGGTATCTACGTCTAAACGATCTAGATCTAACTTAACTTCTATACTTAGAGGCTTAAGCCCGGTCCGAGGGTAATAGTAATAGAATATAAAGAATAGAGATACGCCGGTAGAGGAGTTTATCTTATTATTCGAGAAAAACTCCGCTACGGCGGGTAGCTAGTACTAGTTATTTTAGGCGTAGTTATAAAACCCTCGAATATACTATTCTAGAAAAGTATTTATAATCTTAGATTATCCGTTAGTCTTAAGGTAGAAAGCTATCGAGAAGATTAGTTTAGTACCAATACGCTTATATAAGTAGGTCTAGAACTCTAAGGTAAAGTTTAAGCTACAGTCTAAGACTATTATCTCCGGAAAACCCTAGTCTCTCTAGACTTCGCGCTTAAAGGAACGGGCTAGGGACCTAGTAGTAATCTTTACTATTAGAATAAATTTACGACGTTTAGTAAGCCTATAGACGATAACTAGGATATTAGTATAAGTCTTTTTACTATTATTATCTTTAGAAGGTAGTAGGTCGACGATAAAGTCTATCGATAAGTCGCGGAATAGTCGTAGAGGCGCGGGTAGAGGCTATAAGAGTTCTTATTTCTTCTATCTTAACTTCTTAATTCTTATATAATACCTATAGTTAGAGATATATTGGGCGATATCTAAGGATATATTAGGCTAATAGTAGCTACGGTATAGGAGGTTATAGGTAGTAGTCCTACTACCGTAGCCCCCGACTCTTAAGTCGTAAGCCGTTTTTAATAGACGTAGTCGGATTAATTTATCGTCTAGAATAAATAGCCTATCGTAAACGAAAACTATATCTTATCGCTTTACGAAGTCTATTATTTTATAGCTAGGAAAATAGCGTTTAAGGTCGGCCGTAACTTCGTATTTAGTTATAGCTTATTAAATTACTTACGTAACTAGGTTCTTTTTATTAGGGTCCCTAAGGGGTCGGGTCGGGTCGGGTTTTAGGGGTACCCCCCCGACCCGCCGCGGGGGGGGTAGAAATAGGGGGGGGCGGGTTTTCGGGTCGGGGGGAGCTTTTACCCCCGACCCGCTAATCGGGGGGAAGTCGGGTTTTTTAAGTTATATATTTTAATACTTAACCTAGATATTATTAAGATCTAAATAGCTAGAATTATAGAGAAATACCTATTCTATAAGTCTATAAGGTTATATAATATAAAATATCTATAGGTCGTCCGTAATTAATAAAACTATACGAAAAAGTTATGTTTTTTAGCTAAGAACCCGCCCTAATTAATCGGGTCGGGTTCTAGCGGGTTTAGAGTCGGGGCGGGGGGTTCTAGGGACCCCTATACCCGACCCGAATACCCCCCCTAACCCCCCCTACCCCCGAGGGGTCGGGGGATCCCCCGACCCCTTAGGGACCCCACTTTTTATATAGCCGTCGGAGTAGCTTCTCTAGGTCTAAGTCTTTAAATAGTAATATAGCGAGACGGGTAGCCTTCCGGGTATCGCCCGTACCTTAGAACTATCCTATAGTAGTAGGGTCTACTCCTAGTACTAAGTATCGGCTCTTAAGAACTTATTATATACAATAAGTATTGCGTAGATTATTACCTTTAACTAGAAGATCTCCTAGCCTTCTAGTAAGGCTATTAGGCTTAGAGCCTTAAACTCTAGGTCTATACTAGATCTTAAAGTTAAACTATACTAAGAACTTACTCTACCTAGCTTAATAAGAATTTAACTACTTTATAGTTATAAACTATTAAAGATTACGGTAGTCGGTTTTAACTTTAGTAGGCTTATTAGTATCGATTCTAGTAAGCTCTAGTCTCTATTCTTTAAAGACCTTAACAATAGTAAGTAGCTCTTTATCGTAGATCTCGTAATTATACTCTACTAGTATAATAATAGATAAAAGGTAAATGTAGTAAAAGATAGTATTATAGTAAGACTAATAGCTAAAGAGGGATAATTCTCCTAGTAGAGAATTATAAGTATCTTCTATACCTATATATAGCGTAATATATACTATATATAGGCGTTCCTTATAGTACGGTTAAGCTAGTCCCTATAACTATCCCTATCTTTATATATTCTATCCCTAGGGTAGAGTTCGTAGTAATCTATATACTTTTATAAGGCCGCGCGTACGTATCTCGCTAGTAACTCGAATACGGCGTATAGGCTTTAAAAAGAATACGGGCCTATCTTAGAGTCGCGTTCGTAGACTATCTAGGTAGACGCGTTATATAGTACGTATATATATCGTAGCGGCTTCGCTAGATCCTAGAATTTTACGATTCCTATTCTAAAATTAAAATACTAGATTTTCTAAAATCTCTATCCTTAGTAAAACGCGTATTAGGCTTCTTACGACCCGAGCGTATATACCCTAAATAAAATAAATATTCGCGTCGTAAAATTTTCTTCTCTAGCTTTATCTTTATATTAGCTCCTCCTACTTTCTTAATTTAATAAGTAATATCCTTACTATACCCTCGTAGCCTCCTACTATCCCTCCTTTCTTTCTTTTTTTTTTTTAAAAAAAAGAAAGATAGAAGACCTAGAGTAACTCTACTAGTCGTACTACGTACGCTACGCCCGCGACCCTAAGCGTATTCTTACTTACTATAAGCCTCTTTTATAGAAGTATAGTTATTATACTACCTTACGCTACGAGTATATTAAGGTATATTATAATCTACGAGTCTACTACTTATCGAATTACTAACTAATATTTTTTTTATAGATACTAACTAAGTTAAATAAATACGCTACTATCTTATTAGAGACTACTAAACGTATTCGCGCTAGTATATATACGCGTACTACTCGTATATTTATCTTCTTACTAATTTATTTTAGACGAAGAGCCCCTTAAGAACTAGCTAGCGCGCTACTATAAGCGGTTTAACTACCTTATAACTTAGTATATCCCCGCCTAAGAGTAAAAGGGTAAAGAAGGAGCTACTAAAGACCGCGAGGCTAAAAACTCCGCTACTATACTTATCTTATATAAGGCCGTTATCTCGACTAATACTTAGTTAGAGCTCGTAAGCTAAATATAAATTTTCGTACGTTAGATATTTCCGCCTACGCTTCCTATACTAATCGCGTATAGAACGGTCTCGCTCCGCTCCCTTCTCGCGATCTCTAATTCCCTAGAGATTTTATTTTAACTAATTAGCTATAGAGTCTTTTTAGCTAGCGCCTCTTTTATAAGGACCCTATAGCCGGTATAGATAGTATCGACGACGATAATATAAATACCTATACCCTAGCTCCTACTAAGGAGGTAGAGGAGGAGGAAGAGGAGGAGGAGAAGGAAATAGAGAAGTAGGGTTTAGTATAGTATACGGCTCGCTTACGAGCCTAATATTTAAGTATAGCGTATAGCGTCTTAGGCGCTTTAGGGATTTTTTAAAATCCTAGGCTTTATTAGCTAGTACTCCCTTACTACGTCTCGCCGCCCCCTCCTAGCTACTTACTATACGTACCGCTTCGGCGGATTAATAAAAAGAATTCTCCTTATTTATTTTTCCCCTCTATAATCTCCTTAAAGTTACCTAGCCTAAGGTTATTATTACCGTATCCTCGCCTATTACGCCTCTAAGGCTTCCTATCTTAGGCTTATATACTCCTCGTACTAAGGTTAGATAGCCTTTAGTACTATACTTATAAGCTTAAACTATCTCTTAGGAGTTATCTATATTTTTCTATAGAATCTACTAGTTAAACTTCTATAGGTAACCTACCTACTTTACTAGATATTACCGTACTTTATCTTTACGTCGCGCGTCTAGGATCTTCTTAATTTCCTACTCTTCTTCCCCGTAAATAATTTCTAGGGGTAGTAGGATCTCTTACTTACTACCTTCTCGTAGGTAGTATCTTTCTAGAAGGGAGATACTAAAGACTAGATATATTCTATAATTATTAGATAGCTATACCTTATAGGCCTAGGACCTAATTAGCTCTAGAATTCGAAAGAGGCCTATTATACGTTGCGCTAGCTTCTTACTTAGGGTCTTTATACGAAGATTTCTTATAGATACGAGGACTAAATCTCTCTTATTAAATTTTATAGGGATATACCTCTTATTATAGCTCTTCGCTTACGATTCGTTTACTCTCTACTAGTAAGCTACTAGCTTAGCGCGTAATAAGTATAAGGATTAGATACGCTCTTTTACTACTAGTACTTTATTCCCCTACTTATTATTAGCTTTAAAGTAGATCTCTAGATAGTAGCTATATAGCGTAAAGAATAGAGAGATACCTATAGTAGTATACTTACTATTATTATATATAAACTCCGCGACTAGGAGTAGCGTAGCCTACGCGCTCTAATTTTCTAAGTAGAAGGCCCTTAGGTATTCCTAAACTATCTAGTTCTATCTCTCTATTTAACTATCTATCTAAGGGTAGAACGCCGTACTTAATCGTCGCTTAATCTTCGTATAGTAGTAGAGTTCGGACTAAAAGACTCTAGTAAACCTAGAGTCTCGATCTAATATAATACCTCTAGGGGCCCTAAACCTAGTAACTACTCTTTCTATAAGAATATTAGCTAGGTCTAAAGCTAAGAGTTTCTTAGTAACTATAATATATAGAGCTATCTTCGTATAGCGGTCGAGTATTACTAAGAGCGTATTATAAGCCCTACCTCTAACCTTACTAGAAGGTATTCTACTTATAAAGTCTATAGTTAACTCCTACTATAGCCCCTTAGGCTACGGTAGGGACTATAGGTCTCTAAATAGGGTATACTATTTAATCTTTATCTTTTAGTAGACTTCGTAAGTCTTAACGTACTCGTCTACGTCGCGAGATATATACGTTTAAAAGTACTTCCGCGCGAGTAGATTATATATTCGTACTACTCTAAAATACCCGGCGAAGGTATTATTATTAGGGTCTCTAAGGGGTCGGGGGATCCCCCGACCCCTTAGGGGTAGAGGGGGTCGGGAGGGGTATTCGGGTTAGGTATAGGGGTCCCTAGGACCCCCCGCCCCGACCTTCCCCCCGATAGAACCCGCCCTAATTAATAGGGTCGGGTTCTTGGCTAAAAAACGTGACTTTTTCGTACGGTTTTATTAATTACGGACGACCTATAGGTATTTTATATTATATAACCTTATAGACTTATAGAATAGGTATTTCTCTATAATTCTAGCTATTTAGATCTTAATAATACCTAGGTTAAGTATTAAAATATATAACTTAAAAAACCCGACTTCCCCCCAATTAGCGGGTCGGGGGTAAAAGCTCCCCCTAACCCGAAAACCCGCCCCCCCCCTATTTCTACCCCCCCCCGCGGCGGGTCGGGGGGGTACCCTTAAAACCCGACCCGACCTAACCCCTTAGGGACCCTAATTATTATAGTAGTATCTTAGTAGCTCCTACTTTACTACGGCGTCTTAGGGTACGTATATCTTTCCTCTAAAGTATAAGGTACCTATAGACGTACGTATCTATTAGTATAGCCCGATCGGCTTATCGATTAGTTTTACGTAGATACCGCGTACGATAGGGTCCGCGCTTTAAATCGACTAGAATTCCCCTAGTATAGATTCTAGGTCTAAATAGGCGTACTCGCCTTTTAGGAGGTCTCTAGCGAGAGATCTAGAGGTTATAGGCGCGGTCTCTTTAGCCTAGACTAGATAGATATTCTATACCTACTTATAGGTATCTTTAGCCTATCCGACTTCGTTACTACGTAGTTACGAGCTATTAGCTTCCCTATTAATCCGTACGTCTACTCTATACTCCTTCTAAATAGAAAGACTCTAGATAACTACTACCCTAGGTAGTAATCCTAACTTCTAATATAATATAGGGAGTAGGGTATTCGTATTTAGTATATACGAACCGTAGTCTAGCCGCCTTAAGAGGGTATCCGCCGGATTCTTAGGTCCTACTCTATATATAATAATAAAATTATATACTAAAAGTAGTATAGTCTAGCGGACTTACCGGCTATTTAGCTACTATAACTCTATAAAGCCTACGAGGTTATTATAGTCTATAAGAATCTTAATAGGGTAGTAGCTTCCTTCGAGATAATACTACTAGTATAAAAAGACTATAATAATAGCGAGTAGTTCCTACTCGTATATTTTATAGTTCTACTCCGTAGAAAGAAGTTTACGCGACTAGAAAGTAATAGGGTACTATTAGCTACTATTCTATACTTAGGTTAGGATAGCTATAACTACTACGCTAGAGGCGTTAGTCTCTACTCTAATCCTTAGTTTAGGATTAAAATAGCGTAAGAGGGGCGCTTACGTAAACGCTTTCTTTAGTATAAGGAAAGTACTCTTCGTATTAGTAGGCTAAAGAAAGGGACTAGTCTACTTCCTATTTTTAGATTCTTTAAATAGTACTATAAGTAGTACTATAATACGCGAGTACCTTACGATAAACCTATAGTAGAAGATATAGAATCCTAGGAAGGTCTATATCTTAGTATAAGTCTTAGGTTTAGGCTATTCTATAATACTTAAGATACACTTAGGGTCTATACGTATACCCTACGTATCGATAATATAACCTAGGAACTCTACTTCTTAGAAGAAGAACTTATACTTCTTTAGATTAACGTATAAGCCGAACTACTTAAGGCGACCTAGGACTTCGCGTATATACTATATATAGGTAGTACGGCTAGCAGAGTAGATAAGTATATTATTAAGGTATACTATATATATAGAATCTACTAGTCTACTTAGGGATTTATTGATATAGGCCTAGAAAGTAGTAGGTATATTAGTAAGTCTAAAAGGTATAACTAAGTATTCGTAGTACCCGTAATAGGTACGGAACGCCGTCTTCTACTCGTCGCCTAGCCGGATACGGATACGATAATATATATTCTTTATATCTAACTTTATATAGTACTTAGCGCCCTATAGGCGGTCTAGGAGTTTAGAGATAAGAGGGAGCGCGTACCGGTTCTTAATAGTTACCTTATTTAGCCTACGGTAGTCGACGTATAAGCGTAGCTCGCCTCCTTTCTTAGGGATAAATAGGATACCTACTCCTACTAGGCTAGTTAATAGGCGGATCTAGCTACTCGTACTCGCGTTATTAATATATTACCTAAGAATCTCTAGCTCCTTTACTAAGAGGTTATATATCTTTCTAAACGGTAGATCTACTATAGTTTCGATAGTATACTCTACGCCCTCTATAGCTAGTATACTTATAGCCTTACGGTCGTCGAAGATAGAATTAAAGTCCTAGAACTTAGGAGGTAGTTAGATAGGTAGGGTATCCTACTCGAATTCGTCTACGCTTAGGATAGAAGTAATATCCTTACTCCTTAGCTTAAAAATATTCGTAGGATCCTTACTTACTAGTTCTTCCGCTAAGATAAGGCGGACTTAAGTATTAGTACTCTTAAAACGCTACCTTCTTATTTCTAGGTCGAGCTCGACCCTCGCGTCTAATAAAGCTAGTATCCCTAAGAGATAGTTAGAACCCTTCCTATCTAGGGCGTAAAATTCTACTTCTACTTACCTTATAACTCTTAAGGAGTTAGTAGCCTTCTATATATCTTTATAGGCTTCTTAGTAACTCGTACTATTACTAGCTCCCTAACTTATAGAAGGCGATAGGATATCTATAGGGATTAGATCTATTTCTAGGGCTAGAAGGGGACTAATAACGTTAACCTCGGCGCCTAAGTCTAACGTAGCGGTAATATTATACTCGGATTAGTCCCCTTTTAGAGTAGAAAGGATAGTAATTAACTTTTTTACTATAGTACCTTAGGTACGCGAGGAGGGTACGATACCCGTATATATTAGATTCTCGCTACGTATACTTAATAAGGCCCTAGACTCTTTCTAGTCTTTCCTAGAAGCCTCGTAGGTAGATAACTCTACGACTTTAGCGCGCGTCGTCTACGTAGCTAGGACGACGCCGACTTATTTTCTATTAGATTATAGTATTAATTAGCTATAATCTCTATAACCTTCTTTAGCTTTTAGGGCTTAGGGTACTTATTAGCGTAGTAACCGTATTCTCTATAGTTATAGTATTAGATAGAGGAGAGATCCTTCTCTTTCCTAGGCTATATAGGGGTAGCGTTAGTATCGAAGAGCCTACTACCTCCTTATAATACCTAATATTACCCCTTACTTATAGATATACGGTTACTCTAGGTATTCCTACGCTTAGGATTTCTTTCTAAGATACGAGAGTTCGTTACTCGGCGCTTATTCGTCTCTAAGCGTATAGCTAGCGCTACGATTACGTCTCGAGTTTTAGGGATATCTTAATAGTTAGAAAGTATTAACCTTATATTAGGGCGTAGCTTATACTAGAGGTAGTTTCGTAGCTAGATCGTAGTATAGGGCTCTTCGATCTAGGATTTAAGACTTATTAAGTAGGAGTTAAAAGATACTATAGACTACTCTACGCCTTATTTACTATCTATATATAGCTATATTACGTCTAGCTAGCGATTCTCCGGGTTCTCGATTAAGTTAAGTAGAAAAGTCTTAAAGTACTTCTAAGTAACTTAGTCCTCTTCTAGGGTAGACTCCTTCTCTATCTAGGAGATATAGGGGGTACCCTTTATAAACTAGAGTACGTATATAATTTTAGAGATCTTACTTCGAAAAGTATTAGGCGTAGGGTCCCTAAGGGGTTGGGTCGGGTCGGGTTTTAGGGGTACCCCCCTAACCCGCCGCGGGGAGGGTAAACGGGGAGGGGTTAGGGTTTTAGAGCGGGGGACAATTTACCCCCTAACCTAATAATCGGGGTAGAATCGGGGGCGTACGTAATACTTATTAAGATATAATACCTATATAAAGTATTATATAATATTATTAAGAGATAAGATATTCTTATAGAAAGTAAGAGTAATAATTTAGTAGAATCTAGGTCTTAAGTTATAATATTTATATATCGAGCATTACTGATAGTCTCCTAATAGTTAATATAGAGAGAGAGCTATTTATTTAGTGCTAGTATATAGAGAGAGAACGGGTATAATATTAGATACCGTCCTTAGACTTATTATCTAATATATCTCGCTTATTAATAATACTATTATTAGTTACAAAACTATCTAGATTCCTATTATTATTATTATCTTCTTCTTCTATCTCCTCGTTATCCTCCTTATCCTTATCTTAAAGCTAACCTCGAAATATAGAGGCTAGAGTACCCTTATTATCTACTATATCTATTTTATTAAGATAATTACTATTGATATTAGTCTTCTATTTAGCTAATAGTAATATTACTAAACGTTTAAGATCTATATTACGAACTCTACTATATCTCTAAGTAGTATCTCTCTTCGAACTAAATATAAGCTCTTATATCTTATTTACTAGCGAGGCTTTAGGTAGATTAGCTCTTAATCTAGCTTTATTAACAGGATATACTGTCTACTAACTAGTAGGACCTAGTAAGGAACGGCTAGTTATAAGTCGATTACGTAGGATCGTAATTTCGTCTATATTAAAAAATTGGTAAGGAGAGATAAAGGGAAGGGAATCGATAGTATAGGTCCCTATAGTAATAAGGGCCTATATAAGCGTTAGAGACTATTAGTAGACTATTAGGTAAGCGGAATACTAACTAATAGTTCTTCTTTATAAAGATATTTATAGATCTTCTTATTTTAAGTAACGAGTACTAGACTATTTGCCTTAGTATTTAATAATTACGCTATATACTACTATAATCTCCTTATAAGTCTAAATATAGTTTACTAGTAGTTTAAGTAGCGAGCGATAGTAGCTTCCTAGAACTTTTTAATTTACTTATCTACTATAGAGGACTAGATTTTAGTATCGAGAAGTACGTCTAGATCTTAATTAAGGGATTTATCGTTATCTTCGTCGTCCTCTTTATCGTCGTCTTCGTCGTCGTCTTCGTCGTCTTTATTATTATTAGGTTCGAAGGCGATAATTTTATTAAGAGGGCGTTTAAGGACATTAGGATAGCTACTAGTAGTAATTCTAGAGGTATTAATTAGTTAGAGGACTAGTAAAAGAGTAAGGAACGTTAGTATAGATATACCTCTTATCTATAACTTCTTAAGTAGCCGCCTATAAAAGCTCCTTTTAACGCGCCTCTAGTAATTTATTAAAGCCTAATAAGTCCTTTACTTTCTTACGCGCTGCCGATATTGTAGTATATAGATACCGTCTAGCGTAATCTTTTATCTTCTTAAAGCCTTTAAGACCCTTGCGGCGCGTAGTCTCTTTCTATATATACTTATTTATAGATCGCTACGTAACTAGTTTAGCGGGCGCTATAGTAGAGAGCGGCTAAAGTAGGGAACGGCTAATAGTCTACTAATAGTTAAGGGTGCGATTAGAAAGTAAAATACGCTGAAATTACTTTTATAGATGTAATAATATTGATTAGTAGAAGGAGTTCGTCCTAAGCGCGAAATAGTAAGTACGGGCCGATAATCGGCGCCTAAAGCGGCTTAGTATATAGAGATTTTAACGCTAGTCTATCGTATATTAGAACGCGCCTTTACTAGTTATCTCTATAACTATTATCCTCGTATTAACTTAGCTAATTATATCTTATTAGGCCTGTCAAATTATTCTTATCGTTATTTATTACTATAGTATATCTTTATTTCAAATTTACGCGTACGCGTATTCAGTAATACTAATTATAACCTTAGGCGCGTACTAAGATAACTAGCGTAATTGCTACCGGTAGCTCCTAGATCGCTTAAAAGTCTTTAAAAGGTTTAACTAGTACGCCTAAGTTACGTTTAAGAAAAATAACTGCTCGAAAGGCTCCTATAAAGAAACCCTACCGTTATAAGCTAGGAAGTAAGTAAAATACCTATTAGTTTACTAATAGTCTATTAATCCTTACTAACGTAAATTCTAGCCGTCGTATTACGTAAGATTCGTCGCTACTAGAAGGGGACTAAACTCCTCCTACGTAAGTTACTATTTACGAGATTAGTAAAAGAGATTACCTAGGATTTACTTATTATCAAGAATACGCGCTTTTAGAAGACGGCTATCGATATAATTTAAGAAGCGGCCGAGGCCTTCCTGGTTAGCTTATTTAAAGGTAATATTTAATATATACTTGATTATCTCTAGTCTACTAATCTAGAATAGATACTAACCTATACGCTATCTATACTAAGCGAGTAACTATTTAGTCGAAGGATATATAGTTAGTAAGACGGCTTCGTTAGGGTAGGGGTAGTAGCGAGTAAATTCTAGGCTGAAAATATAACTAAATAATATATTTTTAGAGTTATATACTATAGGATAAAGTAAAGTATATATTAGGCGTAGAATATTAATAATACTAGTATTTGCCTCTCTTGACTATTAGTAGACTATTAGGATCTCCCTCTCTATCTTTCTTTATCTAAGCTAAATAAGAAACAGTAAATTTAACCTCTCTTAATAATTAGGAGACTATTAGGATCTCTCTCTTCGTCTCTCTTTATATAAACTAAATATATTATCGTAAATACAGGCTCCCTTAACTATTAGAAGACTATTAGAATATCTCCTATCGTCTTTCTTTATCTAAACTAAATATAATATCGTGAATATAGCCTCTCTCGACTATTAGGAGACTATTAGGATCTCTTCTATTATCTTTCTTTATCTAAACTAAATCTAATATCGTGAATACAGCCTCTCTCGACTATTAGAAGACTATTAGGATCTCTCCTATTATCTTTCTTTATCTAAACTAAATCCAATATCGTGAATACAGCCTCTCTCGACTATTAGGAGACTATTAGGATCTCTCTCTTCGTCTCTCTTTATATGAACTAAATATATTATCGTGAATATAGGCTCCTCGACTATTAGAAGACTATTAGGATATCTCCTATCGTCTTTCTTTATCTAAACTAAATATAATATCGTAAATATAGCCTCTCTCGACTATTAGAAGACTATTAGGATCTCTCCTATTATCTTTCTTTATCTAAACTAAATCCAATATCGTAAATATAGCCTCTCTCGACTATTAGAAGACTATTAGGATCTCTCCGTCGTCTTTCTTTATATAAGCTTAATAATAGGTTATAAATTCGTCTAAGTATATATTCTAGTACCTTAGGTTATACTACGTAATAATTCGATATTCTTCTTATTAACTCGAACCCCGAGGATATATTTTATTAAGATTTTAATAAATATATTTAATTCCGTAAGAATTAATATATATACACTACAATACGTTTAAATAAAATAATACTTAGTTGTGAAGAAGAACAATAAGTATACTATCGATCTACGTATTTAGATATATATTATTTGTCTACCTTAGGTATAGCTATATACGCTTAAATAATTTCGTATAACCCTCGGTATTATATCGGAATTAATATTTACTTAGTATTATACGGTCGTACAAATTCTTAGAGGAAGTAAGAGTAATAATTTAGTAGAATCTAGGTCTTAAGATATAATATTTATATAGCGAGTATTGCTGATAGTCTTCTAATAGTTAATATAGAGAGAGAGTTATTTATTTAGTACTAGTATATAGAGAGAGAACGGGCATAATATTAGACGCCGTAGCCCGTCCCTAGACTCGCCTTTTAATATAATATTAATAGGTTTATTCTTTAGTACCAGCGTTATTATCCTTATCTTTACGCTCTTAACCTTATATCTACGCCTTTAATCGGAATATTTACGCTTCGTAGGTTTGAAATCTTCTAAAATACTATATATCTTACTACTCTAAAACTAGAGTAATAGGACCACCCCCTAGGACCGGCTAGATCCGTAATAGTATTATTAAAGAAAGAGATTTAGTAAGCGTAGGTATTACTTTATACCTAAACTTTCTAGGTTCAAATCCTTATCCTAATAGTAACCTAAATCAACCTCTCGCTACTATAATACGGTAATACCGCTTCTTTCCGTCCTTTATAAGCCGGCTTAACGAGCCGATTATCTATAAGTTTAGACTTCGAACTACCTTATCTCTTGTCTTCTTAAAGCCTTTAATACCCTTACGGCGCGCAGTCTCTTTTAGTATATAGGGATTCGACGATCGCTACGTAATTAGCTTAGACGGCGCTATAGATAAGGGCTAATAGTCTACTAATAGTTAAGGATATAAATAGAGGCTAAAAGACGATAGAATAGTATATACTAGAATAATATAAATAATTGGTAGAGATTCTTAGTCCTAAGTATAAAATATTATATATAGGCCGATATTCGGCGCCTAATTTAGCTTAGCGTATAGACTTTTACGCTAGTCGGTCGTATCCTAAGACGCGCCTCCGTAACTATTTTCTATTTAGAATATTACCGTTACGCCCGCTTTAATTCCGCTAATCGTATTAATTCTACCCTACTTATTCTATTCTTTTTATTAATCTTTATTATAGTATATATTTATAAGGAATTCGATCGTATACGTATTTAGTAATATTAACCTTTACTTTAGGCGGATAACCCTAAACGAGTACCTTTCTAAAAACTTATCCTAAAAGTCTTAGAGCTAGAACCGCGAAAGAAAACTAAGTAATAGTTTTTAGAAGACTAGCTTCGCGTAGAGATACGTGCTCGTTAAGATAAACTATATAAACGCGACCTTACGTAAAGAGCTAAAGAGAGAAGATAATTATAGGAATAACTCGGGGAATAGGAAGACGAGCCTATAAATAGCGTTAATATAGATACCGGTAATAAAGATACTAATTAAGACGGCGGCTAAGACTCTAATATACCTTAACCCGGCTCTAGCTCGTCCGTACCTTCGCCTCGGCCTCGTATCTTCGAAGATAGATCGCCTAGTTCGTCCGTATCTCTACCTCCGCCTTATAACTTCGAAGGCCCTTCGATTTTCTCGCCTAAACCGCCTTTACCGCCTCTATAACGTCTATAACCTTTACTAGTACTATTAAAATCTTTAAGTAATTTGTATTCTTCGGAGAGTATAGACCCTAGTATTAAAGCTAGGATAGATATAATACCTCTACCGCCTTAAAATTAACCTCCTCGTAAATAACCTCCTAAAAGAAAGGCTAATCTAATAACTAGAGATATTACGACAGGCGGTAATAAGTCTAGTTATAACTTAGGATCTATAGTAAAGCGTATAGGTATCCGTCTATCCCGTAGTACTAAAGTACTAAATAGCGCTAATCGCGTAAGTACGGCCGCGTCTTATACTTAAAAGGCGCCTCGTAAATAAGGTAGAAAGAAAACTATAGATCCTTAGAAGAAGGTACCCTACCGCTTTAAGCTAGGAAGTAAGTAAAATACCTAATAGTTTACTAATAGTTCTTTAATCTTTACTAACGTAAAGTCTAGCCGTCGTATTACGTAAGATTCGTCGCTACTAGAAGGGGACTAAAATACTTACTAAGTTCGGGCTATTTACTAGACTAGTTCGCGAGATTACCTAGAACTATAAATTAGACCTACGTTTCTAGAGATCGGCCCTCGAGGCCCTATAAGAGGCTATAGAAGTCTTTATCGTTAGTCTTTTGAAGGTAAACTTTAGTATATCTTTTATCTATCTAATATACTAATAAGTAATAGATACTAACTTATACGCTATCTATACTAAACGTGTTACTATCTAGACGAAAGATATTTAATTAGTAAGGCGGATTTAGGGAGATAGTAATAGATAGTAGGTAATATAATTAAATAATATATTTTTAGAGTTTTATACTATAGGATAGAGGCGTTTAGTAAAACCAGTATACCTTAGTTATTAAATATAAATACTATTAGTCTTTACCTCTCTTAACTATTAGGAGACTATTAGGATCTCTTTATCGTCTTTCTTTATCTAAACTAAATATAATATCGTAAATATAGCCTCTCTCGACTATTAGTAGACTATTAGAATCTCCCTCTCTATCTTTCTTTATCTAAGCTAAATAAGAAATAGTGAATTTAACCTCTCTTAACTATTAGAAGACTATTAGAATCTCTCTCTTCGTCTTTCTTTATATAAACTAAATATAATATCGTAAATATAGCCTCTCTCGACTATTACGAGACTATTAGAATATCTCCTATCGTCTTTCTTTATCTAAACTAAATATAATATCGTAAATACAGCCTCTCTCGACTATTACGAGACTATTAGAATATCTCCCATCGTCTTTCTTTATCTAAACTAAATATAATATCGTAAATACAGCCTCTCTCGACTATTACGAGACTATTAGAATATCTCCTATCGTCTTTCTTTATCTAAACTAAATATAATATCGTAAATATAGCCTCTCTCGACTATTAGGAGACTATTAGGATCTCTCCTATTATCTTTCTTTATCTAAACTAAATCTAATATCGTGAATACAGCCTCTCTCGACTATTAGGAGACTATTAGGGTCTCTCCTATTATCTTTCTTTATATAAACTAAATATTAAATAGTGAATTCAACTAAATATATATCCTAATACCTAAGATTATACTGTAATATAATATAATATTCTTCCTATTAACTCGAACTCTAAGGAGATATTTTATTAAGGTTCGAATAAATTAATACCTTTCGTTACGTTCTTTAAGATTATAGCCTCTTAGTACCGTACTAGATTTTCGTCTTATTTCGAACGAGAAAATAGGCTCTAGCCTTTATCTATTATACTATATTAGTCTACGTCCTTATCTATTAATATTCCTATACTACTATAGCCTTATCGTTATCGTCGTCTACGTCTATACCTACGCCTTATAATCTATTCCTACGAATTAGACTTAATAAAGAAGTCTACCTTTAGGTACCCAAATATACGGACGAGTTCTAGGACTAGTTTATCGAATAAGTATAGTATAAGACCGAGTTTAACGAAACTAGTAAAGTACGTAAATCTAAAATAAAGTTCCGTAAATTTGGCGGTACTAAGTAGGCTATATACTGGATATACTTCTAGGAGGGGGCTTATCGAATGACTAGCGCCCTAAAAATCGTATACTTACGATACGATAAGATTATAGTCTACGGGAATTACTACGGTATAAAGAGTCTTACGGAATATATCGATTCTAATATCTATAAAGTAATTTCTAAGAGACGAGGTTTAAAGTAGCTAACTATTAAAGAGGGCTTTAGGGTATTAGTAAGACTATTAGTAAACTATTAGGTCTTCGAAATACTAATATCTACTAGAAGTACCGTACTAAAGTAGAGATTATAGAGGCCGGCGATATTAAGATATATACTAGTAGCTTTAACTAGTAACTTATTAGGACTATCGTCTTATATAAATAGATAATAATAGCGGTCGATAATATCGAATTCTTTCGTCTTATACGATACGTAAATCCCGAAATTACTATAATATCTTCGTTAACTATTACTAACTATATTCTTAAGCTACGAGAGGCTACTAAAAATATAATCCGTAAACGTCTCCCTCTATCGCCTTAGAAAGTCGTATACGTCTTAGATAGATAGTCTACGCCTCGCCGGGATAGCTACGTCGTAATTAAGGTATACTAGGTTCGTAATAATTAGGTACTTAAAGACGTACTAATTAGTTTCGAGCCCTATACCGGTACCTCTAGCGGTACTTATCTCGCTAAACCTATAATAGGGCGGCTATAGTATTTCGACCTAGTATAGAGGGTTATTACGTTTACTACGGATAACGCGTCGAATAATAAGACTATAGTATAGTCCGTTAACGCGTTAATTATTAAGCTATATAAATATACGAATATTTAAAACGAGATTACGCTCTATCTCTATATCGCGTACGTAATATAGCTTAGCTATAATAGCCTTCTC
Source organism: Venturia effusa (assembly GCA_007735645.1). Classification (NCBI taxonomy): domain Eukaryota; kingdom Fungi; phylum Ascomycota; class Dothideomycetes; order Venturiales; family Venturiaceae; genus Venturia; species Venturia effusa. The sequence continues at coordinate 526,943 of CP042201.1, read as the reverse complement.
TCTAATATTAAAATACGACTAATAAAGGATTATAACGCGGGCTCTATCGTAGACGGGTACGGTAAGGAGCGATAGCGACGAGAGAGAATAGTACTATAAACCTATAGTCTTGTATTATTCTTATATCGCCGTCGCTCGAGAGCGACCGCGACCTAGCTATATACCTAACTAAGGTAAAGTATATACTATATCCCCCCTAGGAGAAGAACGGGCACGTCCTCGTACTACTACTATAACTATATATAATATCTACTTTTTAATATATCCGACTATATCTCTAGTATTTATCTTACCTAGTCCTCCAATTTGGTAGTCTAGATAGTACCGCCTATATTACTATTCCGTCGGATATATCTTATATTTAGTATTACCGGAGGGCAAAGTCGATGTTTTACGTACGCTTACTAAGGTAGTAGGCGGAATTTATACTTAATATTACTAACTTTATAGTTATTATAGAAATCGTTATATTCCTCGTTTAGTATCTTAGTAACCGTATTATTCTATTTATTACTATCTCTAACTACTTAGGCTAGCGGGACGGTACTATTAAAAATATCCTTTCTAAAGATCTTTTCGATACGGAGTATATAATCGATATACTATTAGACGGTAGGGACGTCTATATATCTACCTAGGTACTAGTTATAGTCGAGCGAGGGCCGTACGACCTTATCGTAGAGGTACGACTATCTAGTTAAGCCGGATAATATCGCGTCGGCGGCTATCTATCTAAGCTACTAGAGCTCCTTAAGGTATAAGTTTACGGCGGTTATAGTCTCTAGGCGACGCTCGAGTTTAGTATTACGGTTAGTTAGATTATTATTATCCTCCTAGAGTACTTAAGAGGTCTTACGTAGTATATCGTTACTTTCCGATAGCGACTTAATTATCTTATATAGTTCTAACTCTAAAGCGTCGGTAATATCTAATAAAGGAATTCTTAATAGCGTAGATAGCCGAAGGCTAGTAAAACCCTAGGTTATTAGAGCGGTTATACCGAGTCTATACTATCGGGAGCGACCGTATAGGGTTACCGGGCTAGACGGTTAACTTAGTAGCGGAGGTAGTAATTTAGCGTCGTCCGTAAAAATTAGTTATTTACGAGAAGCTAGTATCGATATACGAAGGCCGCGAGTTAGAGTATTCGTACTACCTATTAAGTCGCGACGAGAAGTCGGTAGTAGCGGTAGTAATCTATTATTATTAAATAATAATAGTCGTATAGTTAAGTCGCGACGAGACGTCGGTAGTAGCGGTAGTAATCCGTTATCGTCGAACAATAATGGTCGTATACTATTCTAGGACGTTAGTATCGATATAGCTAGGCTAGTATCCGCTATAGGTAGCGGCGGTAGTAGTAATATCGTATTATCTATAGATAATAGTTTTTTTCCTTTCTCGGACGTTAGAATAGTAATAGGTAGTACGTTTAGAGGCTCGGTAGCCGCGCTTACTTTTACTCTCTCTTCTTTAGTAAACTACGGAGAAGGTATAGTAGTCCCTAGGGAGAGTTAGGTAATAGGGAGGAATTTAGCGTACTAATCTCCGTCGGTATAGAGCGTCTATTAGTTATACTCTATTCCTACCTATATATTCTTCTCCTTATTAATGATTTATCCCTATTAAAACTTATTAGGGTATAGTTTCGAAGGTAGCGCCGTAAGTAGTTTACGTTAGTTCTAGCGCGCTATCTTGCGACGCTCGTTCTTAAACTCCTTAGCTAATTAGGTTAGCGTAAGAGATAGCGGTAAGAAGTTATACTACGAGCTAGTTTCCGCCGTTTCGACGGTATACGCTAGAGTAGTATTCGATAGACCTCTAGCTACTACGAGGCTATAGGGATTAGTAGGCGCCTCGAGTAATAGTACGAACGGATTATTAATCTTCTTTAGCGGAGGTACTATATCCTTAGGTACGGCGACGCTTATCTTCTTTAGTAGAGGTACATAAGTAGCGACGTTAGCCTTTCTCTTCCTAGATAGAAAAGGCTAGCCGGGTTATAGTACTTTACCGACGTCTTCGTCGCTCTTCTCGTCGTCGTCTTTTTAGCGTAACTATTATCTAGGCGTAGGTATAGGAAGATAAGGTCTAGGCGCTATCTTCTTACCTTTACCCTTATTACGAGAGGGCGGTACTATATAGAATTAGTCCTTTAGGACTAGTATAGAAACGGTCTAAGGGCCTTCGTATATTACGCTAGCGACTAAGTAAGTAGTTTAGTAGTAGGATCTATCGAGCTATAGCTAGGGGTCTTTAACGTATACTAGCGTCGAGGTAGTTTAGGTCGCCTAATAGCTTTATCGCCCGGCGATATCGACCTAAGACGTAATATTACTATACTTATTCTAGTTAAGGAGTCGAGATAGTAGCTTATCCTTAGTTATTACTATAGTTTTACCTAGATACTAATTATATTTCGCCTTACGGAGTTCGAAGTTAGCGACGACTTCTTTAAATAGAACGTCGGGAATATTAAGATCGTAACTCTTATAAAGGCGGCTAAAGTATCCTAGCGCGGTTCCGTCGCCGATACGTACGAAAAACTCTACTTCTATAAAGATATTAGGGTAAAGGACTAGCTTCTTATTATTATTGTCGGCGTTTACTAATCTATAGACGTTACCTACGCTAAGGTCGGCGGCGATTATATTATATAGATCGACTCGCCTCCGGGCCTCTTCGGCTATTCCTATATATTTCTATATATATAAGAATCTCTTCTTATCGCTATATTCCTATACTACGTATCGGTCGTACCCTAGCGGACCGATACTAAACTAGTTAGTAGGAATTTACTCGCCGTAGTCGACGAACTCCTAGGGAACGTATTTCTAGAGTAGTAAGTATATATTAGATTTTACTATACTAGTAGATCCCTCTACCTCCTACGGGTCTTTAATAACCGACTAGTTTTTTAACGATAGAAGATATATAAAAGAGCTAAACTAGCGAGAACTATTAGGATCAAACCTTACCTCTCTATATAAAAGCTACTTATCGTCTTAGTAGACTTCGCGCGTAGTAGGTTCTTTTATATCGCGACTATAAGATCGTCGAGACGGTAGGTAAACGCTAGTAATAGTAAACGTAAGTAGGTAATAGTAGACGATAGCTCGGATAGAGTAGAGAGAAGAACGCCGGTCTTTAAACTATACTATATAAGCGTCGTCTATAAGTACGTTATTATTAGGGTAGCTCTCGGGAGTATCGTAATAGATACGCTATATATAGTATTTTATATTTATATACTAAGCGGGGGTATCGTAGGGAAAATTATTAGGGTTAGGAATATCTATATCGTACGAGCCTAAATAGTATCGCGCGCGAGGAGTATAGTCGGGAGAGCTACTACTACGATAGCCGGCGTCGTTTATATTAAATATAGAATCGAACGGAACGAGGTAGGTCGGACGAGAAGGGTACTAAGTATAATTAAAATCGCTACCGTAGAATATATTAATTTAATAAAGGACGGCTAAGATTCTAGTACGTACGACCGGTAGAATAAGGAACTTAGGTAGTACGTCCTAATAGGTAGTACTATCGTATATATTATAGTATTCGAAGATTCGGCGAAGTACGCCGAGGAAACGACTATACCCTAGGTAGAACTGCGTAAGATCCGTAAATTTAGATAGGTCGAGTATTAGTTCGTTAATATCGTCGTCCTAGAACTATAGTTCTTATCGCTCGGATAGGCTAGCGCGAGCGATAACTAGAATAAGGGAAGAGATAAACTCTAGAAATAGAGGAACTTTATAGCCGAAGAAACCTTCCTTTAGGTAATTAGTACGGATATTACTTATAAACCTTAGGAGTAACTTAGCTAAGATTTCCGCCGAGACTCTATCGAAGCCGAAATTAACGAGGATACTAAAGTACTCTTCTAGTTCGTACTAAGAGCTATTATAACGATAGTACGTCTAGAGCGCGAACTTAAGGAATTTGGGAAATATAGCTATAGAGAGCTCTTATAGCGTTACGAGGTCGATAATATCTACGCGCTATAGCTAAGACTATCCTAGTACTATAAGTACTTCCTCGTCGTAGGCCGTAAGACCCCTAAAGATAAATAATTTCTATTCGTAGTAGCTAGCGAAAACTAGCTCGTAAAATAGGTAGAAGTTATCGCGTTATAGCTAGTCGTAAATTATATAGGATAGAGGTACTCGTAGAGGGATTAGGATACGTCTTATCGCTAGTATTAATCGAACTAAGCGTTAGTAATCTAGGGCGTAACGGTCGGTTAGACCTAGCTACTTAAGCTAGATAGATTTAACGACTTTAATACGAGCGACCTAGAAGGCGTAGTATATAAGTAGGAAAGACTATACTCGTAACTAGAAGAAGAAAACTAGAAAGTCTAAGTTAGGGAGGTCTAGAGGTATAGCGTCTACGGCCGGTTAAATAGCGGGTAAGGAAAATAGAGAGATTACGTACCGATCGTTATTATTAGTACTAGCGTCGAAATTATAGTCTAGAAGGTTTCTTAGGGAGAGCGCTTCTAGTCTAGGTTCCGAGATATAGCTGTCCTTACTAGATTATAAGGTTAAAGATAATATTAATATAGATATAATAGAGAAAATAGAGTTTTGAAAGTAGTTAGACCCTATAGATATAGTATACGTAATAGCGTAAGCTAATAATATAAATATAAATAATTATAAGACGATAACGTTAGTAATATTAAAGATAGTAGATATTAAGAATTTATATCCGGATAATCGCGGCGTAGGTAGTAAGCCTACTACGGTACTCTTAGGATAGATATCTCTACGTATAATAGCTATTAGATAAATATATTTAGGGGTTCGTCGTAAGTTATATTTTAAGTAACCTTCTTATTCTTACGTATCTATCGTTTAGAGCGACGTTTAGGCTAATTAGGGTAGCGTAAATTATACTTAGCTATTAACTCTTTCGCTAAACTAAGATCGCTAACTAAATACTACTAATTATAACTAGGTCCCTAACCGTCCTACTTAACTAGGTACTAGCGACCGCTAGCCGTATCGCGTCTATCGAGGAGTCGCTTAATTATATAGATAGGAATACTATCTTCGTCGACGGTATCTAGACTAGGTTCGGGATAAGGATCGCGGCTAAATAGATCGTCGTCTAGCGGATAACGCTCTAATTAGGCGACGGAGATAACTAGGTAAATTCTTATATATTCGGGGAGTTCTAATTAATATATAAGTTCGTTAACGCGCTTCTTTACCTTAACCCGTAAACGCTAGTTCGAGTATTTACGATAGGCGTATCTAGGGACGTTATACCTACGGTAAAGCCGTAAGTATACTATCTCGCCTTTCTTAAAGCGTAACGGCTTATACTTCGAGTCGTATCGTATCTTAGTATAAACGTTTACTAGCGCGATAGCGTCCTAAGCTATATCGCGATATTCCTATCGAAGAATAGTATAGTTACGAGGAGGTAACTCTATAAGTACCCCGAAAGCGTCTCTCGGTTATATACTATATAGGAATTAATAAGGTAAGACTCCCGTCGTCGTATTAGGCAACGAATTTATATACTATTAGATATATACTAAGAATTCCTTCTATTCGATATCTAGCTCGGAGGTTATATAGAACCGGAGGGCTACTTCTACTATTTAGTTAGTACGTTCGCTCTAACTATCCGTCTAGGGGTAATAGGTAGTTAAGAATAAAAGTTTAGTATCTATAAGTTTAAATATCGTTTGCTAGAGACGATCTATAAAACGTAAATCTCTATCGGATAGTAAACGAGCTAGGATACCCTAGTTAGCGAATTTTAGTTCTTATAAGATAACTACTACCTAGTCGTCGGCGCTCTATATACTATATCCTAGAATAAGTAAGATTATCTTTAACGCTATATACGTTATTATAAGGAGGGTATTCTAGCTTCCTAAGGTCGTCGGAGGTAAGTTAGTAATAAAATCGAGCGATACTAAGTAGAAGGGGATTAGTAGAGCCTATATAGACTTAAGTTCGCTATAAGGAGGGTATCGTATAGTCTAGTTAACTATATAGTCTAGATAGTAACTAATATAGTCGCGTAAGAGCTTAGATAGGCGACGGATATAAAAAGCGGACGATATACGGCTAAAAGTACGATAGTAGCCCTAGTAGTAGTACTAATTATAGGCGATATTAAAAATAGTCGGGATATAGTCCTAAGGAATATAGAGTCGCTCGTAGCCGCCCTTCTTATCCGTATAGTAGAGTAGACTAGCCCTTTTAAAAAATCGTAGACCTAGTAGGTAGCGTTACTCGTCGTCGTTAATATCTCTATTATCGCTTGATTTCTTAGTCGTATCTAGCTAGTACTCTTATAGTAACTCGTATCGCTCCTCGAGTTATCGCTACTCGACTTATCGCTACTTAGCTTATCCCTACTTAGCTTATTACTACTCGGCTTATCGCTACTCGACTCGTTACTACTCGACTTATTACTACTCTATATTAAGATATATAACCTCTATTAGTAAAGGTAGTATCTTAATATCCTTATTTTTAGACGATAGCTACTTATAGATCTTAACCTAGTAAGGATCTTAAGAGTAGCTAGCCTATATCTACTACTTTAAATCGTCTAATATTTCGACTAAGGAGACGTAGTAGATACCTAGGACTATAGCGTCTTCTAGATCGTCTACTAGGTCGCGCTCCTCGTCTATTCGAGGTAGTTAGCTAAGGGCGTCGGGTATAATATATATAGTACCCGGTCGGTATACTAACTCTAGATTTAGGAAGGTAGAGATAAAGGCGGAAGTAGTGGCTAGCTTTATACTAAGGCGGTCTAGATTTACTATCTTATTTAAATTTACCTATTGTATAATACTAATAATAGCTTTATAGTCGGTAAATATTAAAGCCTTAGGGGCTAAGTAGATTATATATTCTAGCTTTTAAGTAATCTAGTATACTCCTACTACCTCGAGTTTAGTAGGCTAGTACCTAGAAGTAGTCGCGGTAAGGGCCTTACTAAGGAATATAATAGATTATATCTAGACGCTAGGAAAGTAGGCCGAGATCTTTATAGGGATTACTCTCTTTTCCTCTTATCCGTCCTCCGTATAAAGGACTTCGGTATCGGAGAGTTCCGGGGTAGAGTCTCCGACGATATAGTATACTAACCCGCTATAGCCTATCTAAGAGGAATTAATATCGATATAGAGAGGACGGCGAGGGTCCTAGTAGTATAGCGTACGGTCCTTACTTAACTCGTCGTAGATAGCTTCGAAGGCCTCGCGGAGCTCTATAGTATCGGCTACCTACTACTTCTTCGTAAATACGAGTCTAGAGGGGCCCTTAATAGGCGCGTCTTTAAGTAGTCGTATCTTTTCTAATTAGAGTAGCTTATTTAGCTATACGTAATATAGGACGAATATATATAAGTAACCTATTATACCGATAATAGTCTCTAGGTCGTTTAACTTAGTAGAGTACCGTAGGTTAGCGATAGCCGCTAATTTCTCCTTATTCGTACTTAAGCCGTACGCGTCGACGTACGTCCCTAATAGGGTAATAGAGGGAAAATAGAGGAATGTTTTCTTTAGAGCTAAAGTAATCTTATATTTATCGAGCTTAGTAAATACGTTACGGAGGTAGCCGATATAGAACTAGAAAGTATTAGAAGCTATAGCGAAATCGTCGATAAAACCTTTAGCGTAGTCGAATTTAGTAAGTATATTAGTAATATACCTTTATATATATTATATAGAATTATAGTACCCTATAATAAGGACGTTAAACTATTCTTAACCCTAATAGGTATTAATAATAAGTTTATATCGGTCCTCTTCTTTTACGGCCTATTAGTAGAAGAAAGATAAACCGTCGAATACCGAGATAAATAGCTTAGAACGTAGCTTACTAAGGAAATCGTCCTATAGTAGGAGTAGATAGGAATTCTTTACGCTAATAGTATTTAGTCCTTAGAGGTTAACGACTACTTAGGGTTTACGCTTAGTAGTACCGTCGATATATACTATCTTCTATACTACGAATATGGGGAAGGCGAACGGCGTAGGCTTATAGGTAGATTCTATTTTACCTTAGGCTATAAGCTAGTCGAAGATATGGTCGATCTCGATCCTCGCGTCCTTACTATATTAGTAGATCTAGGTATTAAGTTTAGGATCTTCCTAGAACTAGGAGAGAATAGGAATTTCGGCCTATTCGTTCTTTAGGATATAAATAATACCGGACTCGTCTATCTAGAGACGTAGGTACTAATTAATAAGCTTAGTAATTACCGCTAACTATTTAGTATTACTATAAACGGTAATACTGTTCGGGAGTACGTATTCGCGCCGGTCGTTATCGTCGGAGCCTTCTAAAGTAGAGAGCTATATAGCGGCGAGGTAATAGCTCTCTATAGATAGGGAGTAGTAGCTAGTATACTTATACTCTATTAGTAATCTAAGCGATACCCTACGCGGAACTACTAGGGTATATATACCGTTGTTTCTAACTAATATAGAGTAAAATAACTCGTCCGCGACTTAGTTATAGATGGAACCTCCCTAGGCAAAGAAGGGGTACTCTAGGGCGGGAGACTTATACGATAAGAACTCGTAGTCGCGGCCTTATAGGAGCGTTATTAGTAGCTTTACTAGGACCGCGACTATATACTATAGAGGGACCTCTATCCGTCGTAGTACTAGGACCCTAGTTTTATTAATTACTATCCTCTTAGTATAGAGGAAAAGATCGGCCTCTACCCCCTAATATTAGTTAAAAACCGCCTTATAGGTTGAGGCTAGAAGATCGATTCTATATAGTTAGAGTACGTCGACTCCGATTAGTAAACCGGCGGCAAAACCGTCTACGATATATACCTTAAATATCGTAGATAATAGTACCTATTTCCCTTTAAGGGTCGCCGGGAAGAATATTATAAGTATAATCTTTTTAGTCGAGGTAGTACCGCCCGAGATACTTATAAGTAGTTATAGTATTTCTAACGGTACTAACGTATAAGAAGGATTAGCGGAGAGAACTACGTCTCTTAAATATAAGCGACTAATAGATAATATCTAGTAACCTAAGTCTATATACGCCTAAGCCGTTTTGCCCCTAGGGTTAAAACGTACGTAGATCTAGGCGTAGTTATACTTACGAAAACTACTAACTATAGTTAATAAGCCTTAGGGTTACCCCTTAATAACTAGTAGGTTAGGGCGGGTATCTTCTACGGCGTCTAAATAGTTAATAATAATAACTTTATCTGTGTCGGTATTCGGAGTATCGCTACTTATATCGGTATCGTAGCCCTACGTTAGGCGTCGCTAAAATTCGTAGATAGACTTAAGATATCTCTATAGCTTATTACTAGAGGGGAATATAGCGGGGTACCTACGGTATTTAGAAGAGACCGACCGATTTAGGTTTAAAATACTAAAACTAGTTGGCTAAGGTACGTTAGGATCGTAGATAAGGTTTATCGCTAGTAGTACTAAGTTAGCGCTAAGAAAGAAATTATCGATTAGTATCTACTACCGAGTATCGTTATCGTCGTTATCTCGGACGGATATATCTTCTTCTTTAACGTTACTATCTTTAGCGTTACTACTATAGGTAGCGTCGAGATAGTAGTTTTATACTTTCTTACTCTAGTATCTTTATTAGCTATTCTACTTATTCTCTCCTAATTTTATAGAGTTTCCTTCGCTTAAAGTTGGTCGGCTATTATTATTAAAGAAGCGTAGACGAGGAGTTACTATCGTCTTCTCTTACTCGCTTTTCTATACTTAATAAGTAACTACTTCGGAGATAGGTACTACCGTAGCGTTCTAGCGATAACTATTCCCGTTACGGTTCTGCGAGCTAGCGTTAGAATACTAGCTATTAGAACCGTAGATTAGCTTACTAGTAATATTATTACGACCGTCTTAAGGATAGGGGGTAAACTTACTAGCCTACGGCCGCGATATTCTAGCTAGGTCTTAAAAGTCGAAACGCCGATTCTCTAAACCATCGATAAATTAGGCGAAAGTAGTTAATATAGTAGGTTTAGGGACGAGTAGTCGTATACGTAGGTTAGTTTTCTTCTAGATTTTTATAATTTATTAATATATCTTATCGAAACTAGCGGCCCGAAGCTCTCGAGTAGCTAATATTATCTATTCTAATATTAAAGTTCTTTTAGCGATATCTTCCGCCGAGAGGAATCGTTATTCGTATTACTATATAGTATCTTAAGAACGTATCTAAAACTACTTCTTAAGAGCCGTAATCTAGTTATCGAGGCCCTTTCCCGACTTAACCTTCTATCGCTTAACGTCCGATAGCTAGAACTAGTACTAGATTTATATAGACCCTCGAAGATACTTAGAAATATTAAGTCGTAATACCTAAGCTACGGTAGTAAAATAGGCGTCCTTAAGTTACTCGATAAAAGGTTCGACGGTAGAGTAGTAAATCTTCCTACCTACGTTGTATACGCTTTTCTAGGCCTATAAGTCGGGTTTAAAATATTTAATATCGTTGGCCCTAAACTTATATTCGAGCTTAGGGTCGTCTACGTCGGACTCGTCTATAAGGACCTCCTCTTTATTAGACAATATATTCTATACGACTAGTACCTTTAATCTCGCCTTATACCCTCGTACCGCCGTAGATAAATAGGGAGAAGGCGGCGGCGGGGTATAGCGAGGTAACTCTAGTATAAGTTATCGTTCTATACGTTAATAAAAGGCCTTAAGGTTAGCCGTACGAATAGCTTAGGCGTCGTCGGCTACGCGGCGAGCTTAAGCGCCGTCGGGCTTAGAGTACTCTCTAGCGCCCGTATAGTTTACCTTACCTAGTCGCTAGGCTCGTTCCCGTATAAGTTCCTAAAGAGTAGGTCGCGCGGAAGAGAGCTATAACTTAAGAGCTCGTTTCTTAGCTAAGTACTACTAACGTAGTTACTCTATTATAATATTTTATTACGTTACTAGCTCGCGCTACTACGTAGCTAATTAATTAGCTAACTACTATTAGAATTTATCTCACTCTATCGTAATCGCGTTTTAAAGTAGTTAGTCTATATTTTTAGTAGTATTCTTTACTATCCCTTCGATAGTAGTTATTTATATAGAGGTAAGTTCTATTAGGGGGTCGGGGTTATAGGCTTCCGGCTACTTACTATTATTCCTTTTCCTTAATCGTATACTTTCCGTATCGCTAATACCGCTATTATATACGTATTTCTTCTAATATAGCGTACTATTACCTACCTCGAGTAACGATATATTTAGAAAAGGCGAAATACGAGTTAGCGGATAAGTTATCGTCCTAGCTATACGTAGTACGTTCGAGACTAGCTTATCGAAAAGAGAGGGACGTTAATTAACGAGATCCGGTATTAAGTATATACGTAGTTATTTTAGGTCTCTTTTTAAGATACCGTAGCTACTAATAGCTACGTTCTAATCTTACGGATATAAACTAGAATTATCCGTAGTCTATTTCGATATATTGGTAGGAGCGACTAATTCCGAGCGAGAGCGACCGACTTAAGTAGTAATAAAGACTAAACTCTTTTACGGCGGAGAGGGGTAATCCTAGATAATAGCGTCGATAGCGCGGAGAAGCTCTTCTTTAATAAAAGTAAGCTAGTCTAGGTTCTACTTAAAAAAAGCCTTAGCCTAGTATACTAATTCGATCGACGTAGCGTTAAGTAAGGGCTTTCCCGATAATATTAGGGTAATAGACTAATTAAGGCGCTAAACGAGTAGCAGATCTAAAGGCCTTAAAATTTACTAAGAAAAAGAGAGAAGTTTATTATAAGAGGGAGAAAGTAGAATAGAAGAAAGAGGTTATTTATATTCGAATCGAGCCTTCCGATTACCGGCGTAGTTAACGGTAGGTACGTAGGTAGAAGATATAGTTGTAGCTTCCCTTTAGTATACGTAGGTAGCTAGTACGTAACGCTCCTTCCTCTAATATATATAGAGAGTTCCGAGCCTAGTAGTATACGTTCTAGGCCGGCTTAGTAATATATAGGATACCCTCGGTATACCGTAATATATACTCGGTTCGGCTTAATTTAGGTAGAGCGATAGTCGATAGAAGCGACGTCCTAATAGTAGCGTAACGCTATAAGGTAGTTACGGATAATAGAGGACTATAGCTATATATCGATAGCTAGTTTAAGTAATAGTACCGATAATTGGTACTTAGCGGGTATAACGGCCTAGGTAGAGATCGACTAAGGGTTTCTAAGGGTCGGAATAAATCCTATAGTTAATATCGACGCGGGTCCGTCGGTTACTAGCGTTTTAAAGTCGCTAGTAGGACTAGTCCTATTAATTAATTAATATAAAGTTACTAAGCTACTATATAACGCGGGCTCTATCGTAGACGGGTATAGTAAGGAGCGATAGCGACGAGAGAGAATAGTACTATAAACCTATAGTCTCGTATTATTCTTATATCGTCGTCGCTTAAGAGCGACCGCGACCTAGCTATATACCTAACTAAGGTAAAGTACGTACTAGATAAGCTTATAAGGAACTAGTTAGAGGAGAAGGAGAAAACTACTATAGTACCTATAAGGGGCGAAATTCCTATAAATACTTAAAGAGGAGTAAGTTAATCCCTAATAGTCTTCTAATAGTCCTAGAGTCCTATAGCCTACTAATACTATTCTTCGTCTAAAGCTTCTATATACTATAGCTAAAGCGCGTTAGATTACTATCTTTATTAATTCGAGTAAAGAACGCTAGCTTTCGTTCTAGAGGATTTAAGCCGTATAGCTTAAGGAGTACGATACTTATTTAATAGCCTAATATCTTCGCCCGATATAGGATATTAAGACTAGGTAGAATTCTACTTTCTATATATTAGTACGTCTCCTTAAGTTGGGCGAGCCTATTATAACGTATACGAAGAAAGAATACGCGTATCTCTCTCTTAATAATAATAAATAGGGCTAAGTTAAATACCTTATTAATATCCTTCGTCCTTTTACCGTATATACCGCCCTTATTAGTACGTCTAAAGAACCGACTATCTATTAGGTCTTCGAAATCTATAATCGTCTCTTTATATACCTTAAGGACGTAGAGGAGATACTAAAGAGTAAAACGCGTCGATAGAAGGTCGAGATTAGGAAGGTATACGATAGAGTAAGAGAGAAGATTAAGGTCTACTACTCTACTACGTTATATAGCTAGGTAGGTAAGCTCTACGGAATAGCGATCCTTCTCGATCTACGCGTAAAACTTAGTACTTAGCTAAACCCTAAGTAGGTACTAACCGAGAATAACGAGTTCGATTGGTAGGCGTATTATTAGAAGGAGTTAAAATAGCTATACGATAGTAAATACGTAACGCGAACTCTAACTAAACGACGAAGGGCTATACCCGATAGCCTTAAGGATATAGAGATCTCCCTAGATTCTATTAAGGTATAAATAGTAATAGCTAAGGCCCTAATACCTTTACTAGTTATAGGTAGGCTAACTAACCGGATAATTAACGATAGATAGAAAGAGTTTAATAACTATCGGTCGTAGAGTAAGTCTCCTCTTACCTAATAGTTCCCTAATAGTCTCTAACGCGTAACTAGACGAGGCGTAAACTTACCTAAAGAGACTCTTCTAGTAATAGAAGCTTATCGAGCCTCGCTTCCCTCGTATTACTATAATAGTTAAGGATATTTTCGTAATTTAGGCGGCTGGCATTAGTATTAAACGAGAGTTTAGTATTATAAGCGCTTTTAATACGGATAATAAGACGTATAGTCTAAATATTCTCGTAGCCCTAATAATAAATAACTATAAATAGAGAGTACGGTAGAAGTAGAATCTCTAGGATTACTACTTAATTTATACGCGTAAGGATATAGTTATATCTAACGAGATTAAGGTAGAGCGTTAGATATTAGAGGAGGCTATTTATTATTTTATTCGCGACTTACTTAATCTCGATAATATAAGTAAGACGGAGGATATACCCGATCCTAATAACTTACTATTTAAGGGAGAGGAGATTAGAATAGAGATAGAGATAATACTTAGTAGCTTTAAGCGAGATAAGGAGAGTTTATTAGGCGATAATCTCGAGATAGTTTCTCGTATAGTAGATCGCGTAAAGGGTCGTACGAAAAGACGCGCTTAAAATAAGAATAATAGAGGAAAGCGTAAGGCTCGTAAGTTAACGGTTCTAGGGTTACGAAGGGCTAGTAGCTTAAGCCTTTACGTAATAGTTAATCCGGAAAGCGATAGTAATAATACGGGTCCTATACCTAAACGAACTCGCTTAAAGATAGACCTACGATCGTAGTTAGTAGTAATAACTAACTTTAACTATTAGGAGACTATTAGTATTCTAGAATTATATATTTGTACTTCGTATATATATAGTTATAAATAATTATAAGTTAAAACTTAGTATTTCGACTCTAGATAGATTAATATTTAAAGCTTAGTATCTCTACCCTCTATTATATATATATTGTACGATATATTATAAGACTAGTATTACGTACCCCCGATCTATTTAGTTAGGTTAGAGTTTATCGGGGTAAGGGTTAGGGCGGGGTCCTCTTAGAGAGTACCCCTCCGACCCGAACCCCCCCTCTAACCCCCCCTAACCCTAAGGGGTCGGGGGATAACCCGACCCCTTAGGGACCCTAATTAGGTATAAGGCGGAACGCGTTCTCCGTACTATATATCTACTTATAATAAGAGCGTATACTTTTCCCTTTATATAATTATAACTTCTTAGGTTATAGCTCTTTACTAGGTCGGATATTAGTTAGCGTAGGCGTAGCGCTCGAGTCTTACGCCGTAGAGGAACTTAGCGTATTATTAAGGTCTTCTATCTAAGCTATTAGCCTTACTAGTTCGACCTACTTCTCTCTAAGGGCTACGGTACGCCTCGCTTTATCTAGCGCGGCGTCTATAGTCTACTTAGAGACGTCTAGATTATCCTCCTCTTCTATAGATATATTACTCCCGCCTTACGTATCCGGAGCCTTTAGGTTCGATATAGGTATCTAGCTAGTACTACGCGTAGACCTTGAGGGTTTTAGATTAGAAGTTATCTTTTACTAGATCTATACCGAGTTAAGAGCTATTAGAATTATAATAATAGGTAAAAGGTAAATATAGTAAAAGATAGTATTATAGTAAGACTAATAGCTAAAGAGGGATAATTCTCCTAGTAGAGAATTATAAGTATCTCCTATACCTATATATAGCGTAATATATACTATATATAGGCGTTCCTTATAGTACGGTTAAGCTAGTCCTTATAACTAGCGATATTTTCTTTAAAAAGAATACGACTAGCTTAAGGATACCTTTATATATTTATAATAGTATACCCGCGACTACTACGTCGAATATATCGGTCTTAACCTATATCTCTTTCGCGGGATTAAAATAGAAGAGGATAAGGTCTAGGTTAAAAGCTTTCTTTATTCTCCTAAACGCTTCTTTATAGACTTTATCCTACTAGAAGGGTAGGAGCTTACTAGGCTTCTAGTTAGTTATCTCTTTAGTAAGTTACGTAAGTAGCGAGGCTATTATTAAGAAGAATCGAATAAAATAGCGGTAGAAGTTATAGAATCTAAGGAAGGATAGGATATCGTATACGTTCTTTAGGGTCTTCTAGTCCTAAATAGCCTCTACCTTCTTAGGGTCTATCCGAAGGCCTTTAGTAGTAATAATAAGGCCTAGGAACTTTATACTTATTATATTAAATTTATACTTATTAATATCGTAGTAGAGACCTACGGACTCGAGCTATTTAAGGATAGTACGGACCTTCTAAAAGTAGTATTACTTACTTTCCTCGGTATAGATAAGAACGTTATTGTTTAGATTTAGCTACGTTTAATAGTATACAATTATATAGAGGGCTAGATTACTATAGGTAGAATACTACCTTAATCTATCTAGATCTAGCCACCTTATTAGATATAGGGATTATATATATATATATATAGTCGATTGTAAGTCCGCTTGCAATTAAGAATTAAGTATTATATAACTTAATAACTAGATTAGTTCTTTATCTTTCCTTATTTCCTTACTTCTGTTTTTCCTTATCTTATTTCATTAGTACTATTAGTTAACTACCTATTATTCCTATAGGATATTGGTTAATACCAATACTGATTAGTGGTTAGACCTAATTTAACTATAGATTCGTAAGGTTTCGCTAGTAAACAAGGAGATTATAACTATATCTCCTAAGTTTTAGACGGATACTTACCTAAAACAGTCCGATAATCGTATTTCTACTATTATATACTTAAACCCCGACCCTACCGTTTATCGATAATATCGAACGACTACGTTAAGCGAACTTATAGCCCTAGGAACAACGAATTTCTATCGAGAATCCTTATAGATTACTAAGATCTAGAAACTATAATATAGCTAGAGAAGACGAGTAATAGAAATTAACCCCGAGCGTTATAACTACTAAAAGTACGAAAAGCTTCTAAGTATAACTTAAGGGATAACTCTTCTTTACTAATAAGAAGTATCTTAAGTTATCTTTATCTCTTAGTCCGATAATAACTAACGAAGAGCTTAATAGCTATATTACGTACTAAGCGTACCTATACGTATTAGTAAATTTACTTAACGAACTCTAGGAGTACTTTTACGAAGACTTTCGTAATTAGAATACTACTACGTAGTAGAAAGTCGACAAGGAACGACTAAGAGTACTAAAATCGGTTTTAGGAGAGGCTCTTCCAGCTATAACCTAAAAAGGAACCCCTATAGAGCTATAATTAGCTAACGGTATTTAGGTAATTATATCGACTTACTAGTTAAACGAACTTATAGATACTATATCTATAGGTTACCCGAAGATCCCGCCTATAACTCTAACTCTAGACCGAAAACAACCTACTACCTAGGAGATTTAGTATATATAACTAGAGTCTAGTAACTTAAGACGATTTTAACCTAATATTACTCAACGAAAAGATAAATAACCTATTAACGATTAGCGTTATAGAGTACTACTATTAATAGTTTAGAAAGAACTAGAGGAAATACTAGCCTAGTAATAATCTTAGTAGCCTATATAGTAACTAGAACGACCTAGATCGAGACTCGAAGATATTTTTCGGAACTTTATCGATAGCTAAAGTAACTTATAAGACCTATAAATAGTAATTATACGGAGATTAACTAACCTTAATAAATTATATACCGACGATATAAAATACCGCGGAGAAGAGGACGACGTGCTCGAAACTAAGCTTAGAATCTTCGTAGAAAATATAGGAAAATACGGAATATTCGACGGAAAAGAGGTTATTAATATATTTCTAACAATACTAAAAGGAAAGGCTAGAGACTTTTACTATAACGAGATAATAGTAAACCGACCTACTAGATAGATCTAAGGTTTTAAGTAACTACTACGATACTTCGAGACTCCCGAAAGACGCTAAAGATAATTAATAGAATAGAGAAATACTACTCTTCTCTCTTATATTTAAAATTCGCCAGGAAAGTTAATTCTAGAGTATCTAGAACTATTTATTAATTAGTTAAATAAACTACGAAGAAACCTTAAAAAGTCTTAGGCGGAAGTATACGAACACTTACTCCTAGGCTATAAAGGTATTCGAGAATACTAGTATACCTTATTTACCCCTATAAGTACGTATTAAGGCTTATACGATTAATTACGGAATTCTATTATAATAATTACGGTAGAAGGACATGCAGCACGCTTTCAGACATTAGAATAGAGCTAATAAGCGTTTATTCTCGACGAGGAGAATAGTTAAACTAACTTATAAATTATAGAATACGAAAATAACGATAATGAAGCGTACTATACTAATAGAACTTATTAGAAGAACTCCCTTTCTAGAGGTAGAGGAAGAGGTATAAGACGTATAATAGGATACCTAATTAGAGGGCAATCTTCTCGAGGAAGAGGAGAAAGATTTTAGCTAAGAAAAATAGGCTAGAAATGCTATATATGTAGTAAATAGGGCTGTTAGTCTGTTTATTATACCCTAGAAGAGAGAAAGGCTAGTATTAAACGATTTAAAGCCTCCCAACTATTATACTATATAATAGAAGAGATTATTAAGGCCTATATAGTTATAGTTAACTTCTAGAAAGATACTAATAATACATAGAATGAATTAGCTAGAGAAGAGGTATATTTTCTCTTTTAGAAGGAAGAAAATAACGAAGGCTTCTTTATAGTCGCCCGATAGCTATCCGATAATACTACTATATATTTCCTTACTTCGAAAAGGCTAGCAAACCAACTTATACATATTATACTAGAGATATTTTAGTTTAATTATCGGTACTCGGACTAGGTGTTTTAGGGTATCCTACCTAATATAGAAGTATTAGGGATCTCTATAGTAGGAGAAGGCTAATTCCGAGTATTATAAGTTTACTTACTACTTAATTTAGATTAATCTACCGCGGGACAATACAATATTCTATTTAGTAAAGGTTCTATATTAAGCCTCGGAACTACTACGGTACCGACACCGTTCGGATCTATAAATTTCTACGTAGTACCGGCCAATACACCGTTTCTTATATATATTAGAGATATAGATCGCCTTAGAATCTATCTTAACAATATTCGAAACTAACTAGTCTAGGGTAATAAGTACTTTCCTATTACTAGGAAGTACGGTTATCTATAGATTAAACTACTAGTTCTTAAGAAAATTATGGATACCCCGTATATATAAGATAGTTTAATAACTAATTTAAGTTACTTAGCTACGTCATTAAACGGTTCTAACTAACGGTTAGTCCGTTATAATACCCCGGAACTATAAAATACCCGATTTTTAACCCCTTACTAGCTAAAATAAGCTACTAATAATATACTATTATTTACCTTCCTCTAATCATTCTTTTTAGACCTAGATAAACGTTAATTAAGGCAAATTCATCGACGTTTTAGATATCCTTCGGCTTAACGTCTATTAATAATCCTTACTAGAGTAGGATTAAATAATATTGATACTAACGTTATTTAATTAATTACGTTAATTTATAAGTTCTACTAGATAAATACAAAGGCTCTA
Source organism: Venturia effusa (assembly GCA_007735645.1). Classification (NCBI taxonomy): domain Eukaryota; kingdom Fungi; phylum Ascomycota; class Dothideomycetes; order Venturiales; family Venturiaceae; genus Venturia; species Venturia effusa. Next base: position 507,914 of record CP042201.1, on the reverse strand, counting down.
ACACGGTTTAAATTTAGCTTAAAAGATAATCTTATTTTCAATTTAGAGATTATTATAGATATCTTCTTTTTAGAAGGAAAACTAGTACTATATATTATAGACGTAGCAATAGTATTTTAAGCTACTAGATTTCTCAAAGGAATAACTACTAATAAGGTCTAGAAATGCGTCCGAATAATCTAGATTAATACCTATTTAGGTCCTCTAGATACAATTGTTGTTGATACCGGTACGAATTTTATAGCTTATAAATTTAATTAGGAGGCAAGTTCTCTTAATATATACGTTAAAGAGATACTAGTTAAGGCCTATTATAGTATTAGAAAAGCCGAAAGATACTATACTATTCTTAGGAGGTACTACTTAATTTTTAAGAATAAGTTACCTTCAGAAAATAGTGAAACCCTCCTCTAGTATACTATAAAAGCTATTAACGATATAGTAGGGCTAAATAGACTTATTCCTATACTTCTCGTTTTTAGGGTATACCCTAAGATTATAGGTTCTTACCCTCCTAGCCGTATAATTCTTTAAAGAGTAACTATAGTTAAAAAGGTAATAAAAGAGCTTAGGGAGATATAAGCGAAGGAGTAAGTAGTATCCGCCCTATTATAACGGAATAGCCCTATACTAATTTTACTATATTCTATACTAATTAGGTTAGAGGCATTAGTATAGAGAGAGCCTAGATAATAGAAAGGACCCTACATACTAAAAAAGATCGAAAACTATAACTATATAGTCAGAATTAATAATAGAGACGTGGTATTTCGGTCTACCAGCGTAAAGCCCTATTAAACTCGACTATTAAACGAACTTATAGCCGAAAACGATATATTTTTATTAGATTCTAAGAATAGGGAAGTAGTAATTAGGGAGGAGGAGTAACTTCCCTCCTAGGAGCCTAGGAAAGGTAATAGTAATAAAAATAATAATCTAATAGCAGCAAGTCCGTTTAACAGCTAATTAAGAGTTTCTAGGATATAAGGAATAGTTATAATTAATACGGTAAGGACGAGATCTCGACGGCGATATCTAGATAAGTATACCTAGTACTTTATTTAGCCCTAGGAAGTGTTTCTCTCTATAAAAGAGAAATTAGACTATATACTATATCTCTAATTACGTATAGAAGGTAAACTCTCCTTAGATAACCTACTATTTTAAATTTCAACAACAACTAAGATCGATGGGTTAATAGGTAAAGAAGTTATAAAGTTTATATAGAAACCTATCATAAATAAGCGTATTTTTAACTCCCGAATAGTCTATAAAATTAAAGGAAAAGGGACCGATAAACTCTATGAAAAGTTACGGCTTATAGTGCAGGGATTTAATGATAAAGTAAGGAGGTTATCCTAACCTAATCGCCTACTATTTAGAGAGTAAGTTAGAGATTAATACTTATAATTATAGTAACTTTACTTAACGCACGTACTCTCGAGTTTCTACGCCTTAAAGTTCCTAAATCTATACCTAAAAGATAACGAAAACGATTCCTCTTAATATTAAGAGATATTTCGTAGGTATATACCTAATTAAAGACGATATTGAATAGGAGAATGCTCGTAAATTTACTAAAAGAAATTATTTACCTCTATCTACCTAGAACGATTATAGAAATTATTAAACCCTTATATAGTATTGCTGAAGTAGGCCTGTACTAGTTTAATACCTACTATAAATACTATAAAGAAAATCTAGATATAACTACCTTAGTCTACGATCTATACCTCCTAGTTATAAAAGGAGACGTATTTGGTATTATTAGTATATAAATAGATAATACTTTGATTCTCTATAATAAGGACTTTAAATTTAAAGAGGAAGAAGAAAGATTAAAAGCTAACTTCCTAGTAAAGCCTATTAAGGAGCTTAACAACAATAATTAGCTTATTTTTAATAGGGTCCCTAAGGGGTCGGGTCGGGTCGGGTTTTAGGGGTACCTCTCTAACCCGTTTTAGGGCGGAGGACAATTTACCCCCTAACCCGATAATCGGGGTAGAATCGAGGGCGCACGTAATGCTTATTAAGATATAATACCTATATAAAGTATTATATAATATTATTAAGAGATAAGGTATTCTTATAGAAAGCAAGAGTAATAATTTAGTAGAATCTAGGTCTTAAGTTATAATATTTATATATCGAGCATTGCTGATAGTCTCCTAATAGTTAATAGAGAGAGAGAGCTATTTATTTAGTGCTAGTATATAGAGAGAGAACGGGTATAATATTAGATACCGTCCTTAGACTTATTATCTAATATATCTCGCTTATTAATAATACTATTATTAGTTACAAAACTATCTAGATTCCTATTATTATTATTATCTTCTTCTTCTATCTCCTCGTTATCCTCCTTATCCTTATCTTAAAGCTAACCTCGAAATATAGAGGCTAGAGTACCCTTATTATCTACTATATCTATTTTATTAAGATAATTACTATTGATATTAGTCTTCTATTTAGCTAATAGTAATATTACTAAACGTTTAAGATCTATATTACGAACTCTACTATATCTCTAAGTAGTATCTCTCTTCGAACTAAATATAAGCTCTTATATCTTATTTACTAGCGAGGCTTTAGGTAGATTAGCTCTTAATCTAGCTTTATTAACAGGATATACTGTCTACTAACTAGTAGGACCTAGTAAGGAACGGCTAGTTATAAGTCGATTACGTAGGATCGTAATTTCGTCTATATTAAAAAATTGGTAAGGAGAGATAAAGGGAAGGGAATCGATAGTATAGGTCCCTATAGTAATAAGGGCCTATATAAGCGTTAGAGACTATTAGTAGACTATTAGGTAAGCGGAATACTAACTAATAGTTCTTCTTTATAAAGATATTTATAGATCTTCTTATTTTAAGTAACGAGTACCAGACTATTTGCCTTAGTATTTAATAATTACGCTATATACTACTATAATCTCCTTATAAGTCTAAATATAGTTTGCTAGTAGTTTAAGTAGCGAGCGATAGTAGCTTCCTAGAACTTTTCAATTTACTTATCTACTATAGAGGACTAGATTTTAGTATCGAGAAGTACGTCTAGATCTTAATTAAGGGATTTATCGTTATCTTCGTCGTCCTCTTTATCGTCGTCTTCGTCGTCGTCTTCGTCGTCTTTATTATTATTAGGTTCGAAGGCGATAATTTTATTAAGAGGGCGTTTAAGGATATTAGGATAGCTACTAGTAGTAATTCTAGAGGTATTAATTAGTTAGAGGACTAGTAAAGAGTAAGGAACGTTAGTATAGATATACCTCTTATCTATAACTTCTTAAGTAGCCGCCTATAAAAGCTCCTTTTAACGCGCCTCTAGTAATTTATTAAAGCCTAATAAGTCCTTTACTTTCTTACGCGCTGCCGATATTGTAGTATATAGATACCGTCTAGCGTAATCTTTTATCTTCTTAAAGCCTTTAAGACCCTTGCGGCGCGTAGTCTCTTTCTATATATACTTATTTATAGATCGCTACGTAACTAGTTTAGCGGGCGCTATAGTAGAGAGCGGCTAAAGTAGGGAACGGCTAATAGTCTACTAATAGTTAAGGGTGCGATTAGAAAGTAAAATACGCTGAAATTACTTTTATAGATGTAATAATATTAATTAGTAGAAGGAGTTCGTCCTAAGCGCGAAATAGTAAGTACGGGCCGATAATCGGCGCCTAAAGCGGCTTAGTATATAGAGATTTTAACGCTAGTCTATCGTATATTAGAACGCGCCTTTACTAGTTATCTCTATAACTATTATCCTCGTATTAACTTAGCTAATTATATCTTATTAGGCCTGTCAAATCATTCTTATCGTTATTTATTACTATAGTATATCTTTATTTCAAATTTACGCGTACGCGTATTCGGTAATACTAATTATAACCTTAGGCGCGTACTAAGATAACTAGCGTAATTGCTACCGGTAGCTCCTAGATCGCTTAAAAGTCTTTAAAAGGTTTAACTAGTACGCCTAAGTTACGTTTAAGAAAAATAACTGCTCGAAAGGCTCCTATAAAGAAACCCTACCGTTATAAGCTAGGAAGTAAGTAAAATACCTATTAGTTTACTAATAGTCTATTAATCCTTACTAACGTAAATTCTAGCCGTCGTATTACGTAAGATTCGTCGCTACTAGAAGGGGACTAAACTCCTCCTACGTAAGTTACTATTTACGAGATTAGTAAAAGAGATTACCTAGGATTTACTTATTATCAAGAATACGCGCTTTTAGAAGACGGCTATCGATATAATTTAAGAAGCGGCCGAGGCCTTCCTGGTTAGCTTATTTAAAGGTAATATTTAATATATACTTGATTATCTCTAGTCTACTAATCTAGAATAGATACTAACCTATACGCTATCTATACTAAGCGAGTAACTATTTAGTCGAAGGATATATAGTTAGTAAGACGGCTTCGTTAGGGTAGGGGTAGTAGCGAGTAAATTCTAGGCTGAAAATATAACTAAATAATATATTTTTAGAGTTATATACTATAGGATAAAGTAAAGTATATATTAGGCGTAGAATATTAATAATACTAGTATTTGCCTCTCTTGACTATTAGTAGACTATTAGGATCTCCTCTCTATCTTTCTTTATCTAAGCTAAATAAGAAACAGTGAATTTAACCTCTCTTAATAATTAGGAGACTATTAGGATCTCTCTCTTCGTCTCTCTTTATATAAACTAAATATATTATCGTAAATACAGGCTCCCTTAACTATTAGAAGACTATTAGAATATCTCCTATCGTCTTTCTTTATCTAAACTAAATATAATATCGTGAATATAGCCTCTCTCGACTATTAGGAGACTATTAGGATCTCTTCTATTATCTTTCTTTATCTAAACTAAATCTAATATCGTGAATACAGCCTCTCTCGACTATTAGAAGACTATTAGGATCTCTCCTATTATCTTTCTTTATCTAAACTAAATCCAATATCGTGAATACAGCCTCTCTCGACTATTAGGAGACTATTAGGATCTCTCTCTTCGTCTCTCTTTATATGAACTAAATATATTATCGTGAATATAGGCTCCTCGACTATTAGAAGACTATTAGGATATCTCCTATCGTCTTTCTTTATCTAAACTAAATATAATATCGTAAATATAGCCTCTCTCGACTATTAGAAGACTATTAGGATCTCTCCTATTATCTTTCTTTATCTAAACTAAATCCAATATCGTAAATATAGCCTCTCTCGACTATTAGAAGACTATTAGGATCTCTCCCGTCGTCTTTCTTTATATAAGCTTAATAATAGGTTATAAATTCGTCTAAGTATATATTCTAGTACCTTAGGTTATACTACGTAATAATTCGATATTCTTCTTATTAACTCGAACCCCGAGGATATATTTTATTAAGATTTTAATAAATATATTTAATTCCCGTAAGAATTAATATATATACACTACAATACGTTTAAATAAAATAATACTTAGTTGTGAAGAAGAACAATAAGTATACTATCGATCTACGTATTTAGATATATATTATTTGTCTACCTTAGGTATAGCTGTATACGCTTAAATAATTTCGTATAACCCTCGGTATTATATCGGAATTAATATTTACTTAGTATTATACGGTCGTACAAATTCTTAGAGGAAGTAAGAGTAATAATTTAGTAGAATCTAGGTCTTAAGATATAATATTTATATAGCGAGTATTGCTGATAGTCTTCTAATAGTTAATATAGAGAGAGAGTTATTTATTTAGTACTAGTATATAGAGAGAGAACGGGCATAATATTAGACGCCGTAGCCCGTCCCTAGACTCGCCTTTTAATATAATATTAATAGGTTTATTCTTTAGTACCAGCGTTATTATCCTTATCTTTACGCTCTTAACCTTATATCTACGCCTTTAATCGGAATATTTACGCTTCGTAGGTTTGAAATCTTCTAAAATACTATATATCTTACTACTCTAAAACTAGAGTAATAGGACCACCCCCTAGGACCGGCTAGATCCGTAATAGTATTATTAAAGAAAGAGATTTAGTAAGCGTAGGTATTACTTTATACCTAAACTTTCTAGGTTTAAATCCTTATCCTAATAGTAACCTAAATTAACCTCTCGCTACTATAATACGGTAATACCGCTTCTTTCCGTCCTTTATAAGCCGGCTTAACGAGCCGATTATCTATAAGTTTAGACTTCGAACTACCTTATCTCTTGTCTTCTTAAAGCCTTTAATACCCTTACGGCGCGCAGTCTCTTTTAGTATATAGGGATTCGACGATCGCTACGTAATTAGCTTAGACGGCGCTATAGATAAGGGCTAATAGTCTACTAATAGTTAAGGATATAAATAGAGGCTAAAAGACGATAGAATAGTATATACTAGAATAATATAAATAATTGGTAGAGATTCTTAGTCCTAAGTATAAAATATTATATATAGGCCGATATTCGGCGCCTAATTTAGCTTAGCGTATAGACTTTTTACGCTAGTCGGTCGTATCCTAAGACGCGCCTCCGTAACTATTTTCTATTTAGAATATTACCGTTACGCCCGCTTTAATTCCGCTAATCGTATTAATTCTACCCTACTTATTCTATTCTTTTTATTAATCTTTATTATAGTATGTATTTATAAGGAATTCGATCGTATGCGTATTTAGTAATATTAACCTTTACTTTAGGCGGATAACCCTAAACGAGTACCTTTCTAAAAACTTATCCTAAAAGTCTTAGAGCTAGAACCGCGAAAGAAAACTAAGTAATAGCTTTTAGAAGACTAGCTTCGCGTAGAGATACGCGCTCGTTAAGATAAACTATATAAACGCGACCTTACGTAAAGAGCTAAAGAGAGAAGATAATTATAGGAATAACTCGGGGAATAGGAAGACGAGCCTATAAATAGTATTAATATAGATACCGGTAATAAAGATACTAATTAAGACGGCGGCCAAGACCCTAATATACCTTAATCTAGCCCTAGTTCGTCCGTACCTCCGTCTCTACCTCGTAACTTCGAAGGCCCTTCGATTTTCTCGCCTAAACCGCCTTTACCGCCTCTATAACGTCTATAACCTTTACTAGTACTATTAAAATCTTTAAGTAATTCGTATTCTTCGGAGAGTATAGACCCTAGTATTAAAGCCGGGATAGATATAATACCTCTACCGCCTTAAAATTAAGCTCCTCGTAAATAACCTCCTAAAAGAAAGGCCGATCTAATAACTAGAGATATTACGATAGGCGGTAATAAGCCTAGTTATAACTTAGGATCTATAGTAAAGCGTACGGGTATCCGTCTATCCCGTAGTACTAAAGTACTAAATAGCGCTAATCGCGTAAGTACGGCCGCGTCTTATACTTAAAAGGCGCCTCGTAAATAAGGTAGAAAGAAAACTATAGGTCCTTAGAAGAAGGTACCCTACCGCTTTAAGCTAGGAAGTAAGTAAAATACCTAATAGTTTACTAATAGTTCTTTAATCTTTACTAACGTAAAGTCTAGCCGTCGTATTACGTAAGATTCGTCGCTACTAGAAGGGGACTAAAATACTTACTAAGTTCGGGCTATTTACTAGACTAGTTCGCGAGATTACCTAGAACTATAAATTAGACCTACGTTTCTAGAGATCGGCCCTCGAGGCCCTATAAGAGGCTATAGAAGTCTTTATCGTTAGTCTTTTCGAAGGTAAACTTTAGTATATCTTTTATCTATCTAATATACTAATAAGTAATAGATACTAACTTATACGCTATCTATACTAAACGTGTTACTATCTAGACGAAAGATATTTAATTAGTAAGGCGGATTTAGGGAGATAGTAATAGATAGTAGGTAATATAATTAAATAATATATTTTTAGAGTTTTATACTATAGGATAGAGGCGTTTAGTAAAACCAGTATACCTTAGTTATTAAATATAAATACTATTAGTCTTTACCTCTCTCAACTATTAGGAGACTATTAGGATCTCTTTATCGTCTTTCTTTATCTAAACTAAATATAATATCGTAAATATAGCCTCTCTCGACTATTAGTAGACTATTAGAATCTCCCTCTCTATCTTTCTTTATCTAAGCTAAATAAGAAATAGTGAATTTAACCTCTCTTAACTATTAGGAGACTATTAGAATCTCTCTCTTCGTCTTTCTTTATATAAACTGAATACAATATCGTGAATATAGCCTCTCTCGACTATTACGAGACTATTAGAATATCTCCTATCATCTTTCTTTATCTAAACTAAATATAATATCGTGAATACAGCCTCTCTCGACTATTACGAGACTATTAGGATATCTCCTATCGTCTTTCTTTATCTGAACTAAATATAATATCGTGAATATAGCCTCTCTCGACTATTTGGAGACTATTAGGAGACTATTAGGAGACTATTAGGATCTCTCCTATTATCTTTCTTTATCTAAACTAAATCCAATATCGTAAATACAGCCTCTCTCGACTATTAGGAGACTATTAGGGTCTCTCCTATTATCTTTCTTTATATAAACTAAATACTAAATAGTGAATTCAACTAAATATATATCCTAATACCTAAGATTATACTATAATATAATATAATATTCTTCCTATTAACTCGAACCCTAAGGAGACATTTTATTAAGGTTCAAATAAATTAATACCTTTCGTTACGTTCTTTAAGATTATAGCCTCTTAGTACCGTACTAGATTTTCGTCTTGTTTCGAACGAGAAAATAGGCTCTAGCCTTTATCTATTATACTATATTAGTCTACGTCCTTATCTATCATTATTTCTATACTACTATAGCCTTATCGTTATCGTCGTCTACGTCTATACCTACGCCTTATAATCTATTCCTACGAATTAGCCTTAATAAAGAAGTCTACCTTTAGGCACCCGAATATATAGACGAGTTCTAGGACTAGTTCATCGAATAAGTATAGTATAAGACCGAGTTCGACGAAACTAGTAAAGTACGTAAATCTAAAATAAAGTTCCGTAAATTTGGCGGTACTAAGTAGGCTATATACTAGACATACTTCTAGGAGGGAGCTTATCGAATAACTAGCGCCCTAAAGATCGTATACTTACGATGCGATAAGGTTATAGTCTACGGGAATTACTAGGGTATAAAGAGTCTTACGGAATATATCGATTCTAATACCTATAAAGTGATTTCTAAGAGACGAGGTTTAAAGTAGCTAACTATTAAAGAGGGCTTTAGGGTATTAGTAAGACTATTAGTAAACTATTAGGTCTTCGAAATACTAATATCTACTAGAAGTACTGTACCAAAGTAGAGATTATAGAGGCCGGCGATATTAAGATATATACTAGTAGCTTTAACTAGTAACTTATTAGGACTATCGTCTCATATAAATAGGTAATAATAGCGGTCGATAATATCGAATTCTTTCGTCTTATACGATACGTAAATCCCGAAATTACTATAATATCTTCGTCGACTATTACTAACTATATTCTTAAGCTACGAGAGGCTACTAAAAATATAATCCGTAAACGTCTCCCTCTATCGCCTTAGAAAGTCGTATACGTCTTAGATAGATAGTCTACGCCTCGCCGGGATAGCTACGTCGTAATTAAGATATACTAGATTCGTAATAATTAGGTACTCGAAGACGTACTAATCGGTTTCGAGCCCTATACCGGTACCTATAGCGGTACTTATCTCGCTAAACTTATAATGGGGCGGCTATAGTATTTCGACCTAGTATAGAGGGTTATTACGTTTACTACGGATAACGTGTCGAATAATAAGACTATAGTATAGTCCGTTAACGCGTTAATTGTTAAGCTGTATAAATATACGAATATTTAAAACGAGATTACGCTCTATCCCTATATCGCGTACGTAATATAGCTTAGCTATAATAGCCTTCTCTCCGATATTAAAATACGACCAATAAAGGATAAGCTTATAAGGAACTAGTTAGAGGAGAAGGAGAAAACTACTATAGTACTTATAAGGGGCGAAATTCCTATAAATACTTAAAGAGGAGTAAGTTAACCCCTAATAGTCTCCTAATAGTTCTGGAGTTCTATAGCCTACTAATACTATTCTTCGCCTAAAGCTTCTATATACTATAGCTAAAGCGCGTTAGATTACTATCTTTATTAATTCGAGCGAAGGACGCTAGCTTTCGTTCTAGAGGATTTAAGCCGTATAGCTTAAGGAGTACGATACTTAATCGATAGCCTAATATCTTCGCCCGATATAGAATATTAAGACTAGGTAGGATTCTACTTTCTATATATTAGTACGTCTTCTTAAGTTGGGCGAGCCTATTATAACGTATATAAAGAAAGAATACGCGTATCTCTCTCTTAATAATAATAAATAGGGCTAAGTTAAATACCTCGTTAATATCCTTCGTCCTTTTACCGTATATACCGCCCTTATTAGTACGTCTAAAGAACCGACTATCTATTAGGTCTTCGAAATCTATAATCGTCTCTTTATATATATTAAGGACGCGGAGGAGATACTAAAGAGTAAGACGCGTCGATAGAAGGTCGAGATTAGGAAGGTATACGGTAGAGTAAGGGAGAAGATTAAGGTCTACTACTCTACTACGTTGTATAGCTAGGTAGGTAAGCTCTATAGAATAGTAATCCTTCTTAATCTACGCGCAAAACTTAGTACTTAGCTAAACCCTAAGTAGGTACTAACCGAGGATAACGAGTTCGATTAGTAGGCGTATTATTAGAAGGAGTTAAAATAGCTATATAATAGTAAATACGCAACGCGAACTCTAACTAAACGACGAAGGGCTATACCCGATAGCCTTAAGGATATAGAGATCTTCCTAGATTCTATTAAGGTATAAATAGCGACAGCTAAGGCCCTAATATCTTTACTAGTTATAGGTAGGCTAACTAACTGGATAATTAACGATGGATAGAAAGAGTTCAATAACTATCGGTCGTAAAGTAAGTCTCCTCTTACCTAATAGTTCCCTAATAGTCTCTAACGCGTAACTAGACGAGGCGTAAACTTACCTAAAGAGACCCTTCTAGTAATAGAAGCTTATCGAGCCTCGCTTCCCTCGTATTACTATAATAGTTAAGGATATTTTTGTAATTTAGGCGGCTGGTATTAGTATTAAACGAGAGTTTAGTATTATAAGCGCTTTTAATACGGATAATAAGACGTATAGTCCAAATATTCTCGCAGCCCTAATAATAAATAACTATAAATAGAGAGTACGGTAGAAGTAGAATCTCTAGGATTACTACTCAATTTATACGCGTAAGGATATAGTTATATCTAACGAGATTAAGGTAGAGCGTTAGATATCGGAGGAGGCTATTTATTATTTTATTCGCGACTTACTTAATCTCGATAATATAAGTAAGACGGAGGATACACCCGATCCTAATAACTTACTATTTAAGGGAGAGGAGATTAGAATAGAGATAGAGATAATACTTAGTAGCTTTAAGCGAGATAAGGAGGGTTTATTAGGCGATAACCTCGAGATAGTTCCTCGTATAGTAGATTACGTAAAGGGTCGTACGAAAAGACGCGCTTAAAATAAGAATAATAGAGGGAAGCGTAAGGCTCGTAAGTTAATAGTTCCGGGGTTACGAAGGGCTAGTAGCTTAAGCCTTTACGTAATAGTTAATCCGGAAAGCGATAGTAATAATACGGGCTCTATACCTAAACGAACTCGCTTAAAGATAGACCTACGATCGTAGTTAGTAGTAATAACCAACTTTAACTATTAGGAGACTATTAGTATTCTAGAATTATATATTTATACTTCGTATACATATAGTTATAAATAATTATAAGTTAAAACTTAGTATTTCGACTCTAGATAGATTAATATTTAAAGCTTAGTATCTCTACCCTCTATTATATATATATTATACGATATATTATAAGACTAGTATTACGTGCCCCCGACCTATTTAGTTAGGTCGGGGTTTATCGGGGTAAGGGTTGGGGCGGGGTCCTCTTAGAGAGTACCCCCGACCTAAACCCCCCTAACCCTAACCTAAGGGGTCGGGGGATAACCCGACCCCTTAGGGACCCTAATTTTTAATAGCTATATATTGTCTAAACGAGGGCTAAACCTACTTACAAAGTAGAAAAACTAGGGAGAGAAGCTATTTCCTATTAATCTTAGCTAGGAAGACTTTAAATAATCCTATATCGAATAGCGTACAAGAGGTATATATATTATATCTATCTACTAACCTAAAGTAGCTTTCGACCTTTCTATAGCTATATAGTATTAAGATCTATTAGTTAAGGATACTAAAGCTCTAAACAAACGCCTTATCTAGTAAAAGGATAATTTAGACTAAGGATTAAGCTTTATTCTACTAGATCTAGATAAAGCAAAGCTATTTATTTTTATTAACGGCTCTTTCGTAACTAATAAAGACCTAAGTAGCTAAATTAGCTCCTTAATTATACTTAGAAATAAGTCCCTATAAGATTTCAAGTTTAATCTTAAGGGAAATATTATCTATTAGTCTTTAACTAAAGCTAAGAGAGTTACTAGATTAGTTCTCGCCTCCGAAATCCTCGCTATATCTAATAGAGTAGATAAGGGCTATATACTAGCTACTACTCTATTCTAGATCCTAAAGGAAGTCGATTTTCTAGTAGTTTCTATTATTATCTATATAGATTTATATAGCCTATATAAATGCCTAGTCAAGCTAGAAATAATAAAAGAAAAGAGACTTATAATTAATATTATAGCTCTTAGAGAGGTATATAAGAATAGGGATATTCTAGAAGTCCGTTAGATTAATAGTCTTAATAACCTAGCTAATATACTTACTAAGGCGAAACCTAACGCTTATTTAACCAAGTTAGTATCTATAAATAAGCTCGAAATTCGAGTAGAAGGCTAGGTAAAGCGGCTAAACGGAGTTGTAGGCTAGAATACCTAGTAATTCCATTAGTTCTTATACCTACAACTTTTAAGGAACTTTTACTAAGAAGGTAGTTAGTATTTAAAGTTCCTAATATTTTTATATATTTATTTATTATAAGTTTACTTGCTATACTTACTTCGTAATTTAGACTATTTTTTAGAAGTAGTTCTACTCCGTTTTTATATTTTAGCTTACTTTTAGTATAGAGAAAAGAAAGAATCCCTAGAAATTATTAGAAACTATTAAAAACTTATTTAGTAATACCTACTATAGTATTAATATATATATAAACTCTATCCTAAATTTAGCAAAAACTAGAAAAGTATATTAAATAAACTTATAAGCCTTAGAATACCGAAAAAGATTAACCTCTCTATAAACTATTACGATCTAGATCTAGGACAGGCCCCTTAGGTTTAGGAGTTATATTCCTAACCTTATTAGATCTATTACTATAATACTTCTTACTAGTACTCTTAATCTAAGAGCGAGCTATAAAGTAATAATTAGTATAAAAACTATTCTACTTAATTCGACGAATAGTAGCAATAATTATAGTAATAGTACGGTAACTATTAAAAGGAACTATATAGCCACTACGGTAATAAGTATAGGTACGATTTAGAGGATTAGTAATAGCCCCTCTCGATATCTAGCCAAAGACTACTACTATATAGTACTAGTAATAAGTTCTAGTACTATCTCGATCTACCTTCGGCGAAAAACGAACGTCTTTACCTATATTCTTTCCCGGAACCTAGTTAGCTTCCTAAGTAGGGAAATTAGGACTATCCTAACCGCCTTCGCAATTAATAATATCTAAATAAGTATAGGTTAATAGGTTTCGAGTCCTATTACGAGAACCGATTATAGAGAATAGCGAATAGAGTTCTCGTATATTCCCTAGGTTTTTCGGCGCTAAATCAAACTCTCTAAAGAATTTAAGTAGTCTAGTAGGCTCTCGGATGCCTAGGACTTTATCTCTATTTAAATAGACGGTTTTTCCTTTAAAATTCTAGAATCTACTAGGTATAACTTAATTAGGATTACTAATAGGACGAGGAATTATCGACGTAGGATTACGAGAAGGTCTAGAACTATTATTAAGTTAACTTATAGATTCTAGTTTAATAGAATTCTAACTTACGGGGTATTTCTAGCGCTGGAGCCACGACCTCTACTACTAGAGTTTCTACTACTAGAACTACGGCTAGAACCACTCCTACGTATAGTACTAGGACTCTTAGAAGGAGGAGGAGGAGTCCTAAGCTACCCTATAAATAGGCCTTATCTAGGAACTACTCCTCTACTATATATAGAAAGAGGTACACCTATATCCTAATACCTAGATATAAATTAACGACCTAGGGGCCTATTAGGAGTTCGAGGATTACTACGTATAGTAGGAGGAGTAGTAGGAGGAGAGCTATCGTTAGAAGGCGATTTAGAAGAGACTAGTTAAGGATCTATAGGCGTTAAACTACGGCTACGTCCTCCGGGTCCCCGGTTTCTACTACGGTTAATTAGTATAAATACTATCTTTCTACTAATATATTAGTAGCAAGTTGGTTTAACGAGTAGATTTAATTACCTTAAAGAAAGAGATCGAGAGTTTTCAAGAATTTGAAGGAGTAGGAGTAATCTCTATTAAGGAAGCTAAAGAAAAGTTGAAGGATTCCTACTAAAAAGACTATTAATTTAAAAGTAAAGATTTGCTAATATTTAGGGGAATAAAAGAGAGAAAGCAAGGTATAGAATAGCTACTTATTTAACCACTTTAACGGTGTTAACCTATATTCAATAAAACGGCTAAAAACAGGCGATTCTAGGCGATTTTAGATAATTTATATATAATTAGGCGACCAGATCTAGTTGTATAATTAATAATTCATACTTATATAAGTTATATAGCTTATAATAACTATGTATTGAATTACTATTGTATAAGAATACCGGTAACAGCCTTAGTAACCCGTTAGGAATAGTATAACCTAACCTTTAGTAATAGATATACTTGTAATACGAATTTCAAGTATCCGAAGTATATAAGTTCGTTTAATAACCTATTCGAACAATTCCTAATAGAGGGAATTTGATTTAATAATCGACGGGGATAGCTATAGGATAGTAGATAGACTTAGTTTCTTAGTTTTAGGAGTACTTTCCTATAAGATAGTTCGGCTATCTATATACTTATTCTACGTAGTATATTTTATAAAGAAGAGTTACTAGTATTTGGATTCAGCTACGTTCAATGGTGTATAATTATATAGAGGGCTAGATTACTATAGGTAGAATACTACCTTAATCTATCTAGATCTAGCTACCTCATTAGATATAGGGATTATATATATATATAGTCGATTGTAAGTCTACTTATAATTAAGAATCAAGTATTATACAACTTAACAACTAGATTAGTCCTTTATCTTTCCTTATTTCCTTACTTCTATTTTTTCTTATCTTATTTCATTGGTACTATTGGTCAACTACCTATTATTCCTATAGGATATTAGTTAATACCAACAGTTATCTAGATAGATATAGACGAATAGGTTAACGTACTATTAAAGAACCGAGTTAATATAGGATTAAAATAAACTAGGCCTATTATAGACGCCGAACGGTATTACCTCGTACTTAAAAGCGCCGTAGTAAGTAGTAAAAGTAGTAAGATCTTAGTCCCCTTCGCGGATACGGAGGCGATTAAAGACGGCGATAATATTAAGCTTAGAATATTACTTTACTCGATAGAGCCTATCTAGGGTCTTATAGATAAGAGGAATAGAATATCTATTCTTTATAGTAATAGTATTTAGTTCTCGATAGTTTACGTAGAATCTAAGACTACCTCCGAGTTTCTTTACGAGGATAACGGGTAAAGAGCCCTCCGCCGTACTAGGAGTAATAAACCTCTTAGAGAGATACTCGTTAATATATTTCTTAACTACTACTAGCTCGTCTCGAGATATACCGTAAGGCCTCTTATAAGGTAGAGAGAATCCCGGTTTAAGGTTAATCTTAAAGTCGTTAGTTATATAAGGAGGTAATAAGTCGGCCTTTTACTTATTAAAAGCTAAATATTTATCTCTTAAAGGAATAGGTAACCTAGCCCGGATCTCTTTTAGGGTCCCTAAGGGGTCGGGGGATCCCCCGACCCCTCGGGAGGTTAGGGGGGGTATTCGGGTCGGGTATAGAGGTCCCTAGGACTAGGGTCCCTAAGGGGTCGGGGGATCCCCCGACCCCTCGGGGTAGGTTAGGGGGTATTCGGGTCGGGTATAGGGTCCCTAGGACCCCGCCCCGATCCTCCCCCCGATAGAACCCGCCCCGATTAATAGGGTCGGGTTCTTAGCTAAAAAACGTGACTTTTTCGTATAGTTTTATTAATTACGGACGACCTATAGGTATTTTATATTATATAACCTTATAGACTTATAGAATAGGTATTTCTCTATAATTCTAGCTATTTAAATCTTAATAATACCTAGGTTAAGTATTAAAACATGTAACTTAAAAAACCCGACTTCCCCCCGATTAGCGGGTCGGGGTAAAAGCTCCCCGACCCGAAACCTACCCCCTATTTCTACCCCCGCGGCGGGTTAGGGGGGTACCCTAAAATCCGACCCGACCCGACCCCTTAGGAACCCTACCTAGGACCCCCCGTCCCGACCCTAAACCCGCTAGAACCCGACCCAATTAATCGGGGCGGGTTCTTAGCTAAAAAACGTAACTTTTTCGTATAGTTTTATTAATTACGGACGACCTATAGGTATTTTATATTATATAACCTTATAGACTTATAGAATAGGTATTTCTCTATAATTCTAGCTATTTAGATCTTAATAATACCTAGGTTAAGTATTAAAATATATAACTTAAAAAACCCGACTTCCCCCCAATTAGCGGGTCGGGGGGAAAAGCTCCCCCTAATCCGAAAACCCGCCCCCCCCCCTATTTCTACCCCCCCTACGGCGGGTCGGGGGGGGTACCCCTAAAACCCGACCCGACCTAACCCCTTAGGGACCCTAATCTCTTTAGGCGTTAGGTAGATAGTCTTTTTATTAAACTTATTATAATCTACTTCTAAGAGTTTACATAGATTAGTAGTAGAGAGCTTAGTTAGGCGCTAGGCTAGGCTTCGGTACTCGGCCGACTAATTAAAGTCTTTAGCTAGGTTAATAATAATTACCTTATATTATAGTTAGCTTACTATTATTATAAATACTTAAGAGGATACTATCTTAATATTAAACTAGGTAGGAGCACGGATACCTCGATCTTAGTAGGGAAGAGAATAGATAGCTAATAGTACGGCTAGATTACCTAACGGTTTACTACCTTATAGGAGTTCGCTATTATAATATTATAATTCCTTTACGCGCTACTTAGTCGTTAGTCTTCTATATCTCTCTCTTTATTATACGGTAACCGGAAGCTAATAAGTAAGATAGTAATAAAGGTAGTAAGATAATCTAAAGGTAACTATACGGTCTACCTAACTAATTATAGAGTTATAGGTATCTAACTATTTAATACTAAGTATAATCTTATAGGCGCCTAGGTCCTTAACGATATAATAGATTATCTATTCTATATAATTATTAATAGCGAGGTCTAAAACTACTATATAGGTAAGGTAAGAGGACGTAGATCCGTCTACTAATTATAATACTTTTAGTCGTACTAACGGTAGACGAGGGAGCTTCTACGACGTTACGAACGTATTAGTAATATAGTATATAGCTAAGCCTCCGCTATTAATAAAGGCCTCCTTTCTAATATTACTAATAGGCGTAAGGGCTTTATAAGGAATTAGTAAATAATTACTATTATATAAGTTATAAATAGCTAAGAGTAAGACTAATAAAGAATCTTTAGGTTAGTCTACTAGACTATCTAGATAGAACTATAGAGTAGAAAGGTCGGATCTCTCTTAAGTTAGCTCCTATTATTCGAGAGTAATATTAGGGGCTAGTCTTTTAACGAATTAGAGTTAGAGTTAGTTTCTAAGTCTAGGAGTTTATCTTATAAGTTAGAGGCTTCGTTTTCCTCGTTAACGACGCTTATCTTCTTTAATAATATCTTCTAGTTAGGGTATATAGATCGCTAGTACGAGTAATAGCCTTCGCTACTATAACGGTAATAGATAATAGGGTTACCTTATATATCTCGGTAAAATATAGGCTTCTTATCGCCTTTATCTCGAGAATTAGCTTAGGCTATTAAGGATCGCTTACCCTTAAAGGCCGTAGGCCGTAGTTTAGAAGTACGTTTCTTTCGATATTCTCGTAAACCTAGAGACGATCGGGGTCAGTTAGATATCTTACTATTTACGTTATAGATCTTACGGTTATATACTCCCTAGTAGAGTTACTTATACTAAGCGTTATAGTTTATTTTATAAATATCTTAAGCGACCCGCTATAGGCTGCGAGTAAGACGTTTTAGATACTAGAAGATAGAAAGAATATAGTTATCTTACTATTCTAGTTAATAGTATAAATAGTTATACTTAGTAAGGAAGGTAGTTAGATTATTTTCTCCTTATACTAGGTTCTCTATTTATACTTAGGAGTCTAGGACTATATTCTTAGTTCCGAACTACTTACGTATAGCGTTATAGGCGTCCTAAGGAGTCTAAAGTTTCTTTATAACGCGGTCTATAGAGAGTCGTTTATACGCTAAGTCGTCTATAAGATTAATAATCTATAATAACTATATATCTAGAGTCTAATATAGATACGAGGCCGTAATCTTTATACTATATATATTAATAAACTTACTAATAACGCTATTATCTTTACTACTACGATAGGTAGTAGGGTCTAAGATCCTATCTCGTCTATCAAATTAAGCTTCGGCGGCGGTAGATAAGGATCGACTATTACGTAGATCTATACCGTTAATATTAATAATTCCTAGTTTATATTCTTTTAGAGAGGGCTAACCTCGCTAATATAGCGATACGTCGCGACGATTATCGCGAGGGATTAGAGATATATTATAACGATTATCTCGCTTATAGCGACGGACGTCTCGCTTATTATAGTAGAGAGTCCGCGACTAAGTAGGTACGTAGTTATTTACGAGGTCTAGCGGTAGATAGCGAGGAGATAGAGGTAAGCGGTTATAAGGAGACGGAGGTAAGCGGTCGTAGTAAGATAGGGTTAGTAAGCTAGTTAAGGCGTTTATTCGTTACCGTAGGCCTATCTTATTCTCTTAAAGACTACGATAACTATTTAGTAAGTCCTAATACTACTTCTTTAGCTTAGTAGTTTCCTCTTATATATCGCCTTATTCTTTAAGAGTAATAAGGTAGTCTAATATCTTATACTAGAGGTAGGATTCTACTTTTAGTAGTCGTCCTTTTATAGTATCTATCTCTCGAGTCTAGATATCTATTTCTCGGACCTAGGCTTCGAAATCTCCTTTCTAGTCGCGGTCTTTATCTATCTTCTTTAATTTAAGTAGAGCGTTATCTCGCTCTTAGCGGTAGCGGCGTAGCCGCTCCTCTTTATCTAGAAGATCTAGGAGAAGTTCTACTATTTATATCTCTAAATCTTTACTATATCTTATTATACTAATAAGGGCTTAGTTTACCTCCGTTATATAGTTAGTAAATAACTAGGGTATCTCGTTTATAGGAACTTATAGGTGTAGCCTAGGTAGAGCTTTATCCTTAAATAATTCGTTAAAATACCTAAGATCTATTATCTAATTCTTAAGTAGGCGTCCTCCTTCTACTTCCTTCTATAAGGCCGAACGAAATTTACCTCTACTCTTAGCGGCTATAAACTCTATTAACTTAACGACTATATCCTCGGGAGCTAATTCTAGCTAGATAGTATAGCTCTTATAGACTTAAGATTAGGCTTAAGATTAGGCTTAAGCGGAGCCCTAAGTTTAGCTATTACTAAGCCTAGTTATCTTAAATACCTATAAAGATCGAAGAGTAGAGAGACCTAATAGTCTATTACTACCTAAGCGTAGTCTATTACTATCTAAGTATAGTCTATCCGATATACTACGTCTCCTGGTTCTAAACGGGGGGTAGGTTAACGGGGAGTTAATAAACGCGCTAGGAGTCTTCTAAAGACGTAAGTTATCGAGATATAAGTAGTCTAAGGTAGGTATAGTAGGAGTCTTTAGATCGTCGCTAGGATAACTTAAGAGATTTATCGACGGTACGGTATATCTAACGGTACGGTATATTTAATAAGTTAATAGTAATTCTTTAGCGAGAAAAGAAGGTATAGTTTTAAGAGTTTTCGCCTAAAGCTAGAATACTAGTATTACCTATATAACTATATAGGTAACTATATTATCTTAACGTATAGACCGTTTTCCTACTTTTATTTACTATACGGGTATTTCTAGCCTTCTTTATATTCTAAACTTATTAGCTTTACTAGGGGAATAGTCTTACTCCTTACTATATATATAATAGTCTTACTTATTACTATATATACGGTAGTATACTTATAGAGAGCGCTCTATTTCTCGTCTACTCCTAACGTTATATTAGTACTACTATCCTTCTAAAGTATTATTCCCTTCTTATTCTTATCTAGGTACAGCCTTCTCGCGGGAGGTATAACGTAAGAGGGTAATTCGCTTATATCGGCGCTTCTCGTAAGAATAGTTAGTATAAGTCTAATTATAGCTTCGTTAGTTATAAAGCTTCTTAATAGCGTTAAATAGCGCGACGGCGTTACTATTATAGAGAATCTTAAGTCTAGCTAGCTTATTATAGGAAAGCCTACCGTAGTAAAATCTTAATATAATATACTATTATAGGACGTAGATACGTAGTTATAAATATTAAATTAATATTATATAAAGAGTTATAAAGATCTTAGCGTAAGACTTAAGAAGATATCCTTAGGTTACGTAACTTAAGATTACGTAATTCTATAAAGAATAGCTAAATCCGTAACAATAACCTTATAGACTTATAGAATAGGTATTTCTCTATAATTCTAGCTATTTAGATCTTAATAATACCTAGGTTAAGTATTAAAATATATGACTTAAAAAACCTAACTTCCCCCTAATTAGCGGGTCGGGGGTAAAAGCTCCCCCCGACCCGAAAACCCGCCCCCCCCCTATTTCTACCCCCCCTATAGTAGGTCGGGGGGGTACCCCTAAAACCCGACCCGACCCGACCTCTTAGGGACCCTAGTATTTACTCTAAATCTATATATAATATATTTAATCTTTTCCTTTATTAATTTATCTGTTATTATAGTATATACTATATATCCTTATAATATAGTATCTATAACTTATAAGATAGCTAGATCTAGATAGATTAAGATAGTATTCTATCTATAGTAATCTAGCTCTCTATATAATTATCTACTATTAAACGTAACTAAACCTAGATAATACTAATATAGTATAGAAATACTATATAATATATAGAGATTCTATCTTTACTCTACTTAATTATTACTCTTTAATTAGCTTAATATTACGTTACTAGTAATATACAGTAGATCTATATAATATATAGTATACTAATTTCAATATATAGTAGAAATAGTACTAGCCTTAAAATAGTTAGTATAGAAATATATTATATAAATAAGACAATGTCTAAAGATTATCCGGAATACTCTAGTACGCTGCTACACTAGTACCTTTTTATAATATACGCACTAGTAGATCAGGTAATTAACTCCCGACAATCCGTGTGCGCGAGCTTCACGTGATCTAGCGCCTCAGATAGTCAGGTTGAGTCGCACTCGCACATGCTCCGGGCCCTCCTTGTCATTAAATCTGGTCGTTGTCCCACCTCTATACACCGATTTGTCATGTCTTTACCCACCTTAGGGTCTTCCTTCTAAGGCGGGCATTCTGATTTGTCCGAGGTTTTGGGACTCGCCTGGTTATTTTGAGCAGCCACTTCCGGGGGAGTTGCAGGAAGACCTTTCTCTTCAAGTGCGCGTGGCTGACATGCAAGACACAGAATCCTACGATCTGTTTTGGATTCAATCGCCAAGCAGAACACCAATCCTCTCCCAATCCTCGAGTCAAATCATGTGGGATTGGCTTCACGCAGGTCAGGGACATTTGTGGACCTCAGAAAGAGCAAACAGGAGAAGAGCCAGGACAGTTTTCGCTTGCATGACGCTTGTGGTACAAGATTGACCGATACGCGGAAGGTCCTGCCTATGCCATCCACGACGGTCTAGGGGCTGGCATATTCTCTCAAATTGGTAGCCCGTACTCTGGTCTGTGGCAGCCGTCTGTACAGCTTGTACGGGCGCCTTGGAGAGTGGACTCGCTATGTCTCCTGCAGACGAGACGGCATGAGCAATAGTACGAACGCTGTATTATAGCGCACTTGGTGTTGGTCGAGGGTTGAAGGTGAGACATGAATGCACATTTCCTCGAAGGCAAGCTGTGATTCGATGCTCTCATCATGAAAAAAAGGCTCGCCTTCAACACTTTCCCCTATCTGTTCGTTCCTATAAATCTCAGGTTCTCGGTTGCATCGCCGAGTGCACATAGATTACTTTTCTAGGGTGAGAAACGACGTTGTATGGGACGCATTGGTCGACCGTTCTGATTATGATGATGATCACGCCGGCAATTTTGTGCAAGTAGAATATGTGTAAATTTGTTAGGCAAATTATCGCTATGAGCTATCATCACATCAATACGAGCTGCAGGATGAAGACTCGTTCAGTTGATCCACACCAGCTTGGTGGTATATTACACATGTAAATGTTCTTGTTGCATTATTCACATTACAGTCCTTACTTCGCAGTGCTCTTGCCCATGAGCATGTATCTTTCGGTTATTATAGGCGGATGCATTGGTTATGCAGACTGACTGACGTAATGCCGACGGGCAAGTTGAAGCACTCCATCGTCTCAACTTCATTTGCCAACCCCATACACCAGATGCTGGAGAAATGCCTCCACTGATGCATCCGCCCTCATCGGGCCCCCTGACACGTTTATCCCAAGCACTCCACGAACGTGTTGAGAAGCTTATCATCACACCAGAGGACAACATATTTGCACCAGGTCTTAAAGAACGCCTTCATTTGCCGAGATACACCGCCCACAAACATGCGGCGTGGTACGAGAGACTTGATGCAATCCAAAAGTCTAGACAGCAACAGATTCGAGAAGCAGACAGTAGCGTAATTACGCAAAAATCGTCAAGATTAGAGAGCGAGCCAGATGTTCAAGAGAACGAAGCAGTTCAAACGAGTGAGACAAAAGTCCACGTGAACAAGACTGAAGAAATGAGCGTAACCACGCTAGAAGCAGTATGCCCAACAGGTGAAAAGGGAGTTCAAGCGAACGAGCATGAGGTGAGCGAAGAAGTACAAGATAACTCAATAGAAGCAATGAGCGTGACCACGCCAGAACCAGTACGCTCGACGAGCGAAGAAGATCAGACGAAAGAAACCGAAGAAAGCTCAAAGAGCGAATCGAACCGAGCATGTTCGACGAGCAACCAATATGTCCAAAAGGGCAATATCGAACAGAGCTCGCCGAGCGAAGCGATTGAAGCACGCTCGACGAGCGACAAAGAAGCTCAAATGGGCGGAGTCACCAATTCCAGCTCTTTGGAGGTCAGTAAGAGAAGGAAGTTGAATTTTGGTAACTATGTGGGCATATCTCAACAGACGGGTTCACTCAGCGATGCTCGCCAGTGCGGCCCAATGAGTAGCGCAATGGGCGATGCAATCAGGTCACATTTAGTGACTGACGAACCCAGCCTCATTGCTTCCACTGCCAATTCCACAAACGCTGCCGCGATCACCTCCTCAGCTTCCTCAAACCTTTCAATGCCCTCAAACATCCTCTCCGGCACCGCCACTGGCAAGCCTCCAACGACCACCATATCTCCTATGGAGAGTATCGCGCCCGAGGAGACAATCTCACCAGATACTTTGACGCCTCTCACAACCCGCAAACCCAAAGGCCAAGAACTACTATTTGGCATAGCACACTCAACTGGCATCAAATCCGCCAGATGGCTCGACTCCTTGGGAGGTGGCAACGGGACCTGGTTGATGCATAAAGTGGAGAGCGTGCTGCGAGATAGTGCTCAGAATCCAAGCGAAGGCAGAAAGAAGAAGCACAGAGCCTGGTGCAACAAAGAATCCTCGAATGAGTGCTACGGATGCAGGGGCATATCAGGGAAACCCTGTAGCAAGGGCGACATCCGCCTCGCGTGCTCAGTCTGCTCTAGAGAAGCCCGTCCTTGTTTTATACTCCAGGGTCGTCAGGTAGTCGTCTTGCCACGACATACTGACAACTGGGCATCTCGTGCAACCTGGATCCGAGGAGAATAACAGCTTGCTGGCGAATGCCGAGCCCTTAAAGAGACCCAAATCACTGATACAGATGGCGAATTGGCCGAAAATATGCTAACGTGTCCGAGAAATGACAGAGAGCAGTCCAATGGACGAACGCTGTTAGTCAGTGGACGACGAAAGCTCGAAAGGGGCGGCTTGAAATTTTCTTGGAAGGCGTCATATAGGTGATCTAGGAATTATGTAGGCGTGATGTGATCTCAATGTTTCTAGTTGGGCTGTGGACACGGCAGGGACTTGGCTGAAAAGGTTGCGTTGTACCTATGGATATACCGGAAGCATGGGTATGAAGACTGAAGTCGCTATGTGATCTACGGAAAGGAGTTGTACGGAGCGTAATTTCAGCGTGCATGTGAGTAGAACCTCGGTTTTTCACTTCTGGGTTCATTTGAAATCTGTGGTCTTTAGATGAAGAACGATACTACTGGTAGAGGATTGTGCTCCACCGCAGCTATGGGTATAAGCATGGGCATAAGGACTGGATGCCGTTTTGGATGATATACTATGGTAGCCGGCGGAAAGAATGTCAGCACGGCGGATGCCGTAATGAAGACGGGCGACGTGGCAGGGATTCGGCTGAAGGGGCTGCGTTCGCACCTGTGGATATAATCGGAAGCATGGGTATAAGGACTGGATGCCGACTTGGATGATATACTATGTACATAGTACTGTGGTAGCCGGCGGAAAGAGTCAGCACGCCGGATACGGTAATGAAGTCGGGCCTAGGTAGAGCTGAGAACAGGTCGTAAGAGCTAATCGGAGTCTACGTGTAAGCTATATATAATTATATATTGCTATGGAAGGATCAGTGTACCGTTAATAGCTTCATCAATGGGGATAAACATGCCTACGGGTGTGTCAAAGTCGAGGATATCGAGCACCCGGTTGTACCGAATGTCGAGTGGGCTATAGACATTGAGTGTCGCCAAACCTATCCGTGGATTGGCATTAATGATATGCACACGTGGAGACCGCTTGAGTGAGTACTAGACCGACTCGGATGGAACCAGGCTTAATCTCGAATTACTGCACCTACTGACACAATCGGCAGCGAAAAGCTCGACAATTTCGTCGGTTTCTGCACCGACTTCGACGCCAAGCAAGGGAACTAAGATCATCAGCCTAAACAGTGAGTCAACCGATCCAGTGCCATCTCAGCGGATTTAACGCGTAGCAGAGGCGGAACTGATTGCAGAGGGAGAATTGCGTTTGGTGCATTGGCGGTCAGAGCTATAATGAAGAGGAATTCGCGATGACTTGTAGACAGTATGGCTGGATGAGGTGGCAGATCATGAATACTCACAACGTCTGGTCTTGGAAGTCTTTCAAGATATGCGGCTCTCAACAGCACTTTTAAAGGGGAGCGTTTAACGAGCTTACTGTACGGCTGCACTGCATTTAACCCGAAGAATTGGATCATGTTCGATAGATACCACGTGCTTCGCGTAGATAACCCACTGTAAGTTAGTTGCGGCTGAATTCAGCAAGAATATGGTGCAAAGATGTCTTGAGTGGCAGACTCAGGCTCTTAATCACTCGCCAGCTGACATCCGGTGCCACAACACGATTCTCCTTCTTCTCCGTCCTCCCTCTCTAGCCCAAACACTCGCCAGCGAGAATGGCCTCTTCGACTTCTCAGACCTCCTCGTCGATGACAGTCCTTGGCCTTCGTGCTTGATTTACACGCTGTTGCGTTTCTTGATCTGTAAGCCTCACGTAGTGGCTTCTGGTGTTCTAGATTAGTGAGGTCGTGGTTTGCCTGAGGGGACGAGGGCCACAGCCTCGCATGGTGGCTTCTGGGGCAGTGAGCTCGTGCTCCGCGACTGAGCAGCGTGAGGAGCCGTGAGCAATACTGAGTTCGTGGCATGGCCGATGGGGAGAGGGCCGTAGCCTCGTATGGAGGGCTGTGAGCTCGTGCTCCACGATTGGGTAGCATAGATCGAAAGTTTGAGGGTGAGGGTGGGAAGAAAATCTAATCCAGGGAAGAGATCAGCTAAAGCTCAATCGATGAGGTCACTGACCCTTCACGTCAGCTGTCACACAAGTCAGCGAAATGGAGTGTTTATTAGAAGTGTCTGTCCTAATGTCAGCGGTTCAAAAGACCTGGTATGATTTGCACCAACACGTTCAGGAAGTAGATTCCCAACCATGCCATTACTACACACAGACGGCAAGTGACCTTCCATTCTCCAAATCGATTTCTCCTCCTATATCGTCTCGCCTCGCTAGTTGAGAGGAACACCACCCAAGGTGGAGAACGCATTGTCCTTGAGAAGTTTTCCATCCAGCAGTGCACCCATGTGAGTCTTTGCATATGGCTGTCCTTTCCTTCTACACTCCATCAGTCTGCGCAACATGGTGACAGGGCTCTTCTTGATGGTACAGATACGAGCCATTTCCGGATCATACTTCTCGCGGTCCTTCTTAGCAACAAATCCATCAGCGGTAACGCTCACACCGGGTTCAGGTGCACGAAAGGCTAAGCCAAGGAAACGGCACGCTGACTCGTACTCCCTTCGATCTTTAAAGTAGAGTTGTCCGGCGAAGAGATTGAGTTGGATTCGAAGATATAGTTCTGGAGACGGATCGGAAGCGCTGCGGCTGGGAACAGCACAGTAGCTGAGGTCGTCGAGCGGTGACATCGAATCTTTGATTCGTGGCGAATAGACATGGAGCGTGATCTTGTCCTGCACGCGGATGAGAGGATGAAGCTTGTTTGCCTCTGCTGGGCTAATGATAGCCAGTGTGTTGGATTTCGGGCAGCTCAATATCCACTGGACAGATCTGATGAACTGGTCTTGCTTCTGCCATTTGGCGGCTTGGACGGTAAGACTGAAATCTTTGGTGACGAAAAGACCGCTGGGCCAGGTTCTCAGGTTGAATGAATCTGAAGCTCGAGTACTAGTCAAGCTCTGGAAGGCAGGGACGAAAGTCTCGGACTTGGGATTCAGCCAACCTTGTTTCACCATTCTGGCTAGATCCTCGCCCACGATCGACTTTGCAGGCGCCATTTTTGGAGTTGGCTCCTGCTGACGCTCCTGTTCTGATTCTGGTGACAGCTCTCGCTCTTGTTCCTCTTGCAAGGCTGCAGAGTTGATTGAGACGGTACCAAAGTCTTCCATTTTTTGTCGAATTGCCTCGACTTCTGTTGGCCTTCCTTCGATGATATCATCGCCAAAGCTGCGCAGCCACTGGGCGCTTTCTTCGCTTTCTCGGGCTTGATACCACGTAGCTAGCGACTTGGCTTCGGGTTCCAAAATCGCTTTGGGGTTCGCAGCATCACTGTGCCAAAAGATGTCGCGCTTCAGGTGCCGAAGACCTTGTATCGACCACAGTGGCACGCACTTGCGAGTGAATTCGTG
This sequence comes from Venturia effusa, assembly GCA_007735645.1. Classification (NCBI taxonomy): domain Eukaryota; kingdom Fungi; phylum Ascomycota; class Dothideomycetes; order Venturiales; family Venturiaceae; genus Venturia; species Venturia effusa. The sequence continues at coordinate 480,334 of CP042201.1, read as the reverse complement.
AGTATTACTCATGCTCCATATGAGGACGTCCTCGACGCCAACTGTTGTCAGGTTCGAGCGGCCAGAGCATTCCACGATCTTGTTGTGGATTTCGTGTGGAGCGCATAGCATGACAGATTGACCATGGGCCAATTTTCTCAGTCTCATACAAGCTGGTTAATGAGTGTCAGCATCTTGATCTCAGAGTCCAGGTTATAATGTCCATCTTACCTTGAACCAACTCGTCTTTCTTCAAATCTAGACCCAGCGTTGCAGCAGCTCGGTAGCTCGAAGGCAGTTTTAGATCGACTCCCCTCGAATGTGCTTGGTCCAGATACACTAGACACTTATCCAGTTGCTTTAAAAGATGAGACTCTTGCAAAGCCTGTACTCTGCCGTCGCGAGTGAGGACGACAAGTTCGTCTTGATTGTCGAAATATACTACTGCTTCGACAGTTGAAGATTGGACCCGTTCTAACCATCGCTGTGCCATTTCTGCATTTCTCCAGTCCAGCACTAAAGCACCAACATCGATGATCATTCGAATCTCAGGTGTGCTAGTTACAACCAAGTCGAGAATCGCATTGGTATCGCCTGGACTCGGGATGACGCTGTAGGAATTACGGGTTTGTAAAAGGCAGTCCAGAACTGTAGCGTTTGTATGAATCATCTGGGGGAGATCTGCCTGAGTGATCGAAAGCGGCAGGAGGTATCTGCTATCGTTCGTACCTGAAAAGCCAGTGATCGGATGACTCTTCTTGCGAGCAATATCCCATCCAGAACTTGAAAGCTTCTGAGGAAACTCTTTCATCTCTTTCGGGAAGACAAGCCGAGACATATAGAAGTCAAGGACAGGCTTCGACCAACGTATGATCGGAAACAGAACATCGGTACATTGTGGCTGATCCCGTAGATTGATGCCAGATAGATGCTTGAAAGCATTCGGAATCATGTCATTCGATTTGACCCAAGAGTCATACTCGCCTGCAGGATCATCGGATGCTAGCAGCTCACCAAAGCACAACATAAGCTGTTCGTCGGACAGGCCTTGATAGTAATAACTGAGGCAAGTAAGAAGTATGGTGACATCTGGATGAGAAAATGTGGCTCGAAGAGCTGGCAGGTCTTTTGCGCGGTACGGAACGGCTTGTCCGCTGCGGGAAAAGTCATGCCCATATGTGACCCTCCAACGTTTGTGCTGGAATACATATTGCAAGACTCCATGACCGAAGATGCCTTTGAGCAACAGCAAGACCATACGACTATATTCCGTTTCAAAGAGAGAGGCCAGAATTGGGTTCTGGAGTGGCGGAGGTTGATCAGCCTTCGAGATGTACTCGAATAGTGCGGTCTTTTCTTCTGTATTCAGATGAGCGCGGATGCCCGAGAATCCTTCGAGCAATGCATCTAACACCAGTTTCAACAGCATATCGCCAGCCTGCGATTGCAGAATTTGCAGGCGAGGAAACGCTCCAATTGAGGCTGACTGGACTCGCAAACCGTCCGGCGATTTCTGTTTCAAATCACCCATGTTTTCATCCAAGCATTTCTGCAGTACATCCAGAACACCCATGGTCACAATCCATCGATGTGGGCTGAAGTCAACGGAGTTCTGCATTCCAATAGTGTAGATCAGCTCGAACTTGACGTTGAGTATCTCGTCGCTTTCGTCAAGTATGTCCCTCGTATTACGATCGATCCACTGCTGTGTCGCGACGAGTTTGGATCCCAGGGGATCCTTTGAGTCGGAGAGTGACTTCTCGATTCCCAGAAGGTCAAAAGACAAGATGTACTCTGGCTGAGAGAGTATGACACATTTGTCTTTAAAGCAGTCCTCGTAAATACTCTGTATCATGTCTGCCTGTGCGGTCGAGAGCTTCACTGCTCGAGAGAATGGCATGCTCACCACCTTGCAGTTTAGCATGCCGCCCAATTTCTGACGAAGGATATGAAACATCTGGGTGGCGAGTGCTGGTAACACGATCACTCGCGGAAGTTGCTGTCCCTTGGCCAAAGTTGCTGCCACGATAGGAACGATGACGCTGCTCTTGCCTTCGCCCATATTCAATTGATAAACCGAATTGCCTCCGGAGGAAGGTGAAAGCATCTCCATAGCGATTTGAGCTTGTTCGGGACGGATGAGAAGGCTGTTCTCGACCTCAAAGAGTAGCCACTCTGGATATTCCTTGGGATCCCATCCAATATGCCCAGTGTTCAAAAGTTCTCTCATGAGTTCCGAGCCATTCCCAGGAATGTTAACGACACGCTGGTAGTATTGTAACTGAGTGACGGCAAGGCCGTACTGCAAAAGCGCATCTTTCCAACTTGACGTAAGGCTGGTGGTGTCTGAAAGATGCTTCAGGAGCGTCGTCGGAGTTAATCGCGGCCAAACCCCTATTTCGTGGGCAAGCTTGTCAGCCAAAGTGGCGCTCTCCAGGCCTGATGTACAGAGCTGATTGTATAAAGCTTCAACGTAGGTTTTACAATTGTAGTATTCGTCTTGCAGACGAGAGCGGAAGTGGGTCATTTCGGCGGAGTTGTTATCATCTATATCAAAAATTAATATTCTTCAACAGAATGTGGAGGAGAGGTGGGGACGACTAACCCCCAACAAACGACAGACTCTCTTGACCAAACACTTCAAGAGATTCTAAGCTTGACACCATATCTCGACAGTAAGCCTTCTCATATTGATCACTTGCTAACACGGCCAAGTGATCGAGGAACGCTCGAGTTTGATGGCAGTCTTCCGCAGTCGAGACTTTGTGTAAGACATGGCCGAGCTCCAAAGTCTCCAGAGCCTTGAGCGACGGAGCCTCGTTTTCAAAATACTTCTCCCAAGAGACGCAAGGGCTGGAGACTGTGCGAGGGACGCGATTTACTAGCGGGACTGTGTATGTCTCGACGACAAAAGTTGACGGCTTCAAGCCGCTCAATACTCCCTCAATGCTCTTGGTAAAGTCTTGGAAAGCTTTATTCTCGTACCATCCGGCGAACAAGGAACTGACAGTGCTCAATACGAGGCCCATGTTGAAATACGTTCCAGAGTCAGGGGTGGTGAATGAAACGATTTTGTCAATAGGCCATTGAGCGATGAATTCGACAGCAAGCTTTGTTGCGATTTGAAGACATGCTTCCTCGTGTAGACCGCGTCTACGTGCATCTGCTTGGGCAAATTCGTGCTCGTCATCTAATTGCGGCAAATTCGATTCGGGACACGAGTCGAAGTCGTTTGCACAAGCTTGGATGGAAGAGACCAATTCAACTTTCTTGGGTTTGTATCCGTTGCTGAGATCGAACTCCGGGTAGTTCGGCACGCTGTTTAGCCGGAGCTCTGGTACGGTGGCAAAGCTCAGAAGGGTCTGAACAAGTCGGCCACTCTTTTCGCTTGAGTACAGAAGTGTTGAAAGAAATATCATGAGCCGGTATTTGTGCTGAGACTTGTCGGTCCGGGAAAGCAGAAATATCAGACTACACCAGTGCTCAGACATGCACTTCGAAGCACCTAGCCAAGACTTGTCGAAGCCAAGGCTGTCGAAGTCATAGGGGTCGCATCCATTGATTGACTCTCCCCATGCTTCAACATCGCTTAGAAGTGACTTGCTCACAGTCAAGTCCGTTGACCAATTGTTGACCAGTCTAGAGAGCTCGCAGATCTCACGTTCCCGGCGCTTCGATGTAGAATTGTAGGTGGTGTCCACCTGCGCGGCATAACTTCCTGCGCCTGAGTCCGGCCCTCGAAAAACGGCCATACGAATTGCGGCCCTCTTCAAAAGCAATTCATTACCAAAAATCGACTCGTTGGGAGTTTTTCCTGGTGAGTGGAAGACCTCATGCTGCCGAGCACGTTGAAAGATTTTGTTGACAAGATCGTGGAACAACTCATGTTGCGATAGAGCAGGCAGACCTTCATGCCAACGAGTCTTCTGCATTTCCTGCAAGTGTTCGGGATAGAACTTCCTGCACGGAGTGAGAGTACCAATCATCTTAAGCAGCGCAATCTCCTCGTCTCCTAATGCTCTGAAGGAATGGGTGCTGGCCTCTTGAAGGCAGTGGAGAGCCTGCTCGGTACCTGTTCGGCCAGTGAATTTGTCGGCAAGACAATGACTAGTCACTGCGTGTAGTAGCGTCCGAAACAAAATACTGCCGAGTCGACCATCGTCCGTGAGCCGGTGTAGCAATTCATCAACTTCATAATAGTAGTAGGGCACATCGGCGCCCTTACCGGAGTCAATGATGGCTTCCACATGATCGCCTTCGAACCGGGACTCAATCAATCCGTGTGGAATGATGATGCTCCGTGAATTATCCTTGATCGAGCAAAGAACAAGCATATTCTTAAGGCCTGTAAATGTGCCACAAGATTGACGACGATCGATGATCATGCCGCGTCGTTGCTTGCACTCTAAATCCTGCTGTTGGTTCACAAAAAAATTGAGTTTCAACCGTGGGAGAAATATCTCCAACATGCCAGACTTATCTGTGAAGGAAATGTGAATGTGATTAACGGTTTCGATTGCGCTCAAAACCTGAACAATAGCACGAGTCGTTTTAGAGTGCGTGTCGACATGGCACGTCGCACCTTTTCTCAGCCAGCAGTGCGAAGACTTCCAGTCGTTGAGGATCCATGTTTCGTTGGAAACTTGCCAAGGTGCAGTCAGGGACCTGAACTCGACTGCGTTGCTCGCGATGTCGAGCCAATGGGAGTAATGCTTTGCGAATGCTGGTGGAAAGTCGCCCTTTAAGCAATGTGGAGGAAGGATTTCGTATACGCGACCGTTTTTGGTGGCGCGAATGACGAGGTTCCCTTCATATAGCGCGAAATCCATCTATGTATAGTATCAGAATGTATTGCCAAAGAAGTGGGGTCGAATTTGAGGCTCTTTCGGCCTTTACTGAACTTACTTTGTGTCCACATACATCATCGCGGCTGCCGTAGACCATACCAACCATCGTTGATGGTACGACACTGAGCGCTTTCTGCAATCTATTAGCAAAATACCAGGAGAGTGCCAAGTATCAACTACCTTGCCAAAAAGTCGCAAGTACAAATCGTGTGCTTCGTACGCTGGTGGTAGTCGGCTCAAGGGCGAGCCGTTGACAAGTAGACTGCCACTTAACAAATTGAATTGAACGATGACAGAGGTGATGTTGTCGTCGTCGCCGGATGTCTCCATTTGAATCCACTCTGTCTTGCCTTCTTCGACAGCTCTCCAAGGAGATCCGGGCCGAAAAGATGTCCACAAACGTCCAAAGCTTAGATCGAGCGCCGTGGGATTCTGCATCAAAATTTTGTACAGTATTGCTTCCATGCTGTGTGTCATTCTTGATGCCCGGAGAAGTAGTTGTCTGATGTGATGCGGAAGGCCGGAGTTAGAAGCAGGACAGAGATCGTGAATTGTGACAGCGCATTCTACGAAGATAGAGATGCTGTTTGCACAATCGAGGACAAGCTCAATATCATCAGACTCAACGCCAAAGGTACTGAAACACGAGAGTGCAATCTCTAGAGCAGAGAGCGTCCACGATTGTCGTTCTTGATCGTCATCACAGGTTCGAAGCTTGTCTCTGAGTCTACGCAACCACGACAAAGTTGCATGTCGAGCTGTCTCAAGTACACGCATGCAGGCTTCGCGAACTTGGAGATCAGGCGATATTGTCAACATGCGGAGGACCAAGGCAACGAAAACTTGGATGGATGTCGTCCCTTGCCAATTCTGTTCGGTAGCCTCTATCGCAGCGTCTAAAGATTGGAGAATATCCATACAGAAAGACGAGTCATCGAGCATGACATGCGTTTCTCTCAGAATATTGTCGTCTCTTGGACACTTTGGCCCTGCCTCCCAAGCAGCCTGTGTGAGGAGGATACGTGTTGCCTCCTGATTGAAGTTCAGGCTTCCATCGCGTAGAGCAAGACCTATACTCTGCCATTGTAAACAGTGGTCATCACGAAGATGCCCAAACGCAAGATACTCGGGGAGCGAGATCTCTGCCGGACAGTCCGACTGTCTGGCTATGACGCGATTGGGAACGTGCTCGGCGCCTCCCACGGAAGACTGAAGGCGGCGATATGGGCCTTGCGGTAATTGCTGCGTGCAAAGAGTCCGGATACCGCAGCATCCAACGAACAAATCAGCCCTGAGTTTTGAGGCAGAGTCAAAAATGTTGAACTGACAAGCATGCCGAACGCATATGCTGGTCTCTGTGGCGAAAGAGACGGCCTTGCTCTTGTAGTGAGAGAGCTCAAATTGCTTGACTGTGGATGCAACGACTAGTCGCTTCGCACGTGAGGTATAGTGAGCATTCAAGCCTCCATATTCCTGAAGAGTATAACTTCCACGAGACGCGCCGGCACCTGCTCGTTCTTTTGCCGAAGGAGCTGTAAGAACATCCAAGAGCATGAAGTAGGTAGAGTCCCGCCATAAGCTTATTGTTTCTGGGCATTGCAGCTCAAAAACCACTGCTTTGGCTTGGAGAGTCTCTGCTGGAAGAGGCCACTCATGAATGTCGATCTCCATGTCTTTCGCTCGACGGGTTGATATACATTTTTGACACCTATTGTCATGCTTTGTGCGTTCCTCAGATTTCCTCGTATGCTTGTTGAACACGAAGTAAGTTTTTTTCTCGTGGTCCATTCTGGCAGCTTCTGCTTCGAGTCTGGATTGCTCCTGTTTCTTGCGCACTAGCTCTGTCTTTTTCTGATTACGAGCAGCACGTGCGCCTTGCTCGATACTGGCGAGCAAATCCTGATGCTTAAGGGATCGATCGAAATAGCGAACTGCGATCGACTCTCTTGCGGCAAACGAGGTGAAAATAGAGTTGAATTTCTTTCGCTGCTGGCGTTTCTCGATGTGCTGTTCTACGGCAGCGAGTCTTTCCAATTGGCGTTTCCGTGGTAGCAACAGAGGTTCAAAGAGTGCGGTGTCCAACCCAGGATCGTAATCCAGAAGCATCGGCTCATGTCTGGTTGCTATCGTATCCAGACACACCCAAAGTTCGAATATTGTCAGAAACATGATCGAGAGCGACTCTGGATCGCCTTTGTATGTGTTCAAAGCTTGCGCATGGTAGCCCGCCATGAGTGATGCTATGGCAGAGCAGGAACTCGAGCGGCTGCAATAGAGAGCTCGCCAACTATCGAGACATTGTTCAACCCAGAGCTCAACGTCGGCGAGAAGGAGACGGTGAGCATCATCCACCTTGCCGGTGAGCAATTTAGCATCCGGTATGTTCTGAGGACGGATTGGTAAACGCGCACGAGTTTTGACCGTCGTGATCCCATGAGTGGTCTCGGAATTCTCTCGAAGCTCTATCTCATGGCAATACTTTCGTAGACCGGAGACGCGGAGGTTAGTGTCAATTTTGAAGGAAAGAGTCGACGGTTCCCACGCGACTTGTGTCTCGAAAGGATCGGGGTCATCTTGGATTGCTTTCCACTTGTTTTGAACGACCTTCGCAGTCTTTCTTACCACCAGATCGATGGATTTCAACCAAGGAGCACTGTCTGTTAAGGTATTAATAAGATAAAAATCCAATCATGGAAGTGTATCCACATACCTGCCATTGAAGGTTGTCCATCTGCGGAGAGCACCTTCTGCAAACGACGCACGATCTTAATTTGCATACAATAAAGCAGATCGTTTGGTAGATCTGACACGGTAGCAAGATCCAAGAGGAGAGACATGAAGAAGGCCATGAAGGCTTTGTAGGCACCGCGTCCGTTCCCGCGTGTAGAACTAAAGACGTTAGCTCGGGAATTTGATTGTTCTTATATGTCACTCACTAATTTTGGTGTTCGAATGACGATTGCAAAGCGACCCTCAAGACCGTCCACAAAGGCGAACGACGCCATGGGTGCAAAACATCAGACCAGTTAACATCGTCGCGAACATTCTTGTCGACTCGAAGTATGTCCTTGGGCTTGCCAATTCCGCGAAGAATTCCAAATACCAACTCAGTGAAGTAGCGAGGATCTACAGCATTGCGAATTTCGCCCATCTTAGAGCCCGCCTTGCTGGAACTGCGATACGCATTCTCGGGTGTGAAAGAGTCCAGTTTAATCAACATTTCTGTAAATGGAATACGGAACGAAGAATCGAGCATGTCGGTGGATGAGATAGCCACAGCCTCACTTGGGAGTGTTCGTTGAAGTCGTCCGAGTGTGCCCATTATCGCAGCGTTAGGACAGGAAACCTCGAAGGTTTCGAAAACGTAGAGATCGTCTGCTCGGCGAATGAAGAGTGCGGAGTTCTGCGGCTTGATATGGAAGGCGAGGACGTCTACCATCTGGGTCAGAATGTAAAGCTTCGACAGACAAATTTGATACTGACCATTGTTTTCTATAGCGCCCATTTGATCTACAACCGTGCCTTGAATGAGTACGCCGTCTGGACCTCTGGAAGCGATCATGTTTTCAAGCATGGCGATGATTGGGATGAGCGATGCTTGAAAGTGACTGCCTTCATCTTCAAACTTCTTCAAGGCTTGATATACCTGTTCCATCAGGGCTTGATCATGCTCAGGCGCCGAGTCGTCCTTCTGGGGCAGTTTCGGCGGCATGAAGACATGGTCGATCATGTAGCGAAGACAGGCGGTGCTCATTGCGGGCTGGCAACCATCCGAAGGAGGAGCCATGGTGATTCTTGAGCGTCCGACACGCGCGGATGAACAAAGAAGGTTTGATGAACAAGTTGTGATATGCGAAATGTGGTTGAAGGTGTCTAAATTGCAGTGTGGACGCGAAATTGGAACAACAAAATTTGTTAGCCGAACTTGTTCGGCGCCCCAGGCATCAACTCGCTTGAGTCAGTTTCAAAATAGCTGAGGCTTAGCCAGTGTTGCCTAGCTTGCTGTGGAATGGTGAAGAAGCCTAAAGAAGAACGAGGATTGGGTTAGCAGTAGATGTGACCGGCCAAGAGCCTCACAAGGCAAGCTCCTCCAACCACTGACTAGGCTTGCAGGCTACGGAGATGGTCTGATAGGTGAATATGTCTCCAATCATGTTCCGAAATGATGTTCATCTGTCCCGTGAAGGCTCTATCTAGCCTGCAGCGACACCTGCCGATCCTAGGCGACTGGTGAGCAAGGTACAGGAACCGGGAATCCGAATGAAACATAACAGCTTCACAATCTTTGAGGCTAAAAGTTCACTCAGCTCCTGGTCAGCTGTTCACGTTCTGCGAACGGTATCAAAGGCCTTGATGATTTTGTCGCAAACCTCTTTCTTGGTCTCAGCTTCCATTGCTTCTTCCAATTTTAACAATCAAGTGAAGAGAATAGGCCATAGTCGAAGCTATTGAGCCGCGAAGAACACCCAGCAAGAAGTCAAAGGTTACACTCGGAAGAACCTGTTGAATATGGTCTTCGTCTGCGAGTGATTGATATCGAAGAGCTGAACAGGCTTGCCCCTTGGCTCTCGGTCCCCCAAAACAGCATTCTCGGAATTCTAGGTGACGCTTGATGGTTGTCTCACACATCGTTGGCTAGAGAGCTGACCCCAGTGGGTTGTTTGATTCCTATGTTGCTAGCCGACTTGGATGATATACCTCTGTTCAGACCCGTTGGGCTTCCACCATCTCATCTGTAATGCGACAACTCACAATGGGAAAGATGTATAAGACGATGGCATCTCGATGAAAAAGAAGTAGCGGATCGCAGGAAAACGACGACAATTCCTGGACATTTCGTCAACTTTGATCGCGACTTTAGCACTTGAGATTCTAGCATCACAATCACCGTACAGTTGACAAGCCATAGTAGACTGGACGCTTTGCTTAATTCATATCGGATCCCAAGCTCTTATCACATTCTCATGCACCTTTACTTGAGATATCTCTGGTTAGGTTCGAACACACTGTTGGCACTTACAGATGTTGGATTCTCATGTGCCATACTGCGAATGCGTCCCAGATCAGACCTTCCAAGTCAACTGGACTCGCAAAGCTCTTTTCAGATGCTCGCAAGCACCTCCCGATAAGATCGTTGAGGGACAAAGCCTTTGGGACCGGCCTCCCCAGACTGTCCTGTCCTCTCCCGATCATCTTCAAACTCAGGCAGGAAGGCTCATGGAACAAGACAAGAGCTTTAAACGCACATGTAACAAGACTGTATGCAAATTTGAGGCGTTGTAACAGCAATACGCTGGTGTTGGAGATGGAGGCAGGCGAAATGGTGATGGATGTCGTTATCGTTGCTAAGTGGGTCGCGAAAGCTTGGCTCCCTCCTTTTTTTTGCCACTTGGGACGGAACTTGAATGGCTATTCTCCTCACAATGGCTGCACAAACACCATGAATCGCTTTGATCTTACGAGAGAGAACAGCTGTCGATAATAGTGGGAGCGAGGGCCGTGGTCTCGATCCTGTGGAAAGATGAAGATCGGTGGGCTCAGTCGTGCACGCTCGCATTCATGCATGCACCAGCTCTCGTGGGAGCCTCAAGGACAGAGATATGGTTACGATGTACACTCTGCTTGGATCAGAATCATGCTTACACAAATCCACAGTGGCCTTTTATGCGCGTTGCATACGAAGTACTCGTGCATCCCAATGTCAGGTTCATGATCTGTTACTCAACATTCCCAGACTCTCGAACCAAGCCGTTGAACAGGAAGAACACTTATAGCAGGGCTTCGATCCGACGATGACTGCAAAACATCATGATATTCGTGAGTTAACTACATACAAACGACGCGATAATTGAACTACTTGTAGACTTCTCAAAACAGAAACGTTGATCGGGCGCATGGAGCAAGCCTAGTAATCGTTGTTGCGACCACTCTGGCGACCTTGCTGACCACCATAGGAATCAGAAGAGTCTTGTCCGTAAGAGTCCGAGTTTCCGTCACGACGCTCGGAGCTACCATATGATCCGGTAGAAGTCTCGTCTCGATCTTTACCACCGTAGCGTTCAGAACTTCCGTAGGAGCCCGTGGAAGTCTCCTCTTTTCCGCCTCGTCCTCCACCGTACCCGCCAGAGGTATCGTCGTCGTCGTTGGAGCCTCCAAATTTCTTCTGCCCAAATGAGCCAGACTCGGTCTGGTCCTGGCCGTATGTGTTGCCCGAAGAGCGTCCTGTGTTACCAGACGAGAACTCATCGGTGTCATCGCGTCTGCTTGAACCACGACCACTTCCCGAGTAGGTGTCGTCGGAAACTCCACCTCCGCCATAGGACGATTCCTGGCCAGAGCTTACCTTTGGCTTCGACCCGTATTCGCTGGTCGATGTTTCGTCATCGCCATAAGAAGATTTCTTCTGTCCACCATATCCAGATCCAGTTGTACCCTCCGAGATACCTCCACCACCATAGGAACTCTCCTGTCCGTAGGAGCTGGACCCCTCTTTCTTGTTTCCGGAACCCAGAGAGTCGTCATCTTCGTTCGATTTGCCTCCATATCCTACAAGAGAATAATGGCGTTAGTTGAATTGCAATCAGCAAATGCAGAGATCACAATGTAACACATCGTTGGAGAAGGCATACCGGAGGATTTATTTCCGCTACCGTAGCTGTCTCCACCAGATGTCGAGTCATCGCGGTCATTTCCGTAGCTGGACTGCTTGGTCTGGCCGTATGAGCTGTCTGTTGAATCTTGGCCGTAGGAGCTGGTTTGCTTTCGGTCATTGTCGTATCCAGACGTAGAGTCTTGGCCAAATCCTGAGGAAGGTTTGTTGGAGTAGGAATCGGTGTTGGATGAGTCGCGTCCACCGTAGGAGTCGGATCCGGATTGCGTGTTGCCGTACTGACATCGCAATTAATACGTTACAGCCAGATGTAAACTCAAGCTGATTCGTTCCCAGCAATCGTCCTTCGCAGAGTTGCCGGTCGTTGCGCGGGCATTTGGAGCGAGGCAACATTCGTCTCTGCGAAGCTATCTTCACACGAGAGTAATGGGTCCGAGATGACATACCTCGTTGGAGCTCTCCTTGTTAGAAGATGAGTAGTCATCGTTCTTGGAAGGATCGTATGTTCCCTCATCCTTGGAGCTCGAATTCTTCTTCTCCTGGTATTTGTCCGATGCCTTCTCGGCAACGTCCTTGACCTTGTTGAGGAAGGATGACATGGTGATTGATGAAGTTCTTGAACCAAGAGGCGAGTGCGATTGAGATTGTAGAGAAAGCTGAAGCTGATGATGGACTGAGGAGCAACGGCATCACCTCTCATCTATTTATCCTCATCACATCATAACACCTGAACCCCTCAATTGCGCACAGGAGCAGGCTGGCGATATAGTGCCGCCCGCAAACAGGATTTCGCGCTCCACAAAAACCGAGCATGCCAATCCCAGCACCACGGTAATGAGCCACAGTACCCTCGATCAGCCAAATGCTACAGCACGTGGCGCAGCAATGGCGTCAAACCTTGTACTTGAAATTATGTATGTTCACCCCGCTGCGATGGTGGTTGGACCTATGTACCTTGCACGCAGGGTATTTTGACAGCTGAAGTCATCGGGCGATGCTGTCACTTATGCAGGTTAATCTGTATCGAGCCAGTAAATGTGGGGACAAGAAAGACAAGCTTTATTTCCTGCATGCCAAGCGCAATTGCACAGCCACAAACGAGCTGCGGCATCAAGTTCTAGAACGGTAAACCCATGAAATCTCCTGTTTGAAATTGCGAAAGTGGACGGCTGGGATAAAAGGAGCAGGTTGTTGCGGGCAATGAGGTCCTGAGGGAGCTGAAGGTGGTGAGCATGCAGGAGCTGAAGATACGACTTTTCTCTGCGGCTCGGGATGACCATGGAGAAATGCTGGTAGAATATGCCGTGCTGATATTGCGCAATGGGTCAATGGAGATTGTGAGAAGTGCGCGATCGGGCACTGATGGCAGGATCGGAGGCCGGAAATTGGAATGCAGAGGAGGTGACAGATTGATTCTTCATAGCTTTGCCATTACTCCGCTCTCGGTACCATTACTGGGTTATGCGACAGGCTTCTTTCAAATTTCATTCTCTTCCCTCGGATATGTCATTGGAGTAAAGGTGAGGAATAGACCGGGACCTTTTCATTCGATTTTCTGCAGCCGAGACTTGATAAAGTCCAGAGCGGCGTCACCGTACTGACCCACGTAAGAGGTATGCACTCCGTATACATCGCCTTGTGCTCTTGGTTAGCCAAACATCCATTTGGAGATGCCTCGCAACGTACCCTGATCACAGTAAACATCCCCTTCATCGCAGTATGATTGGATTATCGGAGCAAAAGCGTCGCAGGAGATGTTTGCCGGGCGAGGGAAAAACTGCTCAATGTGTCAACATTATCCTCGACAAAAGTTCTGCCCTTGCACTCACGCCTTCATGCGTAGCAGTGCCTACATCGTAAGATTTCTTGGGCAGGAAGCGTGGATCTCCCATCTGGATCATTGCAACCACACTCTTCTGATACTTTGCTGCCACAGGTGGTGTCGGGGGACCCAGGGACGGTATTGGGATGTCATTATTAGGATCCACGGTAAGCCCAAATTTTCCTCCTCCGCCACACATCACATCTCCAATTATATGAGCACCCTGCGACGTTGGTCAGGTCGAATGATTGGTTGGAGGGAAAAGACGCACCTGCGAGTATCCCATTAAAATCACCTTTGCATCCGGACATCGATCGACATGACTCTGTAATTGCTTTGTAGTGGCTACTATCCCAGCATAACTTGACTCGTCGTAAGGCTGTAGTAAAGCGGGATAATCGATGGCTTCACTGGTGCTTCCATTGACACTCTCTAGCACGGCTTGTGCAAGAGCTCCCATCATGCCATAACCAGGGTACTCCATTGAAGCTCTCACCACAATCGTGTGCAAACTTCCGCATGATTCCGACTTTGACGTTCCCGCAGGTTGTGCGGCTACGAGTCCAACTTGCATTAGTAGCAGCCGCGCGAAAAGTTCTGCAGTGAGCATTGTGAATGAAGAAGTGAAGGTGCCATCAGTCATGCCCAGGCCTGCAGGTCGATGAGGTCTTGACAAATCTGGTCGGAATTTACGCCCGAACGGCGTACAGGTCAGAGTTCATCATCGCTGTGGTGCAAGCTGTCACGATGGCCTCGATTTCGTGGCGATATGCTCATTGATGATTGCTCGCGAGGAAGGAAGCTCACGCCTGGTCGTGCTCGAGTTGTAGGAGTATCCTCGGCAGTGGCCGCAGATACTCATGATCAAGGATTTGTCAAAGGTTTTGTTGTTTGTGGTCAATGTTTGATAGGGTGGAGGATCGGGGCGCGATCAAAGCTTTCGACCGAAAAATGTCTCAAGATTTGACGTACATCATCAACAGCGCAAACGTCATACCTTACTCGTGTTATACACGCGGTGCACAACGATCAACTCGCGCGAGAAGACAAGACCTTCTCCAGCACCTTCACAAACTCCTCCACCTCCTCGACAGAATTGTAGTGCACAAAACTGGCCCTTACGACACCCTCAGCTGGTCTTTGCAAGATTTCGTCAGCCAACCTTTTCGAATAAAATGAACCCCACCTGAATCCAAAGTCGGAAAGCTTCTCAACCCTCTCAACCAGTTCTCTTGTTCCCCATCCGTCGACTGAGAAGGCGATCGTTGAGACCCTCACTGCAGGATCTGAAGATCTCTCGCCGTAGACGGTAACGTCTGAGCGCGAATTGAGGAAATCAAGGAGAATCTTCTGAAGTTTCTCTTCATGAGCAGGGATAAGGGGAACAACTGGTTTGAGGTAATCGACGATTGCAGGAATGCTCTGGACTAATTCGTAACTTGCTGCTGCGAGGCCGATTTTGTTATCAAGCGTTGTTGTGGGGTTGAAGTAGTGACCTAGCGAGACAAGGTTCTTCTGAGCAGCCGTAGAAGCATACAACATTGCAATATGTGGTCCGTACACCTTCGTCGATGATCAGTGAAGGTGCGAAAGTAAGTGCGAAAGCAATTTTCGACTTACCTTGTACCAGCTGAACGAGTAGAAATCGACACCAAGATTCTTGACATCAATAGTTCTATGTGGGGCAAAAGAGACACCATCAACCATCAACATCGCTCCTTCAACGGTGTGAACTGTCTCTGCAATGACTTTGATATCATTGATGGTGCCAAGGATATTTGAGGCGTGAGTACAAGCCACCAATCTTGTCTTCGGAGACAAAAGCTTTTTGAGATCTTCAATATCCATTCGCGGTGCATTGCTTGGAGCAGAAGTCCACCATCTCACGGTTAGTCCGAAGCGCTCGGCAATAAATGTCCATGGATCAATGTTGGTTTCGTGGTCGAACTTCGACAGAATCAGCTCGTCACCAGGACGCCAGTCAACCGCAAAAGCCAGATTCCTGAGCAATTGTGTCGTAGATGCGCCAATTACTATTTATATTAGTGGTCGACTCGCCAAGGATTGGAAATGCTGAGCTCACCAATCTCGCTGGTCTCAGCATTGATATATTTCGCTCCAGCTTCAATCCCGCTCTGTACCCTCCCAGAAGATCTAACACCAATATCATACGTTGCCCCCATCTGGACCTGACCATTGGTGAGATATTCCGATATTCTGGAATCGATATCAGAACAATTGCCTGTGAGTTCGGCCGCTGAGACTCACGATTCGATCACAGCTCCCAGAGTTTGTGAGCCGCCTGCATTATCGAAGTAGACCTGTTTTTGACTCAGGCTAGGAAATTTCGATCTTACATCTTCGATGTTCAATATTTCTGCCATCGTTGCCTGGTAGAGGTTCGATACTTCAATGCCTTAGTCAAGTGCTTGCGTTGCGTCTGAATCAAGAAGTCTGGTTTTCTCGCATGCTTCACACCTGCAGTCTCCCCTCCGACCCAATCAGAATCTAACCCAATTTGGAAGGTGTGATGATCACGAGATCATCATAATGTGGAGACATAGAAGGGATCTTGACGACCGCGGTCTATTGTCCCTCTTTCCTCTTGTGGTATATAGTGACAATTGTCCATATACCTTTGGCAGCAAAGGAAAGCTCAAGTTCATTTGAGGTATTCATCGCGCGTAATCCCCCTTGCGCCTCATGGTTGTATTCATCTGACCATCCAATCCAGACGTTTCGATTGAAGTTGTTGTCAATAGGATAATTGGAAGATAAAATAGTCAAGACTTCAACGACTTCACTTCAGAGTCTTCTGGGTCAGAGGAGATCAAATTTTGCGAGCGCCATGTTCTTTTGCAAGATCGAGGCTACAAGAATCAAGGATCGGGTACATAGATGTGATACTTGAAGTTGTGGGATCGCCTCGAGATTCCCAGGGTCGTAGCAACACCTCGTGATTTCTTGGCAACGTCGTTGGTCTAGAAAATTTGTTTCGACACAATCATTCGAAACAGACGAAACTTTTCCAGCCACTCTTCTCTTCGGGACGATCCCGTTTCAGTATCCATGGAGATATCCTAGGAAGGGCATCTTTGTTTCCAGGAATCGTTTGCTCGTCGATCGTAAGTGACAGCCTCAACCCAATTTAAGCGTGTAGGACCGTGTATGCACAAATTTGTCCTTAAAGGGGTAAAGATGTTTCTGGATCTCTACGACTTGTTTGAAAGGAGGAAGAATTGGTCGCTTGTTCCAAATACTGAGGCAACAATTATCCGAAACAGCGGGCAAATAAGAATGCCCGCCTTAGACGGAAGACCCTAAGGTGGACAAAGACATAACAACTCGGTGTATAGAGGTGGGACAACGACCAGATTTGCTTAGCTATAATGCCAGGGAGAGAACAAGGAGAGCATGTGCGAGTGCGACTCAGGGCTGAGGACTTGCAAGAGAAATGCTGTAACCAACGTTATAGTCTGCGCTGAGGGCATGTGGTTGATAGAGTAGAGCGTCAACCCATAAACAGTAGTGAATGCGGATGCCATGATCCTCATACCGTTTGCTGCCTCCACGGAGTTCGCATCTCCTAAGCAAATCGTTGGCGTGTTGGAGGATGGAGATCGCGGAAAGCATCACGCAGTGAAGAGCTATGGTCGCTCACGGGCCAGGGAGCTCGGGATACCTCCCGGGTTCCATCTTCCATCTCCCATCAACGACATCTCACAAGGCATGGAACAGTAATCCTTTGATCGTGCCAACCACCCTGATCGCTACCGTCGCAAGGATTACACGCACGATGAGGGACTCTCCCAGCTCCCCATCTTGACGGCAGGTCGCACACGCCGTCGCTCTTGCCTTGGTTCGTACTCTGTACAATGAGCAGCTCTCAAGGTGAAACGCGTCGCTCTTCGAAGGGCTCGCGAGAATGTGCAATATCTTTGAAGTTGCATTGACAAATGTTGACATAGTACAAGACGAACTTTCGAGGTAGGCAGACGGCATGCTCGTGATGAGAAAGGTTAATATACCGTACCATGCCTACGATCGCCTTCTCTTCATCTTTCGGTCGCCTTCAAGCCAATCCTTCGATATCTCTGACTCCAGTTCCCGCGCCTGAAAAATTCCCAGCTCTTTCGACGTGTGTTGCTGATTTCGGCCCTTGCTTTGTTCCCTGTCGTACCGTCTGTTTCCGCGTCGTTACTCCGGATAGCTGCCAGCCAAACAAACAAACAGGAAGTCACGATCTGTCTCGTGAGAGATTGCGGATTACATCTTGCATCATCTTAAATATACAGCCGAGGTTCCTCAATAGCACACAACACGCGCCGCCCTACGATTACTCTATCTCTCCACGCGAACCTCGACATTCCGTCAACAGCACTCAAGCCTAAGTAACCTTGGGATCTTCATTTTAATTTCTATCAAGCCCTCTGCCTCTCAACGACGACATCGACAACCTTCTCCTCACTAATCTCACGCGCGCCACTTCTCAACATGAAGCTCGCCATCACCTTCGCGCTCTGCGCGTCCACCGTCGTACTCGCTGCCGACTCGCCTATGGTCAAGGACAATCCCATTGGCGCGCAGTATCTCGCGACAATGCCTGCTGCCGGCGACCCTGGTGTCTACGCTCAATTCGCTGTAATGTCTGGTCCAAATGGTGAAGGGGTGAACTTTGCCGTCAACATCAATGGCAAGCCCTTCATGGGTAGCAATTTCCGTGAGTACCTACGCATCCAATCTTTTCCGTCTTTATACCGACACTCGAAGACGTACTTGAGCGCTCTCTGACAACCTTCTAACACACGCCATAGTTTACCACATTCACGAAAAACCTGTCCCATCTGATGGGAACTGCACCGGGACCGGCGCCCATCTAGATCCAGTGGGTCGTGGTGAGACACCTCCTTGCGACCAGAGCAATCCTGCGTCCTGCCAGGCGGGTGACCTAAGCGGCAAATACAACGCCATTCCGATCCTCCCAGGCTTCAGCGCAAACTACACGGACAAGTACCTCTCGCTCAACCCTGGAAACCCAGCTTTCTTCGGGGATAAGAGTATTGTTCTCCACTATCCCAACAAGACCCGCATCGCCTGCGCCAACTTCAAGATCGTTGACAAGAAGGGCGGTTCTGCAAACAACACCACTGCCATGCCTCCTACCAACGCTCCTTCCACCGCTCCTGCCAGCCCTCCAACCACTCCTGGAGGTTTCATTGGAGTGACTAATGGTACCGTTGTTGTCCCTTTGACCTTGCCAAACACTACGACTTCCACTCCCACTACCGCCACCAGCGGTGGAACTTCAGCCTCTAAGTCGGGCACTGGTGCGAAGCCATCTGGTTCTGCTGTCAATGCTGCTTCAGGCATCAAGGTCACGCACGTCAGAGCTATATTGGGACCAGTGTTGTTGGGAATTGCATGCATGGTGTAGTTTCCTCACACACTTTTCCATTGTCACCCCATCCCACGAAACACACGGGAATTACTTCATTCTTCAAGGATCATCATTCTCCACAGTCCATTCCCTCATTGACTTTGTTTGAGAGACAGCTGGCTGATATGCATTGTTTGTTTCTGTGGAGTAGGGCAGTATTTTGATGGCGTTCTGGTTCTATTGCATTGGCGGACTGAACGACGAGAGATGAGACAATGCTACGGGTCACGAAGGTCAATTTGTTCAGCCACTTTACTTTTGCTCCTTTTTCTGCGCTTTGTATGGGGATGTACGGATATCTGGTGAAGACATGATCAGCAGTGCTGCAGCACGAATGGAGAAAGACAGAGGGTTGTTTATGCCTTGCTTGCTTTGCGGAAGATACCAGAGTCGGAAACGTAGAATAGATCAATGCCAAAACTATGTCAACATTACTCCTTTCAAGTTTTCCTTACCTTCGTGGGCATGTGATCCTCTCGTGGATCTGCAGAGCGGTCTCAGATCTACGCCTAGGCTGCATCGGCCTATGGAAATGCATATCCGTCTTCAACCATTACAACGAAATGTCCAATTGAGCCCCAAATTCTCTCAATTGATCTACTATTTACACTTTTGTTTCTTGCTCCAACTCGTCCACTCCTCCACTTGAGTTTTCGTCGCATGCTTCGAGAGCTATCTACCCGAGGTTAATCACTTGTCTAGTCAAGACAATTTATCCAAATGTCCCCCCGGACCTCCATGCTACGCGCCTCGAGGCCGCTCACAGCTTGTACACGCCGGATATCGCCTATAATGCCTCTGAGAGCGAGGATCATGTCGGGAGCACTGCAGACGAGACGAGATGCAAGCTTTCAGCTCTCCCGTAAAGGCTTTCCTCTTGTTGACTTCTAAAGCAGTACGCCAGCAGCAACGATATCGAGGCAATAACGAGGCCTATAGAAGGAGATGATCCAGAAGATGTCATGTTCAGTTCCATATATGGTTTGAGGACGATCGAATTGAATAGACCGAAGAAATTGAATTCGTTGAATGGGTCTATGGCGCGGAAGATTATGGCTACGCTGAAGGTATACACCACCAGTTCCAAGCAGGACGCATAGCGCTGATCCAATGAACATAGGAATGGGAGAAATCCGAACTAGCCAATGTCATTGTAATTCAAGGAGCCGGCCGCGCCTTTTGCGCCGGAGGAGATGTGGCCGCCCTCGCCAACTGGAATCGCGAAGGTGCCTCTGGCTCCCAAAAGTCGGCCGACTACTTCGCGCTCGAATACAAGTTGGATCATTTGATTGCGGCATACCGGAAACCATACATTGCGTACATGGATGGCATCACAATGGGTGGTGGGGTGGGATTGAGCATCCATGCGCCGTTCAGGATAGCGACTGAGAATACAGTTTTCGCCATGCCAGAAACGACGATCGGATTTTTCCCGGATGTGGGCGCGAGTTTCTTCCTGCCAAAGATGGACGGTAGTTTAGGGACTTATCTTGCTCTTACTAGTGAGCAGCTGAAAGGCGTGGATGTTTTGTAAGTTCCACCAACTTCCTCCTCCCCCAACACCGAGAAGGGCTCAGGCTAATTGAGGATAATTGAAAAAGTTACCACGGCATAGCAACCCATTACATTCACTCCACCTCTCTTCCAGCCCTCTCCCACCGCCTCTCCGAGCTTCAATTCAAAGATTACGCCTCGTCTACCCAGGTTCACGCCCTGATCGCTAGCACAATAGCCGAATTCGACACCGGTCTGCCCTCTCCTCGCCCTCAAATCACAGGCGAGCAGCGTCAAATGATTGATGCCATATTCTCCGCCGACTCTCCTCTCCAAATTCTTACTGGACTACAGGATATCATGAGCTCTGGCGATCATACACAAGAGCTGAAGCAATGGGCAAACAAAACCATCAAGACGATCAGAGAGAGGTCTCCGACGAGTGTAGCTGTGACGTTGCGGCAAATGAGAAAAGCGAAGCAGTGGAATATTGCAGAAACATTCCAGAAGGAACTGGATATTGCGACACATTTTATGCACCATCCTGATTTCGTAGAAGGCGTTACTGCTCGTCTGATCAACCGGACGAAGGAGAGGCCGAAGTGGAACCCTAATTCGCTAGAAGAAGTGACGGATGCTCAGGTGAAGGCATTTTTCACGCCTGTCAGCGGAGAGAGATTAGCATTGTTGGAGACAGGAGATCATGCCACGTTCGCGGACTATCCACATGCGCGATTGGCTTTGCCCACGGAGAAGGAGATTCTTGCCGTGTCGGAGGGAAGGTCGACGGAAGAGATTGTGAGGTATTTCCTCAAAGAAAAAGAGGGAAAAGTTGGTGTGCGGGAGAAGGTTGAGGAGGTCATGGAAAGGCATTAGTAGTTGATGCTGCATGAGTATTGTAAAATATGACAAGAAATAGAAGAGATTCCTAAACCCATCAGTGCCCAATCCGAGCACGTCTTCTTCTCCACATTCTCTTCTTGGAGACGACTCTCGCTCTCTCAAGGACCTTGAAGCTTGTTCCCAGTCAGCCGCTGCAGTATCTGATGTCGGTGTCACTGTCGGTTTTGGGAGCGCTTGGGGGTTTGCTACCCGTCTTGCCCATCAACTCCATCATTCGCAAGGCTGAATTTGGATGACAAAGCGGACCATGCCGGCTGCGGGAGTCCACTTTAGCTCGAAAATAATTTGTTGTGAACCTGCGACCTCGACTGAGTGCCACCCACGCAGTGCACTGCCATCTCATACTGCCATTGCACTTCAATCATCATTCCTTTGAATCTTACATGCCAGCGCAGGCCAACATGTCAGCATTCGCCCAGGCCTTCCTGCGGACGAGCCGCGCAACATTGAATCGGAGAAGCGCTCAGAACCCAGTCCAGCGAGCTCTGGGACTCAATGGAGCTGTAAAATACGCACAAGCATGTAGAAACTATGCTACGGCATTTGAACGATCCAAACCCCATGTGAACATCGGTATGTAAGTCCTCCACTATGTTTCAATGGAGTGATGTTTACATGTGTCTAGGAACCATTGGTCACGTTGATCACGGCAAAGTACATACCACCAAATCCTTCCACCATATTGCTACCCTAACAATACACTCGATCAGACCACATTAACTGCCGCTATCACAAAACGACAAGCCGAGAAGGGCCTCGCCAGTTTCCTCGACTATGGATCCATCGACAAGGCTCCTGAGGAGCGCAAGCGTGGCATTACCATTTCTACCGCTCATATCGAGTACCAGACCGATAACAGGCATTATGCGCACGTCGATTGCCCCGGTCACGCCGATTACATCAAGAACATGATCACTGGTGCTGCTAGTATGGACGGAGCCATCATTGTGGTGGCGGCCAGTGATGGACAGATGTATGGATAACTTCAAGGGCATCAGGGGGACTGTCGAGCTAATACGAAGGATAGGCCACAAACTCGGGAACATCTTCTGCTCGCCCGTCAGGTTGGTGTCCAGCGCATTGTCGTCTTCGTCAACAAAGTAGACGCAATTGAAGATCCAGAAATGTTGGAGCTTGTAGAGATGGAGATGCGCGAGCTACTTTCCACCTACGGCTTTGAAGGCGACGACACCCCGATCATCCTCGGATCCGCACTTTGCGCGCTTGAGGGCCGCAAGCAGGAGATTGGAGAGGCGAAGATTGACGAGCTATTGGCAGCAGTGGACGAATGGATACCGACTCCACAGCGTGAGATGGACAAGCCTTTCCTCATGAGTGTGGAAGACGTTTTCTCCATTCCTGGACGTGGAACCGTCGCCTCTGGCCGTGTCGAGCGAGGAGTACTGAAGCGCGATGCTGAGGTTGAGTTGGTGGGAAAGAACGCCATACCTATCAAGACCAAGGTCACCGACATTGAGACGTTCAAGAAGTCTTGCGAGCAGTCTCAGGCTGGTGACAACTCTGGTCTCCTCCTCCGTGGTGTCAAGCGGGAGGACGTCAAACGTGGAATGATTATCGCAAAGCCAGGATCATTGAAGGCACACAAGAAGTTTTTGGCATCATTCTACGTGCTGACCAAGGATGAGGGTGGAAGACACACTGGGTTTTCTAACAACTACAGACCTCAAGTCTTCTTGAGGACAGCTGGTACGTAAAGTCCCTTTGAGTTCTGACACGCCAGCAACTAATGTTTCTGTAACCAGACGAAGCCGCAACCCTCAACTGGCCCGAATCCACGGAAGAGTTCAAGGAGAACAAGATGGTCATGCCCGGTGACAATATCGAGATGGAGGTCGACCTACACAACCCGCTCGCCGTGGAGATCGGACAGCGATTCAACGTAAGAGAAGGCGGACGCACAGTGGCCACAGGTCTCATCACGAGGTTACTGGACGCGCCGGCTGGCAGCAAATAATGGACGAATGATATGAAAGGGTAATGCAAAGGTTTGGATCGGGAATACCGAGCGAATTCGGACGGCATCATCTCCACTCTATGGAACACTGTACACTAAGCAAGGCGCGGGCATTGCGGAAGCGGGAAGAAGCATTCGGAAGGCGTTTCGCGTGTGCGGCTTCCTTGACCACTCTATGTATCGTGGTGTTCTATAGAAATCTGCACCAAGATTAGATTTGGGGGAATGAATGAATGTTGTGTTGCCACTCCAGTTCGCAAGGTCCGATCATTCTTCTTTGTGAGGGGTATCTTGGGTGGGGGCACAGGGATGTTGGATCTTCAAGCTGTGATTATTTCAGATCCCGAAGTACAACTAACCCAAGGGTCCATCATTTCGACATCCTTTGAACTCTGCTAAACGAATTGGAAATAGATCGTCGAAGTTGCTCTGTATAATGTCCATATTACGACGTTTCGAGCATCTGATTTTTCGAATTGCCTGAAAACTATCAGGAGAGCTTATCATTGTTCAGGTCAATAATGTTTATGAATTACAGGTTACGAAGCAGTGTACGTGCTTGGTAGGTATAGATAAAGATGAAGGATGTCGTAAAGGAATGATCCAAGGTGCATATACAATGCTCTAGGTTAACGCCAATTCATCCAATCATTCAATGCTGCTGTCCAATGCTTTTTTGATGCCAAATTCAGGTGTTTCCAAATGTCAATCTCTCTTCCAGACAAAAATGTTATCCAGTCTAAGCTGCGCGGTTGAAGCGTCTGCGCCGTTTTCTATAATGTTGGTTAGCACAGTTCTCCGTCGACCTGGTTGTAGATAACCTACGTGGTGGAAGGACAGGACAAATCGAACAAAGGAGTGGTGGTGATGGCTGTTCCTACAACACCGAACGCAGGGTTTGGCGAGGTGGGGTAGTCATCCAGCTGGAACCACCAGACGTTGGTCTTGTCGAAGAGCTGGCCGCATCCAACAGAAGTCCAGAAAGCACGGGCGTTATCGGTGGAAGCTACGGCCTGTGCTTGTGTTGGTCCAGAAAGTGGCCATCCTGTCTCAGTGACCCAGACGGGCTTTCCTTGGGCCACTGCAACGACCTGGGAATATGCGCTGGCAAATAGATTGCCTGCGTTGCTGATGTCATTTCCGTTGTCAGTCTCGTAGTATGGGTATGCATCGACACCGAGGAAGTCGGCAGCGGAGATGAGTGCGTTGTTCGAGCCATTGATGAAGGCGGTCCATGTCTGAATGGGACTTTAGTCGATCTACAGTATCCTAATCATGAAGGTGAACTTACATCAACATGTCCCACGAGTCTGCCCTCAGCAGATGTGCCAGCAATGGCAGCCTTGACCTGAGAAATGTAATTGACCAAAACATCAGGGTTGGTGCCTGGACCTGGGTCTGAAGCCCCAGGATATCCAGAGTTGCGGTAAAGGTCCTCCGATCCAACAGAGATGGCAACGATCAAATCGGTGAAAGCTGTGCCGTACTGGCTGATTCCGGCCTTCAAGGCTGCAATTTCGTTGTCGACAATGGCCGCACCAGCAGATGCCCAGATTCCAAGAAGGAGAGATGTGTTGGTGCTGATGGCAGCTGGAATGGCTGAAATTGGTGTGTTTACGGTTCCTCCTTGGATTGTGGTGTAGAGCCTGGCACTTGTGAAGCCACTGGTTCCAACCAAATTCTGGGCAGTGCTGAATTCCTGCTCGAAGCGGGCTTGGTCTTTGATAGCTCCTGCGGCATCAGTTGAACCATAGTTGAAGCCCTTCACGACTCCAAATGCCGAAGCAGCGGGCAGCGCCGCAGCCAGGGCAAGCAGATTTGAAAACATTGTCGTTGCTGTGGTGGGATTCTGAACGAATTATTAAGTATTAAAAATCTGGTGAGCACGAAGCGAGAGAATGTACAATTAGAAACGCAGCAAGTAAATGGGAAATGTTCAGGAGTGGTGTGTGGAAGAATGACGATTCATTACAAAATAAGGGATGCGGTAGTCAACAAAAAAAGATGGATCGACGCAGGCACGTCCAGCCCGTGGTTGCTGCAGGTCCAGGAATTCCCGACTAGTGTGTGTAGAGGCATAAATCTTTGTCAATGAAAGACATCGCGACCAGGGTAAAATGGAAAGTGGAAACACAGCGAGCGAATCCAGTTCTCTGATACACTGGACCCCCAGATCAGCGCGACGGTCTTAGAGTCCACTTGCAAGGTATAGCGACGATCATCGATTCATTGGCTTCCGGGTTCTCTGCGGCACGAATACCTCGCATAGGCAATCGTGGCTCTGGGCATCATGATGCTGGAGGGCGAGTGGCTGTGCCATCACTGTAGTGCTACCGATTTTCTGCAATGGTTCCGATGGCTTGAGGGTGCCTTCGATGGAATGCAATGGCACAAGACATGACAAACGGCCTGTCTCTGAGCGGACGACATCTGCAATTGCATTGACCTTGAGCGACAAGCGATCCTACATGGCGAAGAACTGGCCGGAGTTCCAGTAGGACCGAAAAGAGGGAGATGAGGTGATGTTAAAATGAATCAATCACATCTCAGCTTTTGCTTGTGGGAGGATGAGGATGAAGATGAACGACAAAAGAAACTGTGAGTCGATAGTGCCAAGTATCCGATATTCGAAATCACATGACTTGAGATTGGCTCTTCCTCGTGACCCGAGTCGTCGCTATATGGTCTCTCTGGACTTCGATTCGAGTCGTGCTTCCTCCACTGTCATCCATGATCTATTTTCTCACTAGGATGGGCATATTCGGATTCATTTACAACGGTATGCAATCCCATTGCTTCAAGTTCTCAACACGACGATCAAGAGGGATCCTCGGTAAGTTCGCTCACTGCCACACTACTTTGAGCATGGTCTCCCTGCCGCTTTGCGGCAGATTTGGTGCTGAAGCCGTCCTCGCTGGCTGCCTTCTTGCTAGTTCCATTGATCTATTCCCACTGCGACTGGTTTATGCTAGCTGGATCCGGCCTACTCCACGAGGACAGACAGGTGGACGGTAATTCTGAGTCTTATGGACTGTTGGACTGTGCTCTGTTGGAGATTCTTGTTATGTCCCGTCTCTTGCATTGCCTCGGCGTCTCGATATGATCAGAATGGTCCATTGTTATTGATGAGAGGCGACGACTTTTTATACCACACCCCTCCTGAAGAGGTCGTTGTCTAAAGAAATTCGTACTTGGTCCTATCACCTTTTTCCAATTCTTTGCTCCATGCTTCTCGCTCGCTGAGAATGATGAAGTTTCTGTATTTGAGCTCTTCACATCGTGATAGCTTCTGCTATTGATGCGAAATTTGAAATGCTTCTGTGCTGACATGATCGGCGAGATGAACTCGGATCTGCCCATCTCCCGACGCGGGCGTTGATCGCTGCTTGTCCACGTAATCTCGGCGCGTGTTTTGGGCCATCCCCACCAAATCCTACATCGCGTCATCGCGTCCCACTCACCTCCCTTCTATCTTCACACAATCGTTCCATCGCGACCTTGTCCATCCTCGACCTTCTCCATTTACATTTGGGACAACACACATGCAATTCTTCACCAACGTGAACCACATGGCTTGCGTAACGCGTGAGGCCATGAACGAAGCCACCCCCTGTGGCTTCAGAGCGCCTTCGATCCCGGTAGACTTCACCCAGCCGTGACTATCTACCGTCGAGTCAGACGGTCCTGGCCGTTTCTGGATACCTGAGCGTTTATACATGGCAGTCATACGCCGGAAGCACTTACCGCACATGTGTGGTGAAGGAGTGGCATTGTGACTCAACAAGCAGACTCTAAGTATTTGAAGGCATTGAGCCAACACACCATCAAAGTTCAGACCTGCAGAGTCCAATAAATCGACCTTATCTACTTCTCAGATCTACCGATCATTCAATTCGCAAGCATGGCCTCGTGGAAAATCTTCGAGACCCCCGTCGAAACGGAGGTCGTCCTTACTTCCTTCAATAATGCCACGAAATTCTTCGCCATCGATGCCAGTGGCTCTACTGGTGGCACGCCGATGCTCGCCCAGCGGAATTTTGCTGTGAACCTTCACAGTGCGTCGACGCATGAAGCGAAGGACCATGTTGCAAAATGGGGCTCATCTGCAGACAATCCAAGGGATATTCTGGACGTCCCTACAAGGTACTGGAATTCCGACTTGGGAGGCACTCAGCCGACGCGCATCTTGAAGAACGAGGCGTGTCTGTCATGTATATGGTCGTCGGATGTGTTCTTTCTTTTGACAGATGGCGAGGTACGTATCTCCCCAATATTCCTATCACCTTGAGAAAGATGGTGGGATTTTGAGAACCGAGAATCGAAACTCAGATTGGGAATTTCATCAAGCTTGAGATACCAGATGCGCTCAGCTCAGAACCTGGATTTCGAGGTGGATTGAAGACGCAAGGAGTGGAACATGATACACCTGATAGTAGTTGCTGACATTGATTTTCCAGGTATGGGACACCGAGGTCCAGGACTTGGCTCGATTAGGACAGGAGAAGGGTATTTTCTCGTGCCCAACAGTGTTCTTGATCACTTCTCATCTTGCAAAACCCCCGGACCGCACCGATGTCTCCGTTGGCGTTACTTCTTTTGCTAATGCGAAAGACGCTCTATGTCTTCTCAAGGACTACCTCGGTGCTCGTATCTACGTGATTGCTGCCAAGGGTGTGTTCCAAAGCATGGATAATGCCAAGGATCGTGGAACTTGGGAAGGTCTGACGAGCTTCGACAACGAAGCCCAGCTTCTTGCAAAAATCCAGGAGCTGGATATTCGTATCTCTACTGCAGAAACCAGAGGCACTCTTCCATCTGGCGTTGATCTCGGCCTAGAGTGGAACCAGGCCCACAATGCAACAGTATTGGTCGACCCAGAAAAACTTCTCCAAGCAAGCTCAGTGAATGAATTCGACCTTCGACTCCTATTGCACGATGAAGCAATCGATGTCTTAACTCTGGCCTACAAGACGCGAGGCAAACTGCCTCAGTTTCGGCGCTTTCTGCAGGACAACAAGATCGAACAGGTTACGATCCAGCTCGAAGATGTTGCCGGGGCTGCTGCCATCATTGCTGAGCTGGGAGATCCAGACCTTACCTCCGAAGTCAAAGCACATCTACAGGAGAAGCTTCGGGCTGCTCATGTCACGAATCGTGAGAAGTACCTCGATGCCTTGAAGAATGATCAGGCAGGATCAGCCGCTCGAGATCGAAATCGCCTAATTGACAGCGCAATGCGCCAGCTAGCCGAGATCGAGAAGGCTGGTTACACAGCCGATATCCTGTCTCGAACTTCGAACCGAGCTCGTCGAGCTGAGACTACCGTGTCCGCGGACGCTAGTATTGCACTTTCAATCCTGGACCTCGAAGCGCCGTCTTACAAAGCAGAGTGCCCGATCTGCTGCGGCGAAGATGAGATCATGTCAGTGGTTCTGAAGCAAATGGACGGAGAAGCCACTGGTGCCAACACTGCAGATTTCGCCCTAGACTTCCCATTGGCTGCAGGTCGTTTCTCTGCAAACATGAATGTCGTATCTAGTCAGTGTATCTGCTTCCAATGCGCTCTCTTCGGCAGGCCGGGACTGTCCATCTACGCTGAGCCTATAGCTGCTGTTTTGCCAGCTCTTGAGTATTCAGGTACCAACCAGCAATACATCAATCAGCAACTCTACTTGGCACTCAATGGAGGCCTTAAGACTGGAGTGCCTGCTCTTGCACAGCTGTTCGCCACCATCTTGGATCGAACGCTCCAGACAAAGGCTTGGGCTGGAGCATCTGATCCCACTGTCGGGCCAAGAAGGGCCGAAGCTGAGGATGCTGAGACCACAAGACGGAAGAACATCCTTGACTGGATCCTTCAGACGGTACTCAGAAATTTACGGTGCCGCGAGACCTTCAGTGAGCTCGGAGAGTGGGGAGACTATCCTACAGCACTGGCCTGGGCGGCAAGAGATTTCGAGAACGAAGGCCTGACCTCTTGGGCTTGTCAATACCCAGTTGCTGGGTTCAACCAGCTCATTCGTTTCGGCACGATGACTGGTGTATTCTCTGAGGATCTCATCCGCCGGATGAAGAAAACGAAACTGATCCACTCACTCGTCTCAACATATCTCGCAAAGCTTCGGGATAATCCCCATGAGCGTGCGTGGACTCATACTTTCCTCGAAATGATTTATGCGGAATTCAACAGCGGCCTTGTCCCGCGAGATCTCGGCTCGGAGAGAACGATCTTGAGCTCTGTTGAGACCTTCTGGGCCAAATTACAGAAGGTTCTGACTGCAGATCCAACCTTGCTCGAGGGTTGGCAGGAAGCAGACAAAGCTTCGTTAATGTTTCGCCTTCAGACAGTTCTGTTTTGGTTGATATACTTTCAGAGGACCCACACTCTAGCCAAAACGTGGTTCGCCAACATCAAGACGTCGGAGCCGCTGGCTGCAGCAGTACTTGAGCCTACAGCTGAATTGTCGGCGTCTGTGGTCAAGGAGATCCTCTTGTCGCCGTTTGTCGAGAATGATAAGGTATGTCAACTCATGCCAAAATGTCAAGTTCTGTCCACAATCGTGAGCCATCGTTCTTAACGTCTAGGGATTTTCGGGTCTCGACTCGGCTGACCATTTTCACTCTTATCATTCACATTTGCCCTCCTCTGAGTACTCGACTAACTTATCGTAGTTTATCAACAAACGGCTCTACATCCTGCACCAACCAGACGTAATTCCCTTCGCCAATCCATTCGGATGCAGCGTCCTAAAATGCGGTCACCCAGGCTGCAATGCCTCCTTCATGCCAGCCGAAATGGTGGATAAAACATCAGACGCTATATGGACTTCGAAGGCGCTCGACCAAGTCCGTCAAGCACGAGCAAAACATCTCATCCAAGTCTTCGGCATCGCCACGCGCTTTGAAACCAACCAGACTGGACTCCCAGAACCAACAACACTCCCCGTATCACCTTCTTCGCTGCATACACCACTTCACATCAGTTTTGCCAGAGCGTGGTCTGAACTCTCCGTCCAAGATCGTCGAGCCGCGATCAATGGTTCTGTGGAGCATCATGTTGCTGCGGTCATCAAAAAGATTTGTGAAAGTGGGAGAGGGAATGTGTTCGATGACCAGCTTGAGGTGCAGATCAAAGAGTTGTATCCAAGCTTCTTCGAGGTGTTGCGTGAGGCTTTGCTGATGCAGGGCAAAGACGGACGCGATGTGACTATTTATGAACATGCTTTTGAGCAGAATCAGTTGGCATTGAAGATTGCGTTTGAGCTGGAGGCCGCGAAGATGAGGAAGGGAAAGACATAGATCCGTGGAGGCGCCGGCACTGGGATCAGCGAATAGCTTGCCTTCCGGACGTGAAGAGGACAGTCGAAACATCAGGTTCTAGGTTCGTCAAATCAGGTTTCTCAGAACAGAAAGAGAGAGTATGTCGTAAGAGTAGTACTACACATTATTCTACGCACTCTAGGATATCTAAGCGACAAGGTATCGACTGAACGCTCACAACTTTTGTAGAGAAAGGAAGATCGGATATCACCTCCCACACCGAGCGACTCCACACTCAGCTCTCAAACTCCGGACTATTCAGTGCGACTCATCAATGACTAGCTTTGATGATATCCGCCGCCCTCTCCGCAAGAGCATACAACGTACTGACCAAATGTCCACTGACCTGGAACGGCAATACAGAGGCATCAACGACCCTAACATTCGCGGTCCCATAGACCAAGTGACTGTCATCAACAACACCACCGAGTTCCTCACTCATCATGGCCGCCGTGGATATGTAATGGAAATTGGAGCGGTAGGTATCTTTCAACCAGTCGCCCCATGCCTTATCCGAGCCGTCAGCCGGGACGGTGGAGAGACCAGGTGTGGTCTCGGACGTGAAGATGGTGTTTAGGGGGGCTGTTGTGGAGACCTTCCGTGCCATACGCGCTGTGCCGATTTCTTGGGCGAGGTCGTAGTCGAGCATGAAGTAGTTTGGGTTTATGGAGGCCGGGACGGAGGCGTTGGCGGATTTGATGTGCATGTTCCCGCGGGAGAAGGGCATGAGGCCCCAGTAGGAGACGGTAGCGCTGCCGGCAATCGGCGCGCTGACGATGACCTCGGAGATTGTGACGTTTTCCTTGAAGATGAGGTCGTGTTGGATTGTGAAGAATTTCAGGAGGGTCTCTGCCTTGACGGTGCCGCCTGTGGCTTGTGCAGTGGTTTCGGCAAATCGCTGCAGGGAATCTCTGATGGTCTTGCCAAATGCTGCGGTGTTGTTGCCCCAGATGTCGGCGGCGTTGAAGTAGCCGATGAAGCCACCCAGTCCGGAGTTTGAGAAGTTTTGGTTGGACGCGTACGCGTTATTGGCGGTGGTCTGATCTTGGAGGTTCTCCCCGACAAAGGGAGAGTTGACCTTGACTTCGATGCCGAGCGGCTCGAGGATGCTGTCGGGATGTATCAACGTGATTTCATCGGTTGGGTGACGATAACTTACAGAGGATTGCCGACACCGGAAAGCTCGAGAAGACGTGGAGACACCAAAGAGCCGGCAGACAAGATGACCTCCTTAGTGGCAGATAAGGTTTGCTCAGCACCTGACTGGTTGACGAATACGACACCGTTGGCAACCGCGGCTGATGAGTTGCCGCCCGTAGACCATGTCATACGTTGAGCGGTAGAGTTGAGGTACAGATCGAGGTTGGGCCTGGTGCTGAAAGGGAAATAGTAGGCTCGTGCAGCATCTATTCGGAGTCAGTTATTCTCATACTACGCAGGATTTGTCAGACTAGCATACCTGCGCGGACGTTCAGCTCTCGATCATGAGTCTTGGGAAAGACGTTGAAGCCTCTCATATACCCTCCAGTCGCTTCTCCGTTCCAGGGCAGATTGACGGCCTTGAACGTGGCGTTGAGAACGGACGAAAAGTTGTTGCCAACCATGTCATTAGGCCAGCTGACATCTAGTGGGCCTTCGTAGCCGTGGAATTCAGGTAAGTAAGAAGCACCCTTAGACATTTGTGCCTCTGTCGGCACCTCGAAACGTTCGCTTTTCTTGTAGTAAGGGAGCAGGGAATCCCAGCTCAGGGAGTTTCCGACTTTCTTCCAGGCGTCGATTTGGCTGCTCTCGGCGCGCATGTAGGTCATGCCTGAATGAGTCAAGAAGTCAGCTGTGTCTGCTTGAGGCGGGACATGTCTGTAAGCATGATCCGGGAAGTGGTCACTTGCCGTTGATTGTGCTGGTACCTCCAAGCGCTTTTCCGGCCCTCAAGGCCTGACTCTTGTTGCCAGCGTATGCCTGAGGTTCACTCGGATACGCATAATCGATCTCTGTTCCAAACGCAAGGCTGTACCCGGCAGGGTTAGTGACATTGACATTGTCAAGCACTGAATCACCAGCCTCAATGATGGCAACAGAGACGGTTGGATCCTCGCTCAAACGATTGGCGATGACCAGGCCGGAGGTCCCTCCACCAACAATGATGTAGTCATAACTGGAGGTTGATTTGGGAAGGGAATTTGGTAAGGCGAAAGCAGCTGAAGCAAGTGCGAGAGTAGCGAATTGTCCCAACATGATTACGATGAAATGATGTTGTGGAAATCTGATCAACTGGATAATCAAGTCGCTTTAAGGCTTCGTCCGTGGTCTCGCTACGCTGCAAAGGTCACCAAAAAACTGGTATACAGAAGTGGTCCCGTCATGGCGGTGTTCATGCCGTTACAAAGCTCTTTCTCGATAATTTCTCAGATACCAAATCCACTTCAATGCCGACTTCGACTTGGCTGTGACCAAGAATTCGGTAGGGGAAAGGACCCCAATCCGATGACGTATAGTAGAAAGTCTGCCATTTTGCTCAACAGATCGAGAAACTCAGTCAACTTCTCTTCAAAGGAAAATTGGTGTACCTTGAAACGACTACCTCAGTGATGCTCTTCAGCAAGAGAGGCGTGTCACGTTATATGACCACAGCCTATACTCGCGGCTCTGCCGTCTCCAGAAACTCAAAAGTTTGACCTGAGATGGACTGCTACAGAATGTCGGGTGCAAACGATGAAAACATGACATTCATCATCTTTCCCATGACCGCGCAAATGATGCTCTCGGGACGAGATCACTAGAGGTGGACCGTGAGAACCGCCACCGACCCAGTGAAGAACGCGACGGGCGTCGCTTACAACAATGACTGGCCCACCATCGACGGAGCGTCATGCGCTTTTCCGTCCGCTGTTGGCTGATCAAGACAAAGGGAGTCGGATAGTCCCGCTTCTGAACATACGAAACTGGAGATGCTCGCAGACTGCCGACGATAGAAAGGGGACGTGAGTTGGTCGTACTCGTGGATGACAACATTGATCCGGCGCCGTACCTGCCGATGAGACCATCTTGCAAGCCAGCTATACCTACTCGTATGATGCCGATGTGAATCATGAACGAGCGAAGAACAATCAGGTGAGTGCTGGACTGGAGTGGGCTGATGTGTAGTTAACAAGAAAAATATGAGTGAGAAAAAAGGAAGTGCCCCCATCGCGTTTGCGCCGGCGGCATGCAAAATTTCTGCGGTAGATTGAAGACCGCTGGCCAGCTTTGCGTGAATACTTCAGAACGGGACGCTAATCCACATGCAGAAGCGATGCCGACTGATGCCCGAGGCCAAGGATACGAGCCGTCTAGCAGATTTCTGGCAGTTCTAGTCGAAGCAAGGTGAGGAATGGCATCTTCTCTTAATGGTTGATGCGTGAGTGCAAGATCCATCTAGAATCCAAAGCGTGAAGTGGGAGTCCAGGACCATTTCCAAGTACTTATTTAGACAAGTTATTAATACTTGATTGAGGTGTACATAATTACATGGTCGTCTTGCAGCTTGATTTCATCAGTAAATATGGAAGAAAAGGTAGAAATCGGTTATCTCCATGAAATGAATGGAAGCAAGATCACAGCGGTTTCACTAACTCAGTCTCCGCGATATAAGGATCCTACTTCTATCGTATCTACAACTGCTCACTGATGATCCGTGAGCCTGAGAAAAGGACAAGAACATGCAACGTTGGGAAGTCGCTGATGGTCACCCACCCAACTACTAACGTGCTGATACCTTATCCCAACTTATCTATGAGTCCGTATCAAGCTCGAGCTCGTCTCCTGTTGATGTTATGGCCGTCGCCGTCTTTACTTGGATAACGTTGCAGTCTGCCCATACGACACCAATAGGCCATGGGAACAGCATTCGCTATGCCTTGCTTGCCATGAGAAATCAGCGACGCCTAGCAAGACTGCCCCAGCAGGAACGGGATTGGACGTCCCGCGGACCACTTATCGTGAAGCTAAGTCGTCGACGTAGAAGATTGAACACCCACCCACAAACTGGCCAAAGAAGAACCGCCACTTGAGATAGCGAAACGACGTGTTAGTACTACTAGCAGGCTGGGTGGTAAGGGGAAAAGAGCTAATTACAGTCGTCGAATCTTTGGAAATGTGAGGCACCGGTGAGGAGACCCGAAAGGTTGTCTGCACATGATGGTCAACCGAATTTCATCCTCTCAGCCCAAGAAAGTGCAAGAACGTCAAGACAGCGATCAGAATTGGGAGCGGCCGCGCGAATCGTACCGCCTTCGCGACGTTGCAGAGCTAAAGCGCGAGCAGATGTGTCGAGTGCGGGTTCCGGTTGGGCTCGGGGCTGTGAGAAGCAGCAGCGGGCCCTGGCCAGATAAATGTTTGTGACATCCAAAGCTAGAAGCGAAGCTTACCGTCTGATTTGACGTGTGACTACTGGAGCAATGTGCGAATCGTCCCGCTGGCATTACTGCGATTCACTAGTCGGGTTGATGTCTTGTCGCATCAAACGGTGCGCGGCCTCGAGGAGCCAGCGGTCTGACCAGCAGATCGACAAGCGCTCCACGTATCGGCGTGCGCACAAGATTTGCCGTGAGCCATGGGTGAAGTGCGGTGGAATCTTCGAGGGTTCCGCCTCTGTTGTTCCGAGCTCGTGGGCTGATATGCGAGACGAGCGACGGATGCTTGGATGATGTGTCGAGTGAGAGGGAACTACCGTCTAGTAAACTGGATCAGACCGGCATGCATCTAGTTTTGAAGATGGAACGTGAGGACAAAGGTCTAATGAGACCTGCATTCAGCAGTACAGCTGCACAGTAGTATTTGGTTAGGTTCCGGGTCTGTCGGGCCTGCAACACGACTGGTGCGATGACCCAAGGCAAACACGAGGGATATAAGGTTAGCTCATCATGTGGCTTTCCGTTGGATGGTGCATTTCCTAAGACCTTGCCCCACCAACGACTAGGATTGATTGAATGATTGATTGATAGTAGTGATTTTCGTCTAGCGAGAAGACAATAATAATGAGGTATTTCAAGCGAGTGGGCGTACCATCAAAGCAGCGTTCCATCCGATCCTGTCCCTGTCGATTGGGATCAAGGTATTCCAGCATTGTGTTATTGACTGCAGTGAGTCACCAACGACCAGGAGCAGGCTGGATTAAAACTCAAGAGACGTCCGATCTAGCGTATCTGCAGTGGAAGTCATATTCTTCTGGCATTGGTGGATCGAGTTTCACTTCTCACCTATCACAGCTATTGACCATGTAAAAACCTGACCCCCAAGTGACTCTTCACTGTAACGACAGACCTAAATTTGACCATGGCGGGGAGGTATGCGTGTCCTGTTCTCGTTGACCTTGAATGTTTGGTTGACGCTCTCCTAGGGGCACGATGGTAATTGCAATTTTAAGGATCACCAATGGTGTGTAGATGTGTACACGACGATGTGGAAAGGATTTACAGTATGTATACATCTTTCTTCCCTGCTGCGCTCGTCTACCTCTCTTGCTCCCTGTGTATCTACCACTTGACTACTATAGAGTAGATGCGGTCACGGGCTGTTCAAACGGATACAATGTTGGGCAAAATTGGGCTCAATAGATTATTCTTGCTACTACTGGAATGGCGAGTGGTAGTGGAATCCTGAGAGAAAGGGGTAATGAATTTGTAAAGTATCGCGGATGGCAACCTCGTTATTCCGAGATCGCTGGATTGGTACATTTACACTGTGAATCACAATGACGAGGCTGCGCTTACACGATGGAGTCACAACTCACAAGTCAAACATTGCGCTGTAGGCATTACTCTATGTTTGGTCCAGGCACTATCATGTGTTGCACTGCATGAGATGAAATGTGAGCGGGTTTAGCCTGGTTTAGATGATCAGGGATGCTTATTGCTGCAGGGCGAGGACCGCCATCATGCTGGACATGGAATACTCGATCGCAGTAAAAGTCCTTTGCACGAAATGATGGGAATGTCTGGGCATGATATTAAGCAAGAGGGAAATGAGAATACGAGCGCGCGGCTTTTCTATATTCGCGGACTAATTAATAAGACTTCGCGACCAGCCTTTGGGAGATGACGGCACGCTTCGTACTCTGTCCCTCCCTGGGTTCGAAGGTGCGGTGCAGGTGTGGAGGCTTAGACATGCAGTGGCCGGTTGAAGAGATCATTCGGTCCCAGAACGCGCGGCGATGCACCTCGAAGTGTGCGATCGCGGGCATGGCAAGGCGAATTTGGTGCAATGCATCAAAGATTGGCATTCTAGCACGTTTGGACTCTTGGAATTCTCCCACCGCCGTCGATCATCTGCTTTTCGCTGCCTGGACAGCTAACTGTTGATGCTACCTCTTTTTACAACTACTTGGCCACAAGCAATGTGAAAGTCGGGTCGGAGTGATATGCCGCGATCAATAGGAGAGAAAGACGTGACAGTTGCCGAAGGAGACTACTCGATCACTCAAATGGCTGTAGGTATGTGTTCGCATGATATGGTGCTTTATCCATCGATCCAGACATCTGTTGAGAGTTTGGCTGACCGAAGTCTGCGAAATTACGAGAGCTAAGGAAACATATTGAAGGGTAGGTAGGTGGCGATCCAGGCCCAGACCTGCTAAGCTATCCTGGGAGTTCGACGTAATATTTCGTATTGACTGATTTCTAAATTTAGTTTGGCAAGGATTGATCCGTGCACTTTGATGAATAGGTCTTCAGGTACAGATAAAGAGCTTACTTTTCTCTCGTCGCAGCAACATATAGATCTTTCAGCGAAGCTCCTTCTATCGGATGGCAGCGGATGCTCGGTTCCTTGCCAGAGTCCGCGGATTGAGCCTTGTCAAGCTGAGGTTAGGCACCAGCTGATACGATTACCCCCGTTCAATCTAGGGTGAGATCCTCCGTAAAATTACGGGTTTCGCAGGCGAGCTCTCGTGTTTTGAAAAGTCTGGTCAGTTGACCTCCCGATACTTTGTTCCTCGGGAGTATTCATCCTCAGTGCCGTCGATCGCAAATTATCAAGCTGGGTACTGGGCCTCATACATCGATTTGGACCTCTTGCGGAAAGTTTTGGTATAAATCTTACTTCTTTCTACCTATTTATAGGAGTAAAAGGAAACTTCCATAAGACAGCAGGCCTACAGGAAGACATAAAAGAGGAGGTGGCGGGGGTGTATTAGCATGGAGTCGAAAATCCATACACCCAGTTGTCCAGTACATCCAAGTACAACAAGGGGACAATAGATGGCAACTCGCAGGCATCGATAAAAGATATTCGTCAATCCGCCAAGTTAGCGTCGCCCGCCCAATTTCATCCCTGCTCAAGAGACACCGCATGCACCAGCCGTTTCCCTATGGCATTCGAGTGATGATGTGGACAAGGTGCAGATAAAAGCGACCTTGTTAGCAGCGACACGAGAATCAGGTCCATCAATATCTTCGGCACTATCACCAACGATACCAAGATCACAACATCACAAAGTCACCGGTTCTCCTCGCCATCACCAGCGATACTAAGATCACACCGTCACGATACCATCGATCACAACAACAAAAAAGATGAGAATCACAGCCGTCGTATCCCTCCTCCTACCTACCCTCTCCCTCGTCCACCCATCATCCGCGCAGGAGTATGAACAGTCTTGCTGCAGGTTCGACGCAGGTTCTCATAAGATAACGGGAGAATCGGGTTACACACAGTCGTGCTGTCCCAAAGGAGCGAAAGGATACTACAGCGCGGGTGTTTGCAACTCAGCCATAAGCATCGAAAGCTGCTGCAATGATGGGGGGAAAAGGGACGGTTACCTATACTGTAAGGGTTATTGTGCAACAGGTCTTTCAGAATGTGTCGACTAGGCTATGCGCACAACGGATAGATCATTCACTTCCCCTGGTTGTCTTGTTGTTGTTTTCGCCCTCTTCCTCGGTACAGACATAAAAACTTTAAAACGCTGCTACGCCAAGGACCCACAGGATGTTCGGTACAAGTCGAGGAGGGAGCTGAGCTGAGATCAGGGTGCTGTTGGTCTGAGGTACTTGTGCGGATTTGTCTCACGGGATGCGGAACGTGTCGGGAGGGAAGTCCCAATGAAATCAACTTCTAATAAACATTAGATGAGTAACGATGTGACGATAAAGCTATGGTGAGGTCCACTCGGCAGCTGCGTGTCCCGAGGCTAGACAGTGATATAACCGTAGTACGACACCAGAAGAGCTACTTCCATCACTCGAGTGAACACCATCAATGCAACTGGTGTAGCCCATCCAGGTCTCTAAACGTTCACGTGACATGAGGCACGGAAAAAGTGGTACGGAATCGTAGATTCCAAGACCGTCGAGGCCGCGGATGACTTTGGATGCGAGGCTTAGCGATGCAGCAGCATGATTCCGCGCGTACTATCCAAAGGAATGGCAAGGATGATAACCATATATTTCTTCTCAGGCTGGGCGATCGCAACGACTGTCTGACAGAGACAGAAAGCCTGTCAAAAGGTACCATTCCGAGTGTCGGAAGACACAGATCCCATCTCACCGGCCGACTGCGAACCGCAAGTGTCCTCTAGCACTTCGTCTCGTACTACATAGTGATGTGCAGCGGTCAAGGCGGAATGGAGAGGACAAATCCCGCCCTTGCCTGGGCGATATTGAGTCTAGCCAGCATGCATGTAGTGTCAGTCACTCAGCAGATTGAAAAACAAAAGATAGGAGAAGCCTGTCGTGAAGGTCAAGGCCTTGAAAGCCTTCTATGCGTTTCTATTTGATCGTCCAGCTGAGCCCAGTCAGGCGTGGTTGTGTTACGGAGGCGTAAAGATGGTGGTTGTAATGTGGAGGGTGCCGGCAGGAAGGCAGGAATTAGTGGAGTTCGGAGGGAACGGGCAAGACACGGGTCGTCAAAGAGATATCCTCAAGGCTCAAGCCCAGCACGCCTGCTTTGAAAAAATAATTACGGATCCAAGCACCAATCGCCGTTGCAACAATGATCCCGCGCGTCGGTAGGGCTGCGAACGAAAATAGGGTAGCGCCCGTCGGCAGCAAAAGCCACCTAGCATGTGGGATGGAAGGATGGGGAGTGCATCCTGGAGCGAGACTCGCATGTTATATACCGTCGACGAGTCAGCACTCAGCACCGAGGATTGGACGACATCTGTTCCCTTGTGCCGGTGCCACTCGAGATGATTCGCAAGTCCAGAGTATGTAGTCGTATGGCCTCGGATCTGCCGTATCAAGAAATTTTGGCCGCCAGCACATGCCCTATTTGACTAGACTTTGCATGACCATGATCCCTTTGGCCCACAGACACGCGCGAATCCAAAACGGAGCCGGCCGCTTGTGGCATCACTATGGTGGTGGAATGCGTGGGTAGCTCGAACCGAAAAAGGAAGAGAAACATGGGCCACACCTCGTCTAGCTCTGAATACTACCGCCTTCCGCCCTTGATGGGGAACTAATAAATTGTGGTGACTGCTCTCGGCGCGTACACCATGATTTGACGGTTCGCAAGCACTGGCATCACGATTTGCAGAGAGAGTCATACTTGTTAGCACGCATCGATCACGGAGGTTCGCCGTCCCCTCAGCACTCGGTCCTTGGTCTGGCCAGATGGCCACATCGGGTGCAAGACGTTGCTCGTTACAGACGCTTCCCAAACACCAGCAGCATCCTGCTCTGGACTGCAGTTGCACCAGGAGAACATCGTGAACTTGGCTTCTTAGCCCGGGTCAGATTAATCAGGTCACAGACAGCGACTGCGACAACGTGTCGGTGCACTTGGCTTAGGACCGACAGAATGAAACCTTGTCGCGCACACCTGCAGCAATCTGTCGGCCCAACCTTCAGCCATGCCCCTCATGCCCATGTACTATGTATGTCGAGAAGCCACGCGAAGTGGAAGCGGAGCATATGCCCATGACCAACAGATTTCTGGCTGGCTGGGATGGATCATTGGGAAGAAAGGGACACGACAGGAATCATCATTCATCACACCTCCACCTGTATCAGCAGCTTCCATCTCCGCAAATCAATAACAATATGGCATCCACTCGGAGCGGTCGAAGGCACAGCTATGAGGCCCTTTCCAGAGTATCGGGGCCTTGCAGGGTACAACGTACAGCGGTACTTTTCTGGAAGCCTGCCATGGCATGGGGCTGCGTTTGTGAAGGTGAATGCTTGGACGTGTGACTGGCTTCCCACCCTTGATCGGCCAGTAGCGCTCCTCCACACTCCCTGACCCAGGGCGTCTCTCCGAAACCTTCTCTGACGTCTGTGCCACATTATCATTCACTGCAGGTGGGCTGCCGACACAAGATCGACAAGCGTCGATTCCTCTGGGTTCTGGGATCTGCAGTACGCGTAGCTTAGCGCTGGCCGCTCCCATGCCATGTAGGTTTCCTGCGGCTCAGCGGTCTAAACCTAGAGCATGCCGGCTGCAGCATCTCAAACTCGGAGACGATGGCTTTCCACCTGCTGCTTGACCGCTTCTCCAGCCTTCCCTGGCTCGCGACTCCGTGCCCGTGACATCCATGACACTCTCGTGGACCTCTCCAGATGCGGCATCAACCATGCACGCTCCTCTCCGCATCATCCTGGAGACCACCCATTAATGAAAAGCGACGCACCCCCATATCGGTGTTTTGTGCCGCCAACTTCTCACCTTACGCCATCTAACATGCCTACCCGTGCAGGGCTCAGCCGCCCCGAAATCACTAAGCTGGTTGTTTGGAGCTCCTTCGGTTCTCCTTTACTATTGGTCCAGAGTCAAGGCCCATCGTCCCTTGTCGTGGTATCCATCTCGCAAAGCAAAACTCTGTCGTCTGCCGCAACTACTCGTGCCACTTATACTTGACTTCCCTAATTAGTCTCCCCAAGTGGACGCCGTCTCACAATCCTTTTCCAACCCTGTCTATGCATCCGCATCAAGCCATGGTAGATTACGGACCTACCGAGCCTGACTGGTCGATGTTTAGTTCTTCTCTCAAGCGTGCGTTCTAACATGGTGGAACCGTGCCTCGTCACTGTTCTTTATACTTCATATGGCTCCGTACTCCACCGCCATACGAGCCTCTTGTTGATCAAATCTTAAACGAGGCTGCCATGAATTCATAATGTCATCTGTCGTCTTCCTTCTTTCGTATTTCAATACCCATCCTCCATCTCATACCACCTCGTGAACGGACCTAACATTTACACACGATGGATTACAACAACGATCAACTTACGCAGGAGATGGCCGGTCGAATCGAGTCATCGAATGTAACCAGACGGCACTCCAGACCCTCCTGCAGTCAGACTCCCAAACGACACTCAGCACGCATAGAGAAACCCAGGAGCGGTCACCACAGTCCACGCGCCTCAGAAAGACGCCGAACGTTCACGGCGGTCAAGCAGTATGCGTCTTTGGATGATCACTACCGGAAGATGTTTGGACTCGAAGACGAGGAGGAGCAAGAGGATCACCAGGAACAATACATCACCACACGACCTGTCAGCTGGCATCCCTCGTCTTCATGGTGCGAGATGAAGGACTACACGAGGGCCTATCCAAACACGCAAACGCCGATGCCCCTCCAGCAACCTACTACGACAGTGGACACCTCTATGGGTTCCTTCGCTACACAAGTTGATGCAGCATGGTCGGCCTACATGCATGGCGAGACCGCCCCGCGCTCAGCCGATCAATTTTGCACGACGCACTCGAACACGTCCAGCAGTTCCCAGCCCACACCAACATACTATTCTGATGAACAGCTGCAGTGCACGCCAGCCCAACAGGCCACACAGTCAGAGCAAACCTGGGAACGTGAATCGGGAGATGGGTTCCAAAGAGAGCAGAGTACCGAGCTCATTGGGCTTGGATTGTACGATCCACCAGGGACAATCCTCCCCTTCATGCACAGGGACGGGAAAGGACTGAAATTGGAGGAGACATGGCAACCGCCAGAGGAAATGGAGGATGCTGACGCAGACGAGGAAAGTGAGGATGAGGAGGAGGAGCCTCCGAGGCCCGAAGATGCGCAACTCCCACAAGCCAGACTGCCGATGGTGAACTTGTCGGGCCAAAGCTATTTCTTCGACGAGAAGGCTGCCGGCTTGAAAACCGAATGGTGGTATCACCAGTTGAAGAACTCGGTGCCGCAGGCCGGAACTCTAGGATACGGATGGATTTAGCATTGGACACCTCTTTCTTGATTTACAGCGCGGAGTTGAGGACTAGACGTTTGTGCACATATACCCCCGGACACCTTGCATTCGGTCTCTGTGTCGATCCTATTTAGCAGAATAGAAGCGGTGCCATCAATGAGTATAGACACTCATCTACACCATCTCATTGATGCCGCTGCAGTGTGTTGAAAGTCGAAAGTCACGTGTACGTGCTTACTAAGTAGTGCCACTCAGAACGCTGATTCTTGTGAACCTGTTTCCATCTTCGACTTCACCTGCAACACTGGACCTGCACGACTGAATTTCAAATCCGCGGTCGAGACATGCCGAGGCCCAACATTCGGCCGTGGCGTGATCAGGTTGAGCTCCTCTCAGTGCGCAAACTTTTGTACCCTGAGACCAACAAGAATGACCCTGAAACTCTCTTCAGATCCCAGCGCCTAGGGGTGAACATTGTAAGTTTTCATCCATCGGTCTCCATTTACCAATGTTGCTAAGCCTGTGCTCCCATCCACGTGCATTTTTTATACAATGTTCTCCGTTCTGAGCATAGATTCATTCCCCTCCGCTGTCCTTACCATCATTGGTCACTCGATCGTCAGGCGCGCACTCTGCGCGTCCTTTCGATGTAACAGATCCGAGCCATTGCCGCTGGCTGAGATTGCTGACGAAACTCGTTTGTAGGTCAACACATGGAAACGCCGTTGCCGTGTGCCACATTACATCGATTTCACTGCAGTGTTAGTAGATGCGCAGCTTCAGCACAATGTCGAGCAGCATTCCACATTCACCATCCGGGCAATATATTCTGCGGCCTTTGCCCGGTTTGTCACAGGTACTTGCGATATGGGGCAAAATAGTGCCACCAAGCGATCCATGTACGAAATGGCCGAAGACAAGGATATGCCCGAGAAATGGGTGGAGCTTCGCCACGAGATTACTCATGGAGAAATCCCGGATTTGCGTGTGCTCGAGTTTTCTGTAGATGCAGCTCTGTCATGGTTATGGGTCAAATTTTGGACCAACCTTGACGGCCCCGCGAATGGAGACTCCGAAGCACAGACTGACATCCGCACGGTTCTCAGATCGTTTGCGAGCAGAAAGAGAGACGAGATCAAACTCAGCCACTCCGCGAATAACGACTTGTGTTCAACAACGACAAGGGATTTGCTCCGGATTTGTAGGCGCGGCGAGGGCGGCATGGACAAGTTGGTCTCCGTGTTGCTTGAGGAAAAGCTGATGTTACCGTCTCCAACGCAGTGAGTTGTACCTCTATAATATCCATTCTCTTACATCGAAGCTGAGTCTTGCCAGAACCAAGTTGATTATGAAGGGCGCCTATTTAATCTGGGATGGTCTGCTTCAGACAATTGCAGCCAAGAGACGATTGTTTTACTCCACACTTACTGAGGGCCTGCTTAATAGAATGACGCCCGACTCTATGACTGCAGAAGATGGTACTCTCAAGGAGGCGCCGTACCAATGGCTTCTTCACCTGGTCACAGCAACTTCGTGGCAGAAGTATCTGCAACATTCTGATAGTGTTCGGACCGCGATAGTGGAGCGATGCATTACACATCCGGATGTTTGGAGCAAAAGACTGGCGCGCCTAAT
This sequence comes from Venturia effusa, assembly GCA_007735645.1. Classification (NCBI taxonomy): domain Eukaryota; kingdom Fungi; phylum Ascomycota; class Dothideomycetes; order Venturiales; family Venturiaceae; genus Venturia; species Venturia effusa. Next base: position 436,184 of record CP042201.1, on the reverse strand, counting down.
AATCGATGGGTCCGACAATGATTTTCAGGAGCAGTGGGAACCTTATTTCGAGTCATCCTTTCTTGACGTCAAGTCCGAGGAAGATAAAGCTACACCTCCGCGACACGGCCAGAACAACAATATCGACGAAATCACAGCAATGAGTCTGGATCACAAACCTTATGGCCCCAGCCTGAACACGCCGATAGACCTCCGCAACGACCGTGATTTTCCTTCAGATCTCAAACATGAGACGCCAAGCGTCAAAGCGGAAAGTGGCTGGAGACTTTGGGAGGGTGGTTGGTTACCAAGACCCATCGGGTTCCCACATCCCCATCAAAAAGAAATATCGTGATCGAAAGCTGCAAGGACCGCTGTGCAAGCATTCGCTTTCCTCCGCCGACCAGTTTTGAGCTGACATCGTCCACGAGATGCATAAACTCTTGACTGCTGTTCTCTTGGCCAAGATACATGAAGCCTCGAGTGTAAACACACGCAGTCAGCAGCGCCATACTCTCTGGTCGTGCTTACAGTATTGCGCGCCTGACCAATTTCGATGGAGGGTAACATGTGCGGCATGCAGAGACTTTGCGGGAAGAAGAAAATAAGCCCTTTATCAGCAATCGCTACGTTGATGATCAAACGGACTTACATGCATGCCAAGCTAACAAGCGCAATGATCATCACCTCAAAAGATACCTTTGTGTATCGTTGCATCGAGACAACGCACTCTAGAACGACAATAGGACTATCGTCCAGTTTCTTTTAGCCCCACCAATGGGTGTGTTAAGTCAGTTTCGCCCCATCTACATAGAATGATAGCTTTGGGACTTATCGGGTGGTTTGTTCACGGGTAAAAACATGCGCTTTGGCTTGTCGATGCAATGGCTGTTTGCATTGGTTGCGGCTACACTTATCCACGCCAAGCCCTATACGCGCAATGAAGTCCAGGTCCTTACAACCACGAACTCTCGGAACGAGATCTTCAGCCTCGGCGACGTAACGTTTCTCGCGAATGTACAGAATCCAAAGTTTCGACTTTCCTCGTTGATTACGACGCTCAAACCTCAAAGCGATTTCATACCGTCAACCGTCATCTACACCAACGAGAGCATCATTAGCCGTCAAGTGCTTCAGGACATCTTTGCGAAATACAAAGAGCTGGATGATGTCTACAATGATGATTTTCACGAGGCCATCTTTCTCTTCTCTTCTGCCAGGTCATCACAACTTGATCCGAGCGCGGTGGATTTCTTGACGTCCTTGAATTCGAGCCATTTTGTACTCAGCACCTCCATTGCAAAGTCGACACAAAGTCTACCAGGCTCAATATCCTTCATCGAGACACCAGCGGTGGGATCTCTTCCACCTGGACCTTATGTTGCGACAATCAATCCCGCCGTCCTTTCATTGTCTTCGGTCTTTCGACTATACCCTGATACCTACCGCGATTTTCTTTTCGGCTCTTTCGATTCCAATGATGGTCAAGGCACCCATACGGCCCTTGGCGCCTTTCTTCCCAACGTCTGGGACCCTTTGATCCCTGTTCCGTCAAGGATCTACAGTTTGTACGACACTCGAGCCTTGGCTGGCGAACGTGTAGCAATCAAAGATCTCTTTGACATCAAGGGCTTGCAGACATCGGGTGGTTCACAAGCGTGGGCGAGAATCACTCCAGTCGCGAATGAAACTGCGCCTTCGATCCAAAAGATCATTGACCTAGGAGGAGTTCTTGTTGGCAAATACAAGGTCGCTCAATTCGCTTCTGGGGGCAATCCTTGGGATTGGCAGGATGAACATTATCCTTTCAATCCAAGAGGCGACGGTTGGTAAGAGGGCGACAATTCTGCTACACCGTGTTAATGCTGACTCCTTGTCAAGGTTAACTTGCTCTGCTTCGTCGTCCGGAGGCGGCTGCTCCATAGCGGCGTATGACTGGCTGGACTTCGCCATTGGCAGCGATACAGGATCTTCAATGAGACGCCCGGCTGCAGTGTCAGGGACTTACGGGCAAAGGCGTGAGTATATGGACTCGACTGGCTGTAGATGCCCAGCTCTGACGAATTTATAGCATCGCAAGGCATGATGAATCTTGATAACGTGATCCCGTTAGGAGGAGCCACCGATACAGCCGGTGTCTTTTCGCGAAACCCATACAAATGGGTCAAGTTCTCCAAGGCTTGGTATGATCCAGCGCTCCATCAAGATACGTCTGTGACAGGCTTGTCAGAACTCTCCGTGCCGGACACAAACGCCTTTCCCAAGACGATCCTCTATCTGACGGATTACTTACCACTCAATAATTCCGCGGCCGAAGCCATACTCCAGCACTTCATCGGCAACTTGACCACCGTGTTCAACATGACGCTGCAAAAGATCGACTTCACCCAGGCCATCGTCAAGGCCAACGCATCAGGCGCTCTCAACTTTGACCAAGCATATGACGCAACATCAATCATCAACACCCACACCCAATGGACCGTCATAGGGAAACCTCTAGTAACAAAATGGCGTTCCCTCTTCGACAATCGCTTTCCGCCGATCGACTACGCCCGCCGCATCGACTTTCGCAACCTCGAAATAAATGACATTGGTTACCGCGACACCGACTACGCGACCGCTCTCTCGAGCAAACGCGAGGCAGTAGACTGGTACGAAGCCAATTTCCAATATTCGACCAACGACAGCTGTTCCGAGAGCGTAATGCTTTACGACATTGGAACCGGTGGCAAACCGAGTTTTCGCGAGCCGTATCTGAACAATTCGCCAGCGGCTACCTATCTTGCTGTTTTGCCTGCGGGCGCGTTGATTTCGGGGGCGAACATCTGTCCCATCTTTGGGTGTGCGGATTTTACGGTGCCGATCGGGCAGGTGGAGTATTACAGTAATGTCACTTTTCGGACGGAGATGATGCCGGTTACGATTAGCTTGGTGGTCAAGAGGGGGTGAGTTGTGCACTTTTCCTTGCGGCCTGATGTGAGGATGGCATGCTGACTTTGGATAGGTGCGATTTTATGCTTTATAATATGATTGAGATGTTGGCTGATCGTGGGGTTTTGAAGACGGTCAAGACTGGGAGTACGGCTTTCTGAGTTGAGGTGATGCAGTGAGGAAGGCCTCTTCTCTAGATAGACTAGGCATTTGAGGTGCGTCTCAAGCGTGACGCTCAACCGTGGCTCCTAGAGCGAACAGCAAATTGTTGAGCCGCATGGTTCCGTCGCAACGAGGCGAGCGCAAACCTCGTAGATGGGCCGACGAGCAGATCTGGTTTTCGCAGGTTGCCATCGAGGTACTGAAATGAAGGATTCAGCTCCGAGAGAACGTTTGACATGGTGTGCGGATTTCGCGATGAGAGCGCGGATTTCGGTGTGGAGGGCCTCTTGGTGCTTGAATGGTACAGTTCGCTGAAAACCCGAGATTCACGTGTCCACACAAACACGGTCGCGAGCGAGAGCCAATCATCTTCGACGTTGAAGTATTGGGAGTCGATCAAGCCCTCTCACGGAGTTCGCCCATCCTTGGGATCAAAGCATGCACTGTGCCTACTGTTAGGCTTACCATAATCTTTGCAGTATCCCCGCATCTCCTTGATGCCAATGTAGCCATCATCGTTTGGTTCTCCCGGAGCATACGCATAGCAGCCTATCCCAAATCATCAGCGATCCGTCCAAACAAGCAACGAGGCACGAAGAACGAGAACGAGAAAGGGGAGCAAAACATTACCCGTGCAATTGAAGGGAGCGTCTTGCGTCGTCGACCAGGTTTTTGTCGACATTTTCCAGTCCTTTACGAATACCAGGGCGGCGACTACGCTCTCGGTCACGTTGTTGCTGCAGTTGGCCTTGTTGTGACAGCAGCATAACTTGTACGCGTTTGCTGAGACGGTCGCGATTGTCGTGAGGAATGCGAGAACGCTCGAGAGATTCATGGTGGAGGTTGGTGGTGATGGTGATGGTTATGGATGGATCGGCGTGAATTTTTATGACTCTCTACTTTGTACCAGCTCGTAGCGTACTTGTGCGATACATGCCGACTCTTTTAATACCTTACACCAATAGCCAGGTGGTACGGGAGAGTTGTACATTTTCTCCTGCTAGCATGTACATGGGGAACGCATTCCTGTTACGGTATACTGTGGTGTCCGGGCAGACAAAGGTTATTGCTGTAGTTCCGACGCGAGTCAACGTGAGCCGCAAAACCACTCACAGTGGCCATCAGGACCTCCAATTCCTCACAGGTCCCATCATTCTGTATGTATCGTATAGTCGCATAGGTAAGCCAGTTCCCACCCAGCCTACCAACCATCTTGACGAAAAAGGGACACAATGGAGTCCGTAAAGTAGTACGTTGTAGGAATGCAGGTGGGGTTGATGCAGCGTTGCAGACACGAGGGGATCGATGATCTCACTCGAGCGGAAGACCCCTGCAAATGATCTGCACCCGTGCTAACATTTTACCCGACATACGGAGTAGCCAAACGCGTTGAGAACGCAGAGCAGCGATCGCTTCACAGCCTCGATACCGTATAGCTAGTACATGTCTCGTCAGTACGTAAAATCTGCTCGGTCTTGAACAACTTCACCTGCTTGCCGTCTCGCCACAACACACGAGTTTGCGTGGCTGGAAACCACGGCATCAATGAAGTCATTGGAGAGCCCACTTTTGACATCGCGATCTCGCTGTGTAGAGACCTTGAGCTCGTCGACTCCGCGGGGTCGGATGGGGGGCCCTAGTCGCACCGTGATGCCTGCGATGCTCAGCGAGGGATAGGGAACCCAGCAATCCCGGTATGCATGGTTCGATCGACCTAAAAAAAATTTGTTTGCGAATAAGGATCGAGCCATGAGTATCTTGGACTTGCCTCTTCGGGGCTGTCCGTCAGGCTGAAAATCGTGGGCCTGTAGTCCTGGACACGAGAATATATGCATGTCTCACATTAGCTAGCCAATCAATGGCCGAAATACACTTTGTGGAGTCGCGAATTAGTACTAGACATTAACGAATACGACGAATTCCTGAGATTCCACATTCTAGGTAGTGGCCGTCCGAGACCACCCCGTCTTCTTTCCCCCATCGAAACTCGCGATGGTCTGATTCTTGATCCACCGATGCACCACGGCCGCAATCTCCAGGTTATTCTTCTCCAGAAACAAAAAATGGCCGTTTCCCTCTATCCCCAGATCGCCGAGCTTGATCCAGTCCGGCGAGACACCGGCTTGTGTCAAGAAATCGACCATGCAGTGGTCGTAGGTGATATGCGGTGACGCTGAGCCGGTGACGAGGGCGTAGGGGACTTTGGCGATGTTGGGCAGTTGATGGGCGGGTGAGGATTGCAGCATACATGAGCGGAGAGCGGCTGTGTCGTTGCCGACTGTTATGGCGCCCAGCTCGGTTGAGTTGCTGATGGCGGGAACGTAGGTGAGAGGTGTGGTGGTGAGGCCGTATGGGCGTGCTGAGGAACGGCCTACAGCTGGAACAGTAGAGTTGCCTACGTATGATTGAAAGGGCGTGTTTCCGGGTTCCAGATTGACGCTGCCCATGACGAGTTGTGGACACTCGTCGCTGATGAGGATTGGATATGTGGAGCCAATGGAGTGGGAGATCGTGAAGCTGGGTCCGATGAGATTGAGAAGGGCACAGCCGTCAGTACGCATCGTCAACTCTTGTATGGTCAGATTCGTTGTTATGGGTAGGAAAGAGGCCATGAAGGCATCGAAGATTGGATCGCCTTTCGTCCCATTCTGCACATCTCATTAGCCTGAGAGAAGCAAGATAGGATGAAGTCATGCTCACGCCTGGCCATTGCGTATGGTTCTGTGACTGTGGATAAGGATCGATGATCTCCGGCGCAGTGTAGGCGTTGCGTGTTATGATGTCGGTTGTGGACAATTTCAGAGGCCATGCATCGAGTTTGTTCTGACTACCTCTGCCCATACCTGTCTGATCGACGATGTAGACCTGGTATCTCTTCTTGATGAAGTACGAGGCCCATCCTCCTCGATTGTCGGGCGTGTTCAGCCAAGCCTGGGTTGATCTTAGCTTGATGACAAGCCTGAAACCGATGAAGTACACAAACCGCTCCTGAAGGCACACCTGCAGTGAACAATACAATTGGATAAGGTTTCGTAGCCCCGCCAAGAGGTGTCAACTTCTCCACGTACATCTGATCCACCAGGATATTCTGTTTGAGAGCTGCATTGAGCTGATACCGACCGCCAATGTAGAAGAAGTCTCTCGAGTACGCAGCTTCTCTAGTTGGACAATATGGACTGATGGCATTGATTCCGACGCACCGATCCTCAGTGTATGCCGCTTGTCCAGTGCTGGTCTCCTCATTGCCGAGGACTGAGGCAACAAAGCAGGCCAGGGCACCAATGATGGAAGGCAACATCCTTGGGATCCCAGTTGTTCAATCGGATAGCCAAGGCCAGGCGCGCAAAGGAAATCGGACGACTATATAGGCCTGCTTAGCACACGACGTACGAGTGCCGTGGCGAATCCAGTTTTGATAGGAAAATTCGTGCTCTTCGGATGCGGCTTTCGCGCCGTATGCATCGGTGACCGTGAGAAATTGAGAATCCAATGTAATGACGGGAAATCCTTCTTATGACCATTGACGAACTGACGGCTGCTGGCTGCTGGTTAGCGATGCCGAGTGCTCGCGAGGCATATACTTTCGTCTTCCTGCATTTTGCCAAGTGGTGGAGATGGCCATGACGGCGAAACAGAACGAGCGTGACTGCGTGTCAGCATCGACACCTCGAAGTCTTGTTCTCTTCCACTCTTAGCATCAGGATAGGACGAGATTGGGTATGCCGTGTCGACGATGGTGAAGATTCATGATGGAGCGTTGTGGATACCGAGACGCGCAAAGGACGGGTGGTAATATGAGAGTTCGGTGGGGGGCACGGCCCGGAGGTTGGCAGGCTCGCCTATTTGGGCCAGGGGCTCGCTCTAGCAAAAGATCTACGACACCAAGATCCAATTCTCCTCCATTCAATTTCCTTTTTCTTCCCCACGACTTCACCTCACCCAGTCTCTTGACATGATCCGGATCCGCCATCCAAATCTCGTTCGTCACGCGTCGTCTTGCCTTCGAAAAGATGTCGACGGAGCTTTGTCCGATATGGCGTTGGTCCAGTAATATTCGAAACGCCCTTCCATCGCTTCCACAATGCGTTCCCATGCGAGGCATCCCGATGTCCCAGGAACAAGGTACTCGGGTTACCCCGTAATGCTGACTACTTCACCACACTAATGGCCATCTTCTAGTAAATCTGTAATCATATATCAGGTGTCACCTCTTCCCGTGGCCAGCGGCCGCTTCCTACCATCGCATAACGGCGGACAAGTGTCTCATGTCAATTAATTCATATCAAAATCCCGCATTCTTGGGATTCAGTAGTTTACGTTTTTCTGTATACCAACCGGTCTGTCGTCGCCCTTCAGGTCCTCTCAGCCCCATCAGCCACGGGGGCCACTTCTTCCATGGCGAAATCAGCCTTGATAGGCTATCCACCGGCCACTGATCAGGATTATTGGATTGCCAAATACATGATTCGTACTCTTGGTATAAAAAATGGCAATGCTTCTCGAGGATTCACAGTCACACCACCTCGCCCTCCGGCGGATGAGTATCACTTTGAGACTCGAGCACCTGGTCTCATAGCAGGCCTCTCAATCTGTATTGTCGTCATGGCCGGCATCACAGGGCTGAGGCTGTATTTGCGATTCTTTACTCCACGATTGAAGTCCGGACTAGACGATTGGTTGATCATACCTGGAGTAGTGAGTGCCCTTCTGGCGCAATAGTACGCGGGAATTGACGTACTTCGTAGATCTTGGCGCTTGCATATCCAGCATTACAACTCGCCATGGTCGTATATGGTGGATCTGGGAAGCATCTTTACGATTGCTCGTAAGGCATGTATCACTGTCAGCAATCAACATTGGATAACAACAATTCAGGTATCAGGAGCAATATTTCTTCAAGTACCTGGCTGCCATCGCACAAATCGTCTTTTTCGTCTCTATCGGCATCGTCAAGATGTCAATCACAGCCTTCAACATGCGTCTCACCGGCTTCTCTTCCTCGAAATGGATGATCGCTCATTGGTCTTTCTTTGTGATCATAGTCTGCTACACCCTCATCGCCTTGGCTCTGACTATATTCTCATGTGACCCAATATGGTCGAGCTTTGACATCGCCAGGTCGGGCAAACTGGACAAGTCACCGATCTGCCTGGGTGTTCGTCAGATCGGCACTATCCTGCGGGCCATCAACATCACACTGGACTATTGTCTACTTCTGGTGCCCGTCATCGTTTTGTCGACAGTGCAAATGGACGTGTGGCGCAAGATCAAGCTGGTTGCATTGTTTTGCGTTGGTGGATTGGCATGTATCGGCAGCGTGCTCACCCTTGTCGCAAAAGATAATCTCAAAAGTGACGTACCCTGTGAGTCTCATCTAGTACGTTCAATATCGACAATAGCGAACTGAATTTTATTCAAGGGAACTTCAACGCTCTATTGGGATGGTCATTGCTGGAGCTGACTCTCGGAGTTACCGCTGCATCCCTACCAGTTCTGGGCGCCTTACTCACCATATTTCCACGCTCCACTGGTAGCCCTCCCGTGGTGTCCGATTATCGGGACAGCTATCATAGCACGCGACCGATTGGCGCCCGTCCCAGCCTTTGGTCAAGGACGTCTAAGCACGTATGGTGCAAGTTGAGCGTCAGAAAGCACCCGAATAAGATCAAGCTCTCCCAGGCCCGAACCAATCATCCTCCAGGCTTTTATCAAGATTCTGCGCGTGGGTCCCAATATTCTGATTCGATCTACTAACACATTCTGCCGCATAATCAAAGCTTGCGCTAGTGCAATCGGGCGTTTGGACATGAAGTGGCTAAAAGGGGTCTCTACGCAATTGCATGGTCATACAAAGCGATGATCGTTTAACTTCGAGGTCAGGAAACATGCTCGAAATTGGCAGCTTTTATGAGATTATACAGAATATCACCTGAGTAGGTAATTGTACTCCTTGACCTATGAATAAAGGTGTTAACATTCTGTCCATAGGGTGTGGGACGCTGGAACTAACACCTAGCAAAAGCGAAACGGAACATGCTCGACAAGGAGTTAAGGCTTGGCAGTCCGTCACTTGAGAAAGTTAAATCGAGAGCGGAATCTAACGACGTAACGTGACTCTGACCATCATAGCAGCACTGCACTTTGTATACACAAGACTCACGTGACGGTGGGCCAATGATGCGCATTATTCCATTCATCTAGCCACAGCCATCACACTACAAAGCTTGGCACATCTTTTTGCAAATTGAATCAATCATCGAGAACATTCTGTTCCAACCCCTCGTCCGTAATGATCCAATTCCAAATTCTAAGATGCGCTTCTGTCCATGATATCGTTTCGACAAAGCTTGTCTATAGAGAGGGTGGGCACTGAAAGGGTTTTGACGCTGTACAGAAGTTTTTAGTAAATTGATAAAGTAAGAGCGCAATCGTGGGCCATTTCCATAGGAAAACCATCACAACTTATCTAAGACAAAGTGCCAGAACTCTGACAGCACGAATGTCCAGATGATATTTTATTATTAGATCGGAGTAACTTACCTGTTGCATAGTCGAGGACGACGGCTCTTGAGGTGTTGACGACGAAGGCTGTTCGCCGACAGGAGGGGTGGCAGAGGGTAGCTCGTGGATGGACTAGAGCTCGCCATATCTCTCCATGTACACTGCTAATTTCCCCATCGCTTCCTCAAGCTTTGCCTCTGCTTCTCCGAGCTTTCCCTCTGCAGTCCCAAGCTTGCCCTCCGCTTCTTTGAGCTTGCCCTCTACTTTCCCAAGCTCTTCTTTTGTTGTTGCAAGCTTGTCCTTTGTCTTTTCTTGCTTGCCCTCTGCTTTGTCAAGCTTCAATTGTTCCATCAACTTCGTATTCTCGTCTTCGACCGCTTTGACACGGCGAGCAAGCGCTCCGTAGTCGTACTCCTTCTCTTTCTCTCTCTCCTTTTCGTTGTTTGATTGCATGGTCTCGTAGAAATCCTTGATCTTATATTTGGCACTCGAATCTTTCAAGTTCGCCTCGAGCTCGTTGATTCGGTCTTGGAATCGTTCTCTTTCTTCCTGCTCCAGAGGTTGGAAATCGCGTAGTTGGGTTTTCCATCTCTTCGCTTCTGCTACCGCGTCCTCGAGTTCCTCCTGCAAATCTTTACATCCATCACAATCGTCAGACATTGTGGGATGTGGTGTGTGGGGGAGAGTCTTGTCGGTGGATACGTGGTGAGTTTTGGGTGAGTTTTGGGTGAGGAAATTTGTTGGTGGCAGAGGTGCAGGTGTGGGAGGAAAAAAAATTGCTGCCCATTGGATAACACTGATAAGCAAAATTCCGTGGGAGGTTTGTGTTGTTAGTCTCGGATTTTTGAGTATACTCAAATTTGATCGTTAGAGATCATCAATTTTACATCACGCTGTTCCCAGACGAACTAAGTTCGTGGTAAATCGGGTCTTTCCTTCATAACTCATAGCGATAGGCATCGCACTGAGGATGTTTGAGATGGTCTCTGGTTTCGTCACTATAGCAAGTTCACAATAACATGCTTCTTGTCGAAATGGTACCAGTCAATAGCCACGGTGAATACACTCACAAAGTTGCACCAACAGCAGGCCACCAGACGTCTTGCAAGAAGCAAGGCCCCATTGAGAGAGTCAAGAGATGCATGCCTCCGCTTTGACTGATTATGATGCTCCTGTGCCCAGCTCGCTCCATGTATCGCAGCGAGAGCGTGACACATGTCCTACCCAACCCCACCCTACATAATCCCCAAACGACAGGTAATGTGAGATCGATTCAATCAAAAGAAGAATATGTAATACAAGCATGAACCTTTCAACATCGGCATTTGGCTATATCTCGATTGACCATGTAGTCAAAATGAATCGCCAGTCGGTGACCAAAGGTACCGGCTCAAGTATCAGTAGTTGGCTCGCCGAGGGCCCCCTCTCCCTCTCCTCCTTCATCTCCATCGCCTTCTTGCTCTCCCTCTCCTCCTTCCTCTTCTCCTCCAAGTTCTGCCTCTAAATGCTCCAAGACAAAAGACGGGTGTGCGAACTCGTTGACTTCCCGCAAGAGATGTTCGAGAGTGCGTGCAGATCTCTCTAAACCATGCAGCATCTCCGCATCTTCTGCTTGTCGTGCTAGTTCTGCGTCAGAGATCGTTCGTCCGCCACGCTCAGCAGCTTCGAAAGCCTTCGCGCGTTCCTCTGCAAGAATCTCTTGGTCCCTAGCGAACCTGACATTTTGTGCCTGCTTGATCTGGCGCTCCAGATCTGCGAGGTACTCGTCATTCCTGGCCTTGCGCAAGTCGCCTTCCCAGGCGAGGTTCTTTGTCCAGGGAGAGAAGTGATAAGTATAATCCTGAAGCTCATACCAGCCCACCCAATAAGGATTCTTCTTCCTGCAGCTAGCATTGCTCAGGCCCGCAGGGTAGTGATTGAACCCTCCTCCATTGTAGATGTACGCGTGGCCGAGAATGCTGAAGACGATTTCCGCAATGACACCCTGTTCTACCTCCCAGCAGTTGTAGATGATGAACTGTCGGATCTGGAAGTTCTTTTCGAAGCCGGGCTCTCCTTGCTGGGCCAGCCAAATACAGATAGCTTCCATGAGGTTCATGATGTAATTGGAGGATTCATGGCTTGCGTGGTCCTGGAATCGGCCCTCGCAGTCGTTGGCGTATCCGACTTCTGAGAGTGGTAAGACAAGAGGCTCATCCAAGAGTGCAGGACTCAAGAGCCTGAAGCGCTGGATGAGATTCTTGCGAAATTGGTTGAATCGCTTGATGCGAATCTCGCTCGGTGTCTTGTTGTCCTTGTCGGACCGCGCAAGGTACTTTCGATACCCATCTTGAATCCTACGCTGGCCGGTGACACGTGCAGCTCCTTTGAGAGAGTCAATCTCCTCGCTCCAATCATTGTCGCCATCCTCATCGATGTATTGTTCGACATATTCGAGCATCTTCAATATCTGTTTGGGCGTTGGCGAGTCACCATTCTCGTCGACGAAAAGCATGAGGTATATGCCTGGGGCATGAGCGGCCTGAGCTTTGATACGGTCCATCTCCCCTTGGATGCCATTGACGTTGTTGTCGACCGTATGCACCAAGTTGCCGATCATAATGCCCTCGAGGACGCGTCTGTCCATACTGGAGATGATGTCCAGCATGACTTGCTCTTTTTCTTCTGTGAGAACCATAGAAAGAACCTGCTCTTTCTTGAGAGCCTCTTCAATCAACGCTTCGTAGCCCTGTGTGTTCCAATGATCGAACCATCGAATGGATTCAGACTCCACCGACCGAGCAACACCAGCGACATAGGGCTGCAGAGCTTGCTTCAGTCTCTCAATGTGTGCAAAGTCAGCACCTTCGTCGTCGTTTTCGATGGTCAGAGACGCCTGTCTGTTCTCTTCGATGATATCAAGAGACGACTGTAGGTCCTCTTCATCCATGTCATCCAGTTCGCCTCCAACAACTTCTATCACTTCCTCTCCGTCGCCCTCGAGCTGTTCGTGTATGTCCATGTCCCGGAATCCGATGATTTCCTCGTCAAGAGCTTCCTGTGCCAGCTCCTCACGCGTGAGTCCATCTTCAACTCCTTGTTCCTCTTCCACGATAGCATCTAGATACTGCGAAGGAGTCTCGTCCTCGTCCATTCCCTCTGCCTGCTGTGTCGCCTTTATCTGGGTTATGATATTCTCGTCCGGAAGGAATGTTCTATGGCGTAGGTAGGTGCGAATTCGTTTCCCTTCAGCGGTTTGACCGTAGTGATAATTGGGGGCCATCATCGTGACGACCGGGAGCTCAAGACCAAGGAGATGTGGTGTGTTTCCTTCAAGGAATTAAGCTCAAGGCACTCGATTTGTGGGCGAATTTCTTAGCGTGTTTGTCGCGATAAGTAAGACGCGACGTGAGCGTGTTGTTGACCAAGAGCGCCACTAGGTACTGATCGAGAATCTTCGCTCAACGTGTACTACAGCCACACATCTCTACCGAACCAACAAGATACGCCTCTTCTCGAACACTTGCTTACGCGCCGTAGTGTTCTGAGCGCACGAATGACGGTGTCATTTGTGTTCATCCGTGAACCAAGTATATCTGTGCCTGTACAAACATGAAGAAGGAAGAGGGAGTATATCAAGAACCGTTCCCTTTTCTTAGGAATGGAAAAGGCTGAGGGCATGAGATCAGAGAACAGATCAAGCAAGAGCAGACAGAGCGAATTTGGGTACACTCACAACGCCATCCGGCCACCACTTGTCAATGAACGACACCTCACCTTTCCACCATCTCCAGCATGAGCATCCAGCCGAATCGTTTGCGATACCGATATTTGGAATGCCAGAGACAGCGACCCAAGCCAACCGATCAATCGCGATGGCCTGAACGGCATTTCCCATGAGCCCTGGTGGACATTGAGCGAAGAGCCTAGGAGAGCGTTTGCTGTCTCCTTTTCCATGACGACCAAACTCGGTCTTTGTGCAGACCAGCCTCCCATATCACTGGCGTAGAAAGTGTCTCGTCACCCAGCAGCCCCAGAATCAAGCACCAAGCCGAAACGCTCCAACCGCTCCTTTTTGGTTCCTGCCCAACGCTGCGGAAAAGGCTCGCGACGTCGGAGCAGTACAGCTGATATACAGTGACGAGACTTTCCTTCCGCGAGGGCCCACCTCTCTTTGTTTACTTCGCTTGACCACAAAAGGTTCTTTGCATCAATCATGTCGGTAGCAAGCAGAAAACCTGCTATCTATACCGAACTGGGGTAGACGGGAAAGGGCCTCGCCGCAAGACTTCACCCAGGCATCACCAAGTACCTTCAGCAGCAAGCTGAAGCGGCTCCGTACATCCTGACACCGGAAGAAAAAGGTCCCTGCCATCACCCGACAACGTTGGTGCTGCCACGATCTTGGTCATCGATCTATCCCATAGAGATTCAGGCCTCGCTGTCCATGTTTGCATCCCTCCTCGTGAGACAGGAGAAAGCTTCGAGCAGTTTTGAAAGAGGTGGCTTGCGAACAGACTGGTATCCATAGCTGTAGCGGTGGATCAACGTAGCCACCCGATCCTGTTCGAGAAGTCCGAAAGAATGCAGGGAACCCCGATCAAGGGGTAAGCAGTCGAGGCGAAGGGATCGTGGCGCATAATACTCAACACAACGGGAAGAGATGAAAGGAATGCTTACTAGATCATGCATTCATATATACCATACCATTATCAATTCCTTCAACCGCGGTGGACTGCATTTCGCGTACCTTGCGAAGCTCAACCGCAATTAAGCAAGCTCATCCATAGTGTCCGTATTGCCTCAAAGCTGATCTCCGCCCACAGCCTACACCAAGGCAGTGGTCCGATCAGCGTTTCCACAGCATCCCTCCCTCACACTCCTCACGCTGCCCTCCGTCGTGCTTCCCACACTCTCCCCATCTGCGTCCCTCCGCTCCTTCACGACATCTCTCCACCCCTGGCCTGCAGTCCTCAATACCAGACCAAGATTAAGCGCTTTGTCGAACCATCTCTCCCTTCTTGTGGTTTCCCTGCGTCCTCCTTCGACCGCGCTCCGGCTCGCCCGAGTCATTCTCAATTTCTTCGCGCCTCCACCGGCACTCAAGAGATTGCTTACCTTCATTCTCTGCTGCTCTATTGCAATATCGTAAGCTGCGATGCTACGAACATAGGGCGCTAGATCTGTAGTAATGACCGAAAATTCGCGATCGAATGAAGAGGCGGTCATGGCACTCGGTGCTGTAGTCGATGTTGAAGGTGCTTCGGCGAGAGGGTCAAGCGCTTGCGAAAATGTTGCGCGGGTCAGTTGAGATGAGATTTGCCCAGGAGAGCGGTGTCTCTGGATCGTCTTGATCAAATTGTGTTCCAGTGGCTGGCTTTTGATGGAAAAGTGGTTATGCGTGACATGAGAGTCACCGTTGTTGTGGAGCGAGGAGCGGATTCGATGCGTGATTAATTCATTAGTGATGGCTAGTTGTGTGTCCATGTCCGAGTAGTGGTGGACGGAATCGGCCTGGACTAGTGTCCATGGAAATCCTACGATGTAGTCCAGACGTGCCTTCTCTGAGAGTTCCGGTAACGTCGTGTCAAGTGGTTGCTTCAACAAATTAGTCAGTTGGCTTCATGATATAGTAAGGTATACATACCTGGTTGGCCTCACGCATATCAAAGCCACAATACAAGTCGGCAGCACTGGTGCAATCTGCCAGAAACTCAATGTCTTGTAGATATGACGGTTCTGATTGTGGAGAGCGGTTCGAGACGCTCTCATCCCTCGTATGCCTTAGGACGTCACCCGGAGTCAGTTCCCACTCAGACCACGCTGCTGTGAGCAAAGACTCGATACGCTCAGCGCCGTTGCAGGAATCGTCTCGGAGCAAATCCTGGGATACTAGGCCTGTATCGTTGGTGTACGTGTGCTTGCTCACGACGCGAAGTGTATTGCCATGCTTGTCAGTATCGATACCCGGTGGATAGCGATCGATCATCCAGTTGAAGCCGCCAGCACTATCGCCAACGCCAATCTGACACCAGAAGTCTAGATTCGTGAGGCTAGCACGAATATCATTGCCGTTCGATCTAAACAGAGACTCAACAGCTGCCCGCTTCAAGAGATGACCCTCGCAAGCAGCTGTAAGCAGGAGGTAATCAACAGCAAGATCGACCGGCGGAGCCGTGAAGCGAAGAATGGCATGAAGGGTAAGTGAGTCGAGGGGCACCAGGTTCTCGCTGGCGCAGGTCATGACAATTGGTCGCTTGGAGTGAGCGGCAAGTGCGATGACTGTGAGCCAGAATTGTTTATCCTCATCAAACAAGACGTCGACTTCTTCGAGCAGAATCAGGGATTGCTTTTGTTCTTGTCGCGGCTGGTCTTTCTTGGCCTCCTTCTCTATCGATTTTGGCACAGCAACGGGCGCAATCGACTTTTTTGCATTGAGCTTTTTCTTCTGAACGGCTGGCTTGAAGAAAGAAGTCATACTTCCCTGTTTGACGTCAGGGCTGTCGTCTGGAATAATTTCGATGCCGACGGGTTTCTCGTTCTTTGTATTTGTCTTCTCAGAAAGAGCCTTCGAGACCTGTTGCACCAAGTGATTTTCTGTCATATCTCCGACCTTATCAAGCACATCTTTGCCGCTCCTGCGTGAGCCGGCATTGAGCTCGAACACTTCAAATCCAAGCTCTTTGGCTACCGCATAAATCGCCGCGGTCTTGCCACACCCATGAGGTCCGCTAACCAGCACAGCATTGCACGACTTGATGGCGCCACGATCTCCTTGTGTGCCACCACGGACTAAGGAGCGTTCTTGAGAGCCCCGGAGCCCATGAGCAGAATCATCCTCCAGCGCCTCCAACTCTGCCGATTCGGCCAGCTCATCTCCACTTGAGACGAGAAAGTCGTCCAGATCTTCGGGTCGTTTCCGCTTCTTCTTTTTCTCTGGCTTGGTCTTAAGCTTTGTGGAAATGATATGTGAGCCTGTTGTAGATCTATTGCTGCCTTTATCAACGGCAGATATGGTCGATTTCTTGAGCCAATCCCTGAGAACCATCGCTTCTTTCCCCTGTTGAAGAACTTCATCAGCGCATTTCGGTGCATATTTTTGTGTCCATGCTTGTGATTCGCACTCAAATTTGTCGAATGGCGATAGTGAAGTTTCAATGGCTGCATACATGGTGAATAGAGCAGGATGGGTTGCCTGCTGCGGCTGCTGTTTTCGAACCACAACATCGTCTTCGGAGTCGCTGTCCGCACCTTTCGAGACGTTCAAGCGAGTATGGAGCTCAGCAGACATGAGCTGCTGCAGTTGTGGGCCAGTGGTAATGACGCGTTCTGGAACCCTGAGGACTGAACGGTCGCTGTCGGGTGTCAGGCCATGATAGAACTGCCTGATAATGTCCTCTGTCTCAGAAACAACAACGTCTGCTTGCTTGCGCTTGGAGCGACCCTCATGAAAACCCGAAGCCGCAAGGTCGTAGGAAGACACTGTGCATTGGGTCATAAATCCACGAGCATGGACAATGCCTTCCGCTGGCCAAGGCGCTTCGCGGGTACTGGATACCTTCTTGGGCCGAGGTGCAATCATTGCCAAATTACAACCTGGTATGCTTCGTGCAACACGATGAGCTTGAGCTTCCGCTTGAATCTTTCCTGGCGTAGTCGCTGAAGATTTGCGCGGTGAGGCATCTTCACTGTCATTTTTTGAGATGACGGGAGTTGGCTTTGGAAGTGGTTTCCCAGAGAAGAAGGGATGAGTAGGTTTGGGAGGGCTTGGCGGCTTCTTTGGCAAGGCCTTTCTGGAGGTCGTGATCTTGGTTGGGGTGGTAGGATCCAAAGCCATCATCTCGAATCTCTCTTCCCCGTTCAGTATGCCATTGATCTTCTCGCCCATGACTGTTCCACCGCCATCCTTGCCATATGGAATCGCCACAAGCAGTTGCTTTGCCTGCTTTCCTCTGCCACGCGACCTTCTCTTCGCATCCACCTTTTCTGGCTCTTGCTTTGGTTTTGGAGGCGATGCTAGTTTCCCTCCCTTGAGCTGTATCATCCGAATGGGTCTTGTGTTTGTGTTTGGTGGAGGCGTTCGAGGGCCCCGTAGAACTCGGCTATTACTTCTGGCCGGAAGTGTTGGCAGGTCTGCTTGCGTCTCTTCAATTGGTCTCGAGATCTCTACAGATAGATCACTAGTATTCCCTGGAATACCTGCATCAGCGCTTGATACAATTGGTCGGGCAGGGTCATCCGATTTGACTTCAGATTCATGCGAGACTGTGGATGGGTGGAAGGACACAATCTTCACGTTTCTTGGGATTTCATGAGGGTCGACGGATAGCACATTGGTACTGGGTGTGGATGTGCTCCCTTCAGCTTTCGTTGCTTCGACTAGCAATTGTTCGTGCCATGGGAGCGTTGCAGGCTCCTCAGTCGTTTGTTTGGATTCATCGTCTGCTGCACTCGTCGCTTGTCCTTCTGGTCCTGATCTTGGCCCTGGAGATAGAGTTTTCCTTCTCTTCCGCCTCCCGTAATTTGGGTCCTCTTCCAGTGAAGGTTCCTCTTGTATTCGAGTAGCAATGGCAGGGTCACCACTTGTGGATTCAGTCGGCAATGATGCTTTGTCCAAGCCGGCAAACGCGCGTAACGATGGCTGATTTGACCCGTTGGATCTTGCTCCTCTTTTTGGAATCTTCTTCTTCTTCTTGCCAGCAGCCTTTCCCTCTACGACTGAAACGTCTGCATCGTCATCGTTCTTCTCTTCGACTGGAGGATGAGGTGGTCTAGTTTCTGATCTTTGGAAGAATGGGTGCAAATGATCAGGCTTGTCAAGAGTCATTATCCTCTGTATAGCGACAACAGCCATTTCATTGTGTCTGGCTGGGTTGGATTCCTCGTTGGCTTTGCATCTGACGCGCTTTTGGTTACGCGAAAACGCGTCGTCGTTTTTGG
This sequence comes from Venturia effusa, assembly GCA_007735645.1. Taxonomy (NCBI): domain Eukaryota; kingdom Fungi; phylum Ascomycota; class Dothideomycetes; order Venturiales; family Venturiaceae; genus Venturia; species Venturia effusa. The sequence continues at coordinate 417,692 of CP042201.1, read as the reverse complement.
TACGCTACGACAGTTCTCGGGCCTGAACTTCCGGCCAATTTTAGTGGGTCTATGCCAAGACAACTTTTTTTCGTGAGCCGGGCAAGAAGGACGAAATGGATATATATTACTGGATCAAGACAATTCCTCACCATGGCGAGCAGAACCTCCATAGACGCTGTCTATACGATAGCCAACATCCCCCGACCCATCGACCAGACCAATGGCCGCATTCTCGCTGCCACCGTCCACAGCTTATCCAACTCCAAGAAAAGAAAAAGGTCGCAGGTCGCAGTCAGCATTGATGGAGAGGGTGTGAATATCTACAGTGTATGGAATGTCGCATAGAACATAACATGGCCGCACTAATCCATCCAAGGTCAAAACACGGCGCACACTGTCTTCATATCCCGTCCCTCCGCATACCTACTTTGTCACTCCGCCGTGCTCTCTCCAGCAAGAAGCTTCCCAGGACCGCCCCGCCTGTCGCTTCACATACTCCGCTACGAAGACGTCGTCTACCGACTCAAAGACGCACATACTGTGTCTAGAAGAGCAGGTGCACCAAGCCGACCCTGCCAATCCAAAACGAATCGAGAAGTCTCTCTCGGCGTCGAGTTCGGTGGTCTGGATTGATACTCTGCCCGCATACAACATCGCACAATCTCAGTCGGCCAATCATGACGTGCTTGTCTTGCAAGAGGAGGGCCTACTCACTTCATTTTCGGAAAGGTTAGAGGAGGAACTTTGGACGAGTGATTTGGGGCTGACATCCTCGTTGGCCGAGGACTTGACATCCGCCGGGAAAAAAGGATTTCATATCCGACATGCTGAACTTGTCGACTTGGACACAGCAAAGCAGGGACTGTTGAGAGGAAGGGAGGATGTTCTGGCCTCCCTCAGTGCTCCCGGAGTCGTGCCGGAGTTGCATACCCAGAGTGAACTTTTGGTCGTTATTACGAAGGATGCCGAAGTCTCAAGGGTTCATATATTCGGACTTCGATCCAGGACATCCAGTCGCTCAACGGGTCAGCGTGCTCAACCTCAACATCTGCTCACATGGGAATTGCCCGCCATTGCGAGCATAGCAAGCTCGGATGTCACAACCTCGTACTCTCTCAACGCTGGAAGCGGCACATTGTACCAGCTAATAAATGGAACAATCGTCTCATACGACCTATCCGGTATTTCTCCCCGTATCGCCAACAGTCTGAACACAGAGCAGAACGTGCAGAGCATCGTGCCTCTATCGTCTGCTCTTCTTCTGGCCAGCTCGATACAGAACTACACAATCTACGACACAAAATATGGTTCCATACAAGCGACAGCTCCAATCAGCGAGCTCCATCCGACAGAAAATTCCTCAAAGAAACGCAGGATTTCAGGTTCACAGACAAGGCCACCCAGCGCTCATCTCATCGGATACTTCGCGAAATCCGGAATCGCAGCGGTGCTCTTGGGACAAAACCTGATCGCAGTACAGGTCGGAGGCAGGTCAAGCAACTATAAGCGTCGCAAGTTCGCGGAACCGCTCCTCATCGACAGCATCGGCAAGGCAGTGGGAAGCTCATTGGAGCCCCAGAGATATTCGAAATTTGATCTACCCGCCGTATTGGGCAAATGTCTGAAGGATAATGCTACACATCCGAAGCAGTACCATAAATTGAGCGAAGACACCCTAGCGTCATTGGACGAACTCCTTGCCAAAGGTGACCTTCGCTCATTCGAACGCATATTCGCGGCCGAGGTCAAGATCAAGACGAATCTGGACAACTTGAGCAACAAGCGTATGAAACATATTGCCAAACACGGAGAGCCCGATCTTGAATGGATCTTTCCTGCCGACAAGAAATTACCGCTGTTCAGAGAAAAGGCTTTGTACGCTCTAAGCCGCGTCTTTTCATGGACGCCCGCGACAGCTGGGATCTCCACCTCTGATGAAGCTCACAAAAGAGTCCCGACAATTTCTGTCAAGTTTCTACCGCCAAACTTGTTTCAATGGTTGACCATCACTGGCCAGCTCACAGCCGAGCTCATCCAGCAAGCTCTCCAGGCCAGCAGCCCCACCGAGATTCCAGTCGCGCGCGGCGATGTAGTACTTGCTCTTGCTAACTTTGATCCATCCTTGGCTCACCTTCACACTTTGCTCACATACTACCCACGACTTGAAATCGAAGAGGTCGTCAATGCCATTAAGCTGATCATCCTTAGTCTTGATGATGCCACGCTTCCACAGCCTGAGCCTGTAATTTCTATGACTGACGGCGACTTTTCCAATGGTTATGCGCCTATTAACACTTTGGCGAATGGCGATCGCCAAATCACCAACGGAGATGTACCAATGACAAACGGCGATGGCCCAGAATCAGCCGACGAAGATCCAGAAGATACTCTGGCCGATGCAGCCATGGAAGATGTCGAGGACGAACTAGACCGCGCCATCGATACTCTGGAAAAGCCGATTCGTGGAGACAGTCTGCGACAAGCGATTACCAAACTGGACTCCTTTGCTCCAAACATCATCACTTCCACGCTTCGCCAGCAACTGTCTCATCACGAGATCGTTTTCTTTATCCACATCCTACGTATCGAGCTCGCGGACGGCGGATGGACGACGCGTTACCTTGACGATGGACCAGATGACAATGAAGATGTGGATGAGTTTTGGGATCGCGCTATCGGTGTCATTGCCAAAGCGCTGAGCTGTGCGGTCGATGCCTTGGGAATGGCTGGATGGCTGTTGTCCAGTGCCGCCGACCCTATGGACGCGGTAGATAAACTTCTTGATTCACTGAGAGCAGAGATCTCAGCTACATTGGAAGGTGTGCACGAAGCGACCTTTTTGACGGGCGTTTTGAGTGAATTCATCAGATATCAGACCAAGAGAGTTAATGCGGGTTACAAACCCTACGCGGTTGTGCCGAATGCCGGGAGGAGGAATGCCAATAAGAGCGGCAGGGTCTGGAGACATGAAAGCGGTGAGGACAAGGTCTTGCCTATTGGGCTGAAGGTTGTGCCCAAGTCGCTGGAGGAGACGGTCAAGATTGGGAGTAAGGCGCAGAGGAAGATTACGAAGAGGGAGGAGGGGATCAAGAGGAGTAAAATGGTGGGCATATATAGTTTTGAGCAGATTAGATTTTAGAACGGGAGATGAGGGTGGAGAGGTGGCGAATGAAGATTCGTTTGTTTATTGCAGTAGTGCTGCATGGTTTGTTTGGGATTTCGAGTCGTCCGTGTTAGTTCTGGAGATGGTGCTGACTGTGTAGTAAGATACCTTGGGTGAGCGTGTGGTTGCCCCGAGATGAATTGAGGAAACCTTCTCGGTTGCCCAGGTCGTCAATCCTCGGCCTCGATAAGAGGATGGTAATCCGCCATCAGCAATGCAAGTTGGGTCCGGACGCTTGATAGGTGGGTGCAATTTTCTGGCTGTGAATTCGACATGGTCACAGTAACCAGCATTTTGGATAGCACAGCCAGCATGGTCGAGGAGATGCCCTCTTATGCAGCGGTAAGTATTGCTTTAGTGATTCTGTGCGATTGCAATCTGGCTGACTTGCATTGAAGACGCAAAGGATGCGTGAGCATAATCTCCGTGCATTTGCGAGGTAAGTTGCGCGCTTTGCACAGGACTCGACCATCATTCCAAGCACCACAATTTCAGCGAATCTTGCCTTGTTCCTAGGAGATATCTTCCCTTCTACATGGTCCTCAGATTCATTCCGCAGTGTGGCGTACTCCGATCTTCTAGATTTCGCAAGTAAAGCCATCCCTTACCTCCCCGATCCAACCCACAGGAATCACGCCTTGCAGCAGCCCATCAAATTCTCCGCGACGCTCCCTACCAGGTTCTCAGCATCGGAGTTTGAGGTTTCATTCCAAAATGCTTGGCACCAGCCAAAGTATGTAGCAACTCCCAAGAATGTGTTCATGACTTTTCAAACTCTCTTGTCGGTCTTTCCTGATGGCATCGTTGCTTGACAGAATATCTGATGCAGCGACTCTTGCTTCACGATCTTCTCCGACATCTTTGATGGAAGGTTCATTTACAGGATATACCAGCGGTCAATCATTCGATTCTTCTACTTCCATGGCGGATAGCTTCTCGAGTACTCCAGCTGGCTCGATCACGGCCTCGGCCTCACTGTCGTTACTTACGTCCTCAACTTGTCTGCCGGAGCGAAGAAAGTATGGATATATACTCCGAGTTTGTCTGTGGTCCTAATTACTAATTTGGGTGTGGTTCAGGCGAGTAGATGACTGCACAGCAGACAAGAACGATGTTTTCAATCTCTGCAACGACCAGTACTGTCGATGCTGGAATCTCGACTTGAAGCTGAAGTAAGCGCTCAGAGTTGCATCCTGATCCGTGTTTGTTACTGCGCTGACCGGCATATAGGTGCTACGACAACTGTCGAGACGAGTGCCAACAAGAGATTGATGGGATCATGAGCATCCAAGACCAGTGGGATTGCGCCCAAAAACTCCTGCAAACCACTGCCTCCATACCAATCACGACTTCCTTGGTCGACGCAAACAGCTCGATTTCCACCAGTGATCTTGGAGGCGCTAGAATGTCACCAGAGATCAGCAAATCAGACCCAGGTACAATTCTCATCACAGCCACGAGCCATGCTGTCACCGTCTTCGCCGATGATGCGCACCGAAGCGGGACGTCCAGTCCTCTACTACGCCAACCGGGAGCTCTGGCGGGATTGTTCTTAGGCTGCACGGCGGGTATGGCTCTCCTCATCTTCGGAGTCATTATCCTGGTATTGAAGAGAAGAGCGAGGCGGAGATTGGAGGCATTAGGTGCTGGGAGTAATGCAAGTGGAGAAGTGATCATGCTTGAGGTTGGAGCGGGTGGACAAATATCGAGGAAGGGGACTAGCTGTGGTGGGGATGCTTTGGGTGACTTCAAGAGTTTTGGACGGAATGGTTTTGGGGATGGGAGAGATGGTGTGGAGATGGTTGGGCATGCTGATGAAGATGTGACGGAGTATGACAATACGCGCGAGAATGTGTATAGGTGACAAGGTGGGATCGTGACGAGTGAAGACACTTTGTGCCACAATTGAAGTTATTCGCAATGAATAATTGGAAGGAGGCAGTCAGATAGCTGTTTTTGATGAAGCGGCTGGACCTTTGGCGAGCTTGAAAAAACGCGTTCAAGAGGATTCGAGGGATTCGTTTTGGACGACGGTAGAGGCATAGCCTTCGTGACTATCCTGGCTAAGCTCGATAGACAGCATTTGGATGACCGTTGACTTGGAGGAAACCAGATCAGATATCTCTCACAATTTTGGATCGTGTTACCGCAGTTTGGGAGCTCAATAGCCGTGGAATTGAGGACAGCTAGCGTTCGGGAAGTGCAATGAACAGCAATTTCCGTCCACCTACGCATTGCTGCGAAGTTGAAAAGAAATATGGTGAAATTGGAGTTGTAAGCGAGATTGCAGGTGGGAAAAGGTTAGCTCCCGGCTAGACTCGGGCTCGGAAAAAGTCGGGACGGCATTCCTATGACACCCATCTCTATCTTACATAATAAGTACAAACGGGTTTACGCCCACTTCGTCGAGTTCTTCCTGCTCTTTAGACTCTCGTGGACAAAGTCGGCTCATTCGTCGCTGGTTTGAAGCTTGACGACGAATTGGCTGGAGATCAGCCTTTGGCCAAGCCTCGAGGTCAAGCATTGGACAAATCTCTGCCCCTAAGCCCCCCACACTCCCGGATACCAAGCCTTACTCCACGAAATGCTCCCAATTTCACTGGCTGCCGCCGTTTAGCCGTATGCCGTGCGCCTCTAGTCTGGAAGGGACCCTACATGGCCTCGTCCGAGTTGAGATCCTATGACATATCAATACTGACTTTCCCTCGCTCCGACTGTCCGACCACAATATTTTCCCTGCTACCTTTATCCTCTACCAAACTCATCTGCTCCCTTTATTCTCCAACTATTGGAACCTTTGGTCTCTCTCCAGCGTCGCAAAGTCAAAAGTGTACTGCCTGTGGTCATTGCGCCCCCTTCCCCTCCAACCGTTTCGGCATACATGTGCATTGGTGCGCATTACAAAAGTCGTGACTACCATTACCTCCTACAAACGAAGAAGCAGAAGTTGTCTTACTAATCTTGGATTTGTGAACCGAAAAAGTCGCCTTGCAGGTAGGATTGGTCCCAGTCTCGCGCGTCCTCACTCAATTTCGGATTCCACCGCCTCCCTCATTACAGATGTGCTTTACTAATCGCCTTTGACAGGCGACCATCCTCGCAATCAGCCCCTTCTTCCCTTCACACAAAGCGGCTTAGATGGCCCCAGAAGCTCTAAACAATGGCTTTGCGAAACTCCGAATCGAAACACCATTGCTCCCAAAAAGAGCCGCCTCTACCTTCGCCGCACTTACCCTTCACAAGCATGGCCATCAGCCAGCCACTTCCTCGACTCCAAACCTGTCTACACTGCCCTCGCTGAGCACAGAGACCCTCGTTCTCGCCTGTCCACCTTCGTCCGAGGAGCATCTCTCCTACAGACTAAGCCGAGGTGAGGATATAGAGGACGACGCGAAAAGTGAGGTATCAGAGACTGCTGTCTCGAGCACCGAATCTGACGATTCCAGGAAGGACTCATCATTTCGTGTTCGAGGGTCGTCTATAACCTTCGCAGACCAAGTCACGCTAGATAATGGCGAGAAGAAGCCCGTCGACGGGCCTTTCGGTCACTCACAACCAGTTGAGGTGCCAACTCTGGGAAGCTATGGCATTCCAATACAATCTCCAGAGAGATACAGAAGCGGCTTGTCCGAGAGAGTCTACGCACAAGAGAAGCCACATTTCGAGAGAATAAGCGACAGCTTGCCTCTAGACAGGCGGAAGGAAAGGGCTCGTTCAACACTTCGCGCGAGTGGTAGACGGCATCCTCTTCTGTATATGCCGCCTACTACAGTACATCATCCCCAACGCGATGAAGCCGAGCAAGTCGCTTCCCTCACCTCCGATACAACTCTCGCCTCCTCCGTCTCTGAAGTTGTGAGAACTCCGGTCAACGAAACACTGCTTTCCCCAATCGATACAAAGACAACCTCGCCGATCGCAGTGAGTCCTTTCTTTGGGCCACGGTCTACGCGATCCTTGAACAACAGCCGATCCGAAAGATCCAGCATGGCAAGCACGCGGCGGCGAACATCACGCTCCGCGAGCTCAAGCATGTCTCCCGCGTCAGCTTTCCTATTCGGAATGGTTCGCGCGCCCGCCTCGGAAGACATAATAGAGCCCGACGATGAGGGCCAGGAAATAGGCGACAAAAGTGGCTGGATAATTGGGCGTAAAATCGGCTACGGCGGCTTCTCCACTGTCAAAGAAGTCTCCACAATCGACCCAAAGTCGGGCAAACGCATCGTCCGTGCTGTGAAGATTGTGCGGAAGAATCCCAAGGCAGCCAGAGACGAGTTAGAGAACGAGCGTATCCAAGCTGAGATTGAGCACGAGGTCCGCATCTGGCGCTTCCTGCGCAACCGCTTTATTGTGCCGCTCATCGCAGTCTACGATACTCCGTTCGCTACGTTCTGTATCACCCGCCTAAACATTGGCGGAACACTCCACAGCGTTATCCGTTCACGGAGACAGCAGTATAAAGAAGGCGAGCGTGGCCTTCCAGCCCATATCGCCAAACGCTATACATACCAGCTCGCCAGCGCAATCCGCTACCTCCACGAAGACGTCCACGTCGTTCACCGGGACATCAAACTGGAGAATGTGCTGCTGGACATGTCCGCGCCTGACTCTGCGTCACAAGGCGGCAATATCCTCCTGTGCGATTTTGGAATGGCAGACTTTATACACGTAGAGTCTCGCGACGGACCAGAGCCTGATCTCGGTTTCCACAACCGAAACATTGGACCAAGTGATGTATCATCCTACCTCCATCCTGCAGCGACCAACACAACGTTGAGCGATGTGAAGGACTCGTCGGTGTCTCTGATGGGGAGTTTAGAGTATGCAGCCCCTGAGCTCATCAATGCGCCTTCAACGCTGTACAGTCCTGCAGCCGATATCTGGGCTTTTGGTGTTGTCGTCTACGCGCTGCTCACTGGCAGTCTACCGTTCACGCACGCGATGCCAGAAAAATTGGTTGTCATGATTGAAAAGATGCAGTGGGATTCTGCACCGCTCTACAACGCGCCTGCGGTCCGTAATGGCGGCATCGCCGGCACAGCTGCCGTGGAGCTCGTCAAAGGATGTCTTACCTTTGGCGCTGACGAGGGCGAGAGATGGAATATTCGCCAGGTCTTGAAAGCGCGCTGGCTGATGAACTGCGAAGAGATGTACGGTGATGGAAGCATCGAAGAGGCCGAGGTCTGGGAATGACGAAAATTATGGTGCCATGGTATTAACTGTATGATAACGAGTAGCATTCCGCGTCGGCATGGGAGCGTTGCATATGGCACGGGCATTTTTGTTTAAGCTGGGTTTTGGGACTGGGATTGTGGACATCTGGGTTTTCCGGTACGTCGGCGGATATTTGGATTGATACCTACCGATACCCAATTGTCGCTCGATACTTCTGCATTTCATTGCAGCATGGTTCGGATTTTGCTTACGTCATGGTTTTTGATTTCCCAGCAAGTAGTACCACGGTAATGGCATCATTGAATCATTCCTAAACGTTATGGTCGAGTCTTTGATGAGGAAGTCGCTTGATTGCTCATCAGGGTGTGTCACGTGATTAGGACATCCTTTGCTGCACTCTTATTAGTGTTATGGCGTGGGAATACTGCTCAACACACTCATCGCCATCTCCCTCCAGCGCCGCCCGACTTGGGCATCGTCTCTCAGCATCACAATTAAGACCTCCAGGCATGCATTGCAATACTGTGGTATCCGGCGGAAAAAATGTTAACACGTCGATCTACCGTAATAAAGCCGGTCCTAAGTGAAGCTGATAATAGGCTACAGGAGCCAATCGGAGTCTACGTATACGCTATATATAAACATTATATTGCTGTGGAGGGATAACTGTACTAACATTCTTTCCGCTGGCTTCCATAGTACGTGTCGCACGTAAACTTGCAGTTTTCGGGTCTGCCAACGGTTGGAGGCTGCTCGATAAGGTTGTAGTGGTGTGGATCGTTGGTAGGTCGAGCGCATTTGACAGTCGCTGCGACTTCGGCCACTGCGCGCCTGGTGGCTCTGAGTATTGATGAGAGACAGCGAAAGATGGACTGGTGTGTGCGAAGGGGCAGCTGTGCCTGTTGGCGGGAGGTGGAAAGATGGAACGCTGTGGCTTGGGTGATGAGGAGCCTTGCAGTCACTGGTGTCGTAGCCGATCCCACACTTGGATCCGCATTGACGGTCGTGGAGGCAGGTCTCGGTCCTACACTCAGCGACGCAGTCGAGCATCTTCTCACTTGTGGAGCATTTCTTCTACAGCGTTAGCGATTGACAGTCTGTAATGCTTGACCAACAGCGACCCGAAGTTGAGGAAGCTGGCGACAAGACTAGACTCGAGAAACGTACCTTGCCACATTCTCTGAAGAAAGGTCGGCAGACATTTGTGCACAAAGGATCGAGAGTGTTCGGCATTCCAGCAGCATGGGTTTGCTCAGACTGGCGCTGAAGAACTGCCTCAATGTTCGTAGGGCGGTGCTTGGTGTGGTGAAGCGTGCTGTGGATAGAATTGTTGGAAGTCATAGAGTAGGAACCGGAGGATGTAGAATTCGTATTCGAGTGAGGCACGACGGTGAGATGGTTGGGGCCACCAAAGGTCGTGAAGACTTGCCCGCCTATTGAAACAGACTACGTTGAGGTAGCAGTCACACCAACCGTCTTCGACTTGATGGACTGAGAACCGCATTCCTCGGTGGCGTACCCACACTTAGAAGCGCAGTCTTTGCCATCGGCTCCGCCATTGATGCAAATTTCGGCCTTGCAGTTCTGGAGGCACTGCGAGTCCATGCCGGGACGGCAGTGAGCCTGTCGTTTGTGTCAGTGAGACCACTGTCATCGGCCCAAGAAATCAACTCACCTCAAGGCATGTGTGATACAACGCGCGGCATTTGTTGCAGAATTCAAGTGCTGCGTTGTCTGGTCCCGGAATGGCTGAGGTGAAGACTCCAACGACCAAGGCCACAAGACCACTGAAGAAAGCGAGCTTCATGCTTGGGACTCAGGATGAGAGCTCTTGTAAGTGGGAGCCAGATGAAAGAGTGAAGGGTGGATGGAGTTAAAGGATGGCAGAAGGTCAAAGCAAGTGAGAGAAGTTGTTGTTGAAGAAAGAGAGAGTGCTCGCCAAAAGAGAACGGCTTAAGTACCTAGAAGAATTGACCACTCACTGGGCAACTCGAATGTTGTCCAGTAAGTACCGTAACACTGAGTGGGGCGTCTACCCGGCCTCAAATGACCATGGCAGGAGCGCCGGGTACCTTCACTACCTAGCTTTCGAACACATGTTCGCCGCCGGAAAGAATCCAGACTTGACGCCAACAATCCAGACTCTCCCTCCGAGATCGATACCGCTAACTTCCCGTCCATTGCTCATCAACGTGACCAGAAACTCGGCGGAAGCAGTCGTAGATTGACGCTTTTATCATTCTCGGCTTTCTGCGAGACGAAGACAAGGTACGACCTGATCATGAGAGGGCATCAAGATTACTCCAGTAGCCGTAGTCAATTCCAGACACCGTCTCGCCTGCAAATCCAGGCTGCAGTAGAACCCGTATGCCGACCGACTCCTTCTGAAGACATCGCCAAGCACCAAAAGCCCCCTCACACGAAAAAAGTGCACCAGAAAATCACAACCACAAGTTGAGAGGTGCAATCATCCAAAGGAACTCTCGGTAACAACCTGCTTCGCTGATATCGCGTTTCCAGGGCTTGGAAAGAGCTGGTCTTGCGTTGGTCAGCCGAGCGCAAAGACCAATCTCTTGACACTGAAAGTCTACAAATTCCAAGTCTGCTATGTAGCTCATCTCCTCGATGGGTTCCCGGTCCGCCAGAAATATCTGGTCGCAAACAGACAGTCATGCTGCAGCGTGAGCAACAACATTTGATAAGATAAAAGAAAACTTGTCACGCACTTACCGCAGATAATTCAAAAGGGCCTGAGACAAAGGCTTAGATAAAAGACCCCCATAGATACATTCCAAGAACAACTACATCTATACGTATACCATTGAGACAAATCAGCTTGCCTCCCAGGTCAGAACCTCGTTTTCCTGATCTTAAACCGGCAAGCAAGCAGTAAGAGTCCCAGAAACACCAGAAATGCCAGAGGCTTTCTCGATTAACAGTGGTAAAGGACAGGAACAGATCAAGTGCATGTGTTCAACGTAGCACAACCAAAAATCCAAAGAAGCATGTCCAGCAGGCAGCTAGCTCGTACAATGAGCTGAAGAGAGCAGTAAGAACAAGTAAACATTAGGGTGTATCCCATCCCGCGCCGAGAAACAGGCATCCCTCATAATACCATGGTCATCAATTCCGTGCTGTCCCAAACACCCAAAGCTTTGTGATGACAACCAATGCCCAGAATATTCGCACAAGAAAATAGAGCAACATGCAACGAACGAGCGATGTGATGGGAAAGAAACGGACGGAATCATATGCCAGCACCGACATTCGTTATCGAAGGCTTTTTGACGTTCTTACCAACGTTGGTCCCGTTGGGCACCCTCTTTTTGGCAAGCCACTGCCCCAATAAGCTGTCTAGCGCCGTGTTCAGTTCTTGGACCTTGCCTCGCTCTTCCGCAAACAGATTGCTCATGAGAGGGTGATCCGGACCAACAGGTACCACACCGCTTCTGTCATGCACGAGCAAGAGGAGATCCTTGATATCAGACGGATCATCAAGGTAGGCTCGGAGGTGTGCATCCGACCAGGCTGGAGTATTCGAACTATTCGGCGACAAGACCGATGCGAGAGTTGATGTACTGTTGTTCCTGGCAGGCGTGATGCCTGTTTGTGTCTCCATGTTTACCGGTGGCGCAGGTGATTGAGCAGGCTGAGGTGGAGGAGATCGAGCAGGTTGCGGAGGAAGATCTGACTCTGATTGTACATGCCTGTTGACAACGGCCGAGTCATCGAGATTATGGCCATGTGTCGGGTGGCTTTCTGGTGATAGAGTGGGTGAACTTGCGATATCCCGACTTGTGGCATCTGTGCTAGATGACTCCACTAGAGGCGGAGATGGTGACGATCGCAGTGAGGCGAGTTCATCGGCTGAGGAGGTTGACGATGAGTCACCGACAAGCGGCGGAGGCTCGGTTTCTGGTGGCGTCGCGTCCGCTGCCGTGATCTGGATTGGCGACTCCGAGAGTCTTTCAGTAGAGCTCATTGCACCAGGTCTCTGCAGTCCTGGAGGCGGCGCAAGCAGTTCTCGGGCTTCTGCTTGGTCTCCGAATGGATCCATTTCTTCTTCTTCGGGAGTAGAATCTATGTCCAAGGCCTCTCTTGTTTTTGCACGTTTCACTTTTTCAGGCTTCGCGCCATCCGTGGGCACGTGGAGCTTGTTGGTGATATTCGTGAGAAGCCCTATTTTGCTAACAGGCTCAGAGGGTGTGTCGCGACGCTGCTCTTCAGACACTTCGACGATCGGTGAAACGACACGAACCGATGTCGACATGGATGAAGTGGATGACATGGACTCGGCGCTGGGTTTGCTCTGGACCGCGGGCTCTGCTTGTCGTAACCCATTTGGTGCATGCGTGCCTGCTTGTGCCACAGCACTAGGGGGCGATTTTTGCAATTTACTTTTGCTGCCAGTCCGCCCGATATCTACTTCTTGTCGCGTCTGCTTCTCCACAACTGGCTTCTCAACTGGAGACCCTCGGGTTTCGTCCAATTCCATGGTGGGTGACTCTCGGGACATCTCACCAGATATTTTACCATTCTTGTCTCCGTCTCCGCCCTTTGGCTTCTTTTCCTTTTTGCGACTGAAGAGACCGCCCAGCAAGCCTGGTTTCTTCTCTTTCTTCGGCTTCTCCGCCTTGACTGGCTTGCCATCACCTTTGAGCTCCTTCTCAACAAGTTCAAAACTGGGACCTCTGTCATTGGACGGTCGGCTGGTAATTGAGCTTGAGTCGTCACGAAGTATGTTTGGTGTGAGAGTGATTTTCCTCGTTTCGATGCTTTCGTCCCGGAAGAAAGAGTCAGTGTTCCGAACAGTTCCGTTCCTTGATTTATTCTTCCCTTCGACTAGGATGATGATTAGCGTGCGCAAACAGGGCGTGGCATCAAAGACTTACATTGCCGATCGAAAAGTTCATCGCTAGACCTGAGATCCTCAGTGATGGTTTTCCTCCGATTTTCTTCGTCTGTTGATATCCTTTCTGGGGATCCGTCGCGGTTGCCTTGCTTGAGGTTCAATGGTGCAACAGTAGTGATCTCGTCTTGGTCGCCAGCTTCAGCATTTTGGTCGTCTCCAGAGCGTGTTTTGCCATTTGGTGGGCTGATTTCGTCGCCAGTCTCGTCTTCCGAGGAGAAGTCATAATCGGATGGCTCCACGTATGTAGGTGCGGTGAAAGTGACCCTTTTATCAGTTCTCCGCTTCATCGCTTTCTTCAAAGGATTCTTGGTCTTGTCTACAGTGTCACCAAGCATCGTTTGAGAGAGCTGTGCAACTGTCAGCCATTGAAAGTCATAGAGCTGAATGAAAACCCACATCCACATTCCTATGTTTATTCAAACGGGCTAGGCGCTCTGTCGGTGTTTCAATGTGCTCGGCGGGCAGATAACCTGGTGAAAAGGAGATTTACGTCAGTGGAAAATCATCCGACTAGCCACGCGACCGACTTACCAATCGTACTGTCTTTGACTACCCTGACGAGCCACCAGTAGCTATTGCTGTCATCCAGCAAAACCATAGTGTCTCCTTTCTGAGCATTTGCTTGCCCCTCGACTGTCGCGACGAATGTGTGCAACGCGTAAACGAATTCGAAATCGATATCTTCTACTTCTCGTAAGCACTCACCACCCCAGCCAGAGTCCACAAATCGGGAGTCAGAAGGAAGGAGCACGCTCTGTTTGTCATCATCATCATCATTGAAAAGCGCTGATTCGAAGCTGTCTCGGGAGTACTCTGTCTCAGAGTCGGTCTCCCAATTTTCATCTTCGTCATCGTCTTCTAAAATATCTGCAATTCTTTCTGAGATGCAAGTCATGTCGTCTGATTCGTCTTCGAGGAGTGGATCGTCATCCGGAAGCAGGTTACGTTCCAGCTCAATGTCCGATGCAGACTTTGTGAGTTCTGGGTGCCCGTAAAAATTATTTTGCCCCGGTACCGTAAGGTAGCTTTGTTCGCTGATCAACGGTGCAACGGTGTCGCGTGCCTCTTCCTCAAAGTCGTCCATTGTGGCTTCAGCGAAACCTTCGTCTGAGTCGTCGCCCTGTATTGTGTCGTCGGATCCGAAACACTCACCCGGTTGATGATGATGACTTGCAGATTGTACAAACCTTCGTGGTTTCTTGTAATCGAGGGGAAGATGTGTAGGGGATTGTGTGAAGAAACGCGACGACGCGTCCTCTTCATCAAGAGGCGTGTTTGGTCGACTTTGACGCTCATTACGACGCGTGTTGTACGAAGAGAAGGAAATTGAGAGGGGCATGTGCATAGGCGTGTCTACAAAGGGCGATGAAGCACCCGAGTCGAGGCCATCTGAGCACTGAGAAACTTGTCGAGAGCTGCAACACGACGGCGTCGGCGATTGCAGAGAAGAACCACGTCTGGGCCACGTTGAAAGCGAAAAATACTGACCATCACTGATGGAAGGTGAGCTCGAAATCTTGTCCATCATGTCATCGTCCCCGCTGTCTCCATCTCCATCTTGATCCGTATTGTCTGTGTCCTCGCCATTCTGCGCGCCATTCTGAGTCCCATTTTGACGGGCAGTCGATTCATCTCTTTTTCTCGCTTCTTCGTTCATACCATTGGCATACCGCTCCTCGTCCTCGGACGGCGGCTCTTCACTCAGACCATTGGCTTGATTCCAGGCGTTTGACAGATGCTCTTCCTCCAAATGGCGCTCCTCCTGTATATGTCGTAGTTCTGAAGCCTGGTGAGGGGATATGGGATTCGAATTGGCAATGGTGGTAGAATTGGCAGGTTTGCGGGAGTGGTCTTGTGCAGTAGGAGACGCTTGGCCGCGCTGGAGGTCGATGGTATCTATTTACGGTCAATTCCAGTGCTCAATTCGCATCTGCAAAATATCATACCTGCTCTGATAATCTGGGGCCTGGTCATGGTGAAGGCCGGCGGCTTTGTCTTTTTGAAACGTGCAAGTGTCGCTCGGCGTCAGGAAATGTCGCCGAAGGGGGACTTTCGAAGGCAAGGAACGGGTCGATGTTCGCAGCGCAGTCCTGGAAGTTATGATACGCGCGAAGATAAAGCCCGGGATAGCTGTTGCGTCCTACTGGGCAGCCAGGGAGTTCAAGGAGTGAGGCGGGTTATGTCGTGGAATGGACTCTCGAAGACCGGCAGCGAAGTCACATCCAGTGAATACTTGCGCTCTAGGCGGGCTGAGGGGTGTGGAAGGAAAGGAACGGACGATGTTGCATAAGAACCGGCTTCAACATGGAGTCATGGGCCCTTTGGTGAAAGCGAATGCGTCGAGGAACCAAAATGTTCGCAGGAAGGGGTTCGTGCTCGGCACTGGACTCTCTGGTGGTACTAGCGCCGCGAGTCATCCCTGGTGGTTGGCACTACTCGTACTGAACAGAATTCTAGCAGCCAACCTTCAAGCCACAGCACGAATTTGTCCTGCCTCAATGATTGACGAGAATGTGGGCTCTGATTGGCTGTGTTGATGTCCTCACGCAACCGACAGGAAAGACTACGAGCTGCGAGGGACTGGGACTGGGTTTGTTGTGATATTGACAGAAGTTCCTCTTACACGAACACCACCACCACCTTACCACTCGACACCATCATCACATCCCGATCTTCCTACGAAGATCCCACCTGTAGCGTGTCGCGAACGCGCAGAGCGCCACAATGACAGTGGCATGCACACAGCGTGAATAAGTTTATGGTCGTGTCGAAACCGCACCGCTGTTTCGGTATGAGGGGACAACATCAACTTTTCAGCCTCATCATAGGGCATATCTCTCGGCTCCGCCATCGCGAGAATGCTTCCGGAAACAAGAATCCTTAGATTGTATCCTGCAGAAACTCACATCTTGACCCTTATCTGTGTATGGTTCGCGCCGCAATCTCTGAAACATGAACCAAGAAACTTTGTCGGCAGCTAAAGCTCCCATGATTCGACGTCTATGCTTTTCGAGGTAGTATTTCCATCGCGCTCTACAGAGACCCACTAGAAGCTCTCGAAGATGTCAAATTGGACGCCAGCACGATTAAGGGCGTTAGGACTGGTGGCCCGTGGTGTAAGTTCGTACGCAATTGAGCTGTCAGATTGCTGTCAGAAGAGCTCTAAATTTAGCAGGTCATCTATCGTCGCTGACAGAAGCCAGAGCTTGAACTGCTCGTTTCGTTTCAATGTAACCGCTACGATTTTGCTGAAAGAACCAGCGGGAGGTGAATCTGACAGCCTTATGGCGATTCCTGGCCCGGCGATGTGGCCTGATTCATCAGGCATTCTTTGTATATAGTGCTGCCGAAAACTATGTATAGTCTTAGCTAGTGGCACTGTCCACCTACACCAATCAGCATTCCCGTACACAGAGTCACAGCGGGCGGAAATTTGCCACGCCATCTATCTTAATCTCAAAGTTTCATTGGATGATCCATACAATAGATATTCGCAACCATACATCAACACTGGCAGATTACTTAGGAAACAGGATTTTCGACAGCTCACAGTAGATGGATCTCCTGGAAATCGTTGTCCCTCGGAGCATTCCAACATACACGTTTACACGAAAAAACACACTCGTTCTCGGCTCCACCAACGGTTTTGTTTGTGAGAACAGCACAGCGGCGCTGACTACCAGATTGTATCATCAACCTATTTTTTCGGCGGTTAAATGGTAGCTAAAGTACGGATTCCTAAGATGACACTTAGAACCAACGATACTTCATCTATATTGAACGACAAGAGCAAGATACTTGCAGAAGTCGTCGGCACGAGGCACCCAACATGATCTTTACTAGGACAAAGAAAATCACAATCATTACATCACGATCACGAGACTTCTATAAAGACCCAGACTTCCGTTACAGCAGCTCATCCACGACACCTATTTATGCTTTATTCGGTCCCGTTACAGCCCGGAAACTACCGATAGCACATCTGCCCCCGGGACAAATTAGCAATTTCACCTCAAAAAGATGACTGTAAGGACAGATAGAAAGACAATGATTACTCACCCTGGCGGCGCAACAAAACAGTGCGTCAAACTCTGCTTTCCTGTCACTCCACCTTTACAGTCTTGATCGCAGTAGGTGAGGATGTGGTCGGCGTATTCACCTGCCACAAGAATCAGCTTACATCTCTTACTGGATGGGGAAGTACTGGAGGTTGGGGAGCGAAGGTGAAAGAGGCAGAAGACGAGGGAGAACAAGCAGAAGAGGGGGGGAGACCGTACCACTGCCAATCAAAGCATCAATTTCCAGATGATCCCAATTCGTGCCCCAGGGTGAATTGCGACATGAACCGTCTATTTTGCCGTCTACTCTATACCTCACATGGACTTTATCAGACGGAACAGCGTCAACGGGCAGGGAGAGAGGTGGTGAGGGCAACATACGGGCCCTCGGTGAAAGGTGGCGCGCCTATCCCCGTCTGGTCATGGGAGCAGCCTTCGCTGTTGTTGAAGTCCGCGCTTGGTCAGTGTCTCTGCTTTAGTTGCGATGAGAGGAGATTGTTCTACATACAAAAGCGATAGTGGAATGCCGTTGCTGTTGGCAAGAGGACGATGACTAGTGATTGCAGAATGGAGGAACGCATCATAGGTATATATGTCCAAGCAAAGCAAAGCTGGTATATGGACAAAACCGAAGTCGAGGGAAATTAGAAATGGTTGGTATTTTACATGTTGTGTATGTCCGAGATATTTATAATCCTTCTCGTAAACAGGAGTCCGGATGAAGCGGCTGCAATGAAGATCGGTGTAATAAAGGCCATCTGCACGTTCGGTCACAATAGTCGGGTAAAATGTGTCTCACCGACGAGAAGAATTACCGTGAAAGACACCAGGCTCATCAACACTTTTGCTGCGCCATTCTGCTACTGCAAAGACGCACTCTGTTTGCCTGTTCACGCCCCAATCTTGACATCCAGTGCGATGTTGTTGTTCCAGGAGACTGGGTCTTTACATAATCCTCGAGTATCCAGCACAGCAAGATCCCAGGGCAAGCCTCCGTAAAAATGCGGCGACATGCATACCGACCACACGGTAAGTTCTCACATCGCAGCCTCGTATAGATCAGACGAGGCTGGGCCCGACGTCATTGGTCTGGATTTTTGCAAGGGACGAGAGAATCCAAGCTAACGAATATGGACAATGGAAGGTAACGACAGCTCTTTTGCCACTGTGGCCCCACATGTTGGTTTTCTTTCTCTCCGCCACGATAGTACGATTATCAACGAGAAGTAGATGTTTGGTCTTTGTGTGAGCACATGTCCGCAGTTCCACATGTACTTCGTCGTTCTGCGAAGGAGGAAAGTCGAGTTCCTTCACGCCGCAATTTGTCTTGTCCCTCTCCTCACTTCCGTGAAGCCCTGATTGTCTGTGTCGACCTCCTGCACCTGTCGAGGTCGACAACGCTCAACCGGTGCAGAAGAAAGTTATGGCGGAGCTGGTCCCTAACGTTGTGCTAAGTGGCGGGAGGCGGGACGGGGAACGACTTATCTCGCTTGTGAGTCGCTTCCAGGTTCGTGAGGATGAATAACACATTCGCATTCTGAGAGATTGTCGCGATGACGCGATGATGGACGCGGGCGCGTTGATAGCCATTAGGTAACGAGCGGACTAAAGCCAGTTCGAAATCCAATGCAACTTGTTCAATCCGTCCTCGTCTCCCAATGCATTATCAGTACTCTCCACTTCCAAAATATGTCTAAGTAGTAGTTGTACATCACAGCAACAATATGCCACACCGCTCCCCATAAAAGAGCCAACGCAATGCCATGCCGATTTTCTAACAACGCCGGACTACCACGACAAAACGCTAACAAGACATCTATCTCGAGACCTCTTTGATCCTACATTGCCATCCAGACTCCTGGCTAAGCAACGGCAGACTGGACACATGTTAGCGATTGATCTGAATGGCAGACGAGAAAAATGTGAGCATACCTAGCACCCAAACACCATCCCAATTCATTACCCTTGATCTTCTTTGCAATCTTAACTTCACGCTCCATGGGCATCTCGTACCCAGTATGCAATAACGACAACATGAAGTTCAAGTCTAAGCAGGACTCCGGCCGTCCTTTCAATTCGTCCACAGCGCCCTTGACCGAGTGGAAAACATCCCATGAGGACTCGCCCTGGCACACGCGATGTGCCAGGTCCTTCAGCTCACGGATGGTGAAGCTCTCGGGCATACCAAGAGGCTGAGTGCGGTCGTAGAAGTAAGAGAACAGGTAGACATCTTCTCTTGAAAATGTCTTTTCAAGCGACGGTTGATGGACACCATTGAATGCGCAAGGGTGGAGTTTGCATTCTGCGTCTTTCCTAAGGATCTTCTCCGTGAGAGCTCGGCACTGTGCCGGAGCGCCTTCCTTTGGTCCTGTCATCTTGACTTTGAGCGATGATCCGAGAGCATGGTCTTTGGGTAGCTCGACTGTGACGTCGCGAGACATGCCTGGTGCAATGCAAGGGTTGAGAACTGGCTTCTCCAACCATGACCTATCACTGCCATTTTCCTCGTGCATTGCGTCAATGACTACTCCGTGAAGAGCTTCTCTTGCCGCCATGAGTCCATATCCCAAGTAAGAATGTTGGTATAAAGTGAACTTTCGTCCACCAAAGTTGAGCTCGTATTTGTGGTCGCCCTCAGCTAAATGTTCTGGCATGCCGCCACCGACTGTTGGGAAGGTAGGTTCGAAGACAATTTGCGTAGAGCCTCCACCGAGATCAAACACAGCGGCCGTTGGGTTCTTGTCCGGTCCTCCAATCTTGCCCAAAAGGTAGTTGGTCGTGATCCAAGCGTAGACACCTTCATCTTTGCCATCCATGACTTCCACTCCTCCATTCTCCTCAGCAACGACCGGGAATGGGTACACAGTCTCCAATCTGTTGCGAACGGCCTTCAAGATAGCATCGCTCATTTCCGGACCGAGTTTCCTGAGACCAGCTGTTGCTTTGACGGCCACGGGAGTGCAGGCTTTGAGGTTGTCCGGTACGTTTTTGACAGCCACATCCATCAACACATCCAAACTCTTTGCGGCACCCTCTGCGTCTCCTTTGTATGAGCTCAATCCTGATCCACCCTCTTTCTTCGCTGTCATCTCGAAGATCTCATCCTCGAGCTCTGGCGTCGTCCCGCAGTTGTTGAAGCGATAGACGTGTATTCTCGAGCCAGTACTGCCGGCATCTATCATAAGCGCATATTGTACCAGCGGTTTCTTCCCATCGTGTGATCTTGTACATCTCCTTCCAGTCGCTGGGTCCGGCGATTGACCTACACTGCCCGGCGCAGGCGCGAATGAAGGCCCCGAAGATCCACTAGGTGCGAGATAAAAGAATAGAAACAGGACGACTGTGACTAGAGCTCCCCATTTGATATATCTTGCTCTTTGACCGTGGTTCATGGCACCGTTCTGAACAAAGCTGCCCGCGTCGCTGTCGTTGCTCGTGTGCCTGTCCGGCTTCTCGTAGTGATCGCTCGCGACGTTGCGCGTGGGCAGTGAGACGGAAGAGGTTCGTCGGTTTCGCGTGGTGGATGCGGCCGAGTTGTTGAATTGGGCGAAGAAGGACATGGGCGATCGTGTGAAGGGGAGAGAGACTGGTTATGTTGGAGATGGCATTGATTGGCAGAGGTGAAATCTATAAGGAGCGACTGGTATATGTATATGTCAAATACTGGCTGGCAAAAGGAGTATTCAGAGTCCAACAAAAGTGGTTCCCCTTTCGAGGCGAAATCCCCTTCAGCCACGGGATACGGCCTGCACTCTAGCTCTATTCTAGTAATCCCTGAACTCGTCCCGCGTTGAGCCTATATGATCGCCTTCCATACCATTCTAGACGAACGCGTCAGATTGGCTACCTGGACCAGAAAAAATCATATATTCGCCTCCTACGCCTCTCAGTTGACCCGTCTTGCACATACGCTCATCAAGACCTAACTCACAGCAATTCAAAATGGACGTCCAGCTGTACGTCTACGATCTCTCCAAGGTTTGTTTGCTACAAGGGGCGACATGGCTAGATGCTAATACGACAAGGGTCTTGCACGGCAGTTCTCTCAGCAATTCCTTGGAACACATATTGATGCCGTCTATCATACTGCCATAGTGATCGAGGGCATCGAATATTTCTATGGCGCTGGAGTTCAAACCACTTACGCCGGAAGAACACATCATGGACAGCCGATGGAGGTCGTCGCCCTTGGGAGGACAGATTTGCCCATGGAAATTATCCTCGAATATCTGGAATCTTTAAAAGAAAGATACACCCCAGAGGCATACGATTTATTTTTGCACAACTGCAACAACTTTTCGAATGACTTCTCCATGTTTCTTGTCGGCAAAAACATTCCTGAGCACATCACCTCACTACCTAGAAGAGTACTCGACACTCCTTTTGGCCAGTTGTTGAAGCCTCAGCTCGAGCAAGCAATGAGGCCTATCACCCAAGCCCCGGTCATTCCTCAAAATGTGCCGCAATCGAATACTGCCACACAAATATCGAATGCATCATCTCGCTTGACAGGTAGTGTTCACAACGTGATATCCCTGACAGAAGTCGAACGGCTACTCCAGTCTGCTTCCAATTCATGCGCGACCATCTTTTTCACCAGCTCAACTTGTGCTCCGTGCAAGATTTGTTATCCCATTTATGATGAACTGGCAGCAGAGGCTGGCGGCAAGGCTGTTCTTATCAAGGTGGACATAAATCAAGCACATGAAGTGTCTTCAAAATTCGCCGTTCGTGCCACGCCAACCTTTATGACGTTCCAGCGAGGACAGAAACAAGACGAATGGGCAGGCGCTGATCCAAATCGACTTCGGGGGACCGTCAGACTGCTGATTAATTCTACACATCCACCACATCCTCACGCCGATCTCAGGGTTCCAAAGCTACTGAGTACAAGTCTTCGATCAGTGACCTACGCGAAAGTACCTCCCTTAGACAAGGTAATTGACAAACTTGGACCTCTAGGCAAGGATCCTGTTGTTCCTGCCATGAAGAATTTCATCGAAGCTATTCATGGGAAAAGAGCATCACAGGAGGCACCGCTGCCATCTCTCCCAGATCTGGCCAGGTTTATGCAATGCAGCATCACGACGTTGCCTCAGAACGACCTTTTCGCAGCCTACGATCTTTTCCGCCTGGCTGTAGCTGACGCGAGAGTGAGTGCTTTCTTTGCCGAGGAGAAGGCTACCACCACGGTACTCCAGTTGCTGCAGCATGTCAATGAGCTGGGTACCGGTGCGCCCTACAGCCTCAGGATTGTCACCTTGCACGTGGCATGTAACCTCTTCTCAGCGCCTTTGGCCAGTCACGTCATCGTAGCGAATGAACATCTCGTCAAGGAGCTTGTCCGACTGCTCCAGATAAGCCTTCTCGACGAGGGACACGTCAACGTGAGAATCGCAGCTGCCAGCTTATCGTTCAACCTGGCTGCAGCGAATCATCGACCTCGCATGGAGAAGGGAGCTGATGTTATCTGCGAGAGCGACCAGGTTGAGATTGTGGCCGCACTTCTGGAAGGCCTGAGCAGGGAGGGTGAAAGCAAAGAGGTCGTGAAAGGCTTATCTTTGGCTTTGGGACTACTTGCGTACTCGGCTCCGATAGATGGCGAATTGCTGGAACTGTGCACTGCCATGGAGGCCAAACAGACAGTTGCTGAGAAACAGGAACTGAGTGGCAACGATCCAATCCTGCAAGAGGTGGTCCTTCTTCTTTAGCACCCGCTTTGGTTATGACTTAGAGGAAAGCTGGGTAGATGGTAACGATAGGGTAAAGACATCTACATACGTGCTCCTTCCATAAGCATTGTCATCATCAGTCCTGTAAGTTAACATTTCTCGTCTTGACAACCGACACGCAGATATAATAGACACAAGCTCAGAAATCAAGCACGAGACAGCACGCCGACTGAGCAATCTAGTACCGCTCATCCTTTGATCAAGCTAGATCCTTCATTTCTAGCTTCGAATCCTTTTCGAAAGATCCTGGTGTCCCACTCACTCAAATCCTTCCGTGTCCGGGTGACGTCCCCACTTCCCTCACCAGCTAGATCCCACACGATCTACGCCCTTAACATAACATGTTCCATAAGGAGTCACCTTTCGACCACAACCACAACAACGACCGATCCATCATCCGGCTCTGATCTCTTAGCTACAACAACCTCTTCATTGCGATCGCAGGAGGAGCTACTTTACGGCAATAACAATCTCTATCTTGCAATAGACATCTACATCACAATACTTCCTTCAGCGGGCGCGGAAGGATGACCCGTGAACTGAGCGATGCGACTTCGTTGTTGCTGACTGAAGGTGGCGATGCCAGGTAAGTAGCGGTCGGTCCAGCATTCCTAAACTTGACCACGATGTCAAGCGAAGTTTTGCGAGTCCCCATTCTCTGATTAGCAGCAATTTTCAATGTCGATCCACAGCTGAATAGCTCGTTCTGATTGCAAATAACCGTGGAGGACAACGATCTGGCTGTGGTCACTATATGCTAACATTGGCACTGCAGCTTCTCAGCTGTTCTTCCACAGCCAAGCGATCCTACCCTTCTTGGCCCGATAATGAGCCATACTGGCGACGACAATCCAAAGGACTCTCGCGCCACACCACAAGCCGGCGATCAACCCGTCGAAGTCGAACTAGCTGACCAAGAAAACGAAGGGGTTCATTTTGAGGCGAACATGCGCGACGCTAGGGAAACACCGACTGACAGTATGGCACGAGCCAGCGAGGATCAGTACACATCCTCAGAGCCGCTTTCTTCTCCTCCCTCCTCTCCACGTTTTCACGACGAGCCTGAACGAAACCCAGAGTTGCCAGGACCGCTAAATCCTCAAGATCAAAACAATGAAAATGATGTCGACGTATCGTACACTGAAGGCACCGAAGCGCTCAAAGATCAGGAGACGGGTGACGTGGTGGACATGGAGCCGAAAGAAGGGCAACCTGAACAGGTTGAGGGAAGCATAATTGAGGTTGTCTCGTCCAATGAAGCGCGGGCTGAGCGAGAGCCTTCTATGGAGGGCCAGAACAGTACCACAGGCGCTACCACTTTACCGGCTGATTCCGGTGGAGATGAATCCCAACAATCGAGCAACAGAATGGACACAAGCCCAAAGGATGAGCCGTCTGAATGTATCACCCTGTCCGAGGAGCCCCTACATGAGGCCGAGCTTCAAATCGAAAACCAGAGCAATGTCATGGATTTCTCTACGGCTGGACCGCCAGATACTCAAGAGCTTGGAACTCGGATGTCGAGCGACGCGATGGATACAGACTTACAAAAAGGATACTCTGAACAAGCCATCCTTTCTCAGGAAACGATAGCTTATGAGGAGGCTTCTATCGAAAGCCGTAGCACTATCGTCGCCTCCTTCACCACTGGAACAGCTGAGATCGAGCCGGCAGCCAAAAACACCGGTATCACAAAGACCTCGACGCTCGTAGATGACACTATCTTTTCATGGCCCGATCCTCGCAAAGACTCCATCATGCGCCTTGCTAGCGATACTTACGAGCATGGCCGTGGCTCAGTCCCACCAACTGAGAAGCTTGCTTCACGGTCGATCGTATTAGATCATGATAATGCTTCTCATATGAAGCGCTCAGCTTCTGAGGATCCACTTTTTCTACGCTCGGCAGCGGTCAGAATTCGCAGCGCGAAATGGATGGAGACAACATCGTTTCCAAATGATGTCAAGAGACGCAAACTTTCTGTGCACAATGTAGAGCATGACGACGAGATTCCGAATCCAAGAATAACCGGTCATGAACAGATTCTCACCTTAGATCGTGCGATTCAGAGGTGTGATGTCTCTTCAAATCAGGAGAGCCCCGAAATTATTGACCTGGAGGAGCTTGAGCAAAAGAAGTTAGATAAAATCGACCGAGAAGCCCAGGAGAAAGAAGCGGCAGAGCAAGAACAAGCTGCAAGGCTTGCTCAGGAGGCCGAGGAGGAACACCGACAAGAACTCCAAGGATATTCCAACAATTTCTTAGCTAGTTTCCAGAACGCTGGAGTCAGCACGGACGAAGCCGTGAATCCCCAAGAGGCTAGATACGCTGCGGTCACTTCCGAAGGATTAGCAGCGATTCTACAACTCGTTCAACAAGTACGAGGTGAAGCAAAAGAGGATGTCCAGATGCTTCTGAAAGACAACGAAGTATTGCGCGACGAGTTGCAAAAGTCGAAAGAGACGGAAGCCAAGCTTGCCGGAGAAATCAAAGAGCTTACCGACAGTCGTGCACAGAAAATCTGGAAAAAGAAGGCAAAAGCAGAGCGTGAGAAGATGGAGGCGGAGTTGGCAAGGGTTGAAGAGAAGCTCGACTTGCTTCGGGCTCCAGATGTGACTCTGGAGGATATGAAAACCACGATTGACGGCTTCAATCAACATCTCAAGCAAAAATTAGACGGCTTTGTCAAGGAATTTTCCAACATGAGAAAAGAAGTTGAAAAGACCAAAAGCGCATGTGAGGCTGAAAAGAAGCTACTGAACACTGCTCGACTGAACCTTACTAAGGAATTTCGCAACCGCAAGAGCGGCACCGATCGTCTTAAGGGTGAACTTCAAATCATGGATACGAGCTTGGAGGAATTGAGCAGCCGTGTCCGAGACCTGGAGGCATCAGCAGAACAAGTCCAGCACACTTCCCGGAGTGACATCACGGGATCAGAGCTTTCTGAAGATGCTAACAACGTCACCCAACTTAGAAAGGGACTGGAAGACATCGCCCAGCTTAGAAAGGATCTGGAGAAACAGGACGAACGGATGGGCATCATGCAAGATGACATTGATGTGTTCAGAGATCATGTCACCACTCATTTCTTCGACAAAGATTGTCCCTACCCCCAGCGGGTTCTGAACAGGACCTATTATGCTGACATCAGTGATCTAAAGTTCCGCCTATCAGAGTTACGTCGACAGCTTGTCACCTCCGTCTCCAAATTGCGCGCTGTTGATCGACCCGCGGATAGTCATCTCATCGCCCTCGATTACAATCTTGATAGCTTCCAATCCGAAGAGAGACATGTCAATTCCCTGGATCCTCAACTGCCGGCATCCAGCGCTGACGCAGAAGGTGGCGCCAGTCAGCAGGACTCTAAGGTGGAAGTCCTCAGCAAGTCGGAACCATCTACGATCGTTCCACCACCAATAAACGCTACAGACCTCCCCATTCAAACAAATATCGAGGGTGTCATCAACACAATCCAAGCACATGCTGACGCAATTGTCAAAATCAATGAGCACATAAAGCGATTTGAATCCAAACAAGTGGACCTCGAAGCGGGGATCGACGGGCTTTCCGAGCAAGTGCAAGCCCAGTCAACTCTCCTCACAGAATTTCAGGATCAGGTACAGCAACCGGCGAACGAGAACACCGAGATCGAAGATAGAATCAACACGCTGATAGACCCGGTCAAAGCAACTGTCGATGGGTTGATAGAGGATCTCCGTCTACTCACCAATGAGGTAGCAACCGTACGGACTGAATCTAGAGAGGCTGATCAGGCCCTCGATGATCAAATTGGACATGAGAAGGTGGAACGCATCCAAGGGGATCTCAAAGAGCTTGTGACGCGTACAACCACAACTGCTGTATACGGTCGCTATATCAATGGTCTCATGGGATATATGCAGAAAACTCTTCATAAATCTCCAATCGAGCTTGAACATCTGGTCAAAGAGGAGGATAAGCACTGTGGCGTAAGTCATTCCTTCACGAATCTGCAATGGCCACAAGTCAGCCCACACCCATCTGCATTTCTGGGAAGAAAGAGGTTTCGCATTGCCAGAAATTCATCGATGCTGATCTTGAATAACGAAATGTAATATAGACCTAAAGCTGACAACTTTACAGAAAGCCTCATATACAATGACGTATTGGAACACCAGAATCGTGAAATCGCTCCACGATAAGACCGGTGATGACGCACGCGAGTTGATGGTAGTGATTAATAAGATGCTGAAGGGAGAGGCAATATCGAAAGAGCTGAGGAAGTACTACATTGATAAGGATGAGGATGAGGTGCTGCTTAAGGCTCTTCAGAAGAATCTGCGCAAGGTGTTGGCGACGCAGGGTATTTGGAGCCGCCAAAATATCGATCTTACGGCTGGATCAGACAGCGAGACAGAGTGATTTAGGTTAAAGTTGAGGGTTGGGCTATTGGACGAGTTGATTGCCAGATTTGGTTCGGAAATCTTAGGGCGAAAGAGCCAGTCGATCTCAAAGGGGTTTTGGAAGTCAGTATTAACCTTGATCATCTGCTAGCAAGCTTTCAAAACTAGTACCTCATAGGTTGGTCGAAATTAGTCGTGGGCTGAGAGGTTGCATTACAGGTGCAGCATCGCCATGCGATCTCGGAATTAATAACCAGGTTCGAGCCGCACATGCTGTACCTGACGGCATCAACACAAGGGCTCAGAACTGGGTGACATCTTGGTGGAAAAGACAGTTCCATTGCATGCCAAGATTTCACTCCGTCATCAACGGGTACATCATCGAATCCCACTGGAGGGAGAAATTGAGTGGGCCAAAAGATGAGCGATCACCTCAGATGGACGATCTAAACTAACCAGTGATCATGAAATGAAACATTTACTCAGCACGCCAGTTCCGGAAATCACCTTCATCCTCACCGCCATCACATAGTAGACACCACCACCACTGTTCGCTTTCACAGCCGCGGATAATTGATTGGGTATCCAAGGACCATGACATCGCAAGATCGCCATGCTGAAATGCTACATCATCATCCGATCCTGGTGTTTTGCACCCAACGTGCTCTTTCATTCGCGTGGCTGATTGACAGGTACTTCGCTTCCAGCTTCTCGATGGGCATACGACTCCGTTGAGTGATCAAAATAGGATAGTGAGTATCTACTCAGGCCTGCGGGTAACATGTCTTCACGATGCCCACACTTCCAATGCCCAACAACGAGACTAGTCAGCCACGTCCATTCCAGTCACTCGCTTCCAACCTTTCATTCATCGCTGTCTGTTGAACTGCTCCCTCTCTGGCCTTTACGACTCTAATGAACCGCCTCGTCTGCGCGCAACAACCTTCTCTCGAGGATATTTCCCCTTCTGGAGGTCCAAGGAGAAGATTCACCGCCTCGGTTTCGAAACCTGTGTGCTCGAAGCAAGGATCTGAAAATTCTGCATCTGCATGAAGGCTGCCTCGCCACCTGGATTGGAAGGAGGAATAAGAGTGATATCACGATGCAACTTCCCGTTAGGGTGGTATGATTATCATTTTCTGAGCAAACATTCAGCGTGATGAATATCAAAACTGATAATTTTCAACTTAATGACGTTTTTAGCAGCCACCTAAAGTAATCCTTGCCTCGGCACACTGAAGCCAGCATCACAATGCTGGATACCTTGGTTCCAGACGGCGGGGACATGATCGGACGAAACGCTGCTTAAGCAGGGCATCCGCACTCGCTTGAAACGCTTTCTTACTATCATGGTCTCTCCTATCGTACATGGCTTAGCACGTCTCTATGCTCCTAGGAAGGCTTTGAGGAACAGCCTTTCGGCGGCTCTTCGCTGGACGAAGATAGCATTCAATCAATCAACCTAGAGTAGCCCAGTCTCGATCGAGATAAGGGACTGTGCTTACCGGGGCTTGAGTACATAGTGTACTACGGTCACAGGGTGAATAAATGGTAGCCCCAGATCATTCTACAGGGGTCTTCTGACGGAATCTGGGTACGAGCGATTTGAGGCCGCCTTGCCCCTGATAGGCAGCTAACATCCATTTACATCGAGGCCATAGTGATATTCGACCGAAGAATGGCCCTATGTCACGCTAAAAGCGGGCCAGACTACCTGTGCTTTACTATCTAAGGATTTCAACGCTGAAAGCAGCAGGTGAACAGCGGATATTGTAACTATTTCATCCAACAGTATCGCTATTTATGGTTCAATCGGCTGCCCACTTTGGGGTGCCCGTACTCACGGTTTTACTATGGCGGATCTACCAAGTAACCTCTACTTAGCCGAATACTACGGTATAAGGGAGCCAGAATTATCCCGTTACAGCTTTACAGATGCAAACGCATCGCACTCGCCCACCTAAACGCCATCGCAAGCCAAACACTATCATGCATATCATTTCTTACCTCGCTACACTCCTTACTATGGCACCAGCTGCAGTTTCCGTGACGAACTGCGTACAATTCATGATTTCCTACC
Organism: Venturia effusa; assembly: GCA_007735645.1. Lineage (NCBI taxonomy): Eukaryota > Fungi > Ascomycota > Dothideomycetes > Venturiales > Venturiaceae > Venturia > Venturia effusa. The sequence continues at coordinate 388,205 of CP042201.1, read as the reverse complement.
GAGTCCCATGCGACGACGATACCATGCACTGCTCCGCGGGCGCTTACCCATTATCAATAATAGCTCAACAGGATTTCGAAGACGCTGTGTTGAATTTCAAGAATTGGACTGGCATCCCCGACATCGGTGGTACATGTGGCGGCTACTGCAACGAGGTCTACGAACACAAAGCGAAGAAGCATTCTGGAACTACGTACTTCATGGACTGTTTCGCAGCACGGTTGTCGCGAGACTCTAGGCACCCTTTACCAGCAGTATCGCCCAGGCTTGCTGTTGCATTTATGGATGATGCGTGCCAGGTCCATTGTGACTTCAAATCAGAACGATCCTGCAAATTCAGGTACGACAAATGCTAGAGTGCACATCAAACTCTTGTAGCAGACTTGGAGGAGAGATTGTGCTTGAGTACACCTAATCGAGCTCGTCAATTGAGGAGGTTTGAGATGGAGGTTCTGGCCGAGTGGCTTGTAGCCGTTTGAGGATCAACTGTCATCGAGGGACTTCTCTCTCTCTGCTGGATTCAAATGAGCTTTTAACGAGGTCAGCGAAAGACTAAGGCAATGTTGCTACCGTCGACAATAACCCTCTCCATGTTCGTCTCATGCGGTGGTCCAGGTTGGGGTTTTCGGGGGGCATGCTTTCCGACACGAAATTGAGAAATATGACACACACCGTTGATGGCATGGAATGGACTCGACACGTATGGCATGTGTGCTACGTAGGTACGATGTTGTTACTGCGCTGGCACCAGCCTTGAGAAAAACTTACGGAAATATTGACCTCCGTTGGTGGGTGAGATGTTTGCTATACCCAATTAGATGAGGGGCGCGTCTCCCGATCCGTCTTAGCTCATCCGTGAATGGCCCTGTCGACAAACCATCTTCTTTACGTCATCTGACTCGTCTCTCTTACTTCATCTTCTTTCAACAACCAGGCACCTCCTTCACATTGAGACTCCTATGTTGAAGCCCCCTCTAGTCGCATCTCATCGCATATTTGATTCTTGCTTACGCTGCATTAGCAAAGGATTTGTCCCTCGGCACCATGTTTTGCCCTAGATCAAGCCCAATCTCCACGGCTAATCGCTTTGCAACGACATCGATAACGCACGGTGATATGACGGCAAATCTACAAAGCTGTGCTCGAAGACGTCTGTGCGACTCGCAACCCTCCCCTGAATGACCATAGCATGCTGTTCTGGAAATGGTCCCAGCAACTAGTCTTGCGAACCCGGGCGAGAACATATTACTCTTGAGCAGAAGAACCACACCATCCTCTGACAATTGGGGCTGACACCTTCCAACGCGCCCTTCCCAAGGCTTGAGGATATGTCTTACCACAACTGTTCAGGGCGTCTCTGCGATTTCTGACTATGCTATTGCAATCGATTTGCGCAGCTTTGGTTGTGCTTCTAGCCGGCGCGCCACATGCTTACGGACAAATTCCCCTAACGCCCAAGTATGACAACGTGGTTGACTCCAAGGCATATCCAGGTGTCAAGATATCATACAAGGCAGTGAGCTGTTCCAAGAATCTCTCAATTGATACTGATTGTGAGGCTGACAATTTCATGATTCGATCAGCCTGGGATCTGCGAAACCACCCCGGGTGTCAAATCGTTCAGTGGCTATGTCTCCATGCCAGCAGGAAGTCTGGAAGATTATCCAATCAACTTGTTCTTCTGGTTCTTCGAGTCAAGAAAGGATCCGGCCAATGCACCGCTGGCATTGTGGCTCAATGGAGGACCAGGTTTGGAGCCAACCTGCTTAGGTCATGGGCTTAGCTGAAGCTCGATCAGGAACATCCAGTATGAAGGGGCTTTTTCATGGCACAGGTCCGTGTTCAGTGAACGCAGACTCATCGACTACGACCTTAAATCCGCACTCCTGGAACAACGAAGCAAACGTGCTCTACGTCGACCAACCAGTACAGACCGGCTTCTCCTATGATGTCCTTGTCAATGTCACGTCAAGAATCATGGGGAAACCAAGCATCGCTGTGAGTGCTAGTCAGAATGCTTTTCAGACTGCAAATACTACGGGCAATGCTGCCAAAGTCACCTGGCGGTTTCTGCAAGTTTTCTTGGGAGACTTCCCAGACTTCAAATCGAAGACGAATGCACTGAGCATATGGTCCACGGACTATGGGGGGAGATGGGCTCCTTCGTTTGCTGCCAATTTCCTGCGACAATCTGAGAAGAAAGTAGCCAACGAGATCCCTATCCATATCGAAAGTATTGGAATCGTAAATGGCTTGTAAGCTTCGGAGCAATCCTCCGATGCAGACCAATGTTGATGACAAGCAGTGTCGATATGGCAGTCCAGCAGCCCAAGTTACCTCTTTTTGCTTTCAACAATACCTATGGTATCCAGGCCATTGACGCAGGTGTTTATCAAGGCGTGGCTCGCAAATGGGCGACTGAGGACGGCTGTGGAACGAACATTGCAGCCTGCAGGAAGGAAGGTGCGAAATGTGATGCAGATAATATGGGCGTCAGAGGGACATGCAATGCTTACAACATGTGCGCCCATTCGAGTACAGTATGCGCCACAGTTGCTGGTGGATACACCCTGCTGTCGAAGGTAGGAGCCGAGCCGTGACAAGTGGTCCGATATGTACTTACGCTACCATCCAGCAAGACACGACGGATGTGACACAAAAGAAACCCAGTGCCTTCCCGTCGCCATACTACATCGGCTATCTCAACTCGCAAGCTGTACAGCAAGCCTTAGGTGTCCCTCGTAACTTCACCGAGAACAACTTTCAGGTCAGTGTCGCGCTGACGGGTTACGACGAACTCATGGGAGGGCACCTCGAGAACATTGGATATCTGCTTGATCGGGGCGTCAACGTTGCCATGGCGTATGGAGATCGAGACTACTCCAACAATTGCAAGTGTTGCTTGCCCAACATTGGTGAAGTATTCTGACTCCTTTGACAGGGCTCGGTGGCGAAGCAATTAGTCTGGCCGTGAAGTATAAAGATTCTGCTTCTTTCAGCAGCGCAGGATACCAGGATCTCAAGGTCAATGCTTCGTTCGTGGCTGGAATGGTTAGACAAGTCGGAAGATTATCATTCTCGCGGATTTTCGATGCAGGACAAGAGGGTACGGACCTTCATCACGCCTCAACCGATGAATTCAACTGACACACCCTAGCATATGCATACCAACCCGAAGCTCTTTTGAAAATCTTCCAACGAACGCTAGCATCCAAAGACATAGCAACAGGCTCTTTAGCCGTGGTCGATGGCACGTACAAAAGCACTGGACCTATCTCGATTTTCTCGCGCAAAAACAAGATACCAGCTTGTCCACCGAAGTCGATCTGTCATCTCTTTGTTCCCTCGTCTTGTGGATGGAATCAAATTGAGGCCGTGGAACAGGGGTTTGCTGTTACGAAGGATTTCGTGTTCACGGGGTTTACGAAGGATGCGCCTAAGGAGTTGGATCCAGAGTATCTGAGGCCGAAGGTGCCGGCCGGGTGCTAGGATTCCACTCAAAATTCGATCATGTTTGCGGTGTTTTTCAAGCCACATGTGTTATTGTCCACCCGCTGTAGATGGAAAGTCGAATGTTTGCCCAGAATGCCATGATATGTCGGATCTTGTTGAAAAGAAGCCATTCGATATGGAGATTGAATTGTCGGTGAATTAAAACCACGCTCATCCTATTGTCCTGTTCCCAGCCTCTGATATTCGTCACCGTCGAAGGGCCATGGAGATTGTACCTTTCCGCCCCTATTCACACATCAAAATAGCCTTAAAGACTCGAGAGAGAAACGCAAGATGCTTAAAAGTCATGAAAAAGGTCTGGACCCTACCTTCCGAAGTTGCGAAAATACAGATGATTGAGAGACACTCTGTCGTAAAACATTTGTTGGTCTGCGGATGAGCAAGAAGGCAAGAGTCTTTGGGCCGAGATGATTCCAAAAGAAACAAACCTTGACATTATTCAAATGCGCGGAGAAATGCTGATTGAGCGTAGCTATCTCTCTTCGTTAGAGAGTGAGGTTTCCGTGCTGGAAAACGTAAACCTGTAATGAGTTTTCGTGGCGCTGCCCTTAAGGTTGTTGCTTGGCGGACTGGGGAAGGAGAGCGTGGATAGCGTACACCCATAGCAGGACGATCATGAAAGCGATGGCTCTAGGATTGTGGCGTTTCCGTCATCCAGCCACGACAAACAAGCCTGCGTTTTGGACCAGTCGCGAAAGTCGGTAGCCGTCTCGCTAGAGATGATCTCCTCTGTGAAGCCAGCAACAGAAGGCTGTCCCTGCTACTCATATCAGCCACGTGAATATCCTTATATCGGAGCACCTCTACTCCGTACTCCGTAGAACACCAAAATTGTAAACGTCAATTGAATCTCCATCAGACCACCAAAATGCCTGCAACACAGCGCCGATCCTCAGCAGACACAGCATTATCCATCGCCATCGGCAACGCACACATCCGCATAAAAGCGATGTTACATACCACGGTAAAGCCGCGGGTTGTCTTCGGACAGTACAAACTCGCCATACAAACTCGGATCTCCCGGTGCGCACGGACCTCATGCTTAAACGTTATAACTTTACTACCTATTTTATATAGCGCCTTTACTATATATAAATATAAGGTATAAAAATCTAGGGAAGATAGTATAGCTAGTAATTAAGTAAAGGAAAATCCGTATATTTACTATAAACTCTAAACCCTAAACTACTATATATTACTACTACTACGTCAATTCTCTACCGTAGGCCCCTGTACCTTCTTACGAGTTACTCTAGCTAATTTATCGTAGTAATAACTCTTACGAGGGCGATAAGGTCTTATAATTAAGCCCTCGGCGGCTTTATAGATCCTTACGTCCTTAACCCTTACAGCTTTATTACTATACGCAGTTTATACTTTTATAGTCTCTTTTATATTCTTATTACGCTTACGTATAATAGTAGCCTTTTAAGTACGAGATAAAGTAACCTCTAGCCCTTCTATATCGCTATTACTATTACTAGTTTAAGCCGTAGCTTTAATAGCTTTAATAGCTTTAATAGCTTTAATAGCTTTAATAGCTTTAATAGCCTTACGATCCTCCCTCCGTTAAGCCGCCACCCTTATATTTATCTCTCTCTCTATAACTTTAGCGGATATTATCGTACGTGCCCCGGTAACCCTATAGCTTATTTTCTATAGTAATAGTACCCTCTAGACCTTCTTAATAACCTTAAACCTAGTATTACTAGATAGCGGTATTACCTTAACGGCTTAAGTTATCTCGTCGTAATATTAGGTAAAGATCTTAGCTATTTACTCCTATTCTAGTAACTTAAGGGCCTTAAAGAAGGTAATAAGAGCTTAGATCTTAGAGAAGAAGTAACTTAAGCCTATATTACGAGGTAGTATCGCTAGTATCGCCTTAAGAGACTTTACCTACTATAAGGGCTTCTATTTTAAAGCTCTCTCTAACTTATAGATACTAAAAAGAAACTACCGAGGATATATAAAGGATTTTAGTATTATACGATTAGCTATAATATATTACTATAACTAGTAGTAGTAGGGTAACCCCTATCTAGCTATATCCTTATAGTTATAGTTACCTCTAATAACTATAGTATCCTTAATAGCGGCTTTATCGCCCTTAAGCCGTATAGTTTTAAGGCCTTAAGCCTTATAATATATATTAAGTAAATCTATTATAGCGCGATAAGTAAACTAGCTAGAAACCTACGTAAAGATTAAGGTAACTCTACGGTCTAGCCGCGCTATATAAAGGTAGTTTAATAACTATAGTAACTTAGTTTTAAGAATCTAGTAAAGCCTCGTATTTACTATATTAAGGAGCTTCTTAAATAATATATTAAGTAAGTTAGATTTATTAGTAAAGTACTTAATCCGTATATTACTACTCTTACTAACTTAAGTTAAGTTTGCCCTAAGATTTAGTAGATACTTAACAAAGTAGGTAATAGTTTATCTCTCTAAATAAAGCTATATATTACTAAAATAACGGTAATATATAGATAATAGCTTTTCGAGTAGTACGGTACGATTTACCTCGAGGGCGGCCTTATCTTCTAACTTTAGCTATAGCTAGATTAGGCTATAGATCTTATTACTATTACTATATATCTCTTTCTATTACTTAAGTATATAAGACCCTTCTCCTCTTAAAGTAGCCTTATTAACTATCTTTTTAAAGGCTTCCGTACAGTACTACTAGTAATATTACTATACGTAATATAAGAATAGTAACTTAGGTATCGCTACCGTAAGACCTTTACTAAAGTTAGAGACTATAACTAAAGGTCCGTTATCGTTAATTATACCTATTTTAGGCTTAATTAACGACTATATTCCTTTAACGATATTCCTCGAGGTAAGTATCTTCTTAATATATTAAAGAAAGTATAACTATACCTCCTTACTCTCTAACTTTATCTAGGATTATAATACCGGAAAGCTCTTACCCGTATAAGAGACTCCTATTACTAAACCTAAGATTAGGCCCTCTAAATTAGTATTAAAAGTACTATTAATATATATATAAAAGTCGGTAATAAAGCGAATAGTAAACTCCTCTTAGCGTATAGTCTACTACGTAATCTACTCTATATTACGAGATATAGCCCTACTAGTTTTAGGACTAATCTCGTAAGAGTAGCGGACGTAGTATTAGATCTCGTAAGTATTATCTTTTAAGGTATCTTAAAGTAACTTAAATAGAGATTCTATAAAGTCCTAAGGCCGCCTAGCCTATAATAAGGCCGCCTTTTTACGAAGATTATAGTACTACTTTATATTACGTAACTCTAAACCGTAAAGCTGTAATTAAGCTACAACTTAGTAGTAATTTATATAGATTTTTATAAACTACCTTACTATCTAGATAGCCTTAAAGCTATCCTTATCTCGTTACTAATATAGTATATAGATAAAAGAATCTAGCGCTATCTAGTAATACTCGTAGTATTCTTTTTTAAGGCGATTAATAGTAACTCGATATACGAAGTTACTTAGTACTTTACTATTTCGCTACTTCTTTTAAATATACGAGATATTAGCGTACTACGAGTAGGGTCCCTAAGGGGTCGGGTCAGGTCGGGTTTTAGGGGTACCCCCCCGACCCGCCGTGGGGGGGGTAGAAATAGGGGGGGGGCAGGTTTTCGGGTTAGGGGGAGCTTTTACCCCCGACCCGCTAATTAGGGGGAAGTCGGGTTTTTTAAGTTATATGTTTTAATACTTAACCTAGGTATTATTAAGATCTAAATAGCTAGAATTATAGAGAAACACCTATTCTATAAGTCTATAAGGTTATATAATATAAAATACCTATAGGTCGTCCGTAATTAATAAAACCGTACGAAAAAGTCACGTTTTTTAGCTAAGAACCCGACCCTATTAATTGGGGCGGGTTCTATCGGGGGGAGGGTCGGGGCGGGGGGTCCTAGGGACCTCTATACCCGACCCGAATACCCTCCCTAACCCCCCCTGCCCCCGAGGGGTCGGGGGATCCCCCGACCCCTTGGGGACCCTAACTACGAGTAACCCTCTTTTACGATAGTAGTATTTTTCTAGGATCTCTCGATAACCTTACTAGTTTTAGTTACTATCTTTTACCCTCGGTAGTCCGGGAGATACTATATATTACGTATTTTTTTACTATACCGAATATAGCTAATAACCTATCGAGATCTATTACCGGCCTTACTTAATATAACTATAGTAAAGCCTTACGAGAAGGTAAAATCTTATAGATAATCTATACTATCTTTAAAAGATAGTATGGTTATTTAAGGTCGCTTACTAATATATAGTAGAGGATAGAGATAGTATATAGGAATCGCCTCCTATCGCTTTTTAACTATTAGAATAAGGTAATTAGTAAGATAAGGATATAGTTTAAATATAGATCTTTCAAGATAGCGATTCTTAAGTATAATAAAGTCGTTAATTACCTTAGTTTCGACGGATTTAGCGGCCTTAATTTTAAGAGATTTAGTACGGTTTAGTAGCTGTAATTAAGTATTATTTAAAAGATATAAATCTCGTAGCGGTTTAGGAGGGCCCGCCTTAGATCCGGCTACTACGGACCCTCCTAAAGTATTATATAGCTATAGCTATATAATATCTAGCAACGAGGAATCTAGATTAATAATACTTATATCGGGGGTAATTAGGTTAATTAGAGCCTCTACGGTACCCTAGCTACGGCTATACTAGAGATTACGGTGCAAATAGTAGTTTGGTATAGTAATTAAGGTAAGATTAAGCGATTATAATAATAAAAAACTTCGTATATAGGCCTAATTAGGAAGTAGTAATAGTGGTAGGTTTATAGTTAATACTACGTATATAAACCGTTAGGAAGAATCTTTATTACGCTAACAAGATTGGTGTGGCACAGTTACTGCGCCTCGATTATCTCCTGACCCCGCATACACGGAACATCCGAGTTTGTATGGCGAGTTTGTACTGTCCGAAGACAACCCGGTAAAGCCGTGCGACCTGATCAAAGACAAAAGACCGGCGAACGGGGATTGCAACACACCGAGACCAGCGTCGTAATCGCCGTTTGTGCCTGTAGTCGTAGGTAAGCAACGGAGGCCGTTGGAAGAAGGAACGGTGGTCGCGCATCTCCCGCTCCACGACGTCTATGCGGTGGTTGTGCGGCTGAGGGCTTGGAGTTGTGGAGCTGACTTGGTGGTGGTGTTGGTGGTCTGGTGGAGAATGAAGATGCTGGGATAATGCATGCATGCCGAGATGCCGAGAGAACGGGAAATGGGGATGTGAGGTGCTTGGTGTCTGGTGAGGATGGAGGAGAAAGGATAGGGGAGCGGATGGGTTTGACTACTGGCGGGTTTCAGGGAGACGCCGCTAACAAACTCTTGTTTTCTGCCTCCTTCTTCAGAAGCATCTGTTTGTCTTGGTCTTGAGGGAGGAGTTTTTGGTCTTGATCTATGGAGAAGGGGACGGGACTCCCCTTTCCTTTCCTCGGCAGCCGACGGTTCGCCAATGCCCCGATCGTCGTCGTACAGAAACGGTCTCATTCCCCGCCGAGCTTAATCGTAACCTCACCCGTACACAAACAAGGAAATCATTCTTGCTCACATCCGAATACCTACATATTCAGCGATACAATACTCGCATTATAGATGATCTCATCACGAGGCGCAGGATGACAAGTGACATGAGGCAAGTGACAGTCCCTACCTACGTCCGAAGCTCAACGACGGGAAGAAATGAAGAAAGACGTCGCGTTTCCAACCCCGTTCCCGTTTTAGGCACCCGTCGTCTGTCACACTCTCGGCCTCCACCGTGCTGCTCTGGAATACAAAATGGGTTCCATGATACACCTGGGCTATGTACTCCTCTTTTCAGGATCTAGCTTGGAAGTGTCGTCGCAAGCTCGGCATTCGCGGGGGGTCACGACCTTTGCCGTTGTGTAATCGACTTGAGAGGGTAAGTCGGCGGAAAGCGATTTCACGAGCCGTTACAGCCGCTTATGTAAGATCACTCTGTGTCTTGTGCCTGTGTGAATTGCGCGATTCTGGTGTGGCGGGATCTTGTGGTGGCTGTGATTTGCACACCAGAGCTTGAGATGGATTGAAGGCATGAAAGACGAGGCCGCGATGAACAATTGCGCCATTGTGCCAAAACGATGGCAACTTTATTCAATCAGACACGTGAGCAAGGGTGGAGGAACGGGGAAATATTTAGAAATGGTCAAAGCTATAGATTATGTCGTTCCATAGCGCATTGAGCCAATAATCCATGACGAAGAATGTATGTACACAAAGTATCCTAGAGATGTCCTCCAGCGCCAGACTCGCTGTCTGCGGCCCAAGGCTAAATGCGCGGCTCGTTCAGACCCATAATATGTATTCATCCCCAACGCCAGGCCATGCAAATAAACTCACAGACAAATGAACAGAAGAACGAACCCATGACAACACATGGTAGAAATATATTATTCATCAGTGGTCCATCACTTTCCAGCCTTCCTTTTGCAGAGACTTCAAGAAGAAGAGTGCTCCGCAGAGGAGACCAGCCAAACTGAGGCCAATGGCAGTATAGAATGCTGCCCGGATGCCTTGCAGTTCTCCTTGTGGAGTTCCTAGATTTGGTGTTGTGTAGACTTCAATTGTACCAGCGATACCGAGGGCAATGGAGATGGAGTAGTTGACGACGGTGTTGACAAGAGACATGGCCAGGCCTTGATGCTCTGGAGGCATGCAGTTGGAAAGAATGACAGATGCAGCAGGAAACGACATGTCCATGCCGAAAGGCATAATCGCGATGCTGACGAACATTTGCGCCCAGTAGGTTTGCTGCGCAGGTTGTGTAGCGGCGACGATGATACCGAGAGCGAAAGCGCACATGGAAATCATCATGACGAAGGAGACAGGTGTGTGTGTGAGCATGAAACCAGTGGCACCGGCGGCCAGAAGACCACTAATAACGGCGGGAGCAAAGGCGGCGGAGCCGCTAAGAGGCGTGAAATGGCGGACCTTTTCGAGGAAGCGGTACGTGTAGAAGACCCAGACACCGAAAGCGCCCCATCCGAGGCCAACACAACCAAGAACAAAATTGACGGAGCCCGTCATCGCTTGCATCGGGAGAATCGGATTCTCGGCACGTCTTTCGACCCAAACGAACCCGACGAGGCAGAGCATGCCGATGATGAGAAGGAAATACACATGAGGGGTTCCCCAGCCGAAGAGGGGACCGTTGTTCCAAGCGACGTTGACAAGAACCAGACCGATAACGGCCATGAGCGAACCAGTCCAATCAAATCCTGGAGTGTTCATTGGTTTCTCGCTCAACTCTCGGGGAACGACGAGCAAAGCCAGGCACGCAAGACCCCAGCAAGCAATGCCAAAGCTCCAGAACGCCCATGGCCACCAGACAACCTCTGCGAACAGACTGCCGAATGTAGCGCCGATAACGAAACCCATGGGAGCAACAGCACCGAAGATGCTAAATACAATGTTCTTCTTGATTCCAGGAGGATAGGCGCGTCCGAAGAGGGCGAGACCGTTGGGCATGATCAAGGCAGGACCGATCCCCTGCATGGCACGGCAGACGTCGAAGAAGATCTGCTTTTGGGGGTAGACAGCGAACCCAGCGAAGGCACTCCAGACTCCAAACCACGCATAGCCGAAAACGAACATGCGCTTGTGACCGAGAATATCCCCTAACCGACCAGAAATAAGAATGAAGGTACCGACTGTCAAACTGTAGGATGCGATGAACCACGACTGTTCTCCTGGATTTGTGACCCCGAAACTTTGTGATATTATGTCGAGGGGTACCAATGCCTGACCCAAACCAGCCTGGGTCATGAGATGAGAAACCGCGACAACTCCGACAAACAGGATCTCGTGAAGTGTCGACATCTTGATTGCCGATTGCGGCAGCATATGCGTGTCCATGGTGGGCGACGGTGGTTCTCCAATGGCCTCCGGTTCGTAGCCAGGATATGAGGGTTCGAGAAGGTAGCTTCGGGACCTCGAGGACTGTTTGTATGTAGCTGGGAGGTCCGGGAGAGAATGTTGTTCGTCCGAGCTATAGCCGTATATATTTTGCTCTGCTATACTGTCCACGCGGCTCTGGAGGGAAATGTGTCGCGATTTGTACATTGAGCTCTTTGGGCTGTCCATGGCACTTGAGTCCGAGTAGCGGTCGTATCTCGCCTCAGAATGTTTCCTGTCCATTGGATCCGGTGGGCTGCCAGACATGGCGTGTGGCTACAGAAAAAGATCAGACCACGCAATTCAAACAAGTGGTGTTTGACTTCAGAAGGAAAACTTCCAACACAACACAAACTGGACAGGGGACTCTGGGGTAGCAGCGACAGACGAACGTACCGTGGTTATAATATTAGCTGAGTGATTGTTGATACAAAGTGAAAGGACGCGAGAGGCTACAGGAGGCTGGAAGGTCAGTGCCAGGAGGAGGTTGACATAAATGCAGCGGCATCAAGGCCAGTTAATACAGATCCGCGCGATGAGAAGTCAGCCTCTGCACGGCTTGGACGCGACAAGCTGGGACCCTTTTGGAACCTGAAGCCAAGGATGTAGAGCGCTGCGACAGCGCCGTCATCCTCAGCCTTCCGGAACGACCGTGGAGAGCCGAGACGCATGCTGCCATAGCAATTCTGTATTTGGTTTGAGGCGTCGGTGCTAAGGCAAAATTACGGCCAACGAGGAGAAGGTCGGTCACTTTTAAGATGGTCCTTCCCGCGCGTTCAGGCTGGGTCCTGGAGACTTAGACTCTTGTTCTTGTGCTCCCGCAGCTTGAAAAGCTTTCCCAGGAAAAGAACGGTCAGAGATTCAGCATGTAATCTTACGATGCGCGACGAGGCAGCACGCTTTGGGCGCTCTGCTGAGCACTGTGGTCTCCATGTCCTGGGATTCCGGGTCAGATTAGCGGGATACGGCGAACTGGCAGGCTCTTTATAAGCTGCAAAGTCATTGCAGGCGGCAGAGACTGGCGGGCTGAAAGGGAGGTGAGATGTGTCCGTGAGCAGAACAACAAAGTCTGGTTTGAGGTGAAGCTTGGCTACGCCTTGGTGCTATTTCCAGCTTCGCACTAAGCCCCGTGCTGCTTAGCGTTTCTGGAGCCTCTGACAGGCCGTGGCCCCGGAAGCTTTTTTCATGTCGGATTGGTCGAGCGTGTTCAACGTGTCTCTCTGATTATCCTCTCCTCCTCCGACTGGATACCAGATTCCAGCATTTTCGGAGACGCGAAACGACCAGAGAGACTGTAGTACCGGCTGCCGGATTCGAGAACCAAGGGACAAGAGGACGGTGCTCTCCTGCATCCAACAACGGCGGCCATCTTCCTCAAGTTCTAGCTCAGGTACGAGCAAGTGACAATCGTGCATATGGTGAAAGTTGAAAAGGGCTTTGGATTATATTCAGAGATGCAGCCCTCCGAGTCAGATGGTATCGCGTATTGAAAGCCCGCACACTGGGTTTTGGGTTTCGAAAGACGCCGAAACACCTATCATTCCAAGGCGCGTCGACACGTCCCGATCTGCCTCATTTCCCAGATCGAAGCCGAACCTCTTAGTCCACGAGCACAAGTCCATCTCCTGATTCTAGCGTCCGCTTCCTTGGACAAGTCTATGCAAGTATAATCACAACAGCATGACCTCAGGCAGCACCTCATCGCGGTTTGACCTGCAGTTTGCCTTGGACATTCTCCTGGGCGCGTGTAGAACTCGTAAGCGAGAAGAACGGCATCTAAACGTCACCGACGCGGCGTTAAGAGTCAAGACATGGATCCAGTCGGTTCAACAGCGCAAACCAACGCTCATGCATCAAGCAGATAAAGAAGCATGCGCATTCGTATTCTGCATGTGTACGTCCAATGTACGTTGTGAGCTTCCAAATTCCCTGCATCGTCAGACCGAAAACCTGTCTTGCTTCATCTAGTAGAGAATGCAGCTGGAGGCCTTGCTCCACTCAGCAGAAGTTGGGAGGCGTGCTGGGGCCCTTCGGTGATAAGAAGCTCTGAAAGCTTACACCAGAGAACCATGAAGCTTGGCGCAAATCAAACGTGGGACGGGCCAGCAGGCTAATTTCTCTGTTGAACTACTGCGTACTACTGCATACGCAGTCAGGTCGGATCAGTTCGACACCGTCTCCAGCCACGATGAGTGCCCACGCTCACAACGCATTCGATATCTGGAGTCTGGACTCCCGGCAGCCAACCTCATCGTTCTCCATTTCCAACTCTGAAAATCGGCGACAGGCTTTGTTGAATCTATTTATCAACAATGAAGAAGGCACCCTGTCGAATGTCCTCCAGATTCCGCTTCTCACCCCGCCTCTTCTTCCCGCATCTCACCTCTGCTCAGCCACCACTCACGCGCAAGGCCACCAACATTTCTCAATATAGAATTGCGGAAGCATCCGTGACGATTGCAAATTTGCGAGGCTGTTCTTGCACCAAGGACCCTCGAGCTTTTCCGTAGTTTCAAAACGCGCCCGCCTATTCTATGACTTGTTGTCCTGGACTTTGGAGCCCGGAGCATGATGCATGACTAAGTGTGCAAGAATACGTACCTGATATTCGTGAACCCTGAAGAGAATCAGGCACCTGAATCATTATCTGGGGACCCTTTCTTCCCGTTTTCCGGTCGCCGGTGGCAGCCAAGTCTCAAATCGGTCGAGCGCTAAAAATGCAAAGTGAGGAAAATGAAAGGTTTTCCGCGTATTCCTTGGATGAGATGTCTTTTCTGTGGGAAAGCGAGAGACAATCGTCTGATCCGACTGTTGGTTCACGCGACCGCTTCTCGTTGACACAGGCTTCTCTCACACAATGCATCGCCATGTCGCGGATCAGCATCTAGCTACGCGCAACTCGGCTCTCAGCCTCACGAATCCATTCTTCGCTTACAAGAGCGCGAGCGCATCTTGGTCTCTGATCTGTATTTCGCCATAAACCTCCAGTGCTTCTCGGGCCTCGTCAACAGTCTAACAAATAATCTGGGTACATCACCGGTCCTGCCCTGCTCTCTCGAATCCCTCATACCAAAGTACGTGGGAATTCGAAGACGAGGAAATTGACGATAGGTGGGTGTTCGACTCTGCGCGAGTGGTCAGGTCTCTTGCAGCAGTGAGGGCAAGTAATATTGGTGGATCTTTTGAAAGTGGTTTCTCATCTCTGCCGACTAGCCCATTCCCGTCCTCATGGGGCCGGTCCAACGTGACCTCAAGCTATAGTGCTGTATAGCAGAAACCCTCAATCTTTTTGCACGCTGATGATCCACAGCGTTCATACACTCGACGCTCAATTTCAGGACGCAACAACGGTGTGATCGAGGCATGAAGTAGAGACAAGTCCATCTCATTCGGGTATCACCTGTGCTATCTGACGCCGTCTTCGGATTTCATTACCACCGCCATTTTCGGGTTGACCCAACCATTCCGCTCCCATTACGTGGTTACAGGGCAATTTTGGTTTGCTTTCGTTGACAGACGAAAATCTCCATGCCATCCATTACATCCGTGTCGCATCAGTGCAGTTCCCATGTTCGTACATCCATTATGTTGTTGTCGCATGGGCAAGTGCTCGCAAGTTACAGGACAGGCAACAAGCCTCGCAATCATCTGCGAGGAAAGTGTTAGCAAAGCATTCCACACGAACTTTCGAATCGAGATGGCTGGAGGGGATGATGCAAGCGAGGTTCGCGTCGTCGATACGGTCTTAGCCAAAGAGTGAGTCTCACGTACCTGTATGTGCATCTACCAGACACTGGCAGCTTCGACACCACCGTCATCCTCAGCAGCGCCTTCAGTGGCCCAATCGCCCTCTGTAGCAACAGCGCCGACGGAAGATGGCTCTGCATTTCCGTAGGAGTCTCCGCCGTTGTTGAAGTTGCCGCCGCCACCGCCGCCTCCATTGAAACGTGGATCTTCGACCTTCGCGTTCTCGCACTCATGAGACTTATGACCAGCTATCACTGAATTAGCATATGGCTCTTGATAGCAATGGAATCCGTCTTGACCTACTCTGACGACAATTGAAGCAGCGTTGCTTGCGAGGCTCTGGGCACTCATTCGACATGTGGCCAATGGCCTCACAGTTGTAGCATGCGCGGCCTGGTTGAGGCTTTGGGCAATCCTTGGCTGTCGCGAAGTTAGCATCAGCAGCACAGGGACAAATATCAAATGATTCTTGACATCAGTCTCAAGGCTGGGGGCCTCACCGAAATGGCCCATCTCCTCGCATTTGCGACAGGTGACGTTCTTGGCGCTTCGAGGTTCTGGACAGTCGACGGCGAAGTGGCCTATCTGTTCGCAGTTCTTACAGGTGACGTTCTTTGGATTCTTAGGCTCCGGGCATTCCTTGGCGATGTGGCCATCTGTCACGTACAACATTAGCAGATGCGAGAGGAAGGGATGATGATGCGACCATCAGTCCATCATGCGATTGAGCCTCTTCGTTATGAGACCAACTCGAAGAACTCGGAATTGAAAAACAAGACTGCCAGAGTCTTCGCGACGTTGGTCTAAATTCGAAAAGGCGCTGCATGAGAGCGAGGGAGTGACTGTGGTGGCCGCTACGGAAACACCGACCTTTCTCGCAATTGCGGCAAGTCATCTTCCTGGGCTTGGGACATTCGCTGCTTGGGCGTTAGCATTCCACTGCTTGGAGTGACATGGTCAACCTGCCTGCCCATGTGACCATCTGTTGAGCGTTAGTGCTTGACTGATCGAGGTGGCGGACGTAACATACCCTCATTGCAGTTTCGGCAAGTCACTTTTCGCGCATTCGTGCAGTCGACCTTTCGGTGACCCTCTTGACCACAGTTGAAGCAGCCCTTTGGCTGTGGAGGTGCGTTTGGGCACTCGCGAGCGAAGTGGCCAGACTGATGGCATTTGTAGCAACCGTCACCTTTGCCCTTGTCAGCACCGGTACCTCCGCCGGCCTTGATGTTGGAGAAAGCATCGTCGGTGATGGCCCATGCACCATCTTCTCCGCCGCCAGTGGTGGCATCGGCCGTGAATCCATCAGTCGCGGCGTCATTGCTCTGGTCGGCCCAGGTCTTGCCGTCGGCATCATCGTTGCTGAAGCTGGGCTGCATGGCCTTCTTCGCGCGCTCTCTGGCAGCCTCTTCATCGTCCTTGATCTTCTGCTCGGCGGCGCGATGCTTCTTCGAGGTTTTGTGCGAATTCCAGTCCTTGGTAGCAAGACTGCGCTCGCAAATCTCGCAAAATGTGTTCTTGGGAATGGGAGCAGAGAAGCTCGAGTAGGGATTATTGGCCATCATCAAGCGAGACATGTTGACGGTCGCAACTGATCGAGACAATCGAGTGAGCTTCGAAGAAGGTCTAGCAGAGTCGAGTGAGTGAGAGACATGAGAAGCGAGAGCGCGCGAGACTTACCAGCGGTCAGACGGGTGAACGCAGCTGCAAACAGTGACTGCAGTCAACCGAGCAGTCGACAAAAGTGCGGTGAAGGGATTGACGCGTTTGTTATTGGAAGATGAAGTAAATCGAATCGAGGTTGAGATCCATCTTTTGTGCGGCAGACGCGTGACCTTAGCCCTCAGGTGATTCGATTTGTTTGCGTGTTGTCTCGACTGGGCAGTAAATAACCAGATTTTGAGTATGTTGGATGTTCCCGACCCAATTCGAGGAAGTCGATGGGGTCGAGCGCCGTCAAATGATCGAGCATGACATGCTGGATCGGGAGGACGAGTAGTTGCGCCATCTTGAAAATGAAGAACGGGGTACAGGACGTGAATTGCTGGCAGGTTTGAGCACGAAGTTGGCGGGAGATCTTGAGGCGAATAAAACTGAAGCTTGTCCGTGCAGGATTGAGTAGCCACCAGCAACTGGAGGATTGGAGGGAGGTGACCAGCTAAGGCAAAGGTCATCATTGCAGCAATCAGCTGAAGATGTTCAATGTGTCTCCCTCTGACTTTATCCAATATCCTTTTCTACTCTCTTGGTCTCCGGCAAAGCGGGGGTTCGCCAAACTCTGGCTTTCGAATACTTTTCCCTCGTCCCGGACTTCTCAACCTGGACAACAGTCCATCACGAAACTTTCCCAGCATTATCACCTTGATTGGTTAAGTGGACATTTCATCTGGTGTCTGTGACTGAGCCTTATCTTATCGGAAGTTCTGTTCCAGATCATTACGCTTGTACCATAGTCGAGTATGAACTCTCCTAATGAGACCGGTCAGCGAATAGGCATGTCTGTAAGCTGTTGTAGACACCCAGGACATATGGCAGCAATCTTGACCCTCTCCGACTCCTCAGCAAGTCCCACCCCTTTGACAATCCGGGAACGGCATATTTGATAGCACAATAAAGTACGCTGCCACTGCCATACTTGCTTCTCAAACCACAAACCCGACTCACGCAAAGCACAACATCCTTCTCATTCTCGAACAGCAAACGTCAGATGGCTATTCTCGTAAGCCTCATGTGATGGTCAAAGTTGTCTGAAACAGCAGCAATGTGTCCCGGCTCGTCTTCAGTGCCTTCTCAGAGATTGGACTACGCTGGACCATGTATGCCAGCATTAGCGACCCATACATACGTCAGGAACTGTATTGTTTTCTCGTCCGGAGGACGCTGGGAGACTGTGAAGATCCGGCTATTCGGCAACATTGCATCGAACGACTTGAGCCGTGGACTTGTATTTGTGATGAGCCTTTGAGTTGTACTGAAGCACGAACGGCGAGGTCTATCATACGAGAGCGTGGACGCAGAACGTTGGTCTGTTGTCTATGACAGTCAACTTAGCATAGATTTGTGCAGAGGAGTATCACTTACCCGCCACGCCCCCTGGTAATACAACGACCTTGTCCTCTGAGGAGATGTCGCCTATTGGCATGTTTCTTGTTATTTGCTACGGGGGTACCTCTACGGAGACGAGAATCCTCAAATACACTAGTTGACCACAAATTGCATCGTTCCACAGGCACCACGGCGGAAGATGGGCGCGATAAGCTCCAACATCATCAAATAGTCCAGGTCGCTCAAGCGCATCCAAATGCCTTGTCTTCGTGATTGGCGATAAAAGCAGAGCAGGGCTGATGGACGTCGGAGTTGTCGCGCAAAGTGATCACTGACTTTTCGACTTCAAAATCCGTGGCCCCTACCGCGGATTGTCTTCGGACAGTACAAACTCGCTATACAAACTCGGATCTCCCGGGTCGCACGTACCTTATATATAAACACTATAACTTTACTACCTATTTTGTATAGCGCCCTTACTATATTATAATAAGAGGCACGGAAAATTATAGGAAGATATTATTACGTAGCTAGTAATTAATTAAGTAAAATCCGTATATTTATAAACTATAACCCTTAAACTACTATATATTACTACTACTACGTTAATCCTCTACTATAGGCCCCCGTACCTTCTTACGAGTTACTCTAGCTAATTTATTGTAGTAATAACTCTTACAAGAGTAATAAGGCCTTATAAGTAAGCCCTTTACGGCTTTATATACTCTTACGTCTTTAATACTAGTTTTTTACACTTTTATAGCTTCTTAGGTATCCTTATTACGCTTACGTATAATAGTAGTAGTCTTTTAAGTATAAATTAAAGCAATCTCTAGCCCTTCTATATTACTATTACTATTACTAGTTTAAGCCTCTCTTCTTTAAGCCTCCTTTCTTTAAGCCGCTACCCTTATATTTATCTCTCTCTCTATTATATAGCTATAGCTATATAATATCTAGTAATAAGGAATTCGTATTGAGATTAATAATACTAATATCTAGGATAATTAGGTTAATTAGGGTATTGGCGGTACCCTGGCTACGGCGGCTATACTAGAGATTACGATATAAATAGTACTTTAGTATACTTAAGACGAGATTAAGCGATTATAACGATAAACGACTTTGTATACGGACCTAATTAGGAAGTAGTAATAGTAGTAGGTTTGTAGTTAATACTGCGTATATAAACCGTTAGGAAGAATCTTCATTACGCTAATAAAATAGGTGTAGCATAGTTACTGCGCCTCGATTATCTCCTGACCCCGCATACACGGAACATCCGAGTTTGTATGGCGAGTTTGTACTGTCCGAAGACAATCCGCCCCTACCGTACTAGCTTGAGCATCGCTCCCCCCTAAATTTCGGCGGCGGCGACAAGTTTGTCACCAACACTCCTTGTCTACTCCGTACAAAAGGCACAGGTCTCATCCTTCAGGGTCAACATATCGGAACACTGATTTGTCTGCCATGAGCATCCCCGTGGCGATGTTTCTGTGGACGTCCGAAATGGTTTTCTGCGGCTATCGGAGCTCCACAATTCCATACCCAGTCGGTCTATTACCCAATGAGGTTGGGTATAGATATAGACCTGCACCGAAAGACTGCTGCTGAGCTTATCAGTGGACCTCCGCTGTTCGGCGGCCTCGAAACCGCTACATCAACCTCGCATTTCAAAGCGTACGACTACTGTTGAGTGTCCTCGGTCTATCTTCTATTCGTCTTTCCATACGAAGCGAAGATGGAAACATTTTCGCATGACATCTTGGTCCAGAAGCCGGCACTGCTTTGGGGCTCCATCATAATAGCATTTGGCTACACGTTATGGAAGGTAAATATGATGTTGCATTCAGTCATTCCATAAACATTGACTTTCAAAGTACCTCACCGCGACAGATATCCCTTTCATAAAAAATCTCCCAGAAATTCCAGGCGCCCTCCCAATAGTCGGCCATCTCTTCAGTCTCGGCGATGACCACGCCACGGTGTGCGAAGGGTGGTGGCACCAATACAAACAATCTGTTTTTCAGATCCGGCTTGGAAACACACGCGCAGTTGTCGTAAACTCATTCGAAGACTGCAAACGAATGCTCATTGGACACCAGTCAGCTGTCATTGATCGACCGACTCTTTACACGTTCCATGGCGTCATCTCCTCAACGCAGGGTTTCACGATTGGGTCGAGTCCGTGGGACGAGAGTTGTAAGAACAAGAGGAAAGCTACTGGTCAGGCCTTGGGAAGGCCCGCAATCAAGACGTACTGGCCCATGTTTGACCTGGAGACTTTCTGCATCATTCGCGATCTAGTACGAGACAGTGGCAAGGGAGAGATTGAGCTCAATATTCGGCCGTATTTTCAACGATTCGCGCTCAACACTACTTTGACGCTATGCTACGGTATTCGCATGGATAGCGTTTGGGATGAGATGCTACGAGAAATCTTAGAAGTCGGGAGCGCAATCAGTTTGCTAAGAAGTGCTTCGGAGAACTATCAAGACTACATTCCGCTTCTAAGATGGTGGCCGAATAACGCCAAAACTGCGAGATCCAAGGAGTTGAGAGATAGAAGAGATGTCTATCTACATGCGCTTCTTGAAAAGGTCCGAGAAATGATCAAGATGGGCACGGATAAACCATGCATCTCAGCTGCCATTCTAAAAGATGAAGAAACAAAATTGACCGGCGTTGAGGTCAGTTCCATCTGTCTTTCTCTTGTCTCTGGTGGATTCGAGACGATTCCCGGAACACTTACCAGCTGCATCGGATCTTTGTGCACTACGGAAGGCCAGGTCTTCCAAGACCATGCGTACGAAGATATCATCCGACACTACGGCAGTATCGAAGAGGCATGGAGAAGTTGTTATCAAGAGGAGAAGGTCCCATATGTGAATGCCATAGTCAAAGAGGCTGCAAGATATTACACTGTTTCTGCTATGAGCCTACCTAGGAAAACGGTTACGGACATTGAGCTTGATGGCGCGATCATTCCGGCGAAAACGATGATTCTCATCAATGCTCAGGCTGGGAATCATGGTGGGTCAATACCGCTCTCTTCTATCTTCACTACAAAAACGTATGCTGACCCCAGGCTTGAAAGATGTCTCCCACTTCGGTCCCTCGGCCGCCACATTCAACCCTGAGCGCTTCCTCTCCTCCACCTCTCCTCCCATAGAATCCGAGACAAAAGGCATTCAACACTGGTCCTTCGGAGCTGGATCGCGCGCATGTTCAGGACAGTACATCGCTCAGCGCCTACTTTACGCGGCCTTGGTTAGACTGATCACGAGCTTCAAAATCGTGGCGTCTGAGACAGAGCCGCCAAATACGGATTATGTTGAGTACAACCAGTTCAAGACTGCCTTGGTGGCGATCCCTAGAGACTTCAAGGTGAGGCTTGTGCCGAGGGATGTTGGTGCACTGGATGCGGTCTTGGAGGACGCGAGAGTGAGGACTCTGGATGCTTATAAGGAATGAACGATCTATGAGCGGGTATTACAGCGGTGATAGATGATGGTAAGTGGATGGAAGCACTCGCACTGATCAATCTTTTTGCACATATGGACTGGGAAAGAACGAAATACATTTGCGGTGAAGTAGCGGAGCGATCATGGTGTGGAGACGTCGCGCCTTTCGTCAAGTCAAATCATCGGACAAACAGTGATCTGAATGGTGGAAACAAGGTAAATTGGCAGGCAAGACTATTGGCTGGATATCTAGCATCATCAACCACTTCGTCTTTAACCACGCATTCCGCCTATCAGGAACAAACTGGAGAACACCAGCCTTGAAAATCGTTGACATTGATTTTAGGATTTCCAATAACTTGAAGGCCCTGGGTACCTGGGACAGGGGACTTCACGTTCAAGGCCAAGAGAACTCGGAAAATGAAATTTCGATTGTAGATCGTTCCCTGTCGCACGGAGGCCAAGCCTACTGAGACGATTTCACGGCTTAACCACAGAAAAGAGGATGCTCGGATTGAATCGCGAATAATGCTTTTGAGTCAATAATAACCGAGGGTGCAGCAATTGAGTGATACTCCAATGATGGTCGCGACATTTGGGTTGCTGCTGAATTCCGAAAGGAAAACGTGCAGGAATGATTGACTACTTATACCACAAAAGAGTTCGCGGATCTTCGGGCATGATTCATGCCTTCAATCCATATACCTAATACAGCACTGGATCTCGGGCGAATTTGAGGCCGTCTTGCGAAGAAGCGGAGGTGGTGCGAGCAACATCAACAACAGAAAACCGAACGCAGACCCCGACAGAGTCAACCAGGCGTTCCTCATCCCTCGCACAAGACTCTACCAACACTATATCTTCATCCGCCAGAAAAGAATCGCAACAATGAAATTCACATTCTCCTTCACTCTCCTCGCGGTCCTAGGTCTGACATCAACTGCTCTCGCCGTAAGTCCATCCACAATCGCAAACATTGCAGATCTAACAGCGGTACAGTGCGTCCAGCCCGGAAAACCGGCCGAATACAACGATTGCACTTCTTGCTGTCATCCTTGGGGTTGCTCTGGTACCGGAACTAGGAAATGCAACTCGCACCCTTGAGGATGCAAATAAGTCCGAGCAGGAACTAGAATGACGGGAGGCATGCCAGGTGGAAAATATTGTTAAAGCTATGAAGATGTAGTGATACTGGGAAGGGGTGAGGGTGGACGACTTAGCGGGGTGGATCTATTCTTCGACGTCTCAGCACCAGTCGTTTGCAACAATAACATTTAATCCTCTTGCGAATTGGACAAGGATACATATGCCCGTTTTCCCGAATAATTTCCAACGTCTTTCAACCAATAAAGCTCCAGATTTGAAGATTACTTTACCTTCAGCCTTTACTTGGGACACAGTAGGTGTTCTGATGCCGTTTCTTGCGCATACGCTGATGACCTGTCCCGACTCTACGGTTTTGAAGGGGATTGGAGACCTTCGAGCTCATCGTTCCAGCAACGTACACCGTAACGGGCTTTCCGTGATAGACGTGAGTTGCCTAAACGGAAAGCCTCTTCCAGAATTCAAGCCTGGCGTCTCCAATTGAGTTTGTACATCTCAGCCAGATGCCCCCCCTCAGTCTTGAAATACTGTGCAGGAGCTACTGAATGAAGATGAGTCTTGTTGTAGAGCCAAACCGCATACGAAGGGTTCTCGGCTGCTTCGGGCGAAAGCGCCGTTAATAAAGGCTTTAGTATCTCCACGGTTTACCCCAGATTGTTTCTCCACGTCTGAAGTCTCCAGGCAATTGTCTGCCAACGTTCCTCCATTCCTTAAAAATCAAGATGGCATGGTCCGATTGGCAACATCAGTCTCCTCCGGCAGACCTTCCTTTAGCACCTCTCTATCGCATCAACTATAAGAAGCTCGTTGCAGGTAACGCAGCTGAGATCGAACGTCTTTTCGCTGCCTGCAAAGACACGGGCTTCTTCTATCTCGACCTTGAAAATGAGCCGATTCTGAAGAACGTAGATGAGCAATTCGAGATCGGAGAAGAGTTGTTTGCGCTGGACGTGGAGACGAAAACATTTCTCTAATGGCTCAAACATATATTCAACCAGGTGACAACCGCATTAGATTGAGGTCGTGCGAGATCTGATTTGCTCCAAGCTACAAGGTACCAGGCTTTCCCAAGGTGGACAGTGCCGGCAACAAAGACTGGACAGAGTTCATCAACGTGAGTTGCGTCATAGATTCGTATGGTTGTCTTGCTTACTATTGGCAGGTGAAAGCCTTGGACATTATTGATGGGGATGATGATCGGGCGATGAGAGGCCCCGATATCCTGAATCACCGCAAACCCCAGCTGCGTGCATTCGTTGAACGCGGCCACGGAATCCTTACGACGTTGCTCACTTGCCTTCACCTCAATGCATGAACTCGGGAAATCGAGCACGACACAATTGCGCTTTACTTGCTCAACTCCAACCTGGGGCCCAGATATCACACCGATATCGTTCGTCGCGCATACAGACGCCACCGCCTTGACACTTCTCTTCAATCAAACCTCCGGTCTCCAAATACTTCCCGCTGAAGCACAAACGGATGACGAATGGCTCTGGGTTCGACCACTTCCCGGCCACGTCATCGTCAATGTCGGCGACGCCATGAGCATTCTCTCCAATCAGCAATTCAAGTCCAACAGACACAGGGTCGTCAGGCCATGGGGCCAAGAAGCCCAGCTCAAACGCTTCAGTGTGCTTAATACTTTGCGTCCCGACGACGACGCCACAATGGCTGGTATCTCGACTGACGGACACTGTCTTCCCAGACCTGATGGGAGGAAGCCAGCCACAGGCTTGGAATGGAGTATATCGAAGTTCCGTGCCGTTCATGTTGGGAAGGGTCTCGTACAAGATCCGACCAGAGTCGAAGTGGCTACGGACGGCAAGATATTTGGGTACTGAGCTTCGTGTGCTTTTGATTAGCGTGTTGGTGGGCGTAGAAGCAGGCTGGCAAAAGACTGGTGGCATCGTGAGACCCTAAAGCCACGTCTTTTGTCTTCTTTGATGGTCGACTCGCATCTTCAGGTGTCGTCGTCCAAGTCGCGTGTTGGCGCGCTGCTGGAACTCTGGGCGATTGCTTTGATAAATGTTGTATGATGTCTATCAGAATTTTATATCATGCGGCTAGGTGGTGAGGTCCAATACATGTTAAGATGCCTTGCGCAAGTTGTATGCACAAAATGCGAATTTCTTGCCTTTTCTTTTGCAAGTTGGGAGCCCCACACCAATCACCCTAGCGGCACGCTCTATTCATAGCGCACACCCAGGCCTAAGCCCCCTTTCACATCTTCCTCCCGCTCTCTACTTCGCCTTTCAACAACACAATTGGACAGCTCAAGAGAAGTAGAGATTAGTGCTGACGAGGCCGCTCCGACGTCGTTAAGATGATTGGTCCGCACAAGCATGGATCCAGCCGCCTCTGCAGCCCAGCTGAGAATCCTTCAGTGAAGGTACTCCGTACCTAATACAGGACCAGTACTTCTCGCCATGACTCCCTCGACCGCGCATTATCCTGCCAAGGCTTCATAGGTTTTCCTTGATCATGGCAACTACTCCAACACCTGCAACCAATGGCAATGCCGAGAAGTTCGTCGGCCAGCCATACCTCCAACATCTTAAGCAACTCCAACACGCATTTCCACCCGTGCAGTCCTTTCTCAAGAAGATCAGCTCCGTGGATGAAGGTCGCAGGCTTGTCGAAACATACTACCGGGCACGGCCTCCTGTCCTCGATGGTGTGCCTGGACGCTGCATCTGCTTGGAATTCGATGCCGAAAAGGTCACGATTCTTGGTAGTCATCCCGATGGGTTTGCAAGTCCAGCAGATCTCGCAGGATATCTGTCAAGCAATCCTGCAAAAGCTAGCCGAGTAGCGAGAAAACGACGGCTGTTCATACTAGAGGACCTGGAGCCGAACTATGTCGATGTGCTAGGTCATCATCTGGGCGTGGATCCACTCATCTTCAGCGAGCAAATGAACACATGGAATTTCACCGACTCACGCTCCATACCTCACCGGAGTCTGCCATCGATGTCCACGCCAAAGCAGTCTCTTACCCTGCGCTACTATGAGATAAGGACTTTGGATGATGCCAAGTCTATTGGCGATTTGACCTTTCAGATGACATTCGCCATTAATAGACGTCGCTATGAAAGATGGCGTGACATCGACCTGAAGTTAGCCGGTGACAGGGACAAACGATACGGCTTTATTCGAAGATGTGCCTCGTTCTGGACCTCGCAGGAAGTCGATAAAAAAGACCAAGGCTGGGATGGTGAGCAACATGCGGTAGATTCATCTTCCTTGCTAACGACCGCAGCTCTGCTGTTGGTTGACCCCGGCATGTCTCGGGTGAAGGCTGAGCCTGACAGCACACATACGACATACATTCTCAAGGATCCAACTCTGTACAAAGATCGGGCTGGGCTCTGGAATTCTAACGACTGGGATTCAGACCGAGACGTAGAAGCCAAGAGACATAAGAGCTATAATTACCACGACGGATGCCCTACCCTCGCCCAGGTGCTTGTTCCTCATATCAGTGACGAGGCTCAACATCAGATGATGCATTTCTCGGAACAACGAGACCTCGCAAGCCCATTCGACGAGCAAGTTTTCTACTGGACCAAGGTTGCGTCGAAGAATCTTATCCGGCAGACCATCAAGCAATCCTCTAATTCGGCTTACTACCTTCTGAAACACGTCGCACAACATTGGACCAATCAACTTGAGTTGATCAATTGTACAGTTGCACAAGGGGAATATCTTTCAGACGACTACCAAGCCACGATAGATGAGAACCTTAGTCAACGACAATGGAAAGCTGATCTTAATCAGGTGAACTCGATCAACAAAGACATCAATTATATGCGACGTCAGATGAACCATTTTTGGCGCGCCATGGTCCTGAATCTGGAGCGCCTTGGAGTTCAGCTTGGCTGCGAACAAGTGGAAAAGAATTTCCCACTGGCAATTCGAGACGCACAAAAGGATTTCCTTACGATACATGCCCGGATGCAACCACTTCGAGAACGCGGTGAAGGTTTGGCCGCCATCTCAAACGATCTCGCCAACCTCCGTGCGGCATTCCGGGGCGTTAAAGATGGCGAGTTTGGCCTGCGGCTTAGTTTGTTTGCCTCCATCGTCTTTCCACTTACGTTGGTTGCTGGTATATTCAGCATGAACGACGTTTACTTGCCTGGAGCGAAATCGTTCTGGAAGCTCTGGGCTGTCAGCCTTCCGCTTGTCGCCGCATTCGCTCTTGTATTGGTTTATGGAAGACATCCTTTCCGAGTACTATCGGACGCCAAAGAGTATTGTAAAGCTCTTTGGCGAGGAAAAGCAGGGAATTCTGAGAGTACGTCGACTTCTCTTGACCGGACGAAGAAGCAGGGGTTGAGGAAGCGTCTGAGAGCTCACGTCTCTGTTTGCTAAGAGTTCTCGGCTTCCATTATCTTGCACGGTCCCCTCTGAATAATCACGAATTGCCAAAAAGTCTTAGCTCGGCCTTTCAAGAAGGAAGAAGTAGTGATCGCCTTGCTTTTATTGCACTCGCGGAAATGGATGCTCATGCTTATCTACGTCTGTCGAGTGGCATTACAGGAATATCATTGTCGGGAGCGATGCACGCCTACAAGCCTTAGCACCGACCGTTCTTAGTTCTTTGCATGATAATTTTTGTTCGCGTACGTAAGCTACTTATCATCTCAAAGAGTGAGTCCTGCCACTCGATGAACGAAGCCAAGCATGGAGATCCACCTTCGCCATTATGACATTCTCTTCAACACTTCACCGGTCACGGTAGAAGAGGAAATGCTGACTTGGCATTTTCGCACCCTCGAGTTGAAATGCAAAAGCGGCTTGATTCATGTTCGCGCAGGAACCCCGCACCTCTCGTGACAAAAGCAATCACTGCTGTGGGCCGCTCGTATCGCTGTCTTGGTCCTCTTGGATCGGCGCTTGAAGATGCGGCTCGAAATCGTTGGAAGGTCCGGTCGAAACACCACTATCCCTCCTTTGAACGCGTCTTTGAAATTCAGAAGAGCTTGCTTTACTCTCCGCGATCACCTCTTCAATGGCTGCAACACTGTCGTTGATGAGTTGCATGGCCTTGTCGATGTTTCGAAAATCATAATCCGATGGAGTATTGGCTTTATCGAGATTCGTCGTCTCGGAGTTGAAAGCTGGGCTTCCAATGGTCGCTTCTTCATTCTCTGAAGTAGCTTTGTACCTGCCGCCAAGGCTTTGATGAGCGTCGTTTTCGAGTTTCTCAAGAACGTTTCTGAATCTGTCAGGAGCGTTGGAGAGGGCACTGGTTTCGGAGATTGGTGCGGAAGGTGGTATGTCGACTTTCAGGCGACTGTCTCTGAGACCAGGGAGCTCGATCCCGTAGTTGGGATCGGTGCAGTAGATGTAGCGCACTTTTGTTCCATCTGGTCTTGGGAGCAGGATCTCATCTTTGGTGGTGGTGTAGTGGGCTATTTGATCCTCGTGGACGAGGAAGCGTTCTTGTCTGAGTGGCGACATGGTGTAGCGTGGAATATATAGTGCTGGTTGGTATTCTGATGAGTGTTCGGAGGGCTCGATGTTGTGTTGGGGATTTCCATTGTGAGATTTCAGCCATAAAATACAATCCTACTCGAGTCGCTTTGACAGGTCCAGCCATGGTTGAGCGCAAAACGCTCGAGATCGCTTTGATGAGCATGTTCCGCTAATTTTTGTTTGGTACGAACGTCCTTACCTGGAGATTTGCCAAGACGTAAAGCATCTGGTACAACTGCGCCAATGAATTGTTTGGGTCATTCAATTCAAGAGTGGCAGAATATCTGGAGGCGAAAAACCGATCTGATTACCGCAAACCGCAAATAGCAAACAACAAGTCCTGTCGGTTATCATATGGAGACCTCCTTACATGACCCGTCAAATCGACCACGAGACAGTCTCTCAGGAGAGATTTTGACCTATATCAGATTCAGCAGTATTCTCGCTGTCGCAAGCTCAAAATCTATCATAAGGCATACATCAGCCTACATTCTTCCCTCGCGCTCGTGGTCGGATGTATCCTCTTCCAGTTCTTCTGCTCGCACATTGATCCCGTCGATCACCACCAAAATGCAGGTTGAAGAATGGTTGGCAGGTTCGGTCTCTCCTGCTATTCGTCCAGAGGGTACGTCAGATGCTCTGACGGCAAAGCGGACGAAGAGCAGTGATGGTAATGCGTACAACGTAGGGATCTCGAAGGAGCACCAATCTGAGGTCGGAAATCTGAAGACTGCTCCTTCTCACCGGTCACTATCTTCTCCAGTAGGTCAAGCCGCCAAGGAACAGAACGATAGCAGGGAAAAGAAGTCGATCGACGACAGATGTAAAAGCACCAGATCTCTAATGACGCCGTCTCCTCCAAAATCGTCTATAACCAAGAATGAAGCAAATAAAACTAGCACATCCACAAAACAGTGCGAGGAAATACTATCTCCACGCCAGATCCGAGGACTAAGGGATTCGTTCATGGGAATGACAAGGATCGATGAAGAAGCTCGAGAAGAGTTCCGGGAAATAGCGAGGGAATGGGGTTATCATGATTCTGAGATCAGGGCGAGGATTGAACAAATGCTTGGGCAACAACAGGCGATCGATGCGCTTGAAGGTGATGATGCGGCAGCAATATTTGGCGGCCTCAAAAATAAAGATTCTGACTGACCAGGATGGAGCACTTTGTCACATTGGAAGCAAATGTACGATAACTTCAATTATGTCTGTGAGCAAGCTAATCATGCTTGTCTTTCTCTGGGATGAGCGTATCGCTCGAGCTTGATGCTGTAGAAACGATGTGGAAGGAAAAATCAAGTTCGCCGACCACTTCCTTGACATTCCTGTGTTGATCAGCAAGCCGCCTCGAGGGATGAGAATGTGCGCATACCTTAGAAGAACTTCCAATTCTGCGATTATGCACCGTGAAGAGACTTGAAGGACAGCGAAGGCGGCATAACCCGGCTCGGCAATATGGCGAACGCTGAGGATGTCATGGTCGATTTCTTCCAGCCTGGCAGACAATTTATACGGCTGCGGTGTTTTGAGGTAGGGAGGCAGTGGCTGTCCGTTCGTGATGCTTGCAGACAAAAGAGAGAGCAATCCTGTTATCTCATGCGATGTTGCTCGAACCGAGGCGAGTATTTTGCGGAAGTCTGACGCCCATGCACTTTCTTCTTCAACCGTACCATCGGAAAATTTGGCTGAAGCATATCCGATGATCGAAATATAATTGATGATACTGTTTACAGTAAGCCGAGGCGTTTGGGAGGTTTGCGTCACGGAACTCACTGTTCTGTGGAGGTGATAAGAGCATCATACTGCTGCTTGGGAAATTTGCCACCAATAGGGATCTCCCACTGGATAAAATTCGAGTAGGTTTTCAGGCTTGTCAAAATCTGCATCTGTTTGGCAAAGACTTTCAAACGCATCTTTGACAGGCGATGTCCAGGACTTTGCTTGTCCTCTGGATCCCCCTCGTCATTCCGCACCCGTGCTTGAACTGTCTCGTGGATGATGGAATAGTAATTGGCGAGAAGGTAAAGCGCACCACCCAAGCTCTGCCTCAGAATGGAGTGCTCGGAGATGGGGTACGGGAAGACTGTCCAGATGAAGGCAACAAGCAGACCGCCGGCCACGGCAGCCAATCGATACGGTCCGAGAATGTATACAGGGTAAAACGTTTGCCCATTCGAGGTTGCGGCAGCTCGACCGATCTTGCGTACTTCGAGCTCATAGCCCACGATCAGGGTTGTGGTTACAATGCTAATGTGATAGTCAGCCTTCGTTTTGCTTGTTGGCCCTGATTCTGGTTTCACGTACCTAATGATTCCAATGATGGCAAATTGCGGCTTTTTCAGAGGAATGTAGATACCGATACTGCTGAAGAACCACAGGAAGACCAGCACCCCTGGTGTTTTGGAATCAGGTATGTACCAGACTAAAAATGCAGTGATCATGGCGATCACGGTACCAAGGATTCGCAGCACAAAGCTGAACAAACTTTGCCCTGCAGTTGGAGTCATCGAGATGGCGATCATGATCATTGCCCAGAGCAAACGGTTCCGCACAAAGAAAGTCTGTGTATCATGCAGATATCCAATGATAGCGATGGACATTGTCGCGATTGCAACTCGAAATCCAAAAGCTGCTTCCGAGGACCGCAAGAAGCCGGGAAACCCTCGGATCTTGTCTCCCAATCTCTGAGCGAAGTTCGTTGGTGGAAGGTGTTCTGGATCTTTGCGTGGGCGGAAGGATTGGCCCATGTCTACATTATGAGCGCTTTGGCCAACATCACCGATGCCATTTCCGTCTTCTCGTGATCCATCGTCTGCATTGGTGACGCTCATGAGCCATTTTTTAGTGCGCTTGATTCCAGGCATGATCAGCCGAGTCTTCGAAAGCTTCCCGCTCTCTACTTTCTCGTCAGCGTATTTTACCAGGTCAAGTACCGCTCGACTCGATGAATGTAGAAGGAATTCGATCTGGAGTCTCGTGAGCATTGGGCTCTAGAAAGTTGCAAAGAGCACTTACATAAAGGAGAAGATACAGTTGGCGTTGATTGCGCGTGTGTTGATCTTTGCCTTCGTGCTGCTTCTTCGATGTTTCCGTATATGGTGCATCAGTCGGGTGGTCGAAGAAATCTATGCCGATCTCGATGCCATGCCGCTTACACCATGCTCTTAAGGTCGTCTGCTTTCCGGCGTTGAATGCTATAGTCTTCTGGTCGAGATAGTCGGCGAACCCTTTCTCGCCGGGATTGGTAAAGTCGGCCCGTGCCTCGATATCACTTTCTGCTTTTCCATCCAGCGAATTTCTCCCCTTCTTTGCTTTTAAAGCCTTTTTCAATTGGAGCTGAAGTGCAACATGTTCCAGTCCTTCATTCATCACCTCAATGATGTTGTCAAAGGCGCCTCTCAGAGCTCTAATATTGTCACTCCACTCATTGAGGATAAGGTTTCTCCTTTGTTCTTCGGCAGGATCTAGACCTTCTTTCAGATGAGCTTCAGACCAACCTTGCGAGGCAGCCATGCGATCGAAGACATCCATTATCGCGCCGAGCCCGACGACTGGCAGCATTACTGCCCTGAGTAATTTATTGATATCTTTCAAATCATCAGGCCCAAGCTTTCCAAGAGCAATTTCTCGTTTCGCAAAAGGCAGATCGCCCTGTAGCTTGCCTAAGTTCTGTTAGCTAGCTCTGAAATGAAAGAAACCCAAAATCGTTCTTACCGTGTAGAGCCGTTATGCCTCCGATTGCAGCTCGAACGCCTGCAGCTTCCGTAGTTGGTTTCGTCGTGCTATCGACATCACTGACGAAGGCTTTCGCAAAGTTTTTCGGATCTTCAAGACTGTGCAGATAGGCTTGATGGGCTTTCAAACCGCCCTGGAGAGCTGCAAGATACCCTGCAAACTCCTTGAACACTATTTTTCTGCAGGTTACGGGGAAGACAACGAAATGGACACCGGCTGCAACGGCAAACCCGGTGAGGAAGGTTTC
This sequence comes from Venturia effusa, assembly GCA_007735645.1. Taxonomy (NCBI): domain Eukaryota; kingdom Fungi; phylum Ascomycota; class Dothideomycetes; order Venturiales; family Venturiaceae; genus Venturia; species Venturia effusa. The sequence goes on along the minus strand of CP042201.1, from coordinate 355,917 downwards.
GAGAAGCCTTTTCATGAAGCTGATCCCATAAGTCATGGTGGGAAATTGCGGCGAATACGTGCAGGTCACGATAACGACTTGTGGGGCGTCAGTGAGATGTGACGAAATATTTGAGGATCGTACTCACAGATAGAATACATGATGGAAGGGAACTGAAACTGGGGATACTTGGCTTTGAGAGTATTGACGAAGAAAACTTGAGCGAAAAGCCAGACAGCAGACACCGCTGAGGCGGAAGAATTGTAGGAGACTGTTCCAGCTTGGGCAGATCCAGAAGCTGTCATGTCTGTTGTGTGAAGTCGAGCCTGAACGGCGCAATAGACAACCAAAAGCCCCACTGCAGCTCCCAGACAGATTGCGAAAAGATTTATCACCATCGTTTGAATGAACTTGGCTCTTGGCATGATGCAAAACGAGATGATACTGATAATTGCCACGAGATATCCAAGCGTCGAATATGTGCTTGCGACAGTATCTGCTTGGTACCTAGGACCGTATCAGTACTGCAATTTTGCGCAGAGCTATGGACAGGGTGCCTACATGGCCATTGACAATGCTGGTGGTATACCGCCTTTCATCATAGTCAGAAGTGTTGGCACGTCCATATCAAGCCCAGTCCACATCCCCTTCAACCTTGACATGAACGTCTTCCTTCCCTCCTGCTCAGCAGCCGCGCCGGGCTCGTCGCCATCGTTGTTGACGGGTACTTTATCGCTGTTGCTGTCATCGTGTGGGGTCGAGGATTTGGATGCCATGATGAGGAGCGATCAGGCAATTGTCGAGAAGGCATTGATTCATTGAAGAAGCGGACAACAGCGAGAGGTCAGGTTGTAGGGAATCTCGATGGGAGATTGGCGTTCGTTGTTCATTAGGTACGCTAGGAAAACTACATGAAGCTTGATTGGGCTAGACCACATACGCTATCTGGGATCATGGATCACCGAGAACCGGGTCAGCGTCATTGTTCCGGCTTTGTCAGCGTCCCGTCCCGTCTCGCTCATCGACCTGCGATTTGACACAAAGACCTGAATTCAACAACAACCTTCAAAACTCCAAGTTGCTCCGAAATAGCCAAGACATGATTCGCGATCAGCAACTCGCCATTCCCTTCTGCTCTTACATTGCGTTCAAGTCGATTCTGAGCTCCCGCAATGGATATATCTCCCGTCTGCTATATATCCTGGATCAGTCTTTCAAAATTGTTGCCAGTGGTCTCCGCCATACGGCAAGGTGGAGTCAAGCGACTTCAAGACTCTCAGAAAGTGATTTGTTTAACCGTCTTGTCACGACTCTCCAATTGTCAGTTCTTGATGTTTCTGAATAGAGGTGGCAGGCCATCTTGATTTTCAAAGATCAACCGCTTATATTTGAGAGAACCAAATTCGGGACCAAAGCAGGCGACTAACAGCAGGCCGCCTTGGTGAAACATGCGAATGCATCGGCGAAGCCAGATTCAAGTCGCTTTAAACGACTGTTTCAAATGCGCATCTACGCCTAGCTCAATTGAATATCCAGGTCGCGTCTACATTATCAACGCCTCAATACCTCGAATACCTCTTCAACTTGGGGGTTCCGTATCTTCCTTATTCTCCTCAAGAAACTTGTCAATATCGTCTTCGAAGAATCCGGAGTCTTCATCTCCAGCCTCTACTTTCATACCAGAGGATTCCATTCTCTCTTGTCCTCCCTCTCCGTCTTCTTTTCCTTCAACTTTCACCGCCTCGTCGCTAGCGAGAAGCCGTAAGATAGCAACCTTGGCCTCTTCTGCAAGCTTCACGATGTCGTCAGCATACTTCTTCTGACTCGCCCAAAGCCCTTCCTTCTTCGTTCCTTTCTTTTCATCAATCTTACCATCCTCGCTATCGCCTCTGCCTCCTCTTTCACTGCCCTCGACATCTATCATACCTTGGGTTTCAGCCTTCTTACCCTTGACCCGTTCATGCTCCCCTCCCTCACCCCTTCTCAAACCATCCAGCCAGTATCCCCTAACCTTCTCCATCCGCTCGACCAACTCCACAACATCATCTATCCTATCCCCAAAAACCCTCAATCTCTTATCTCTGAAATTGCCCTTTCTATCCACATCCCCTGGCATCTCATTCACCGCCCTAAGTAGCACAGCAGATTTCCTCAGTAGACTGTCGAACCCTTCTATTAGCGCTTTTTCGCGGCTCGGACGATGAAGATGAACATGCATTTGGTCAATCGTTATCTTGCTGCATAGGAGGTGAAGGGATTCCAGGGTCTTTTTGATGTGCAAGGCGAGCGGGCCGGGGATGGAGAGGGCTGCGAGATGGGTGGTTAGGTGGGTTGAGAGGTTGGGCCAAGGCATGTTCGTGGATAATGATGGATACCTGGTTTTTGTACGAAAGCAGCCGTTCAGCGCTGTCATTGCTTTCGTACTCTTAGGTTACATCGGATGAGTTTATGATAGGCGGAGATACGGAACAATGCCTCTGTCTTATATGAAGTCGATTACTGTTGAACGACGACATTGTTTCTTCCCTTGACGGCGGTCACATGAGCTATACCATCCAAAGGCTCACCCTTTATTGTAGCGTGGATGCATGGGTCGCCTACAGGACATCTTGGCCGATTAGCAAAAGATGACAAACTACGTAATTAGAAGACGTCCACTTGCTGAGCAGCTGCGAGCCCAAAGGGATGCAAAGACTCTCGCGGTCAGCGAATCAGACGTTCAAATCAAGTGGAACCACCTCTCTTCGTGTTTTGCGAGCTCCAGCAATGATAGATCCTCGCCATGCATCACTCCATGCGAAAAGCTTCTCTTATTCGACGATTGTTTGTTGAACTATTGAATGCGATCGAACATGACTCCGTAGGGCCTTGTGATCGTGGCCTTGCGCAGCTTGTGTTGATGGTCCTAGCATGGCATTTCCGAGCTTCAAGCTGTTCTGTCCATGTGGACTACCCCGAACGTAAGATGTAGCTTCACATGGCGGCGCATCAGCGGCAGTCGTGATGAGGTACTCGTATGAACAGCTGACTAGCCCATCCGCGGGAAGTGCCAGTTTCACAACGATAATCTCACATGAGGAAAGACAATAGTGGACAAACAATGGCTGAGACTGTGAACAGATGAGGCAATGAAAGAAAAAGTGGGTAGGTGTGGGTGAGAGAAAAGGGGAAAACTGAGGCTGAGGAACGTTTCGCCCGGTGGCTGTGCATTTATCCTACCTCCTAGTCGTACCCCTCACCCTCAGCCCCCGTCCCCCGTACCGTGCACTTCCGATCATCATCAGCACTACTCCGTATAACTCTGGAGATTAGACCTCAGCCTCACCAAACCACGCATCACTTTAATTTCCTCGTCAACAACATAACCAACTCATAGATCTTCAGATATCAACGTGAGACGGGAGCATTGAAAATGGTCATCAAACCCAATCCCAACTATCAATCGGATCAGTCCGCCAACATGCAATACCCCCCATCAGGAACTCCATCATATGGCGAAGGTAGACAACAACCGCCGTATCATCAAGGACAAGACTACTCTTCTCCTGCACCACCAAACCCAGTCTCGTACTCACCATATCCACCGACAGCGCAGTCTGCTGCACCACGGGGAGAGAGTGCTAGCTACTATGGCGATGCACAACCTCCAAGCCACGTAGCACCCCAATCCCGTCCAAATCAGTACCAATATCAAAATTCTACTCCGTATGCTGGCAACCACAGCCAACACCACACCTCTCCGAACCAGTACAACTCACATCATCAGTATCCACCCTCAGCTCAAGGGCCAACTCCTCCGGCCGGCTCCAATCCAGGCGATCCATGGCACTATCAGCAGCACTATGGTGCCCAAGCCCTAAACCCTTCGTTTGCCGCCTATCCGCCCGGATCGACCTCTCAGACTGACGAAGAACGAGGACTGACGGGCGCACTAGCTGGAGGCGCTGCCGGTAAGTAGCAGTGACAGCACGCGGATAGATCTTCACTGACCAAAATCTCCAAGGTGGATTCGCAGGCCACAAGATGAATCATGGCGTTATAGGTGCGCTCGGTGGCGCTTATGCTGGCCACAAGCTTGAGGACAAATACAAGGAACACCACAACAAACCTGCGCTGGCACCGCAACAACCAATGCCACATGCTCCAGCCCAGCAGCACCACTCCGGCCAACCAATGCTTGGAAACTTTTCGAGTTCCTCATCCAAAATCAGCATGGATAGAGACTACGATCTTATAGCCGAGTGCACGACGGTTAATGGACACCATAAATTGTCGTCCATCTCCCTCAACCAGGTATTGGCCAACGATGACGGTCATTTCAGGTGGGTAAATCAAGGGGGCAATTTCGCCGGCTCAGCCAGAAACGTGCAGCTGCTGGATGGTGGGAGGAAGTTGGAGGCTGAACTGTGCCGCTGTGATGGCACTTGGGTTTGGGATAGGATTTACCTCGACGAGAAGATCACGAACGATGATGGGGACTTGAGACTTACCTAAAGCGGGAATAGGCTAGTCTTCTTCTCTAAGTTCTGGGTTCAGCCCATCCTCGGGACACTCTGACACTTATTTCTTTGCCATAAGAGAAGGTCTTGGATGTGTTAGAAGTTTTCCTACGCTGTTAAATGTAAGCGACACTCGACGCTTTCCATCACCCGAATACATGTGACTATTGCACCAACTCCAAGCTTTGATTCATTTTGAGTTCCTATATTTATACTGCCTTTTCGATGCTGTCTTCGTTCGTGACAGTCCCATGTAGGAGCTCTCGCATCCAGCAGGATTATGCAACATATTCTCTATAATCAGTATATTGCTTGAGGTCACCGAGCTTTTCAAACCCTTTACGCACAAATCTACTATGACTATACTATATATAGGAAGCTATAGTTGACTATTGATTCCTGCGATTTTCCTTCTTCGTCGATAATATCTTCGTTCCCAATATCTCTGGTTAGAATCGCTCGTATCTATCGAGAGGTTATAATATATTCCTTATCCCTAACGACCTACTCGACTCCAACAAATATCTACGCAATTGCGTGCTTCCAGATTAATGACTCAATAGCTCCGGGCGCTATTGTAATGTTTCAATAATAAGTCATACTACTAGATTTGTCAATGATACGAGATTATCTACAGCTTATTACTGTTCCAAGCCGAGTCTAATAAAAGACTAATGTCTAGATCTTCGCTCAGATTATTCACCCACTGGTTCTCATTCGGGCTTCCCTGAACCACACGAGGATAATACTATCGAAATGATGTTAAATCCCTTTCCTCTACAGTACTGTAACAAATAGTGTAATCTATCTACACTCTGGTTATCACTTAAGTTACCCTTACCTATCCCGCCATCCAGCCTTCTTAACACCTACCCGCACACAATATCTCCCCCCTTCACAGCCTCCCACAATCTGTGGGTCCAGATGCTGTTTAGATCTAGCGATTCCCCGTCACAGTCACAAATAATAACGTCATGCAATCACGCCGACGAAAAGGCCCTCGGGTAACTACCTCTATTGCCCATCACGCGTTCGGTAATTGCTGTTTAGGTTTGTGCGCGTGACGGGTGATCGGGATCGTGTAGAAGGTGCATAACAGTGCCCGTGAAGGTTTGTAGATCTGGGAGGGGGTACTTAAGGATGGGTGGATCGCGCGTTGGACATGATTCTTCGTTCGTATATACTCGACAACTCTTTCTTTCTTCTTCCTCTTCTATTTCCACTTCTATCCTATATATACCCTCTTCGACGACAAGAATACTCTAGCCTTTCCTTCTGCTACTCCTCTTGCCTCTTTGATCTCTTTGGTTCCTTGGAGCAAATCCTGAACATCCCTTCCTCTGGTAAGCATTTCGGTTTTCTCTTCTTTTGATCCAGTGGCTAAACCTCTTCACAAGGACATCAAGAGACAGATCACAGCCCCTCTCTCCTTTCTCTCTCTTACCATTTACAGTGAGTCTCCATTCTCAACTGTTCTCACAGCTTTCTAACCAACTTCTTAGTACCTGTTCCTGCATAGTATCTCGACACTCTACTCCAAAATGTCCTCCTCGAACAACACCCAGTCCGGAAGTGGTGGACCTGGAGGCAAGAGAGGAAAGGGAAAGAATGTTCATCTAGTGCACTCAGCAACCTCCTGGCGGTTAAACTCCACAGCAGAATCCAGCAGCAATGCTGAAAACACAAACGCCTCTGGAGGGAACAACACTACAGGTGTCACTACAACGAACCCTGGCACGGACGTCGCTCTCCCTCCACGAGCACCTGCCCCTGAGATCGAGTTCCCAGAAGGTTGCATGATCTTTCCCCTCGTCCCAGCAGCCTATGGCCGCAACCAAGCCCGACGAGCTCTTCACCTCGCAGCTCAAGGCCGTCCCGATGCTTGGGTGGGAGATTTGGCGAAACCCATCATACGAGACGCAAACAAGCGCCGCGGTGCATTTACAAAGACGCCGCGAGAGGAGGGGAGGGATAACGAGATCTATCGATGGGAGGACGAGGGATTGGATGAGCTCCAGTTGGGGCTCATTGCGAATGCGCCTGATGTTGGTTAGAGGTGGGAGGAAACGAGCTTGGTGAACGGCTTGAGAAGATCTGGGAGTCGAATTCGTTGCTAAGAATGTATCCAGGCTCTCCTCTTTTCTTTTGCCCTGAGTTGACCATACTGGATCGCCTCGAGGCCTCCTCATGCTACACCAGCCCGCCAATGAAGGCTACTTTTCATGCTTTCTTCGTTATCAAAGACTACAATTCAGCAATCAAATTGCCGTCTTCCTGAGCTAATCTTCTTTCCACTGCACTATTCCTGACTCACCATTCGACCTCGAACACGGTATTTTGGCAGGCAGAAATCCCGTCGGCCCAATACTGAGTTCACGAGAATATCTGTAGCTCATTCGCATTATAGTGCCAATCGTCCCCGGGCCCACCCTGCTGTGATACCTCCTCCAAATTCTCCATTTGTGTCCTATCAAACTCGAGGTCACATGCTCGGATGGAAGATAAGTATTCGAATTCCAATGTTCAGGTCGCTGGCAGGGTTGAATAGGTAGTGTGCCAAAAGACCATTGACCTTGGTCACAATTAAAGCCAGTACGTCTTTTACAGCATTGATTTCGTGCTTTCCTCGAAAGCTACACCGGCTGTTAAGGCGGCTGAGATTCTTGACAGCGCCTATATGAAGGTTCAGATCATGTTTCAGACTTCATTCTGAGAGTGGGGTTGTTTTGCCCTTATCATAGCCGTCCAGTATCAGGCTGGATCCGCCCGATTTTGGTCGCTGAGAAGGGGAGCTCGTGTCCATGGCTGAACGCCAAAACTCTTGTTGGCGCCTCAGTCTGTCTTCCGGCCATCGCAGCCATGGTAGTCCTGAGGGATCAATGATGCCTCTGATCAACTGCAACGCATTCTCGCTCCAATCCTTGCAAAACCACCTCTCCCCAAGGCTCATCATTGTGACGACGTAGTGTGCCAGGATGATCAAAGCAGCTGTGTGATGTTGACGTAAAAGAAGGATGAACTCAGCAGGGACGTTGGTTGTCCATTTCAATATCAGACCCAATTCCAGCTCTACTGGAACTCTCTGTCCGAACCTTTCGAAATCATCAGGGCATGTTGTGTTATATTGGATGTCTTTGTAGATAATCACCAGCTGTTCAAGCGCCGTGAGACAAACAGCTAGGTTTGAAGGGGCATCTGTGACAAGACTTGGCACGATCTCGTGCTTCAAGGCGTCAAATCGACTTTGCACCTCCTCTGGCAGACGAACGTCCTCGTAGGAGTCCAGTGTCCAGGCGCCGAACATGAACCTGATCTGGCTGGCTCGGATCTGAACGGCGGCCGGCGCAAGCACTTCTGCCACTCCACGCGTCAAGCTGAAGACGCCCAGGATGTCGGCGAAGGAAGACTTGTGAAGCCCGGAAGGACTGGACTGCGACTCCCTAGGGCGAGACAAAGCGGATATGCCGATGAGAGAGAGTACGATGGCCATGCAGACAGCGGGCTCGCAGTTGTCTTCGTCGATGGATGACAGGATTGGGCGGAAGTGAGACAGGGCCAAGTCTTGATGAAGAATGGCCAAGGCAGCGAATTTCTTTGTCTCGGCAGGCCTCAGATGGCAAAGATGGAAGGCGGACAGGGCGAGGATGCCGTGCATGAGGAACTTGTGTTTGACGCTCAGTTCCGGCACAACGGTTTCCCACACGGCATGGATTGATGCAAGGTTGGAAAAGGTACGACACGTGGATCGGGTATAGTTGTTCATCAAGAAGAGATCCTGGCTCCATTCTGGGACGGCGGTTTGCTTGGGCACCTTGAACTGGCTCAGGAAAGCATACGTCTCTGCCTCGGGGGAGTGCGAGGCACTTCCTCCGGGCGAGGGAAAACCAGCACCAGCACCAGCACCAGCTTGGGGTGGCTGTCGCATGAGTCAGCACCATGCCAGGTCCTCGGCGTCCAATCTGCCGGGCCAGTGTGGATCAACTCACGGCGGAAGTGGAGTGGAAGTCAGGAGATTGGGACTGAGACAGACTCGGACCAGACTCTTCCTTGAAGTCGACCAGACTGCATCTCTCGCCGCGTCTCACGCAGTCGCGACACGGCCGCTGCTCGTCGCACTGGACGGCGCTGGTGGTTAGCGAGCTGGTTGTAACGGATGGCATACTCGAGGGCAATGCCAACACCCATGCCAATGCTCACCTTGACACGGCGCTGCTTGCAACGAAGGCAGCCGTTGCGGCTCTTCTTGTGGCCTGCTCTCGACGGCATCTGGGAGTTGGACGAGCAGGACGAGCAGGACGAGCAGAAGCAGCTGCGGCTGCAGGCTACGAGAGCAGGCGCTGACAGGTGTGGTGCAGTGGCATATGGACGCGAGTAGGGTAGGCAGACGTGTAGGGGATACGGGATTTGTCACGACTGACGGGTGTGGGCTGGGCGAGGGCGAGGCCTGTTGAGCATTGCATTGCCCGTGAATGATGGAGGGGAGGGTGAACCGTGAGGGTGAGGGTGAGGGTGAGGGAACCGGCGACAGCTTGGACGGAGGCGTCATGTAGAGTAGATACTTAGGCACATCAGGCACATCCATCAGGGCACCTCAGAGCACCACCCGGAGCGAATTACCTTACCTACCTAGTGCCAGTACGGTACCTACTGTGGCACAACTGGAATAATGCACGCCCGGCATGGTATGCTCCACTCTACCCGTCGGTGTATCACTGCTGCGAAGGCACAACGTATGAGGCTGCTCGCGGGAATGCCCACTCCAACAGACGATCCTTGTCCAACGTCAAAGCCCGGGTCGAATGCCGCCGTTTCTGCTTTCAAGACTCCGCGCCACAGTTGCTTATCCGCCTTTGCATAATTTCAGTAAGATACCTATACATGGGCCTTGGCCTTCTGCTCCGGGTCGTCGGTCGTAGGTACTGAGTACCAAGTGACGAGAAACCCGTGACTTTCGCGATAGCCAAGTCCCGTCCCGTCATACTTCGTTCCATTTCGTCTTCTATAATTATCTTACCCAGCGACACAAGCTGTCAAACACCCCCACACACACTCCCACGCCCGCACCCACGACCAACCTCGACTCCTCGAGGCATGGCCTACACCACTGTCCAGAACAAGGCCATCGCCGACTTCAGGGCCATCACCAATGTCGACAAGACCACGGCCGCGAGAGTCCTCAAAGCAAACGCATGGAACGTTCAGCAGACCGTGAACAGGTACCCAGCTTCCCCCCCCTCCACGACCCTACCTCCGACCTGATCATTCTCCAGCTTCTACTCCGACCCCAGCGGCGCGTCTGCCAGCCCGTCTCGTGGCGGATTGGGCAAGCTGTTCGACAAGTATAGAGGTAGCTCGAATATGTCTGCGCCTGCCAGCCAGAGCCTTTCTGACTTCACCCAGATCAACCCAAGACCTCGCCTGACGCCATCACCATCGAGGGCTCAACAAAGTACTTTGAGGCCATCGGAGTCGACCTCGAGGGCGTCGACAGCTTCATCGTGTCCGAGATCGTACAATGTCCCTCCATGGGCGAAATCACCCGCGACGGCTTTACCGACGGTTGGGCGGAGCTGGGCGCATACGATACCATCGAAAAGCAGAAGAAGTTCATTCAGCAGCGAAAGGCGACCCTCGGACAACCAGCCAACCGCGCCATCCTCAAGAACGTCTACAACCACACCTTCAAGCTCCTCATCACGAGCGCGGGCCAGCGTGCGGTAGAGAAGGGAGTGTGCATCGCAATGTGGCAGGTCCTGTTCAGAGCACCGTCGCTGGACTGGCGGACACCAAAGTTCAACTGGCTCGAGCTGTGGACTGAATTTGTCACGGACAACAGCATCAAGATGATCAATTCGGACGTGTGGAAGCAGACGTTGAAGTTCGCGGAGGAGTCGACAAAGGACGACACCCTGTCCTGGTGGAGTGAGGAGTCAGCGTGGCCTGCACTCATCGATGAATTCGTCGAGTGGCACAAGGAGAGGAACCCGATCCCGGGAGATCAGGACATGGAAGACATGGGGTACTGAATGACGTTTGGGCATTTCGGAACGATCTGAGCAAGGCTTTTTGTTTGGCATGTCGAAATCATGGTACATGCCGGCTGCTGGCAGGATGCAAGAGATTCAGAGGCATAGCATAGCGTGGCGTAGACAAGCGGGAATGATTTAATGATTGCTACCATCTTTCCTCCATACCCATCACCTTCCACGGCATCCAAGATTACGCCGGCCTGACCCCTGGTGAATTGGAAACACGAATTGTTTTTGGCTATACAGAGGTAGGAGCCATGGCGTTGGCGCCGGTGAGGTAGAATGGTCCTCATAATGAAATCGAAGTGTACGCAGCAGGACTCGTGCTGGTGAGTCAAGATCGATCGACGGAAGAAGCTTTAGTACTGAAGAGATCGGCAGAAGAAACTCACTCAAGATATAGGCACAAGAAACTCACCGAAGATATAGGCAGAAGAAACTCACTCAAGATATAGGCACAAGAAACTCACCGAAGATATAGGCAGAAGAAACTCACTGGATATACAGGCAGAAAAAAGTTACTGAAGCGATCGACAGAAGAAACTTGCTGAAGATATGGGCAGGTAAAGCAATACGTCCCACTCGCCAGGAGTCGAGGTAAGATGTCTAGATGCGTTTACGTTATTCTCTTTTTCGACTTGGATTTCGCGAACATCACGTGACCTGGGACACCATCACCGTCCGATCCGCCGTCCTTCTCAAGAAATTGGGAGACATCAACAATCTACCATGATCACTTGGCGGATGAATGTCCTCACGAGCTTTGGCGTGACCAAACCAAGCGCGACAACCTCCGACCTTACTGGCTCAAAATCCAACTTGCAGAATCTGGAACCTTGGAGAGACAGGGCATGTCGGTGTTACGGCCTGTTTCCACCGTCAGTCTGAAACTTGACAGTACTTGACTGTACCTCCCCGATTGGGAACGTCTTCGTAGACGCGACTGAAGCTTGTAATCTTATACTTGGCAATGGTGGGTCAGAGATGACATCGTGGCCGAAAAAGGCAGATCCGACTGTGAAAAGGGTATAGTATGCTATACGTCTATGCCCTCGTGGGTATCTGATCTGGGCTCGCTCGACCACTGCAGCTCTTTCGCGCGTTGTGTTTCAATCGAAACCTTGCATCACCGCGAAGGAAAATCCAGACCGAGGTTCGAAGAATACGCGTTCGATCTTGCCTACGGTCATCATCCGCTGATCGAAGTCGTTCACCCAGCAACTCGGTCGCGACATGAAGAGAAATCATTGATCTTGTTGATTGCGAGAGGTGTGACTTCGAAGAGCGTTCTTGATGTCGAGCTCAATGCCAAAGCTCTCACAGTAGCTCACGCCTTGAGAGGTCATTTTGAGTCAACATGGCGGTCGCGATGAAGAGTTGAGGGCAGAGATTGGGGTCGCCCATCTTGGCAACCACTATGCTGAGGGCAGATGGAGCCACGAAAGCTGTTACAGCAGGCGTGCAGGCGACGGATCCTGGAGAGGAGGATGAGCAGTGTCATGGAAAGTACACCAAGAAAGTGAATGTGCAAACCGGTCTTGGCGACTGGCTCCAAGTTTTCCATGATCAAAGGGCTCAGGCAAGAAGGTCGTTATCGCGAAGCCGATGCCGGAGATGCGAGAGACCTGCCCAAAGGTTGAGAGTGCATGGGAACTTTACTTGTGGTCGCAGGTCCTGGCTGGGAAGTTGGTGGGAATGGAAGAATCCTCCTTGGCACTTGTCTAATTGGCTTGGGTCAAGGCTTAGCTGTACTAGGAAGTTAGGCCTCTATCTTATTATTTTAGTGCCATCGGTGAACGCATCGTAGAATCTAGGTAGACTTCCCGATTGATTCTGGACTGCAACTTAATAATGGTAGTGGGTACTTGGTCGTTCGGTGGGCATTTCCAGATGTCCTCGTCGAGCGGAAAGACCGGAGTCTAGCTTGTAGAAATGCAGCCCAGGAGAGGGCAATTTATTCGGAGCTGTTCATCTGAAGAGGGAGATGCCGATGCCCCAAGTCGACGTTATCTGCACGGCAAAAGGAAGAATGGTGATTGGTGCCAATTGGTGACCAAGGATGCGTGAAGCACTGCATCGTCATCCAGAGTGATTCACAGACTACTGCTGTAGGAGTGACGCGGAACAGGTTTTTGCTATTCTGAGATATCAACGTCTTTGGAGAACAGAAGTGGCAAGGTCGCGTTGCTAGCAGGATCTACCGGTACGGTACCGGTACGGAGTAGATCCTGATGGAGGTGGACTGCGCTGTGGGATATGGAGGTGGACAAAGGACCCCCACCGACATCCCCATCACCCCAGACTGTCAGACTGTCAGACTCTGGACAAAGAAACGTGGAATCGTGGATGCAGTGGCGGGAAGAACAGAATCATGGTGTCGACAAGCGCAAACAACTGCGCTGCAACAGGGCCGCGAGCCCAGTCAAACTCTTGCTGTTTCGGGCTTGACCAATCCTCGCGACGAGTGCTGCTACTCGTGCTTCTTTGTCTGCAACAAGCATTTGCTTGATTCTACTGGCGCAAGCCACCTCATGTTTACCAGGAGGTGCCTGATGCAGTGGGGCCAACCAGAAACGGGCATGGGGTCACATAAGGTATCCGCCGGAGTCCAGAAGTGGTAAGCTATACACCTGGACTCGACCAGTGGGAAACGGCCAGGTATGCGTGCAAGATGGAGTCGAGTGATTGACAGACGAGCCTCACGATAACCATGACTCCATCGTATACGAATGTAACGGAGACCGGACGGTCCCAGGCGTCAAGTCACAGCAGCTGCAGTATGTACTCGTAGACGCAATCTATCATCGGCTTCCTCGGGATTGTGGTGAGAGTCTCTTGGCCTGGCGTCGGTAAAAGGAAACATACTTACCGTAGCTACCTACTACTAGGTATCTCGTCCCTCGTCTCCCCTAAGGATCAGTAAGCACTCTTGGCATCGTGCCAGAGACAGAGCCTTTGAACCGCACTCCACACCTCACTGTACCGCACCACACCACACTCCACCATTCCCACCGCTCTCGCCATACAGTCCCGCCACCTACTACACGCGTCCGGCCTCAGAGCCTCACAGAGGGCGCATGCCGCCGCCGGACGACCTCGACATGATCGACCACCTCGTCCTCGGTCGCAGGCAAATGTTTCCCACTTCGACCACCACTCCACAGCCCACGCCCACTCAACGATCGGTACGACGCGACTCGGGACGAAAGGATGCGCTTCGCTCTCGCTAACATATACACAGCACTGCACGCCCTTTACCCTCCCCTCCAACGGCCATATCGTCCTCAATCCCACGTCCACAATCACCCTCACCAACAATGCCGTCTTCACGCCCGAATGCTCACCCCAGACTTCGCTGGTCGCTACTTTCACCGATGGCGGCATCACGGGCATCACCGATCTCAAAGACCCCTTCCAAGCCTCCGTCACCCCACAAGCCTATGCGACGGGTGCTGCTACTGTTATCGCATGGATGTTATGTATCATGCTCACAATCACCCCTAGGACCTTCTTCATCGGCGGAGCAGGAGGAGGCTTTGGAATGTTGAACAGACACGGCATGATCAGTGGAGCCCAGGGCACAAATTCCGTCATTGGTGTGGGATCGCGACCGTGGTTGCAGAAGGTCGCTGCCTTGACCGTGGCCGTATCCTTGACCATTGCGACTGCCGAAACCTTCGAAGTGGCCCAACGACAGTACGCCATGGGATACATGAACGCCGAGGCCCTACGAACGGAAGTGGTTGGCAGTACTGAGCTCAAAATTTCACGCATCGTGTCCGACATATTCCTGTGGCTGGCCCAGGTCCAAACCTTGATCCGCTTATTCCCCCGCCATAAGGAAAAGGTGCTCATCAAATGGATCGGCTTTGCTCTCATCATTCTCGATTCCATATTTTCTTGCCTAAATAGCTTCATGGGTAATCACACCTCCACCAAGGCCCGGCCGCGCCGCTTCCAGGACGCCATCCCGGCATTAAGCTATCTCTTTCAACTGGCTTTGTCTATGCTCTACGCTGCATGGGTCGTTTATTATGCGCTATGCAAACGGAGGTACGCCTGGTATCACAAAGATATGAAAAATATCATCGTCGTGGCTTTCTTGTCCATCATCGCAATCTTGACTCCGGTCGCTTTCTTCATCACAGATATTTCGAACGCAAGTGTAGCGGGCTGGGGAGACTACTTTAGATGGGTTGGTGCGGCAGCCGCTAGTGTAATAGTTTGGGAATGGGTGGAGCGCATCGAGGCTCTCGAAAGAGAAGAAAAGAAGGATGGGATTTTGGGCAGAGAAGTTTTCGATGGGGATGAGATGCTGGAATCGAGTCGATCAGAAGAAGTTGTTTGGCCTCAACGACGAAGGTTTTGGCGCCGGCGCAGTGGAGACGATAGCAACACCAGTGTGGGCGGAGGCAAGGCCTATCTATCAGATCCAGATCCGCCTCATTCACGCAACATCCGTGGGTCTGGCCGTATGATGTTTCCGAAAGAGTTGGGTCAAAGGAGGCGGTCCAAGGTTGGGGAAGACTCTGATCAAAACATGGCTGGATCTGCACCGGGAACATGTCCAACACCGCCAGCGCCAGCGATATCGCCGGTCAGTCGGACAGATACGACTAGTGCGGCAAGTACTGTATACACGGTGAGGTACCGTACAGTTGCTACACCAACGCCACCTGTTGTCAGGTATGCTCCCCACCGGGCATCGCAACACACCGCGCCTTCTGTCGACTCGCGCCATCGATTCGGTGGTGCAGATGGGGACAGAATCTACGAAAAAGACTTCATCGAAGAATCTGAAGATATCGAGCATAGCGCGCCAGCTCGTGAACCAACCTCACGCTTTCAGTTGAGCAACCCATTCAGGCGAAGAAAGGCAGCACCACCGGCGGAGATCGCAAACGCGAAAGTGATTGAGCCAGTGCCCATCTCATCGGCGCGACCTCAGCCAGCGCACAACTACCAGCTTTGGGATGTTAAAGGGAGGCTGGGTGCCTTCGCAGCTGAACAAGGCGACAAGTGGCGTGAGAGAAGGAGCGGTGATAAAACAGAAGTTGATTTGCCAGTTACCATCATTCCGGCGAATCCAAGGGGTCGAACGTGGAGTCCCGACACACCAATGTCACAAGGGCTGACACTGGTGAATTCTGAGCGCTCACCGCGGTTGCCTGCAAGTCCCAGTCAACCTCCTTCCGATGACGGTCGAAATGGTGCCGACGAGACGGGAGCTGAGACTCAGGATACAAGGCAGTCTGGTACCTGATGAACTCGGGTTCTGCTGGCCTGGCGTTTCACTTGGATGGACTTCTCGGCGATTTGGACATACGGACGGCGTTGCATACTCGATCTGGCCGGTATGATTATGGAATGGCACCGCCAGCGCTTGTTGGATTGGACATGAGTGCTTTGCGCAACATATACCCCATGCTTTGTTTTATTTTTACATTGACTTTTGGATTGGAGAGCAAAAGCATCCCGTGAATCGATGTCATTGACATACCAAGTATATAGCGAGGAGCGAGTTTGGCGACAGCGGTGAAATTAGCGTATCTTTTCAATGTACATATCATACAGTTTGCTCGTTTCTTGCTACTGACAGTGACCGTGCTTCTATCTTCTCTTATTTGATGCAGAGATCCAGTACCTATAATGCAGCAAAAGCAAGGTTCACTTGAAGATAGAGCTAAGCCTGATTGGTGTTGAAGCTTGGGTATGTGACGAGCATCATAGTGACCAAGGAACATCTTTCCCTGCCGCCTGGCATTCAAGGGCATCAGTACTACGGCACGCGAGCTTCTTCTCTGCCATTCTGACTTCAACTCGAACTGTGTACAGCCCTTGATTCTTATCGCTTTCGTGTTGAGCTTCCTCGAGTCCAGCGTCTCCTCCTTCGAATTGCGTAAACACCACGCGGCCGCATCTACGCCTCCCGCGAATCACAACATAACTTGAACCCAAAGGATCTATACACTCACAGCATCTCCTTCTCAGCAGCGCCGAGATCCGGCAAAAGAGAAGCAAACATGTCACTTTTTGGTGAATTCCCAGATGACCCTCCCGCCTCCAAACAGAAATCCTCCCTCTTCGACGAGCCATCCACACGTTCACGCAGCGGGTCAGGCTTATTCAACGACGATAATGATGATGCGGGATGGGGTCTGCCTACGCCTAAGAAAGCGAAGGCGGGCAGGGCGGAGTTGATCAAGAGGTTGCTTGAGAGTACAGACGTGCCGGACATGTATATTGATGTCTTTGACTCGCTGGAGCCTGAAAACAGAAATGTCACGTATGTCCTCGGTGAGGCAAATGGGCTGGATGAAGATGCTAAGGCGAAGATTTTGGAGTTGTTTGGGGGTGATACCGGAAGGGAGTTGGGCAGGGAGGAGGTGAATGTTTTGTTGGCGCTTATTGGGTTGGGACAGGAAGGAGAAGAAGTCAGCTTGGATGGGGTTGATGAGAGGAGAAGTCGTGAGTTGGTCTTTTTCTACTTGGAGTTGGGTGGTATAGAGGGGACATCGAGATGGCATTGGATCTTGAGATCTCTGCGTCTCTTGGAGTGCAGAGACCTGGGGTGGAATCTTGACTCGTCTTCGCCTCAATGCTTTCCTCTCCCAGTTGTCACCACTTTTGACGCCGTGGGCTTCGCTGACACCTACCTCTAGGTCTTCCACTTCCCGATCTAGGCTCTTTGTCGGCAAAGAAGGAAGTCGCGCCGCCATCTCCACCTACACCTGCTCAGACGACATCACAACGCCCAGCAACTGAGGCAACCGATTCCTCCTTCACGTCCTCGACATCCCACCGCTCCCAGGCGAAGAACATGACCCGCAAACCTTCATTTGGACTGGAGGCAGATCCTTGGGCAAGTCCGGATTTACATCGGGGACATAATCATGGAAATGGTGCCGAGACTGGTACGAACGGGCTTGCAGCTCCTAGCCAATTGCCATCTTCGACTACATGGCAAACTCCAGATATCGCGAACACCTCCCAGACACCGGCCAGCCTTCCCCAGCGCACCACAAGCGCATTCACTACCTCTTCCAAACCGCGAGACTCAACTCCTAGCTCTGAGCGTGCCGCAACTCGTCCATCTGCAGCTGGTGATGCGGGATGGGGAGGATATACTGGTACGAGTACTGAATCATTCGGCAATTCTGGTCCAGGCAATGTCGATGGTTTCGCAGGAGGGAATGGTCGACCCGGCAATAATGCACCATCTGGAATGGGAAGAGCGAATTCGTCGGCTCCCAGGCCTGTGGCGCCGGGGGTGGAAGAGATGATTACGATTTCTTCGATCAGTGAGAAGGAAGGAATGATGTTTTTCCAGCATCGAAATTACGAGGTCGTAAGTGCAAGAAGGAACAGCAAAGTCATTCGAAGATACAGCGATTTTGTTTGGTTGTTGGACTGCCTACACAAGAGATATCCATTCAGGCAACTGCCGTTGTTGCCGCCGAAGAGAGTTGCGAGTAAGATAGCCCTGAATCCTGTTCGCGTCATCATGTATTGAGAAGCGTCAGAGCTAATTGCTAACAGTAAATGGCAACTACCTAGCCGCCGACGCCACCTTTGTTGAAAAACGCCGTAGAGGCCTCGTCCGCTTTGCCAATGCTCTCGTCCATCATCCCGTCCTCAGTCAAGAGCAGTTGGTCATCATGTTCCTTACCGTTCCCACTGAGCTATCCGTCTGGCGGAAGCAAGCCAACCTTTCCGTCGTTGAAGAGTTCAAAGATAAGACCCTGCCGCCTGGTCTTGAAGATTCATTGGCGCCTGATCTGCAAGACTTGTTCGACACGGTGAGAAGTGGTGTCAGAAGGAGTGCGGAAATATACATTAATCTATGTAATATGCTCGAACGTCTTGTCAAACGGACTGAGGGCATGGCATCGGAAAACTATCGCTTCTCGAGGGCGCTGGAAGCCTGCACGGACGCGACACGCGATACATATGCGGTGGACACCAACGACGTTCCTATGCTGAATGAAGGGTTGAATGCTGCGGCTAAGCATTTGGTCTCGAGTCAAGCGCTCTTGGAAGATGAAGCGAGGGCTTGGGATGAGGGGGTCCTCGAGGATATGAAGAGGCAGAGGGATTGTCTTGTCAGTATGAGAGATGTGTTTGATAGGCGGGACCGGTTCGATAAAGACAATATCCCGCAGCTGGAGAAGAGGATTGAGATTAACACGAGAAAACTGGAGGGTTTGAGGGAGAGGACGGAGGGTGTGAAACCGGGAGAGATCGAAAAGGTCGAGGATGCTATTCATCGTGTGCGTCTTGGTCTCCTATTCCACCGTCTTATGACAACCTGCCAGACATACTCGCTCCTTCTTTCTACTGTTACTAACCCAACGTTTGCAGGACAAACTCAGTATCGTCTCTCAACACGCTCGCCACGTCTTCATACGCCAATGCATCCGCGACGAGGTCCACTACTTCCAGGGGAGTCAGTATGCGGTGTCTCGCCTGCACCAAGAATGGGCGCAGGAACGTGTCAAGTATGCAGAATTGCAGGCGGATTGTTGGAGGAGTCTGGCGGATAGTGTCGATGCGATGCCGACGAGTGCGAGCGACTGACTGGCCGGGGAAAGGGGCGGTTGAGGTATGCCTCGGGTTCATGGGAAAGCGTGGTCGAGGAGAGGCTTGGTGGGATGTGGAGTGAGTGGGATGGAGAGGAGGGTGGGAGAGTCGATAGCCGGGCAAGGGATTGTACAACTCATCGGACGCGTGTCTACTTCTGAACGGGCCGGCCCCCAGTCCGTAATCGAACTCGGAGGGATTTGGGATGACACTTTTCCCGTATGGCGTTCGGCGTTGCCAGCAAGCAAGTGTATATAAGTGGATGAGGTGGACCCCTACGGCAGGTCGGTACAGGGACATATACATGCTCGACTTGGGAGATAACATCATCATTGGTCAGTTGTCGTGGGCGGCCTCATCGGTCCCCCGTATTTACTTC
This sequence comes from Venturia effusa, assembly GCA_007735645.1. Classification (NCBI taxonomy): domain Eukaryota; kingdom Fungi; phylum Ascomycota; class Dothideomycetes; order Venturiales; family Venturiaceae; genus Venturia; species Venturia effusa. The sequence continues at coordinate 336,451 of CP042201.1, read as the reverse complement.
CTCACGTTGACATCACGAGTTTGTGCAGAAGGCGCAGGAAACCGATCCAGTATCTGACACCAAATCCCAATGCAGCTCTTATGCATCGAGACACACGCGATCCGCAGTCTCGAAGCGACCACGACCATTATCGCGTATGTAAGCGATTATACTATTTTTGATTGAGATCGATATCGAAAAGCGCCTCTCTCTCTCAACAGGGTTCAGACACGATGGAGAGACCCTGACGACGTCGGGGCAATTGTCGCTTCTTCGCAGCCTGAAACGGTCGTAGGTACAGCCCATCTCCGCTTCCATGTCGTATCTCGGGGTGGGAGAAAGACGTCACAGCGGGCTTTTGCCTACAATTTGAAAACGTATAGTGATGACGTTGAAAGCTTTGTATTGGAGCTGTATAGCCTTGCGGGTCTATGCAGCGAAAAAGAGATGAGCTACGGATTGAGTTGTAGCAAAGGAAAAGGGGGAGCAAAAGCGTAGAAGAGAAGCGCAATTTAAAGAGACGGTGGTCGAGGGTAAGGCGGTCGAGGACAAGGTCGTCGATAAGAAGGTGGTCGAGCAGAAAATGGTCGAGTAGATGGAAGGATGTTGTACCAAATGAGCCAGATGAGTGTAGCAGAAGCGTTGGTTGCTGATCGTTCTTCGCAGCCCGACCTAATTATCATGGTAGCTAACACCGACATATACTCTTTCAAGTGCGAGAAGATAGCTACCAAGGGACTGTCAAACTTAGACTCGATTTGTTACCTTTCCCTCTGGCGAATGCCTCGAGATTATGTACAACCTTGTACTGGAGCCATCACAACGCTCGTTGGAACTCCTCAATCTCAACCTCCCACCCGACTGGAAACACCATCCCCTCTGTCCCGTCCCAACCCCCAGCCATCATCCCCACAGCGAGCAACAAAGCTCCAGCAGCAGGAAAATAAGGCGTCGGAACCCGAAACCCACCAACCGGCATCCCAACCTCGTTGAACTTGGAATCCTCATGCAAAAGCCAATTCACGGCCTCCTCCGCCTTCCCCATCTTCGCGGCCGTCAACGCAAGTAGTGGAAAATCCCAACCATACGACGCCGAGAAATTCCACACTTCATGGACTTTGTGGACGGTGGCGGTGAAGGTTGTGTGGTTGAGGAGGGGGTCTGGAGGAAGCCAGCCATTGAGGCCGAGGAGGGAGGGGTGATCTTCCGTGTAGTGTCGTGTTGTCCAGGGGTTTTCTACTCCTTCGTAGAGAACGTATAGATCGTTTTGGGTGGGGAAGGGAGCGAGATCCTGGTAGACTGTTGTCCATTCTTTAGGGATGGGTTTCCTTTGTCTTTGTTTCCATTTCGAGGCTATGGAGAGGCCGAAGCGCCAGTATGCTAGTTCGAAGGGTGGGTTTCTGGTTTTGTTCGGAGACGTCGTTTCGGACACGATATGGAGAGGCGGACCGAGATCGTAGGGTTTTGTCGTTTCGTTGTGGTGTGCGTAGCTGGCCATGAAATCCGCAATCGGGGTGAGAATATGATCCCATTTCTGCAATGTCTTCTCGGTCGGGAATTTGCGGTACTCCATTTCGGCAAAGTACATTGGATGCGGCTGCTGCCAGATGAGAAGGCGGTTGATCTCGCCTGGAGCTGATCCTCCTGATGGATCGCTCATTTTCCCCAGTCGAGCACCTTTGTAACCTTGCTTCCTTGCACGCTCGATGCTTGAAGGCAAGAATCGATCGTAGACACCGATGCTGCGGTCGTAGAGTGACCACTTGTCCCATATCGTCCAGTGAGCCAGGTGCCAGAACGCCATCTCCATGTGAAATTTCCCATACCATCCATTGTTGACGAGGCCAGATTCCTGAGCCGGATCCTTGCCGGCTCCGTTGACTGCGAGAAGGTATTGCGACAGGATGATTCGACGTTGTAATTCTTTTGCAGATGCGTTCCAGGCGATTGGAAGCGAGATGAAGGCTCCGTGTTCCCAGTAATCCTGCCACCACATTCGCGCTTTCGACCGGATTTCTTCCATCGTTGGGATCGTGTCCGGTCTTGGTTGTTCCGAAAAGTTGACCGTAAATCTGAAAGTTTCGCCCGCCAGTACCTTGGGCTTCAAGATATACTTATGAGCAGACTGGTCCTGCCTTTGCATCCTCGCATCGCTCTCCCACTTGACATCCGCAAAGTACACCGTAGAATCGAGTACATGCTTAATGGTAGCACCACTCTGTCGCGTGCCGAGAAAGGTCTTATGTCGCTCCGACGCGTTCCAGATACCAACAAAAGGCGCATCGAACTTATTCTTGCCGCTTGCATACGGAAAGTCAAACAAAACACCCAATGCCCCACTTCCAAGCAGTTTTGACTTGATTTCAACAGCCAGGGTGTCACTATCAGGACTCGCAACAGTGACAACGCTTACATCGTCCCCGCCCAGCGAGAAACTCGACTGAATGCAACCCTCCCAAAGATTCAAGACCTGGCTCTTTCCCAACAGCATCTTTTCCGTCACATTATCATCTCCAAACCATAGCCCAACCCTTCCAAGATTGATCCGATGCGGGTTCGCGATCATCCATTGACTTGATTCTTTCTTCACCTCGCCCGGTCGTTCGTGATAATAAAGCCCATCGTGCGCCCGCAAATTCACACCTGAGTGATCTTTGACGGAGTTCTGCTTCGGTGCTATAGGGAGCGAATCAGTATGCCAACCCCAGGAGGAAAGTGTGTTGTGCGGCAAGAAAGTTTGAAGACCAGTGATGTCAACGCCGAAAGCGAAGTTACCGTTGCCGACTTGAAGGGGGCTGTACGTATGGGAGGTGTTAAGTTTTAGGTTAAATTGTTGGACTACTGATTTGCGATCTATTCTGCCGAGAACAATGGTAGAGAATAGAAGCAGCGTCCCAATCGCGGTTGAGAGTGAAAGCATTGTGAGGCATCATGGTGCGCGACGAATTTTCCGGCTTCGAGTACTGACGATGGATCTGCGATCGATCTTGTATTATCAGACGACTTAGAGCACTTTCGGAAAAGACGTGGACACTCGGCACGAAATCTGCGTTCATTTAGTGGATCTCTGGAGGGGTGCGGCAAGGATCTGTAAACCTACAGTACCGTAAGTTCTGGCGACATTCGCTAGCTCATTTTATTCGGCCCTTTTATGGGTTAGCCATGGCCGTGGACTTCAAACCATCTCGTGCATGTAAGTAGATATATTACTACTGAAATAACCTTAAAATGGCTGCCCTAAGGCCTCGTGTATACTAGATTATATATATATAGCGAAATTTATTATCTTAAAAGTCTATTTAACTTATTAGCTAGTTGCTACTTACGATTTCGAGCCCTCTCGCTATTTCGTACGCGGTAAGACCTACTAACTTACCTTCCGCCGTATAACTAATAAGGCTACCTAAAGACGAGGCCTTTATACTAGGATTACGCTATTAGATGGCGAGACTTATAGAGGATAGATCCGGGAGGAGTTTCGTGTACGTATTAGTAGTAAACTAAGGCGAGGCAACCGAGTTATCTATAGAGTAACGAGGGTGTTAGAGAATCCTTAGTTTTATATAGATAGATACCTATATAGAGTAATACGGAGACTAGATTATAGGTATATAGAATAGCGCGTTGCCGATAAGAGTAAGAGTAAGACTAAGAGTAAGACGGAGGATAAAACGGATAAGTTATAGAGAGAGAGAGGGAGAGAGAGAGAGTTTATATATATAGTTATAGTTGTAATATAGAAAATAAGTATACGATTACCTTAATTAGCTATATCGTCTCCCGCCGTATTTATTAATGCCGAGATTAAGTAATATGTATTTAGTAATAGCTACCACTTATTACTAAAGCTTTTTGTAAGTTAGGTAGCTTAAATAAAAGAGCTTTTTTAGTACTATAAGTACCTACGTAAAACCTAATTAATTTAGTATTAAGTTATAAAGTTATATAGCTATAGAGAATTTCGAATCCTTAACCCTATCTCGTGCTATTAGGAATAACTTTTATACGGAATCTCTTATTTTATAACCCTAACTCTATCGATTCTATAAACTCTATATCGTTATTATTTATTGCCTAGGGCAGTTGGCTATCGCCCTCCTCGTAAGGAACCTTAATCTCTAGAATACCGCTAGTCTTTTACCTCTCTCTCTATATACTAGTAACTAGCGCCTAAATCAACTTATAGCGCTTCTTTTTACCGATAGTAATATCTCCTCTTGCCTTACATATCCTCTTTAAATCTAGAATAAAATAGCCTTTGAACTAATTAGCTATTATAGCCTCTTCGGAGATATTAAATAGCTTAAAATTATCCTATTCCTCCTCCAACTCGGCCTTAACTTTAACCTTATCTTATTATCGCTATCCGGACTAATCTAACTACTCCTTAGGGACCTCCTTAATACGTACTATATAATCCTTATAGCTATAAGGATATATATTAATACCGGTATATATAAAGGAGCTAGTAATTAGGTCTAGTTTATCCCTATAAAGCTATTACTAGGCCTCGCTAACTACTCGAGTAAATATAATCCTTCGTAACGAGAGGCTTAGTTTTTTGCGAGAACCCTCGAGCGTATCTTCGGCGTCTACGCGGTCTATCTTAGCGTCAATAATTAACCTTAAAACCTCCTTAAACGGCTTATTTATAGATATATTAAGGGGCTGGAGGAGACCCGTATAACTACTAGATATAATAGCTATATTAATACTAGATTCTCGTAGTAGCGTTAGTATCTTAGGTGTTTTATAAAAGGCTACGTAGTCTATTACGAGTAATACGGGCTTATCTTTAAAGCTAGGAACTAGTTTATCTATTACCTATCGCTTTATTAAAGCCTTATCATTATATACTATTTCGTTAAACTCTACGGTAACTCGAGAATCGTATAAATAGTCTTTCGATTCTATAATTAAGCCCTTTTTAGAGCTATAAAAAATAACCTTAGGCTTGTAACTAGAGAATCTATTAGTATTAATATATAAGATAAGTATCGCTTACCGTTTATCCTAGCCCGATCTTGCTATTAAAACCCTTATAGATCGAGATCCTTTAAAAGTATACGTATAACTAGCGTTATACTCGAACGGCATCAGGGTTTTATCTATATTTATAATATTACTAGCTTTATATTTTCGAGTAAAAGCCTCGAGGTACTTTAGCCGTCCTATTTCAATAGACTTAGGCTAAGATTCTATGCTTTTTAGGCCTAAATCTAGTAAAATCTTATTATCTTTAGTAGCCTTAGAGACGGTATTATTATTATAAGGCTCTACAACGGATAACTAAGTAGGGAAGATCGACGAAAATAAGCTGTTAGCTAATACTAAAGCGGACGTAGTAGTTATCTCGCGGGGAGAGTTAAGGACCCGATTAGAAACGGCTTACTAACTAATAGGATCTTAGCGCTTTCGACTAATAAGAGCGGCTAATCTAGGCCTAAAGTAGGGTATATCGCGAGATTTAAACGGATTTTTAGATAAAATTAGTTTCTCTCCTAGTATTAGACTATACCCCCCCGCCTCTATTTTTTTTCTAACTTTAAGTGCTGATATCTCTTCCGTAGTTATAGGTAGAGGGTTTGGCCCTATAATAAGTCGTCTATAGTATCTTATTATTAAATTATAATACTTAATATACTCGCTAGGCTTTTTTTAAGTAATATTAGTTATACGTCTCCGCCGGAGGTTAAATCTTCGGTAAAAACCCGTAAACTAGCCAATAGTAAACTGGAATTTAGACCTCTAGACTTCCTACTTTAGTCCTTATTTACTAAGCTTTAGTATATACGGATTAGGAAATATCAGCGCTACTAATAACTCTACTTTACGTCGAAACTAACCCCAATTAATAGGTTTAGTATATATAAACTTAAAAAAAAACTCCTCTATTATAGCCTATTCGAGAATAGGGTATTTTTTAGTCCTCCGTAAACCTTCTTTAATACGATAACGTCGGCTTTATCCTATTATAGTATCTCGATCTTTCTACTATCCGTTTATTATACGGGTAGGTATTTTAAAGGAGTCCTCGGCTTTAATATCTATTAGCGCCCTAGTTCCTAGCTTATAATAAATACCTTCTCTTATAAACCTCGGCTTTATTATAGCTATTATCCTTATCTCGAAAATCTACCGAAGAACCTGCTTCTTACGCTCTAATAAGCGATTATTTTTAACCCTAGTAACTCGACGAGGGGGTTATTTGCGAGGTTTAAGGTTATTAAGGGTTCTTGGTTTAGGCCCTCTTTTTAGCTTTATTTTACGCCTTTTAGCGGTAGCCGTAGCTATAATTAATATCTTAATTACCGGGTCCGCTACCGAGTAAGTAGAGACTTAAGAGGGCTCGATTCCGAGCGCTTTTACGTAGCTTAAAACCTACTATAGTAGCTTAATTAGGGGCTTCTTATAGATTACTTTAGGCTTCGTTTTTCGAGGTACTTTTAGTAACGATATATTACTCGAAATCGGCTTTAAAACTACTCGTTTCTCGATCTCGTTATCGAGGATAAGGGTACTATTACGAGGTTTAAAAGCGCTATTACGAGGTATTTAAAAACGGGCTTTATTATCGGCGATACTAAATAAGGTATACGAAGATTAAGATACTATTATAATACTAAAAACTAATATATATAGAGGATTTTACGGCTTTACGCTTTAGATATCTCGAGGTAATCGGTATATATACTCTAAAATAACGGGCTCTATAGCTAAGTATTATATAGACTAATCTACTAATAATCTAGCTACTGCGTAGAGTAGTCGTACTCTATAGTTAGGGTCCCTAAGGGGTCGGGTCGGGTTAGGTTTTAGGGGTACCCCCCCGACCCGCTACGGGGGGGGTAGAAATAGGGGGGGGGCGGGTTTTCGGGTTAGGGGGAGCTTTTACCCCCGACCCGCCAATCGGGGGGAAGTCGGGTTTTTTAAGTTATATATTTTAATACTTAACCTAGGTATTATTAAGATCTAAATAGCTAGAATTATAGAGAAATACCTATTCTATAAGTCTATAAGGTTATATAATATAAAATACCTATAGGTCGTCCGTAATTAATAAAACCGTACGAAAAAGTTACGTTTTTTAGCTAAGAACCCGACCCTATTAATCGGGGCGGGTTCTATCGGGGGGAGGGTCGGGGCGGGGGGTCCTAGGGACCCCTATACCCGACCCGAATACCCCCCCCGACCCCCCCTACCCCCGAGGGGTCGGGGGATCCCCCGACCCCTTGGGGACCCTATCTATAGTACGCACGAAAAATGAGCTAGCGAATGTCGCTAGAACTTACGGTAGGATACGCGCTCACCATCATACTAGTACTATAATATATAAAAAATGGATACCTCTGATATGCAATATTACCGTATTTGGAGCAATAACCGTATCTTAGGGTGCTATTCTCTCCTACCAACAATTAGCACGCGCTAATGCACTGTCGGACTGTTATGATTGCTTGCTCATCGCCGGCAAAAATACCATGGAGCCCACTTGTTATTGAGGAAATTTCGTGCCAAGTGTCCACGTCGTTTTCGGAAGTGCTGTATGTTGGTGACCCTTGCTCTTTGCAGGGATCTTTGTCGGCGGAATAAGACAGGGATCGAGAAATATTATCCAAGAATAGAAAGCAACGCCAGAATCTAAATTCCATAGTATTCCCAAGCTCTTAGCAATACAGAGGATTAGTACATCACTTTCCTGGCCTTTTTGCCACCTAATGCTCAATAAGCAGGATAATTTCTCCATCACTGTCAAGCAAATCAGCTCCTTGTCCCTGTGCAGTCCCCAGATTTAACAGAGTTCACCAACTCACCTTATTCCCGCCGCATTCTGGCAGCTCTTCGTCCAATCGTGTCGTGTCTCTCAGACCACCTGCACATCACTCCCAGCAACCTCAACCAATTTAACCCCCCCGTCTATCATCTCCAACCTGACCCTAATCCCTTTGGCCTCCTCAACCATATCAACATACTCCCCAGCTCTCCTCCCAAGCCCGAAAAACACGAATGGCAAACTCGATTTCTTCCAGAGATGGTCTCTTGCCCGAACAGCGACCAGCGCCGCGAATGCCGCTGCGCCAACGACCAAAACAGTCGGGAAAATCATAATTGGCCACAGCACGCGAAAGCGAAACGAATCGTACATGATACCCTCGGCGAGTTGGCCCCACGTGTCTTGACCGAACAAGGCGCCTCGGGGAAGGGTGCGGATGGAAGAGGTGAGGGCAGTCGTCAGTGGGATGAAGAGAGTATGATTGAGGTTTCCCAGCATAAATTCTTGGGGCGACATCCCCTTCCAACGTCTAATCGGCCAATCCGACCTCCACTCCCGGAACAAAGCGTCTAGAACAGTGATAAAATTGTTGGACGCGGTGAGGTTGGGCGACAGTGAGCCAACAAGTCCATGGATAGGACTCTTGAACCAATTCTGAAGGCCCTGCTGCGCAAGCGCGGTGATGGTGTATGCGCATCCTTCCTTGAGAGCAGGGTTGGACGCTTGCTCCATCGTGGATCTTTGTGTCCCATTTATCCAGCAATTGTCGCCGGCGTTCATAATGGTGTCTTGACCTCTATGGGGATCGATCGCTGCCTGACGAGCGGGAGAAGTAGCTTCAGTGTCAGTCATGTACGGTGGAATAGTGGCCTCCATCCAATATCCGTTTATGGTCTGTGATTCGTAGTGCGTGACGATCCAGAAAAGAGCGCATTCTATCGCGATTGGCTGATCCAGCATGCTCGTGAGAATGAATACGTTGGCGACGAGCGGGCCAACGGCGGAAGGGTCTTCGGACCAGCTGCTATCTGGGTACAAAAAAGAAACCGTAGTGTTGATGAGGCCGTCTTCTAGGCCTAAGGTGAGGTCAGTCTCGAGCCCATGACCTGCAGGTAGTAAATATTGTCGATCCACGATAGCCACATTCGGGCTGGCATCGCCGCAAAGATGTCCGATACCAAGTGATTGATAATGATTATAGTCGCAGAAGCCTGTGGAACAGTTTGGAGCCAGTGTCTGCATACTTGCACCCCACCAGTCGCCGTAGCTAGCAGCCTGGGCTATCCCTAAATTAATCGCGGCTGTGATGGAGGGTGGCGGAATTCGGTCTCCAGAGCTAGCATTATGGGAAACTGGCAACGACCATTCATAGAGGTTGGTGCGATACACTCCGATGAAGTTTTGGTTGACCTCTAATTCCGGCAGTCGACTTCCTCTCATCGGCACACTGAGAGCGTGTATCACTACAGACTCGAGCGGCAAAGAAAGCACCGTTATGATCGCACCAATTGATGCGAAGTGCCTGCATCAAAACGTCAGCAGCACACCAGACCTAGGGTCATGATGTCGAGTTTGAGCATACCAAAACCGCCCCTGTGTCATTTTGCTCAACAAGATCATGCTTCCGAACGGTCCCCTGGTTGCATCTGCAAAAGTTTCCATATCAGCCAATTGCTGTTCGGTCTTGAACCAACTCCACTGCAACTGGGCCAGGGCACTTCCCACGGGTAGAATCATCGCAGTGCGCATGAGCGTGATGAGGACATTAATAGTAGTGGTTGGGAGTCCAGAGTATATTCCTTGCGGTACCTGTTTCTTGCCATCGTAGGTCAGAAAGACAAGGATGATGAGCGCGAGACAGAGGAAGGAAATGGAAGAAGATACCACTTCTACCATCCAAAATCGATGAATCAATCGCGGGAGCTTGTTCTTCACGACCGTCATCCTCGATCTCGATGAATTAGAGGCCGTACCAGAACATGGAGATATGTCGAAATGCGAAGTCGAATCACTGATGGACTCAGCTTCCTGAAGAGAATACGTTCTTTCTTCCATCGTGGCATGAGAACATTTCTCGTCTGTGGCGGGCAAAATCTCCGACAGCAAGATACCGTTCTCATTCTGCTGTCCAGACTCCATGATAACGTACTGGGCGACCCTGGTCTTAGGAGCTCTATCCCAAGATCGAGGAATGCAACACTATTTAGCTTAGTATTGTTGTGCCCATGCTGGAGGCCAATCTGAACATTCTTATTGAAGCACCTTTGGGGAATGTCGGGAAAATGATGTGCAACCAGTGGCAGTGGAATGCAAACTGTAGACGCAACTCACAAACCTATCGGTAAGTGCCTATCCGCAGCATGGAGATAGAAGTTGTATGTCCGCAAGCAATCGGCCATATTGAGAAGTACATCAATCGAACTTGAATCAATAAGATGTCTCATGCGCTGCCTGATAGAATGCGCCAATGGATGGCACACCCTTAACACCAATTGGTGGATTCGGTATGAATATGATGCGTCTTTCGTTATCAGAAGAGACTTATCATATTTGACGGACTTCTTGTTGCCGTAAACATGGGTCGACTACGTTAACCATAAGACCTGACTGTCACCACATGCTCCTGCTCATTTCATATGTAAGCATTTCGCAAAAGCAACTGTGAGTATATGTCGCGGTGCGGTTTGTGCTGCTAAGTGCCTGTGAATAAGATCAACGAGCTCAATAAGTGCGTCAATAGGATTGTGGTCAATAAGATGTCTTAATTCTAGAACAAAAACAACGAAGGAAAACATGGTCCAATAAGGACAACCTTACAAGTTGGTATTTTCCCCCGCCCAGACTATTTCTTCACATTCACAGAAGACAGCTCTGCCGGCTCCTGCGGCATCTCTGCCAGATGATGTTGGTCAGGCATCTCATGGACATCGCTGCTGTCGGCATGCTGCGGATACGTGCTCATGGGGTCGTACTGTGTCGTCTTCTGCCGTCTTCTAAGCAGGAAGAACGCACCAATCAGCGAGAGAATGCCTACTGCACCCAGCGTTACACCAATGCCAATGCCCGCCTTGGCACCCGATAATAAGCCACCGGAAGCAGTTGGCGGAACTTTTGTCGGATTCTGTGAAGCGAGGAGGGTTGTCGATAGGGTGGAAGTCGCAGTGGCTACGTTCCAGCCGCTAATGATGATGGCGTTGATGGAAGTCGACGAAGTGACCGCGAGGGAAGTGGTCACAATGGCATCTGAAGTCGATACTAGATAGGTGATTTGTTGTCCAGAAGTCAAAGGACTCTTACAATTACCTTCGGTCCGTCCTGACTCGTAGCCTATCAGGTCGTATGAGCTATTGATGGTTCAGCATAACCCACAGCGTAGGACTAAGATACCTACGATGGACAGCAGACGACCATCGTACTGGACACGGAGTTAATGGAGGTGACAGCTGTTGTATACGCAGCCGGGCACACAATTGGCCGAATGCTAAGGCGGGTAAATCCATCCTGATGTTGATTTCCTTGCTCGTGCCATGCCGTGACCGCTGCAGGTTGACATTTTTGGGTCTGCCCCAAAAAGTAGCCAAGTCCAGGATCCCATCCGTAAGGGTATGGCTGGCCTGGATGAAGGTAGAAAGAGGATGCGCAGCCTGTTGATGATGGCCAGGCTGTCGTCAGAGGAATCCACGAAGTGGTCGTGCCGAAATTGACTTCCGGGGCATTGTACACAAGCGTATCCGTTCCTGTTGTCGACATGATCCTCCGTTGGTGAGTTTCAAGTCGGTGAGGCGAAGCAGAGTGAATTGGATGGGCCTGACTATTGATGGAATAAGATGTTCTTAAAGGAGGCTCAGCCAGCGACCTGATTATTGCCGCTGGGCTATGGCACAACGGGCGCCATGAACCAATCGGAATCAATGTGTCCAGATTTATACACAAAGTGAGTGGGCTCGGGTGGAAACGAGATGACTCTACGAGGACTGCGTCATTAGCGTTAGGGAAGGCCAGATTGACAAAGATGTCGAGGTTGCTCAGGATGGCCTGAATCGGTCGAGCCCGTGATGATGAGATAGAAGGGTACTCAAACATTTCTATCCTACATGGCTCTTTCTTGGACTCATTGCCCACTCCGTGTTACCTTCCAGATTCCTCCATAAACCGCAGTGTGGCTGGTACGCTACTCGGTGGTAGAATCCCCAACTCATTTATTACCATCGTAATGTATTCAGCTGGAGTGACATCGTGGAGTATGTTGAGTATGTGCAGGCCAGGCGTCTCCTTCCATTCTTTCAACGTGCCCTCTCTTTGTTCATCTGTTTCGTCTCCGTCCGATAGCAGCTCCTCAGGCGGCGCAATCTCGTTGGACACGATTGAGTCCAACGCGACTCGATCGGTGAATTTGTAGCTCCCGCAGCAAACAATGACTGGAATGTCTCTGTCGTGGGCGAGCATCGCGACGATGGCGGTTCCGACCCGACTATACAGTCGGCCGTTCGCCATCATCGCGTGTGCACCCACGAAGACCTTGGTTGCGTCGCTCACAGCGTGCGTTGCGGCTGATATCAAGCTGTATTGTACAAGGATATCTGCGGCTGCCAAGTCTTCGGCCATTCTCTTTCCCTCGAACAGCGGTTTCGAGTCCAGCACTATCACTCGAAATGATTTTCCCAGCATCCTCGCTCGTAGTAGTGATTTAAGGACTAAGCTTGATTTCGCAAACGTGATGATCACATCTCCGTCTTTTACATTGTCCGATGCCATGGTTGCGATGAGCTCGTCTGCTGCTGTGATTCGCTCACGTAAAAATGTGTCGATGCATTCGCATAGGTCCGCCTTGGCTTCTTCGTCCGATGTGGAAGGGTCAACATTTGCGATCGCATCTTTGAGGATTCGAATGGCATTGCCCATTGATACACTGATGGTCCGACACGATTTGAGGTACTCAATCTGTGGAGAGAGGCAATGAGGAATGAAGTGACGAGCTAGAGCGTGTCCTGTGGGCGTGGTGTATGATTGTATAACCTGGAGAGTGTGTCAGCATATCCAAGAGGTAAGTCGAATGTCTGCCCTACACTTTTGAATACCAACAACATGGCAACGCATCTTGCCGTGCTGCCACAAATTTCATAATTACTCATTTGTAGTCCGAGAGCCAGAACTGAAGGATGGACATCCTTGGACGCGCCCTCTATGCCATACCGCCGCGGATGTCCATACAAATGTCCGAATAATCCCACTTGCTTCGCTTTCGGTTTTGGTGCAGCTACTACGGGCTTCACGGCTGGGGCATTGGTTGATCCTCTTCTGTTCCTCACCGGAAGTGCAGCTTGTGGATTTGGGCCGGTTCCTGTTGGTGCTCTCCCAGGCGAAGGCGCTCCTTTCGAGGACTGTTTCTGGTTGGCCTTGTGGCCAGGTCCTGGATTTGAAGGGCTTGCTGCTACCGCTGAGGAAGGGGCCGTCTGTTTCTCCGCTCTTCTTGCAGCCTTTTCTGCCTGTTTCAGTGCCTTCAATTCCTTCCCCGACAATTTCTTCTCCTCTGATGGTGCTACTTGTGGTGCTGATTTGGGCGCTCCATTTGCTTGAGGCGCTGTTCCAGATACGCCATCCATTGCGGAGATTTGGGACGTTGCTTGGAGTGTGGAATGGTCCATGGCGATTGCAAGTTAGACGGCAGGCGGTTTACCGAGTCATGAGGAGTTGTTTGTGGAGATATAATTTGGTGACTCAAGAGTCAAAGATCCAAGTTGACCCTGGGTCTCTCGCCAAGACTTCACATGCGGCCTCTTAACACTAGCGTAATCCAAATATAAATCTTCTCTAAAACACATTTATCACGACAACAATCACTTTGAACGATCAAATTCATGATGTCAGAGCCGACGAGAGGAAGAGGGAGAGGCAAGAAGATCGTCGCTCCCAGAGGCAAAGGCCGTCGGACCGTCGAAGAACGAGAGAAAATCTCAAAGCAAGAGGCAGACAGGAGGAGAGGCGAGCAGGAACGCTATGAAAAAGAGCAGTCGAGATTGGCTAGGGAGGCTGCTCGCAAATCCCGAGAGTCAAATCGAGGTCGCACACGAGGTCGTGGAGGTTTTATGGGCGAGTCGAGAGCACCGATGCCAGCGGGACCATTCTCTGCCGGCTCAGTGATATCTGGTAATCAAGTTCGAAAGAGTAAACTTATGACCGCACGTCTGCTAATTTCGAATTCAGCAGATGTTGGGAGAGGCAAAGCTTTCCCGAGACCGTGGGCACCAAGCAATATCACGGCTGGCGGATCTGGTAATAATCGAAATCTTCCAACGTTGATCAAACACGTCAAATTCGAGCATAGCATCAGAGCAAAAACTGAAAACAACGACTTGATGGACTTGGATGCCGTTCGAGAAGTCCAAGATGGCGGTTACATATCATCCGATCCAGATGAAGTCGAAGAAGGAAAACGAAAAGATATTGATCAGATCGATTTGCTCAGCGACGATGACCAACCTGAGGACCTAGAAAACGCGGGAGCTCCTGGCGAACCTCAAAATAAAGAGCGAGTCTCCATGCATCCCATCCGATTGACGAGACGCGAGCACCGTGACCGAGCGCCACCGATAAAACCAGAAGCAGACGCGGATGTCAAGCAGGAAACTGTCGAAGATGATAGAAGAATAGGCGGCGTGTCTATCTCAGACGTGAGAAGAGGAAAGCAGCCCGCCAGAGATCTCGAGATAACTGGGAGCTCAACCCCATTCCACGGCGTTTATCAAGACGAGCCGACAGAAACACCAAATGTAATCAAAGAAGAGCCAGCTGACGACGCCGAGGAGGAAGTTCCCGCTTCCACGATCCTAGAGGAAAACCTCGTTCCAAGAGACATTTCCGACACAAAACCAAAACGAACCAACAGACGAGGGCCAAAACGCTCCCTCCCAGTCCTCAATACCGTTGAAGATCACGCCGAATACGAACGCTACCAGCAAGATCTCTTTGACATGACGAAAGAGTTGAGCCATGCAGCTGTAGACGACCAGGGCAAGGAACTCGAGCAAGATCACAAGAAGGATCGCACCTATCTCTTCCAATTCCCGCCCGTTGTTCCTGATCTCCTGCCTCAATCACCCATATTTGTCAAAGACGAACCAGCAGAGGGAGCAGCGCCAGCAGCGCCAGCAGAAACCACAATTGCGGACCCGACAGCTGAACCTCCAGCAGCACCAGTCATTAAAATCGAAGATGACGCACAGGATAAATCGAAACGACCAGCCCATCTACCGAAACTCGCGTCTGGGTTTGTGGGTAAGATGCAAGTGCACAAGAGCGGGAAGGTGACATTGAATTGGGGCGGAGCGAGTTTAGAGCTGCACAAGGGTATAGATTGCACGTTCCTGCAGGATATTGTATTGGTTAAAAGAGATGAGGATGCACCTGCCGCTGCGGTGGCCAAGGGTGCGATTGGAGGGGAGGCAATGGCTTTCGGACAGGTGAGAGGGAAGTTCGTTGTCACGCCTGATTGGGACCGTGTTCTAGGGTAGGTTCTTGGCCTCGCGACGAGCACAGGAGGTTTACGGCACGACAGTACGAATGGATGAGTTGTGAGTGTACGACTATGATGGCATAGTATCGTACGGATGAATTTGGACAGAGCCTCATGACACTTGATTGTGTTCGAGCTCACATCGGTGTCCTAGAATTCTTGATGTCCAACAATACTTGCCAGAACATGATCGACTTCGATCGTGAAAAGAGATTTTGCTGGTACAGTAGTTCTGACCTACATAAAATGGTGGTCTCAGGCAAGCCAAGTAGCTGAGCAAGGTCGTACCTATAATGTCATTGCTCGAATATCACGGCTTTGAGAGATCTGAAAAGAAACACTCGTGACCTCCTGCCCTCATACATCAAGAATCAATCCAGTATTGAGCGCTACATGCTCGACCAATGTCACGTCCTCTTCCAATGGCAACAGCGCGGCTCATTTCTTGCTAATTCGCTCTTGCCATTCACAGGCTCGCCAATACTGCACTCGCAAATCCAGCTGGGTCTTGAACAGGCGCAAAATGGCTGACATCACGAAGCATCGTCAACTTGCTACCCTTGATCACGCTATGCAAATGAGCCGGAACCGCAAGGTTGACAGCCTCGTCGTGATCAGCTCCGGCAATCGTGACCTTCGTTCCCTGGATCTTCGCCAGATCCGCGTCGCTCCACGTTGGCAAGGTAGCCTCGAGCGTTGCAACTTTGGTGGCAAAGTCGGTGAAATTTGCTTTGGGCTGTAGAGTGGCGTACTCCTTACGGCAACGAGACACAAATTCGCTGTAAATTGGTTTCTGGGGGAATGTGGTGTTCGAATCTTTGAAGGATTGAAATCCAGCGAAAACAAACGCTTTGTGGATCGTCTTCGAAATAGTCGGGTTCAATAGGCCAGCAAGTGTCGTAGCAGCGCCGTCGCTCCAGCCCACCCATACTGCAGAGGAAACGCCCAATTCTTCGAGTAGGTCGAACGTGTCCTTGGCAAATTGGTCGAAGGTGAAAACGTCCGTGGGGAGGTATGTTGAGCGGCCGTGGCCGCGGCGGTCGACGGGAATGACGTGATGTGTTTTGGAGAGTATGTTTATCACATGTCCAAAATAGGCTGAGTAGCCTAGACCTCCTGCGATGAGAATGAGTGGTACGCCTCCAGCAGCAGAATTGTATGATTGAGACCAGAGCTTAACGCCATTGATTGGAGTGAGAGCCGTGCTGATAGGAGGAGGAAGTAGTGGAGTTGCTGGGAGGATGTCCCACCTGTTTGCTCTTGCTTCAAGAATTGGAGACGAGAGGACGGTATCGGCGAGAATGAAGCAGGAAAGGAAAGCCTTGGAGAACATGATGCTTATGATTGCTGGTTGCACGAGAATCTTCGTGGCCCTCTTATAATAATGTGATGAGATGGCATTGGCAGTACGATTGGAAGACCGAGATTAGCAAAGCCTGTATGTTGGAATCGCGAGCACCTAGCAAGGAATAATGAAGTGTCCGAAGTACCCGGAGACCAGGATTAGAGCATGCTTCAGAATCGACGTCTTGGTACGTGGTCAACTACTCGTACATGGCCTCATGCATTGCCATGAATTTGACTTTGTGTTTGGCGTGTCATTGTGTCAAAGAGCGAAATTCTGATCCCGACGCCCTTCGCTCTGATAGAAGGGAGGAGAAGAGGCGACCTCATGGCGTAACAGGACCGAAGTCCGAGCTGCCGTGGCCTTGTTGTTGGTCTCCTGAAGCCAAGAGCTTGAGCTTCAACTCCTTCTAGAAAGGGAGGAGTGATATGCCGCAGAGTGTAGGTCGGTGCCCGGAGATGTGGTAGGTCTGTGCAGGTGTATGCCTTCCACGGATCTGTGGATGCACGATCCGGATGGAAGAACTGATTGTTCAGCCGCATCGCTTCCCGAGGTCGGATGTATACCGACGGGAGTACTAGGCGCGTCGTCTCCGTTCACAGGTGCATTTTGCTCCCTACGCTATCATAATGTTCCCAAACAAAAGCTCCTCGAGAACCGGACTCTCTGGAAAGTCCAGCTGCTACCTTATTCACTCGAAGGCGAAGGCCGGCTAGGTCTTGTTTGGAGTGTCTTCGGCAAAAGGTCCGTTGCAACAGAGAGCAGCCTTGCAATACTTGTTCTATTGAACTGCATCGTTGCCAAACGCCGACGCGCCTTCAGCACGTCTTCTGAATGTCAGACATTATGACGCTCAAGAGCAGATGAATGCGATGCCAGGGGGAATGAAGGCGCAAGATGGCAAGTCAATGAAATATTGGAAGCGACGAATGAATAACCCGAAGGACTCGTACTCAGAGTACATAGGAACCGTCAAGTTGGACACCTGCTGTCAAGGCAATGTGGTCCCCGTAGGCGATGCCGCGTATCGTTCTTCTGGCAAGAGTGGGCAAGGAACGACGTCCGGTATAACCGTTCCGTACAGTCCAGTAGGCAAGAATAGCAAGCACTGTGGTGGTTAGGATGGAGAAGATGGACTCGGCGACTCAAGACTGCTCGAAAACAGCGATTAGAGGATGGTATCGACCTCATTTAGTTTCGGTCTGATGAGCATGTCGCTGGGTCTATGCATTGAGGTTGACTCCAGAATCTCTAGATGGACCCCTCTCCACTCTTTAGATGGTCAGCTGTAAAGAAATCAGTTCTTGCAACAGTGCAACGGGAAGCGACATAGTTGCCAACCCAGTCATGGAAGCAAATACTATATGTTTGAACAGCCTGAGGAACCAACCTTCCAACCAATGCAAGCAGCGAGCTAACTGCCCCGTAAGCAAACCTGATAAACAGACCATTCTGTTAGATTGATAACAATGATATCCTTGCAGGGTTCATTTCTCCAATTTTCGGAAACTTGGAATCGATAGGATGAAAGAGCCTGAGCCTGCCTTCCAACATGTACCTCGTTCCTTCACCAAATGCGTCACTTAGCAGGAGCACAAGGAGTCGTCTTCCGCTGCACTGCATAGAACAACACCAATCAGAGACCTCGCTAAGCACAAGCACGAACAAGATGTCCTCTACCCCACCATCAAAGGACCACCCTGCTTCTGGCAGCAAAGGCAGCAAAAGCGGCGATAGCCAATCACCAACGAAATCGGTAGATCGCGTCACAGGCGCCACGTTCCCCACCTTGTTGGAAAACCGCTCCCCCCGAGACACGCTCACGCAGATGGATATCAGAGGGGACGAGGTTCCACCGCCAACACTACAGACACCCACACAACAAACACAAGAGACAGCCTCGGGAACAGACCGCAAAGATTGGGCCGAAGTCCGCCGTACTGAGCAGACACTGAAGGACGAATCCGCCAGGCAGGCAGGTGCGAAGAAGCAGGAGGATTGTTAGGCTGTCCCCGACTTCGGTCCTACAAGATGATATGGCCATATGGAATGGTTCGGGCGGCATTATGGTTTTATGGTATTGTCGGCATGGCTGCTACTATGCCAACAGATTTGATGGAAGCAAGCATTGAGCAGTTGGGTTATGGATTGAGACAGCATCAATTTACAAGTGTAGGCTTGGTTAAGGTATGAATTCCACTATCGAATTAGTCAATGACTTTCAATTCCAAGTCGTGTCCGTAAAAATTCCTGGCAAAACCATGGTTCATGCCAGATTAGGGAAGGTGAGAGCGAGTAGCTTACATGGGTGCAGGCGTATTTGCTAAAGATTGCTGAGGTCAATGGTGAGCTCAATGCTGTCCTGGAGACAAACCCAGATGCCCTCTCGATTGCAGCGAGTCTGGATGAGGAGCGCGCCGATGGTAAAGTCCGTGGGTACGTCGTTTCTCTGCTAGATGCGCAAAATTAATTGACAACGTCAAATCGACATTGTAATTGAGTTCGAGATCCTCCCATGTATTACTGAAGCCTTCTTCCGGGCCACATGCTGACGTATACGACAGCCCACTCCATGGCATACCCATCCTCATCAAAGATTTTATCGCGACCAAAGACAAATTGAACACCACAGGTACCTTCATCCGCGACCATCATTGCGGTCGACTTCTGTTCCCGTTCACTGCTGATCTCTTGCCAGCTGGATCCTACGCCCTTCTGGGCGCAAAAGTTTCCCACGATGCCACCATCGTGACCAAGCTTCGAAAAGCTGGCGCTATCATTCTTGGGAAGACAAATCTCAGCCAGTGGGCTCATCTAAGATCATTCAACACAACGAATGGATGGTCGGCCCGCGGCGGGCAGACACATGGGCCGTACTTCCCGGATCAGGATCCATGGGGCAGTTCGAGTGGGAGTGCTGTTAGCGTTGCGTAAGCTTGTCTCTAATGAATTACCTATGGTCATCCTATATCGATTAGCTGAAATCAAAAAGCCATGTACTGTTCTTAGGATTGCAGCATTAACCTTGAGATACAAGCTTACATCCCAATAGACTTGGTCTATCTGCAGCTGCATTGGGCACTGAGACGGACGGATCCATCACTTACCCTGCTTCGTACAATAACATTGTGGGCATCAAACCAAGTAAGCAAGAGAGCGACCGAGTGCCTAATTTGTGGCTACTGACGTTGCAAAAGCTGTCGGTTTGACGTCCAGGCATATGATTATTTCATTTTCGGAACATGAGGACACGGTCGGACCCCTTGCGAGGACTGTCAAAGATGCTGCCTATCTTTTGCAAGTAATTTCTGGCGTCGATCGACGAGACAATTACACGTCTGCCATTCCTGACGGGGTTGTTCCTGACTTCGTTTCTGCTTGCAAGCCTTCCGCGTTAGCCAGCGTTCGCTTGGGAATTCCGAGAAATGCGATATCAATCCTCTCAGACAATGCGAGTAGACCAATGCTTGAAGCATTCGAATGGTCCGTGGACGTGCTGCGTGCTGCTGGTGCGACAATCATCGAAGACGCCAATTTCACAGCTGCAGTCGAGTACATGAATTCAACTGCAACCTCAACCGTTGTGTTTGCTGACTGGAAAATGAATCTGCCCTTGTACCTCGCCGCGCTGGCATTCAATCCGCAAAATATCGGAACGCTTGAGGACTTGCGAAATTTCATCACAACGTCGCCTTTGGAAGATTCCTTGAAGCGAGATGTGTCGCTCATGGACCTTGCAATTCAGAGTCCACCTCACAACAATAAAGATCCGCAGTTTTGGGAAGCTTATCAGAAGGCTTTGTATTTCGGTGAGGAAGGTGGTCTCGCCGGCGCCATTGAAAGACATCAGCTCGATGCCGTGATTTTGCCGGCCAACTTTGCACCACACTGGGCAGCATCGATTGGTGCTCCCATCATTACAGTCCCTATGGGAGCCTATCCTGCTGGTACTCCCATGGCAAAGGATGCATGGGGTTTGGTCGAGGTAGCGTCGAATATCCCGTCAGCATGCCCTCATCCTCATCGCGAAATCGGGAAAAGATTCAGCGAGAAGCAGCTTGTCGGCATGGCATATGCTTTTGAGCAGCGTACGAAGTTCCGAGATAAGCTGAAGCCATATGTCACGCCTAAGGCTAGCATTGAGGTAACGAAGCGTGGGAATGAGGTCGAGGTCCAAGTCGAGGAAAGTGATTAGGTGATTGATGACTACCTCTAGGTTGATTGGCAACAAAATGCTCCCGAGATCCGCCGGGTCCGGGTGTCCCGAGGGGATATGTATGCTTACTAAGAAATTCTGGGAATGGTTAGCGTGAACGAAGCGAACATTTGTGCCTATTAATAAGGTTCGAACTTGAACCTGGAATTCGAATTCTACATCCAACCATCACCTCTTTGCTTCTACATCCATTGAACTCGTATACTTCCTTACCACGAATCTGATCAAGCTCTCAAGGATCCGTCCTTCACGAACAAAGGAAAGACGGCTGGAGGTTCGTCAACGTCACGATCAGACCCGGTGTGTAAGGCGTGGATGGAGTGCCTAGCGTTGGAAACTTGTCCTAGCGTCGTTAGAATGGCTGTTTCCGTACCGGCCGCTTTCCACTGAACATGTCACTCCATACAGAAATACATGTTACGGAGTAGGAGCAATGGCGATGGATTACGGCATCCGCCGTCCTCGGCTCTTCGCTGCTGATGTGCCGATGGGAACCGAAAGAATTGTGGGAACGTCTCCGTGTGCCCATCTCCCACAAGATGACTCTTGTGCTGACATCGGATAAGCACCCTTCTTGATGGCGTCCAGCAAGGAGAAAGAGGCGTTGCCCCGTGCTGCGGATATGAAGCTCGAGGAACCCGGTGATCAACAGGTTGTCGACGTTGAGTCACGACCAGCGGCTCCAGCGGCTTCATCAAGAGATTCGAACTTTTCACTCGATGGACCGGTGCAGGGTCAACGACGAAGAAGATTCCGGCCACCGACACTGAAAACCCTTCTCTGGTATTTCAAAGACCAATGGTTTCTCTTCGCCTTAGGACTTCTCATAGCTATTGCATCACAGGTTCAGGTTCCAGTCTCACAGCAGGAATTGAAGACGACCGTCGTTACCTACTTATGTGTTTCAATCATCTTCTTGATGACGGGGTGTACCCTACCGACAAGAACACTGATCGAAAACTATTCCCGTTGGAAGATCCATCTTTTCGTTCAGGTTCAATGTTTTCTTGTGACCAGCGCCATCCTTTTTGGTGTTGTGAGCGCTGTGGCGACGAACAGAAATTTCATGGACCCTGGCTTACTTGTCGGTAAGTCGGTTGAGATGAATCTGGAGACTCATTAAGTGACAGGTGCAGGTCTAATCTTCTCCGGATGTATTCCCACGACTATTTCATCCAATGTTGTGGTACATATGAGCGATCAATCTCTCTGAAGACCTCATCGAAGCTGATAGCCGATAAAGATGACAGGCCAAGCTCATGGCAACACCGCCTTAACAGTTGTTCAGTCGACCTTGGGTAATTTTCTCGGCCCCTTTCTCACCCCAGTGTTGATCTCAATGTATACCTCGACTGGAGCATGGTACACCAAAGTTCTGCCACCCGACAATGGCGGCTACGGCGAACTCTATCGTCGTGTATTTAAGCAGCTTGGTCTTTCCATATTTGTACCTCTTGCAAGTCTCTCAATTTGCTCCGTCGGTTTGCTCAGCAGCTTATTTGTTGTCAGGTTGCTGGCCAAGTCATCCAGAACGCTTTCCCAAAGCAGACCAAGTTCGCCTTCGCATACTTTAAGCTCTCCAAACTTGGTTCGTTCTGCCTTCTCGTCATTATTTGGCAAACCTACGACCAAGCCTTCAGTTCTGGAGCCTTTCAGACCGCAAAAGCGTCAAACATCATATTCATCGTTTTCGTGTCGGTCGCTTTGTTCTTCGTGTTTTTGGCTGTGTGCTTCTTCACCTCGATTTTGTGGCTGCCGAGGCAAGACACGATTTCAGTCTGCTATTGTGTACCGGCAAAGACACCAGCGATGGGCGTGCCGTTAGCGAATGTAATGTTCATCGGGCTGAGCTCGCAGCTGGAAAGTAAAATACAAATTCCTATGGTCATCTATCAGGTATGTAACCTCAATGCATGACTCCTTCTATTTGCCTCTGATGTACATACAGGGCCTTCAGATTGTCGCCGGAAGTCTTCTTACCATGGCATTTCGACACTGGATACAAACCGGAGAGGAAGAAAAGGCAAGAGTTAACTTTAAGGAAGACGAGCATGATGCCGAAACAAGCACGGAGCCAGCGTACCAGCTCCAGGAACCGATCAATCGCCCAGCAGCATGAATGCTAGTAGTAATGTTCAATGTCAGCCTCGTTCCTGCCTCAGAGCCTTTTTTGAGAGTGAAGCTCAGTCGTTGCACAAGGCTTCATGAATGTTCATTCACCGTTATGAACTGTCTCATCCAAAGAAGGCGAGGTGGATGACGACAGTGATCGATATTTGTCACAATGGGCACTACGCTGCCCGTTGGTTTCGACGTCCAGGAGAATTTCGTGGAGGTAGCCTCAGTCCGTGGAGTAAATTCTCTTCGAGAACTCATAGAATGACCACATGTTCAAAGTGGGGGGCAACGAGTGCCCTCGACGAAGGGCTCTTAGTTTTGTCTTGGGCAACTTACAAAGTCCACGCTACACATTTTCCAAACCCCGACGCTTCAGGAGTTCCATCTCTTCTTGAACATTTCATCGTGTAATGGTACACGCCCTGCAAACGCCTTGTGATTGATTGAAATGAAGGAACTCTGGAATGCCAAACCTTCAGGAAAAGCGGAGTCGCAAAGAAGCTATAGGAAGAAGTGCTGCAGAACGAATGGCCTGCCGAAACCGAAAATATATAAACTGGAAACTACCTGTATACTCCCATATACTTCCGCATCGCCTGCAAACTTGCGACTGACGACAACGAACACCACTACACCAACGAATGCAGAATAAAAGAACTGCGCGGCAAGGTTCACATCAACACGTCAACCTGACCCGCGGTAGACCAGTCATCCTCATCACTGCAGCTCTTCGTCGCACACGAAACACGAAATCTGGGGAGGAAACATCCTTCCGTGGGAAAAGACGTGGGTGTCCTCATTGTGATCTTTACGGAGCTGGTCTTTGAGCTTGTCACTTCACTCCAGCGTCTTCTTGTAACTGGTCGCTGGGCATTCGGCCTCCTTGGTTTATGATTCATTTGCGAATTTTTTGACCTGCCAAGAACTGCTGAAGTCGTGCTCTTCGAAGGCAGTTCCCCTACTTAACTCAATGGACAAAGTGGACGATGGAGCCCTCATTTCAAGGGAGTAAACATCGTTCATGAATTCCTCCGCTGTCCGTGCCAACTTTCCCAGGACAACTTGACGTCAAACTCCTACTTCTTCGAGGAATCTGGAGCAGAGAAGATGGTGGCAATGATTAGCCTACTTCAAGCCCGCTCTCAATTTTCATTGACCGATAAGCTCTACATACTCGTTCTCGTTCCAAATCGTTCGATCATTCGATCATCACCACCGTCCCAAACTACGCTCTCGTCTTAATTCCAACCCAACACTCCTTCGGCTTCTTTGAAAACCCCTCATGACTCTCCAAAGCCTCCTGATAAAGCTCGAAGTCATACCGTCTAAAAATTGTCCCAAGAATAATCTGCAACTCCATAATCGCCACATTCTGTCCCACACAAGCTCTGGGCCCATAACTGAACGGATTAAACGCCATCTTCTGCCTTTGGGTCAGATTCAACCACCTCTCCGGTCTGAACTCCTCAACATCGGGTCCCCAAATATCCTCGCTATGGTGGACAGAGTAGGATGGGACGGAGAGAACGGTACCAACTGGGAACTTGATTCCATCAAATGCGACTCCTTGCCCAACGACGATACGTGGAAGACCAATTGCTGAGGTCGAGTGGAGACGCATTCCTTCGTCGATGTAGCGCTTGAGAACTGGGAGATTCTTGACTTGTGCGTATTCTGCTGCGCTTTGGCCTTCTAGAATGGCGGCATCGAGTTCTGCTCTTAGCGGCCCCAGTATTGAACCAGGTCTTGCTCGCTCGCCATGCAAAATCCAGTAAAAAACGCCACAGCAGGTGTTGGAGATGGTATCTGAGCCGGCGATTAACTGGGTCAATGCTTCAGCAGTGATTTCTGCACGACCCATTTTGTTTCCATTCCCGTCTTTACCGTTGATGAGGCGTTCGAGGATATCATTTCGCGGTGCCAACTTCTGTTCACCCGTCTCTTCACCATCGAGACGATGTGCGACTGCTCGCACAGCGATCCCATTCAGATTTGCCACAGCTTTAACGCCTTTGCTGAAGAAAGGGTCAGGCAGATACTTGGCTATTGGGCGGAGTGCTGGCAGCAGTCCAAGCGTGGAGGAGATCTCGCCTCGACGGTTCAGCACTTCGACAGCAGGTGTGATGGTCACGTCCCCGCCAACACCGAGTTGCGCTTCCACTTCATCGCGACCTTTTTCGACCATTCCGAATGGAGCGCCGAAACAGAGATCACCAATGATGTCGAAGGCGAGGTAGCTGAACCAGGGCATGGCATCGTATTCTACAAATCCGTTTCGAGCAGGATCAGTCGTCTTCCGGTCTAACTGGGCCACCCACCGCTTGACATTTGAGTGCATATACGGCTCAAACTCTCCCACTGACTTTGGAGAGAACGCGTGGGCCATGATCTTGCGCTTCCGCGTGTGGTCGATGCGATTGCGTGTATTGAACATTCCCGTCACGCCTACCACGAAGGCTTCATAGAATGTGCTGTCAGACATTAGTTCTCCTCCCCACAGCTGCTGTCCAAGCACCAGGCTTACTCCTTCAAGAAGCCATTGCCATGGGCGTAGATGATTTGCAACGCCCGTTCGTCCGCTATTGAGACATGGTTATATCCGACTCTCACAATCTTGCCATATTTCCTATGAGCCGCATCAACAGTAGCAAATTTTCGACCGCGACGAGCTGAAAGACCAAGCCATATATTGCTAAACTTTGCCGAGAAAGGTCCAGGTATCGATCTGAGCGCACGGTTTTCCGTAAAATATGGAAGAATGTAGTAGGCCAGGAATGCAAGGATAACACCGATGGGTAAGAATTGAAGAATTGCCATCGCGAGGACCACGGGATCGGTATACTGGCAAAGAGAGGCTGAAATGGGAGGTCAGGAAGTCTCCGAAAAGAGGGCCGGTGGGCTATGCCTTATACGTGATCAGAGAGGTCGATGTTGAGGATGTTCAAGTACGGTCTTGCCCACTTTTGTAGTGGGGAAATATCTTATCTTTCGTTGTGGGCAAGTTAAATCAAGCCGGGCGGGTCACTGATGCGGCACAAAGCTTGACATTGGATTACAGCAGAGCTCGGCCTAGCCCATGAAGAAGCGTTGTTGATATCTTATCCTTTTCCGTGGCTGATCCTGCACGATTAGTATGCCTTTGTTGATGATTCAGGCTGAGATGCCCAGCACTTTCTCTATTGCTTCATATGGTCGATGGATTCAGGCTCGGCTTACCGGGCTCACGACGTGGTCTATGTTGTCGCCTCAACGCTCCAAACATGAATACTTCCAAACCTGAACTCCCGCTCCAAATCAAATGCTTTCTGATCTCGAGTGCAGCCGAGAGAATTTGAGTGCATGTCTAGACAGCCAACTTTTCAATTCCCGCTGTAGCATTGATCACAGCTGTCGTGCTGTCATCAGTCCCACCTCTTAAGTAAAATTCGCTCGCACCTATCTTCTCCCCTGCCGCCACCCATCGTTCACGATATGCCT
Source organism: Venturia effusa (assembly GCA_007735645.1). Taxonomy (NCBI): domain Eukaryota; kingdom Fungi; phylum Ascomycota; class Dothideomycetes; order Venturiales; family Venturiaceae; genus Venturia; species Venturia effusa. Next base: position 310,029 of record CP042201.1, on the reverse strand, counting down.
TCCTCCTCTCTTCGCAAAGTTTGTTAAGGGCCGGCCAATAGACATCGTGATGGTATTCAAATTCAGCTGCTCCCCCATAATGTGTTTGTAGCTGAGGTGCGGGTACATGTTCGGTGAGGGGTTCGTTGAACTTCATCTTGGACTTCGTCACTGGATCGATGAAAGGAGAGATGAATTTGAAGAAGGTTGTGATGTACCATGGGACTAAGTTACCGTTGGTTCTTAACAACGACGGAACATGTTTGTGATGGATTGACTTACGCTCTGAGATCAAAGCACGACCAAGACGCTCTGGGTAATGTCCTTGCAAAATGTTCAACGTTTCCTTTCCCTGCCCAACAGAAGGACCACTCTGACCTCCGGAACCGGTCTCCTTGAAGTTGATAAGAAGAGCAGTTGATTCTTGTCCCGGTACCATCAGGTCGATGACACGTTCTAACATAAAAACCAAGTGATGCAACTGTCTATCACTCTTCGTAGTGTTCTGCTTGGAAGGATTGAGATACAGACAGGGTCTGGCATCGTTGTCGAATCCTAGGATGACTTGCTTGCCGGTCTCGTTTTCCGGCGAGATGTAGTCGGGAGTGAACGTGTAAAGCCCATACTCGCGTCTCCACGTCAAAGTCGCGAGAAGACGTTTCGGGGCTTCCGTCGCTGACCATTTCGTAGCTCTCAGATACCTCAACAGACATTCCTTCGTGAGCCACAATTTCTCGTCGGCAGTGATTGGTTCCTTCTTCGCCCATCGACCACTCTTCACAGGTATCTCCGTCCATGCTTGGACGATGTTCAACAAATCCTCGTACTTCTTGGTTTGCTCAGGAGTCAATTCTGGTTGAGCAACTGGTGTGCAATGGGGAAGTGGATGCGGAAATGGAACCTTCAAAGGACCGGCTGGCACGAGAGGGTCTTCCTTGTTGGCGCTCTCTTCGGGGACGTCTTTGAAGGAATTGGTCGTGGTGCTTGGAGCATGCGGTTCATCTGCATCGAGAGCCGGGTTCTTAGAGAGGAGATGGGATTGAGGTGTAGCCTTTGTTTGGATGTCGTCGGCGGGAGCGATGGTGGTCATTTGGGCAGACGGGGGAGAAGTTGAAGCATTGAGGGAAAGGGGGAGTCTCGGTAGGATACCTTATGGGAACGAATGAGTCCGGATGGATGCGGAATGTGGATGGTTATGAATTATGATGCATGGAGTAATAGAGCCTCTGATCGACAGGCGATCGACCGCCTGGTGTTCTCGGGCTCGGGCTCGGCCTCGGCCTCGGCCTCGGCTCAGGGCTCGGGGTCGAATTTAGAGGATCTCGTCGCGTACCACAACGCGTCGCGAAAACACAAACACCAGACCAACGTCAATCCACCGCACAACATGAGCGAAACCACCCTCGAAATCACTGAGCGCTTCGCTCCCCCCAATGGCGAGTTGAAGCCCGAGATCCTAACAGAACTGCATTCCATCCTCCGTCTTCACAAAATCTCGCCTGAAGAGCTATCGTACAAATGGGAGTCTTACTGCATGAAGATGGGTGCCGAGGAGACGAACATGGACCTGAAAACGACTCGTGACTTCAAGAAAGATCTTCTGGAGACTGTCGAACGTGAAAGCCGCGCCAAGGCAGCCAAGATCAATGATAAGAGAAATGTCAATGCCACTCCTCGTGCGGCTATGGGCAATGATGTTTTTGGCATGTATGCTTGTCCACTCGCTCGTAGCTCATTTAATCACTGATCCACCATAGGCTCGACGGTCTCGTTCCAAATACGCCTCGGACAGGCGGCTCGAGGTCTACTGGAAGTACAATCAAACGCAAGTCAAATTTCGAGACTCCTGCGTCGAAAGCCAGCAAGAACTATCCCGCCAGCTCGCCGAACACTGGTGCTACTCCTAGCGGTATCTTCACTGAAAGAAGAAATGCGGGAGAAATTGTAGAGACTTTCAACGAACACTTGCCCCTGGCCAAAACTCGAGACGGACCTTTGGTCCAATCACGGATAAAACTTGCTGCAAGAATCGACATGCCCAAATATGGCTACAAGACAATGGCCATGAAATTAACCGAGGCATCAGAGTACTTGGATGACAGGATAGAAGATTTCCAACAGCTTATACAGGACCATTACAATCTTGAAGATAGCGCTTTTGGAAACCCGGCACGAGAAAGTCAGAGTGAAGTTGTCGCGGTTGGCAGAATTGCCTCGGACTCAATGGAGGGCAAACTCAACACTCCTTCACTAGTCCTAGAAGGATCAAGGAAGTCTGGCTCAGGCCACCGGGTCCCCCTGCGAGTCGAGAAACTATCGTCGTACACCTTTTTCCCCGGCAAAATCGTGGCTCTCAAAGGCACCAATGCATCAGGCCAATTTTTCTCCGTTACAGAAGTCCTCGAAATGCCTCAAATGAACCGTGCTGCTACGATGCCAGACGAGATCGATGCCGTGAATGAGCGTCTACAAGCAGGTGACGACGGAATCGAAACGAGACCACTTACCACTCTTATGGCTTCAGGACCATACACAAACGAGGATGACCTCGACTATTGCCCCTTTAATGCCCTTCTTGACGCAGCGAAAGAAGCACATGCAGACACTCTTATCCTGTGCGGCCCTTTTGTCGATGTCGAACATCCCAAAATACGTGATGGCGATATCGATTTTCCCGCAGACTTCAAGGTCCAACCCGATCAAGCAACGCTGACGGATGTCTTCCGTTGCTTTATCTCGAGACCGCTGCAAGCACTGGTCAAGGCCTTACCGAGTATCTCCATCATTTTGTGCCCATCTTTGAGGGATGTTATGAGCAAGCATGCTGCTTGGCCACAGGATCGGGTCGCCAAACAAGGCCTCAATCTAGGTGGCAAGCAAATTATTATTGTCCCTAATCCGATGACTATCGCAGTCAACGAGAACGTCTTCGGCATGACCTCCCTAGATGTGCTGGATCAATTGAGACTTTCTTCCGTCACTTCTGGAAAGGCGAACCAGGAGAATATTTTGGCGAGGACCTGTACGCAATTGATTGAGCAGAGACATTATTTTCCTCTTATGCCCGCTGCTGAGCCACAACCCGCTGCAAATGTCGACGTTGGAGATGCGATGCAATTTAAAGGCATTGGCGCAAGTCTGGATGTCAGTTTCCTGAAACTGGGAGAATTCCATCAGATTGTACCAGATGTGCTTATTTTGCCGAGCGTACTGAATCCATTTACAAAGGTCAGCATTCTGAAAAAGATAGAAGAACATGCTGACCTCTTGAGCCAGGTTGTCAACGGCGTCGTCTGCATAAATCCAGGAAATTTATCGAAGAGAAAAGGTCCAGGCACATATGCGAGAATGACTCTCGCGCCTCGAGAATTGAGTACCGAAGAGCGTGAGGCTGGAGGAGTCGTTACGCACAAAGTCTACGAACGAAGTCGGGTCGACATTGTTAGGATATAAGAGCTTGGAAAGGACGATATGTCAGGGCACAATGAGTCAAACTAGGACCAACCAGTACGTATTGCAGAATGGGCGCGTCTGATGTTTTTCGTCCGATTCATGAATTGTTCATTGGTACATAGTCTGGCGTCGTCATAGATCTCATTGTGGATCCTCGATGCTGAGCTTAATATATAGGATCCCGTCATCTTCCGTAGAGACCCTTCGGGAAGTAGTGGCCTGGAAGGGCGGTGAAATGGTGCTCTAACCGTGACGGCCAATGAACGACAAGTTCAACATGTCTCCGCTGGAAGCAACAGTATCGGCTATGTCTTCCACATCAAACTAGATGTTTGATCTTTTGACCAAGCGAAAAGCGCCCTTTCTGTCCACCATCGGTTTTAGTCTTGCCTCTTGTTTCCGTCCGTCCTTGTTTCAACATCAGAAACATGGTTGACCACACCGCGCGAATAATGTCTGCCCTTTTTGAATCGAGCCTGCATCTCACAACATATCTTTTACCGTACAACACACTTTGCTCGATTCAGTGTCACATGCTCACTGCCTAGGTCTCGACTGAGTATGGAATCGCTCAAAGCTGCCATCCGCTCCTTCTCTGTGTCGAAATATGATCTTTGATTTCTAGCATGGTGTTCACAGTGCTCCTCCTACAGTCTCGACACAATGGTCCAAAAGCCAGATCCCCGGCAGGACAAGCTTGGTAGCATGTTGGTTTGTAGCTTTGCGGTACGTAGAAATTTGATCTTAAGTTTCTCAAAAATGTTGGTGTATGACTTGTTGAGTTCTTGATGACTGAACTCGTATATGCGTAGCGAGGAAGCAACGGTTTTCTAGGTGGTGGAGGATTCCTTTCACACATCGGATTTAGTGTGCTGGGCGGCTCTTCGTGATCAACATGGTGCTTGGCATAGTATGGTTCAGTGATACGTGTACGGTATCTTTGAGTAGTTCCGCCATTACTTCTCGACAAAGCTGTGTAGTGCTCGTCAGTACTGTCTTCCCTCGAATTAAATTAAGCCATATCATCTCAAGGGATTCTCATAAACGCCATTGCATCGATTTAGTCCTCTTCATCCTGTGTTTTGACCGTTCGAGTCAAGTCTTTGCGCCTACTCCCCTCTCCGTCACCGTGTCCTGTATGGACACCACTTATTATGTCCCATAAGATAGCTGAACTTCACGTACCTTTGCCGACATCAGGCGCAGTAATATGTGGTGACATGATCCAATTCCTGATGATGTACGTATATGTCTTTTCATCATATCCACATTTGTGTTTACATTCCGCAGAAGTCGCAAGACCAGCCATAGCGAGATGTCATTGTTGTTTGTCTTCGATCTCTGTTACCCTTGTTTCAACAGCTGAAGAGTGTTCTCATGTAGCGCGTTCCCTTGCTGTAAATATCTGAGAGTAGCCGCTGGAATGACGGCTTCTTGTATCCATGATGGTGGTCGCCCACTCAGGGATCGAAAGTTGAGCTCTTTGGAGCTGCAGTTTATAGGACACTTCAAGATCCCTTCGCCATCTCTCGCGCCCTCTCCTCGCTCACCTTTTTCAAATCCTTACACCAAAGCTCAAATTTCTCGGCCAAAGTCTTCTTGAACATCCATTTCACGGACCTCGCCAGTATCCCGCCCATAACTTCCCAAGTCCTGACCTCACAGTTTTCATCATCTATTATGATAATCTCATGAAACCTCTCAGTGTGCAGGCCCATGCTGGCGAAGCCGCCTTCTCCTTTCCAGCTGATGCGGTAAATCTTGCTCAGATCTGCAGTGTAGCCAGAGTCCTCATCCAATATCCTCTGGCTAATGTATGAGGAGGGTGACTCTGGCGTTGAGATGTCTGTTATCCTCAACTGTGTAGGGTGGCTCTTGTCAGGTTTCGAGGCGTCCATTATGGCGTGTAACATCATCATTGAGCCCTTCTCCAGTATCTTGGAATCGGCATTTGTTCCAGCGGGCTGTGAGAGTATGTCAACTTTAGGACACCATGTATTCCATTCTGAATACCGCGAGGTATCGCGAAGGACGGAGAGGACGAGGGGAGCGGGTGCGGCGACGAGGGTGGAGAAGGAGATGGTCAGGATGGCATGATTGTAGGAAGTAGTTGGGGTGCTGAGACCACGTTTAGGTGGCCAGTCTGAGCCTGCCATTACTATCTATTGTCTTGCAGATGAATGGTGAGATGGGTTGTGGGTGCACCTGGTGGTGTTGTCGAAGTCGCTTGGCAAGTATCTTACGATAGTTTTCCAAGTCCAACCTTCACAACAACATAACAGCGGAAGTCCAATTTCCATAGGCATTGGAATCCTCGTTTCTCAAGAACGGATACTTCCTCGCGCATCGATCTCCCATACAGAGGATACAAGGGCTATGAGTAAATGGTCTTCCGGGGTTGCTTCCACCAACAGTATTGGGACCAGGAAGACGTTGAACTCCAACAATCTTTCCACTGCAGGATACAAGCGGATAAGAACACAACACACAAGGATAGAAAGAATCGGTCACGCTCGATACTCGCAGAAGACTCTCTACACAGCCCAAACCGTCCAACGGTGCTCGTCAGGTCTGGGCTTCCTCCGCGGCCACAGCCCTCACTGTCTCACAACACCTCACCGTCGACGGATTTCTCCTCATCGTTCCCCTCGGCCGGTCCTACTCGCAGAATCATGTGGAAACAGTCCAGGCCCCGTGCGGAACCTGGAGGAAACGTCCAGATTTCCTGGACCTCCAGATTTCCGAAATCCTTGGCATGATCGTTGAGCATCATGAAAACTGGTCTACCGTTGTCCGTGGCCAAGAGCTGTTTGAAGTATTTCCACTCCAATCCGTCCTCGTGCACGCTGCTGCTGCGTTGAAATCTGCCCCAGCACAGCAAACTTTTCCCCATGTCTCGGTGAGCTGAAATGATGACATTTCGGGTCATGGGATTGATAATGTGGTATTGCCAGACGGCGTGCAGTCCTTTGAAAGACCGGGTTTGCCAGCCCTTGTCATCTGGAATCTCGCTGTCATCGCCTGTGTCGACCTCGCTTGTCTTGCCTTCAAGAATGTGCCCACCCTCAACATCATCACTACCCACATTGTCGCTCCTGACTTGTGTATTCATAACACGTTCGATGTCTTTCGTCTTGGTCACGCCTTTGGTCTCGTTGCTGCTCTCAGCTCCGTCTGTGACACCGGTCTCGCCTCCCATACTAGGACCCAGCTTCCGCCTCTTCCTTGCCCCCGTCTCCGTCCCTGACTCTCGTCTTTTTTCCACCGTTGGTAATTTGACTTTCCCTTTGGTCAAATCGTCCTTCGCTAGGCTAGGCTCTCGAATCTCTCTAAGCTGTCGCTCAATCACCTGATCATAACTCTTTCTAGAGGCTGGGGGCTCCATCTTCTCGCGTTTACTCTCAACCGGACCGTTGGTGGCCCATTTGGAGAGACCGAGAAAGAAGAGTTCGGAATTGTGAAGAGCCTGCGAGGCTGCTACTTCGGGCTCGCGGTTGTGGTCATCCTTAGAGAACTTAAGCTCGGCTATTAAAACCAACTTGGTCTCATGGACACCGACAAGGAATCCTGAGACAGTATGGCGGGCAGCTTTGTCATCAACAACAGATACAGTGTTGATTCTGTACCAGACGGGGTCGTTCGGGGCAATATGATGGCCAAGCAGACCAAGTATTTCGCAAGAGCTTTCGTCAGCAGCATGAGGGTAGAGCGTAAGCATCGACTCGGCCTTGTCAATCGTGGTATCGTAGTGATCGTTCCATTTCTGTCGGTCGAGAGCGACATCCCGTCTGCCTGGCTTACCATCTCGCTGTCTTTTGAGTATCTCCATCTTCGCGTATCTTTTGGCTAGGTATTGTTCGGCATTCTCTTCCCCATCTGGGGTTGTTCTCCCTTTTAGCCATCGCTCAAAGTCGAGATTGCGCCTCTCCGCAGACTCAGTGTCTTCAGGTCCCCAGTCCGGTCCTTCCCATGGCTGTTCAGGCGCCTCTTTGACACCTCCGGCATATGCTCCATTCTCATAAGGCTCCAGGAAATCGCCCCAAGACACCGAGTATATTCGAGGATCGGCTACCCTCGTCGGTGGTGATGTACGAGTTACGCTTAGTCGGGGGGGTTTTGACAAGCTCCCCCCATTTTCAGCTGGTTCCATGCTTGCTGCTATCAGAGCGAGGAAGCAAAGGAATTGAGGTTTCTGACAATCTCTGTTCGAAGGAATACGTCGCGTAAATAGTACAAATCATGGAACAAAACGCTGCTGTGAGAACGTCTAGCTGATGATCCAGGTATATGTATTTGTCCCTGGACCCTAATCGAATTGCTACAGCTGGCAATTGCGAGAGAGTGTAACTTCCTCCCGAAGTGTCAGCATCTCGAGCAGTTCAGTTTTCTACGACATCTGTGATTGTCTGGCAAACGCTGAGAATCGCTTTGGCCAGCTCAGTCATATCGAAGACAGTCGACACTGATCCAATGTTTTCTTTCGGTACGATCAATTTGACTTCCCTGACAGATCCGGTGGGGTAGAAGCAATTACAAATTTTAGAGAAAGAACGTGCTGCAATAAGCCGCTCTAGCGTGCTCTAGCGTCCATCATCGATCGCTCTGGATGTCATACCAAGATTCCACCATTTATGAAGAAAGAGTACAGCAGTGTCTCTACCGTATTCAATGCTCATCGAGCTACGCAAAGCGTAAAATCAAATTCTCGCATCTCAACCTCAATTGCGATGTATTCTGGCAATGTTCGCGAGTTGTGTCGGTAATGCTTGTCCATATTGATCTTATAATATAGACAACAGTGAGAGACCGGAATCACGGTGAGGGCAACAGACAGCAGATTCCGGGACTGATACTTCTTCTCCAGGCATCGCAGGTATAATATCATCTTTCTTGTCGCATTGAAGTGGGGATATCATCCTTGACATTGGAAAAATACACTGTAAGTCGTCTAAAATGCTTGAACCGCCATCAACATGAATACGCTTCTGGTCTTATTGAAAACAGGAACCTGCTAGAAGACTGTTAAGATCAACGCTGAGTCGATGAAGTAAAGGCAGAGCGATATTCAAATAAAGTCTGCTTGGTGAAGGGGGCACGGAATAAAAGAATCTTTACGACTTTAAGGGCAGGCGCAAACTCAATTTCAAAGCAAGACGTACCGCCACCGCTTTTATCGCAGAGAGCAAGTCGCACTAAGCTTTGACAATCGTGAAAGGAAATTTCCAAGACGGAAGCAAATTGTGAGTGGTCGAGTTCACATGGACCAGAAACGACGTTACTTGCCTGTAAATGCGAAGTTGCTTAAGTCCAGTGGACGCAGAATTCGTGAGAGGTGGCAGGCTCAGCCTCGCGAGCAAAGTATAAAAGCTGATTAGCACTCATTTTACACAACTTACCACATCGATCATAGCAAGTTGCCAATATGATAGACAGCACTCTGGAAAAAGTCTTAACTCCTTCTCCTATGCCCACCATTACCGAAGAATCATTGCCGCTAGCCGAATTTTCTTCTACTGAAGAACACATTCCGAATCCTTCCCCAGCAAGAGGAGTCATATCTCCTGCTCCAGCAGTATGTCCCCAGGATCTTACGTTACTCCCGTCAGTTTTATGCTCCGTGGCTGGAGAAATATGCTCGCTTCCATCAACAGGTGCACGTTCTCCAAGCTTGAGCCCACCTCTGCTGTCTCCACCCTCGTCGCCACAGGAAGCGCTTTCAAGTCCCCGACCAACTACTCACCATCACATCGCAGGCATTCCCGCAACCCCGGCCCTGCTCTTTCATTACGATTGCAAAATATGTGGGATTAGCATTTACATGCCTGATCGCGCGGCAGAGCACCTGGTACAACATAAACATCCAGGGTCTGGGGACTGGGTATGCACATCCTGCGGAAAGCAATACCTAAAAGGGAGATGGGGTTATGGCATGCTCTCGATGCATTTGCAAGGAAGAGGGGGTAGCGCATGTAAAGAACTTCTTGATTTAAGACTGCGGTATTCTTACACGTTGGCGAGGAGGAAGTCCTTTGGATCATCGAAAATGGGCCAGCACTGAATGTAGATGGCAAGTAGAAAAACACTCGTTGCAATGCCAGCGAGCATTGGTCTAGAAAACGGATGATATTCCGATTGGCAAATCTTCTCCGCTACAAGATGAAGTCTAGAGCTGCCGCTGTTGATGATCGTGAGCTCCAGAATGGTGAGTAGGAGAAGTGGCTTCCAAGCCAGCCTTTGAGCAGGGCGTGAATTTGCGATGCATGACGGTGATCGCCGTTTCGGGCTCGATGAAAAACCTGCGTATTACGTCTGCGAGAGGGGAGGTGGAATTGCCGGATGTTGGTTGATGAGGCTGCGTGGTTGGTGATGAGGTTGAGGTGTGGTCGGAGCGTGTAGTGTTGCGTGTGCAGGTGGTACCTTTGTAAATCTTACGTGGTAATTTATTCTGCCGACCTCGGGAAGTGCCGAGAAGACCTCGTTTGGGCGGGCTGCGGGCAACAGACTCGCATCCTCATAATCACCGGAACTTCAACAATCAGTCAATCTATCTTCATTATCAAACCAATTCGCAATGATCACTGGCATAGCCCACATCAATCTGCTTGTCCCAGCGGGGACTCTCGACCTGGCAGAGGCCTTCTACGGCGATACGCTCGGTCTCAAAAGAGTGTCCGTACCAGCACTGCAAACACATGAACTAGCTTGGTACGTCTCCGTCTTCAACTCGTTCGAGGCCAAGCTCCATCTCTAAGACAACGAGGTTCGACATCACACCTGGGGGTCAACAAGTACACATTGCCTTTGGAGAGAATGAACTCAAATCACGGAGGCACCCTTGCTTCAAGATTGAGTCTCCTGAGGCCTTGTTGAAGTTGAGAAGACGAATATGGGAGCATTATGAAAAGGCCGATAGCGCAAGCCCACAAGAAGCAGATAGACCCGGAGAAAGAGAGTCTGGTAAGTCTGTCTCTTTTACCGTTGATACTTCGTGTTACGTTCCAGCTCGTGAAATTTTGCTCATCCTCTACTCGCAAAAATAGGAGCAAAAGGGGTCGAGTACCCACGACGTTTTTTCGCCAGAGATTACGCCGGCAACAGGCTAGAATTCAGCATATAGTCTGCTTGAGATAATTGTATTGGCAGGCAAGTTTTTGATCCACCACCTCCACTTCTGAGAAGAAAGCAAGATGCGATACGACGAGAAGACGAGCAAAGCCTCTGACACTTGAGCCTCCAATAATCCTATGAACAAGGCGTTTACCTCCAAAGCCCAGAAGAAAACTGCTTGTGTCTCTGGCTCGTCATTTTTCATCCTTCTCTCTCATTTGTGCTCGAAGCATCTCACCTGTAGCATAGTGCGCACGCTAAGTATCCTCCGAGTGCTGATGGAAGGCTGCCGCAAGCTTGTCTAGATAGAGAAACTTCTCTTCTCATCTGACTCTGCAGATCAAACCAACTATACTTTCGCCGGAGCTTTCCCTTGGGCCGAGTCCGGTGTTGTTGCTGGCTCAGTCCAGATGGCATGGCAAAAGATCATGAGGTAGCTAGATGGATGGCGAGGATATAGGTGGGCGTCGAGATGTATATCTGGTTAGATAAGGGAGCTTCTCGCCATAATTGGCAGCGCATATTGCCTGCGGTCAGGTGGAAGGGACGTGACGATTGACGCATGATTTCAAGAGGGACATCTAGCGGGTCGGACCTATACTCCGAAATGGGTGGCACCTATTTCCCTACCTACCTAGGTACTTGTGTGCAGTCGGGTGTCAGTGCGGCAATAGTCAAAATGTAAGGCCAGCCATGGACCTCTCATCATTGCTGGACATGAACATCGTGACTCTCCTTCCTTACATTCGATTGTACTGAATAAAAAGACATCTACTGATCATACCAGGTAGCTACTAGTCGGCAAACCACCATTAGCAGCCGGCATTCAAATTGAGCTTTGGGTCGCAGTCAAGGTTACTGTACAGGCCGCCTTTACCAAGAATATGTTTTAATTGTGTCACTATAATCCCCCGTCCTCCAAAGGTGCAATAAAGTGACTCGCACTCGGCAAATCGACCAACAACCGAGCACGCTATCCAAAACCAGCATCTGTTCTGATCCATTCAAAGCCGACATTTTCCCTTCATTTCCATCGCATCATAACTCATCTGCCACAATCGCAGCATAGCATGTAAACCATCCAATCATATTGAAAACCAAATTCACGCCAGAATTGGAGGTGTAGGGAGCCTCACGTGTGCCCTCCAAAACCTCCGGGGTATCGTAAGAATGCAAGAAGCCATCTGCAGAAAATATCCAAAACCGTCTAACACCGTGCATAAAATAGGGGAGCAAACAATAGTAGGTCAGATGTCCTCCTCTCCCAACGACATCCTTTGGGCACTGCATGGAAATGTGACGCAGTCGACTCCAACAAATACCATCCATGACCGCCGTGGGCAGGAATACGCCATCCTAAAGAACAATCGGCCTGATGATTGTGCATAATTCATAAGGGCTGTCGCAAAGCAAATGGCAATACTTTCTCCAATCTTGTGGGCAATGATCCATGCGTGCCTTGCTCATTCGCAACACAGAGATCAGAAAGGTCCCTCCTCAAATGCCACAACAGTCATCTTCTCCGTCATCTAAGTCGTGTAATTATCTCCAAAATATCGTTTGCTGGGAATGTCGCGTCTAAAATCGTTCATGATTCGTCTCGCCCTGCAACAAAAGCTGATCCAACATGTCGTAACCAGCAACCTCGGGTCCTAAATGTGTCGCAACCACTTCGGCACCCGAGGAGACCTGCGCGAGTGGTGTGAGATCCAGAGCCAACCAGTCTTGGTTGCCCAAATACGCAGCGTTATCGTCAGTGCCGAGATGGATGCCGTTGAACCCTGGGTTGTGAGTTCCAAAGGTGCCATCATATTGAGCATACGGAAACTCGGGAGGTGGCATAATAGTCATGGTATTGGAGTCATAGGCTTCCGCTCCGTTGAGAGTGAACCCGCTATGACCGTTCCCATGGTATCCTATGGAAAAGGGTCCATCTTGCGGCATGGCTGCGAGGCCAGAATAGTCATTACCCCAGTGAGAGTGGCCGGCTGTATGGGCTGTGGTAGCAGGCATTGACAAGCCGTTGGACGTGGCTTTCCCAGGCGATCCACCAATAACAGGACTCTGACTATGAGTGCGGCTGGCACCAGCTGTTGTCGCGCCTTGACCTGCAGCAACTCTCACGAAGTTGGACTCAACTCGCCGAGTCACTGTGTCGCAAGCTTCAGCGAATCGGAGGCCAATGTGGACATCATCGACAACAGAATTGCGCATGGCATCTGCGGCTTCACGAAGCAAGTTGATGGACTTCTGGACCTCTCCTGCATAATCGCCAAGGGCCAAAGTCTGCAGAACATAGTCAGGACACTGTCAGGTATCAAGTCAGAAGAAGGGACGTTAAGAAAAGAGGTACGATACCTTTAGTAGAAAGCACGCTCCTGCAATGATCCGGAAATATGTGCGCACGGGACAATGCTTGAGGTGTCCTTTGCCGGCAAGGGTCTTGACGATTTCAAGAACGTTACGGCAGCCGTCGATCACCTCGCCGATGAAAGGACCGTCAGCGCCCATCCATTTGCGTACAATTCCGGGAGCGATGGCACCGCCACTGGATTTGCTCGAAGAAGCCTCACTCGTAGCGCGTCCATTGTTGTCAGCAACCGGTTGAACATTTCGATTTACAGGGGTATTGCTAACACATCGTTGGATGATAGCATGGAGGGCAAGTGAGTGAAGGTAGATGCGACTGTACTCGTATTCAATAAGAAGAACGAGGCGCATAGGTTCAGCAACTAGAAACGGTCAGTGATGGATAAGTTCCGCAACGAGACTAACATACTCATCCGGCATTTATCGAATTCGTTGCGCCAGTCCCGAAGCAAAGGTTGATAGATGGGGAGAAGTTTTCGATACGTCCCGGTGTTGATCACATCTCTGGTCTGTGAGCGATTGAGAAACATGGTCTGGTTGCCCGATTTCATGATTGCTGCAATCTCTTGCCAGAAGAACAAGGTAACGGCTTGAGGATCTTGACGAACATACTCCTTAAAATGACCCATAGGAGAGAATGCAATGTTAGGATCCTGCTCTCTACGACTGAGACGGCTGTCGACTTCGCTCTGCACACGTTGATCTGCAGTCGCCCGGTGGAAGGAGTTAAGAAAACCATCAGGCAGCTTTCCAATGAATTCTAATCGTCCGCTTGTCTGCACGTAGTGGACCCAGAGCAGTTCTTTGAGATAACCCTTGCGCGAAAAGTAAGCCTGGACCGTAGCGGGAGGCATTGATGGATTCTCTTTCAAGAATTCTTCTTGGCTTTGATTCTCGAAAATGCCAATCTCGAAAGCCAATGATAGGGCGATGTTCGTCAACATCCAGGACATGCGATCACTTCGCCATATCGGTTCTAGCCAGCTATCACGGCGCTGGCCTCCAGTCCCGTTAAGGAGAAGTGTCTGAGACGATCCATCCATCGAGTCTTGTGGGTTCTCTGGCACTAGCAAAGAGTCATCGTCGTCTCCAGGAGGAAAATGCAGGGCGCGAGGGTTCCATTCGGTAAGTAAAAGTAGGGCTTCCACCGTGCCGATGGTCCGAAGACCTTGCTGGGAGGTAGGATCGATTCGACGAGCTTCCTCAACACCAGCGCTACAGAAACCACCACCAAATTGTTCTTGTGCCCAGACAGTTCGCTCGACCATGCTCTTGAGATAACCCCACATCTTCTCGTGAATGAAGTTGGGGCGCGAGACCGAACCACCATGCCCGCTCAATTTAAGATATCGAGAAGAAATTGTGAGGATGGTGGCGAGTAACATTGGCTCTTGCTCAAGGAGAGCGACCTGCTGAACAGGATCCCGATAGTTTGGCAAGGTCACAGGAGTGAGGGATGCGAAGTTGTCATAGAAGTATTCGACGTATTGCATGCCTTCAATCGGCGTGAAGTAGCCTGCTCGAACGAACCGCAGACGTTTCCAGGTTTTGGTCAATGTCTCGATAGCATCGATCTCTTTTAGAGCCGGATCCGTGGTAAGATCAGGATCCACTCGCTTTGATCGTTGACCCATGTGTGCGCGCATCTGAGCAGTGCCGTTCAGCATGGACGTCATATTCGGCCGAGAAGCGGTGAAGCTTGTGGCTCTGCTATGTCTCCCTCGCTCCTCCATAGTTGCCGCCGCGTCAATCAGTGTGCCGATTCCATCCGTGCCGCCAAAGACCTCGGAATTTTTGAGTGTATGGAACGAATGTCCTTCGGCTTCGGGATCCTCTTGTTTGAGGGAAGGGCGCTGGAGTGGTCTGGTATTCCCGAGTCCGCCTCCTGGAGTCAGTGGTCGCGCAAGTCTTGGGGAGGCGAAGCTGAAAGTTCGTTCAGCAGTGAGGCCACGAAGTCGCTTGCCGTTGCCAGTCGAGATACCAGCCTCAGAGTCTTCGAACTCTCTGTCATCGGTGTTGCCGCGATTCCGCTTCCGTCGTGTCGAAGAGAAGACGCACTCTTTCTTTTCACGTCGGCAGCGAGCGCAGGGGGGATCGTGGGGATTGTCCCTGAGTGCATGTCAGTAAGCTGAAGTGCAAGATGATATAATGTCCACGTACACGGGACCCATCTCGCATTTCACTTTGCGTTCGCGGCATGGTCCACTACGGATTGGTCAGTCGCTGTTCAGGTGAATCTGATGGCAAATGTAGATCTGATGCGCACCATGCTTGGTATGTTCGGGTATGGTTCTTTGAGCTTAAGCCTTCTGCACTCATTGGCGGCGAAGCGCTGTTCGAATCGAGGTCCATTGCTGGCCGTCGCGGTGGTTGGAGTCGCCTATCTGCGCGCAGCTGTTGCTGTCACTGCTTCAACGGTGGGGCTCGGAATATGGTCAGAACATGGGTCAGTTTGATGAGGTGGGTGTTGGAGAAGCGGGTCGGAAGTGGAAGAGGAAGTGGAAGGCTTAGGAAGCACGAGGTCCGAGATTGTGTGAAGGTTATTGTCGGGTTTGTGTCCAGCCGGAGGTTTTCAGATGGATGTTGCATGCGAGATGCCGACACTGCAGTCACGATGCTCAAGAGCACATCCAAGTTGGCTTCAGCGAAAGCGGAGCCGCAGCACGCTTGGTGCCACCCACAAGGCTGAAGACGGCCTTGACGATGGCCAGGTAATCATCAGGCGAGGCTACCACGTGCATTGTTTCAGGCTGGGCTTGCCCGTTTGGGAAGACTTGGGAGAGTGAAGATGACCATTGGGGCCAGAACATGATATTGCTTCTCGGGCATCAGCCAATCATGTCAATGTCAAGGATCACAACATCGAGAACTGGGTGTGCTGGGTGTTCGTCCTCCGATTGTGCGATGCTCGTATCATCATAGAACAACGAGTATAACTATTGCGCCGAGTGTGAGCAGGTCGAGCAATCGCCTCTCGGCCTTCCTCTGCTTGTCCCTTCTCTCTGTTGCCCATCACACTACTCGTAGCCCTGGACTCGCTTGAGCTCATTTGCTCCCTAGCAAGAATGTCCCACCTCGAAGTCTCCCTTATGAAAGAGGAGGATGTTGACGGAGCAATTGCCACAGTCCAGCAAGCATTCGCAGACGACCCCTACAACAGGTGGATATACAACGTCCGAGAAAACGTACGCCGAAGTTAAATTTCATGCTCCGAGAATCTTGAAAGATAAGATCGCAATGCCCGATCCCAGCTCTGACGGAACCACAGTTCTCTCCAACCCGCAATCATCGCTCCCTGGCCCTTCGCTGCCGATGGGGCATGAAGCATGCCCTCTTTTACGTCTGTCGCTCCAAATCGAGCCCTTCCAAAATACTCGGCGCCGCATTCTGGCTGCCTCCAACTCCTCCCGCTCAGCCACAAACCTGGTCTTTTTACCTCTCCCTCTGGTACCTCTGGTTTGGTCAGATAGGCATGAATCTCTACTACGGCCGCGGAGGCTTGAACGTGAAGAGATACTGGCTCTGGAAAGAGGCGCAAGCGTCCATGCAAGCAGAACTCTGGAACGATCCCAAGGGCTACTACTTCTGTAATATCGTCACTGTATTGCCTGAAGCACAAGGCAAGGGTGTGGGCAGGGCACTTATGGAAGTCGTGCTCAAGAAAGCCGACGTCGAAAGGAAGAAATGCTATCTGGAGAGCTCGAGGGATGTGCCAAATATTGCCATCTACGAAAAGTTCGGGTTCAAACTGGTGAAAGATATGGTGTGTGATGATAATGGAGATGGTATCAAGCTCTTTTGTATGATGCGAGAACCGCAAGTACGAAGTGCGGCATTGGACCTTGAATGAAGTAAAGATATGCAGAAGGATTCGATTGATGATCGAATGGAAGAGTGAGATAGCCTTGGGATCGAGGTCGCTCTGATTTGCTGCTTGCCTATTTGTTCTATGCACAGACTTGTATTCAGCCTCGTTGTTCGATGCCTAACGACTATTGGGCGAGGCGGCAGTCTCGGGGCTGAGGAAAGGCCAAAGTGATATTGGCCGCATGCCATTCATTGGCTGATTATTCGCAATCAATAAGGTATGTCCAGGAGGGGTGTGTATTTGTGCATTGGTTAAGTTTGGTGGGTGAGCCTCCGCCCTGCTCGAAGGTCTCGGCTATCTGTTCTTGTTACGCTCCTCAAATCAGAGAGCTTGAGTGGTCTCAATGCGTGGTCGCTTCCTCGTTCTTGCTTTGACGTCCCCAGGGCGTGGATATTGTCACGAGTGAACACGCAGCCTGGTTGAGAGGAAAGGTCAAAAAGCTCAAAAAAGCTCACGTCCACGACAAGGCTTGGCGCGAAAAGTAGACCACTCTTCCATTCATGCGAGAAGGGTTTTCAGACTATAGCGTTTCCTGTGCAAACTTCTCGCTTACCCGTCGAGCGATGCGAAGCTATGGCACTGATAATCAGGTTTTTTTTTTTCAGAAGAAGAAAGAGCTAGAATTATGAGCTACTCGCAGAGGACGTGCCGCCAGTCCAGTTGCCAGATATATTCGAACTCGAATACGGAACTAGGAAAGTCACGCTCCAGGCGAGCGTGGACTATGAGCTCGAAAGCTCAAGGGAACAGATCGATGGAACAGCACAAGGCCGCTATGAAAGTCTACATGCGTGAGATCGTACCAAGCGGGCGCTTGACAGTAACACTGCAAGGTTCTGTCCAACAGAACTTAGCCACTATGCATAGGCTTGCGAGACTGGGAGGCATTATTGCCCCGCGGGATGATGACGACAAGTTACGAAGAGCAGGTCTGGAACTTTCCTAGTGAAAGGCTGCGCTTCAAGTCCAAAAATTTGAATTAGGAACGGCCCAGAAACTTTGCATTACAGAAATTGAGATCCAAGTTCTTACTTTCAACAACGAAACGTTCAAAAACAAATGATGATATAGAAGGGTAGGAGCAAAATTACAAGGCTAAATTATCGAGTCCTTGAAAGAGCAAGTGGTATGGTCAAAAAGAAGTGGAACTATGGACTCGCCTGATCCTGATTTATTGCGACTTCAAGTTGCTCCGAAAAACCAAAACCAGGGTTTGCGAGATCGAGTGCCCCGGTTTGACCAGGAGAAGCAGAAGCTGCTTGGTATCAGAAGGAGCAGAAGAGCTGTCTGGCGCGCAGAAAACGTTTGGGGCTCAACTAGCACTTGCCATCGCAGAGAAAGATGTCGCAAACCGAGCCTCAACTGTGCACATCTCGGGATTCGGGAATGCCAGAGCGACGACTCTGCTTGATACATTATTCGGTTAATTGCTCAATCTATACATATATGCAAAATCCTTGCAACGACATACACGTATTTACAGTTACATACATTTTTCAATTTATATATATTTTTATATGTAACTACAAATAATATATATAACTGTAAATGCGCATCTATCGTCGTAAAGAGAGTATTAAAACTATACCTAATTAGGACAATTATATAGATATTATTATAGTATTTTTAAGCGATTTAGCTATAGATCCGAATATATTATGCCACTACGTAAACCACTTATTCTATATATAAAAACGGCGGCCTTAAAGCCTTAAAAAGGACGAGTTAGGTAATATAAATATACGTAATAAAGGTTACTATAATTACGGTATAGACCTCGCCGTCGTTTAGCTAAATTACTCGATTCTAGTACTACTCCTTCTACGGAGCGCTTTACTAGTAAAGGTAACCTAATCGGCTCCTATAAAGGAGTAGAATAGGAATTATTCTCGTTATCCTCCTCGTTATCCTTATCGGTATCCGTATCCGTATTAGGATTACCTCCGTTTAAGTAGATCTTGGCGGCCTTAGCGATATTAGGGTTATTACTTATAATTATAGCTTTAGCCTCTATACGAGATATAAATATAATACTAGGGTAATACTTAGAATCCTCGTTAGAATCGATGGTAATTACAGCCTTAGCGCTTAAAATTGATAACGTAGGGACTATTTTTAAAGCTGTATTTAAAGCTATATTTAAAGCCCGTTTTAAAGCTATTTTTAAAGCCGTTTTTAAAGCCGTTTTGAGCGCTAAGACTATAGTTAGTAATATAGCCTTAGCGGCCGAAGATAATATATTTAAAGATAGTTTTAAAGCTGCTTTTAAAGCTACTTTTAAAGCCGTTTTTGAAGCCGTTTTTAAAGCCGTTTTTAAAGCCGTAGCTTTATCTTCTAAAGTCGTCTCTATAAGTACCCTAGCCTCTATAGTACGGTCGAAAGCAGCCCGTAGCTTTTAAAGCCGTTTACGTATAGATCTCTCTACTATAGTTTTACCCTAACGCCTTAAGTCGTTTCGTATCCTTATATTAGTATTATTCTTTTAAAGTCGCTTCTTACGAGGGCGGCCTTTCTTACGGGCGGCCTTATATAGTAATATAGTAGTATCCGGGATAAGGTTTATAAGTATAATTAGCCGTATAGATCTACCGTAAATTCGGCGATAGTAGCTACGTATATAGATAGCTTCTTTATTATAAACCCCGTACATCTCCTTTAGATTAATTTTTTAGTATTAAAACGCTATAAATATATAAGCGTAAGGTAGGCGATAGTCTTACTACTTAAGGTAATCGTATAACCTCTCCGTAAGGTAAACAACCTAGCCTAGACTACCGGGTAACTTATAAAGCCTTATAAGGCAAAATTCGTACTTTCTCTCCGATATTTTTAATATAGATAACTGCTGTAGGGCAAACCTTATAAATCTTCTCGATTATAGTATAGTAAGCTACTTTTAAAGATGCCTAGTATACTATATAAAAATAAGATTCTACTTCTTAGCCGTAAAGATACTTTATATTCTCTACTAGGTATTAAGTATAGTAGTAATAGTAAGCTATAGGGTAAGGAAAGTACTTTACGATAGCCGGATTAAGGCCTTTACTATAGTTAGTAATAATAGAAAGCCGGATCTTATAATCCTTATTCTCTACTTCTTCTTTAAGGTACGGGGCGAGAAGATAAGGTTATAGGAGCCCGAAAAACTAATACTACTATTTAGATAACTCTATAGGCACGATAGCCTAGGCGAGAATAAGTATATTCTTGTTAGTATTAATTATTATCGTAATAAGTAGGATACTACCGTACTTTAAAGAGTAATAAGTACCGTTAAAAACTAGTAGATTCCTCGTATATAGCTATACTAGAACTATTACTATTAGTAGGATTATAGCGGCTTTAAAAATACTTTCCGGGCTTTTTTTAAACCTTATAAAGGCTCTATTATAGTTATTAGTGGCCGTAGCTTTATCGTATATTCTATTTAAAACTCCCTCGGCTAATAGATTACTATACTACTTAAGGGCCTTTAGTAAAGGTCCTATTAACTAAAACTAGAGACTACCGTCTCTATCTAAGTTAAGCCCGATAGCCTACTTTACCCTCTAAGCCGTATTATATATAATAGATTATCCCGTATTAAGCCTAGTAGTTATCTTTATAGCCTTCGGCTTTATCGTACGGTTATTAGTAATCTAGGTAAATATATAGCGCTTATAGTAACGAACCCTATTAGCGGTACGCTAGCTATCGTAAGTCTCTAAAGGGTATATATAAGATTTAAGGATACGGAGGGTAGGATTAGATACGTCTTTAATAAAGGTAATACGAGCCTATAAAGTTAGTAATTAGCTAGCCGAGTATAGCTTTATATTACCTTAAATAGGCAATTTCTAGCCTTTCTTTTACGGTACTTAGTATACTAGTAACTATTATTACCGTTAAGGACTTTGAAGCTCTCGTAAGCCTTAATAATAGTATTATAAACGGCCTTAATCCCGGCCTTAAGAGACTTAAACTATATACTAACCGTAAGACTCGGGTAGCGAGGTCTATCCTCTAGTAGAGGAGTATTAAATTAAGATATTATAAGTATATAATTAAGCGTTAATAAAGCGATAAATTAAGTAATAGTTTATACGATAAATTAAGCGATGGATTATACGATAAATTAAGCGATACGGCTAAATTTAGGGTCTCCTACCTAACTTAGTAGCTCAACTCACGTTACCTAAGTATAATAAGTAGAAAGTAGCCTTATCGTACTAATTTAGAGCGACTTAAGCTTACGATAATTAGATATTATAAATATAGGAACCGTAAGTTCAAGGGATATCACGAAGCTCATACGTTATTAGTACGAAACTTACGCTAACTAGGTAATATGTATAAATATAATTTAATATATATAATTATAATTACGCCGGCGGTATTATATATACCTGTAACGGTTTTTTAATGTATGCAACTGCAATTACGCATATGTGGTTGCAAGGATTTTGCATGTATGTATAGATTGAGCAATTAACCGATACATTATTCGATGCGAAGAGGTGAAACTGCCACGCCCACAAAGTTATGCAGGAGACTTCAAGAGACAACGATTTCGCGACACATTTCCTGCGCGTCTCTAGACCTGTCAACAAGTCCCGCCGAAGCCAACAAATGTCCGGAAACCTGGAAGTCTTGACCACAACCAGTATGCCGAAGTACGCCCGCCTGTTAACCTGGAGATGTGCTCAGTATTTCACAACCCAAAGTTCATGGCTCAGAGTTCTGAAGCATCGGAAGAAGTCCTAGCGATTTATTCTAAATTACATACACCACTAATCGCTTGCGTGCGAATTTAATCCCTCTTCGACTCTCGCTTCAAGGACGTGAATCCGCACGGACACGGTTGCTTGCCAAGATTCAACCCAGGAATTCTGCTCCTCACGAATAGATATCAAGACGGCCAAACCATCCCCTTCTTCATCCGTTTCTTCCGTCGCCCAAGGACACTGCACGGGATGCTCTATCTGTGCTGATCACGCTGCGAAACTGATAATGAAAGTGCGGAGACATCGAGAGCAGGTTGTGATAATTTTTATGATCTCTGGACTTGGAATGTCTGTGTCCTATAGAATACAGTCTCCAATGTGAGGATGGGATGAATGCTTGTAGAGAGTATGCCGCTACTCATGCAAATTCTCAGCTTGAGAGATCTGGTGTTGATGGGTGTAAATGACTGTCTTGCTTGATATGGTCATAGAACTCTGAAATAAAGAGAAGTAAGAGTACAGGCTGAGCTGGAGCTGTTCCAGAAGTAAGTCTAACATCTTTGTTACCTCGTGAAAGATACTGATGCGACTGCAGGTACGAGCGCTTCTACCTGTCAAAAGTGCTCTCGGCAGAACCTAAGTTTTGTTGCCAGGCCGGTGCCTCTGCCAAAGCTGCTCTTCGGGTCAGTTCTACGAAGAGGCAGAACACCTAGACCCCTATATTGTCTGCTTAAATTGCGAATATGGCATATGCTCTAGGTACTTCCCAAGCGCCATGGCACACGTCTCTGTCCTGCTCTGAACACGACCCTCAACGCGTGCATGGCGATCCGGTTTCCATGACACGCAGCAATGGCTGAGAGAACATACCAAGACGTGCCCTGGCTGCAGGATCGACATGGAGAATGATGCGGGCGTTTCCAACCGACATGTCTGGCTTGCATGCATGAAATCTGTTGGATCTGTTTGTGGGGGAAGATCACCCCCAGGGCTGGGTATGATTGCAGGGATAAGCATAAAGAGATGTGTTTCTCCAAGACGAATGATCACCGCCTGCAGGTGTCCAGAAAACTTACATATAATAACGGGCAGATGAAGGGCATGATGGAGATTTGCTGCTTCCTTGCTTGAATTCCTATCCTCAAGAACGGGACGAACATTTGGTATCTTAACAGGCAGAACTGTTTTCTTATCGGCAACTAAGATATGTGAGGGCTTGCTAGTCTACTATGAAGCTTTGATCGCGCACGGATTCGATGTATTTCCCGGGAGAAGTAGGGTAGGGCGCCTGGGCCCTAAATGCTCTGGTTCTGTGAGGACCGTGAACAATGTCCAGAAAAGAAGCGCGTACAAACCACAGACTCGTGGCGGTGATGTGTGAAGATTACAACACACGAAGTACTAAGGATCAACGCAACCTTGTATGCTCGCACTTGAGGCTATCGAGATTGAAGGTAAACTGTAGCCTGCCTCTCACAAAGCATAAGAACCCTTCTTTATCACGACTGCCGAGTCACTAAAGAAGACTACGTTGACGGTGACAGACACGACATCCCACACCCCGTGAATTTACATGGCAGAGATGAACTGCAAACTGTGTGTGAACGAGAAGTCTACCGGAACCCCAGATCTCGCGAGCGCGAGCCAAAGATGTCATTCTGTCCAACCAACCGTCCCTGAACCAAGATTGGTATTTCGGGACGTGAATAAGGAAAGGCTGAAGCTCGCCTGGGGTAGGTAGGACGGTGTGACCCGGACGGGGTCCGTGGAGTGTACCGTGAAAGGGGTGCGGGGAGTCGGGAGATGACAACTGTAGGAGGAGAATATAGGGCTATTAGGCTGGTATGATAGCAGTTACTGGTGTCGATACGAGAAAGTCCTGGTTGTATTGGTGATTTTCTTCTTCGCATCGCCGTGGCGAGGTGGGTTGGTTGCGGATGTGGTTGTACTATAGTGGTGACACAGGCTTCATGAATCAGAAACAGCAAATGCTAGTAGCAGAAGGCTCGACGAGAACGTAGAAGAGAGACGCTCTGCACGATCGATGAGAAAAACGATTTAGAACTCCTCTCGTCGATATGTCGTATGACTACATCCTCCTATTTAGAACCTCCAGTACCTGTGTACTAAGAAGAGAGTCAAGTTCGCGGAGCCTCCCCTTCCACCATTCTTCTGATGTGGAAATGTTCCAGCAGGTGTGCGTTTCTCACGACCCCAAGTCTCAGGTTCGGATGAGTATTTGAGGCTGAGCTATTGGACCGTGCAGGCCGGGTTCTAAGGAGGGTTTGTGATTGGAGCTAGGAAACAAGTTACGAAACTGGCATGATTTTCTGGGCACCAACCTTACGAAACCTGGTTATGGAGGACGAGAGCCAGGCGGTGGTCCAAGAATGACATGTTACAAAGAGATGCTGTCCGTACAGGGACGTTGACCATGCCCTCTGGAGAATGCCTATGGAAGTAAAGTGAATGTGGATTCCTGTCGGAGCAATGGGTATTGGTAGAAATTCCCACCATTATCTTGCGCACAAGTCATTTGAGAATACTGTGGTTGCTATGGAGTGGCGGATCGCTTCAATTCCGCGAGAAATGCCTCTTTCCTTTGCATGAGAGTGAAGGATACGGCGGTCGAGATAAATTAGATTCAATTTATTCAACAAAGCTAGTGACACAATTTCCAGTTCGACGGCCATGTCCAGGAACCAGTAGGCTGCCGATCATGCCCTGCCTCATTCCTGACCCATGTCCGCAACAATCCTTGCCTATAACGTCAGTTGTATCGTCCCTCAAGTAACTAGTGTTATCCACCGAGTGGTAGCAAAACTAAAATAGAGAAGGTCTAATTGTAGCAGTGTCTCAAAGATACGAGGCTACCATTTCCCATAGCCTTGGTGTGGCTTTGGCTTCTTCGCCTTGTCCTCGAGCTTCGATCCTAGGAAAGCGCCTGCCAAACCTCCGAGAATACCGTGACCTATCTTGTGACCACCGAAAGCGCCAGCAGCACCTCCGGCGAGGGCGCCCATCAAGCCACGATCACCCTCTTGCGCACCGCCAGGTGCTCCGGCTTGGTAATTTTGCTGGGGGCTGTTTGCGTCATGAGGCGCCTGGCCGTAAGGTCCCTGCTGTGGATACTGCTGGCTGGGTGCCGAGCCGGGGTATTGCTGTCTCGTGTCCTGCTGTCCATATGCCGGTTGTCCGTATTGAGCATTTGGATCGTGGTAGGTTGGTGCTTGAGGGGCAGAACCGTAACCTTGTGCTTGGTTTGGATCTTGATACGGCGACTGTCCATGTTGAAAGCCTCCTACAGCAGGAGGACCATACTGCGAAGCATGTTGTTGAGACTGATTGTAAGAAGGGTTTTGTGGTTGGCCATACTGAGGCTGTTGCGGCGGGTAGCCTTGGTGTTGATGCGGGTAGTTTGGGTCGTAGGAAGCTGGAGGGCCGTAGCCTTGGCCGGACGGGGCAGGCGAGCCGTACTGCTGGTTGGGGTAGTGATCGTAGGGATTCGACATGGCGGATGAGGTTGTTGTAGAAAGGTGAGGTTGATTGTTCGTCGAGAAGCCAAGGAGAGCGGGCAAGTGGGGTTGGTGAATGGTATATGTATGAGCCGACACGGAGGTTCGCGGAATGATGTGCTATGATGATGATGATGATGAAGGGAAGAAGACCTAGTTACCGACACGACATTTTATACACATCATCCGTAGCTAATTGTGGCTCAGACGGGCACCGTCGTCGTCGTCGTCGTCTCTCCAGAGTAGCTAGGTATGGTATCGCCATCCAGGCTGTGTAGGGCACAGCCGAGCGCGTATATTGTATCCAAAGTCGTCCACTCGGCCCACGCATCCGAAGCCACTGCAACGGAGATGCTTTGACGGTGCTTCCAGAGCTCACTTGCAGCACATATATCGACGAGGTCCTCGGAATTCAATCACCACGGCCGATGGAGAGTTGGACACTTGCCACGCCTCGAGGAGCGAGAGGGACCAGAGTCAGACTCCAGAGAGAGAGAGAGAGAGAGAGCGAGAGAGAGTACCTACAGTACCTAGGTAGTAGTACAGTACTGGAAGTGGTATTATGTCCCCTGCTCCCTGCTCTCAGCTCTCAGCTCCCAGCTCCCAGTCTTCTCCCGCCGACGGCTGTGCTGCAACGTCGACATGTGCTCTCCGTCGGCTGGGACTGCTCATTCTCACCTGGACCTGAGGTTGGAAACACGCGTCCAAAACTGCTCGGCCACGACACGATGGTTGAATCCGTCCTCACTCCTCACTAGACAACCTGACCCTGAGCATAGGTACGACGGATGACTAACAACAGCAGCTACCTCCACTGCAGGCACACGTCCACGACCATCCACCTGGGCAGCAGCACAAAGCTTCAGCTTGCTCCTTGGGGCTGCGATATCTTACCACCATGGCTGTAACCGGGAATCAACTTCTCTTACGCCATTCTCCAAAACCCACGCCCATGAAACACCGCATTCCATGCCGCCGAGACGCGATCCTGCACTTTCATTGTTCGAGACGTGTCGCAGCTTTTCTTGATCCCGCGCTGTTCCCATTTCGGACACAATACTTTCAAAACCGCCTTCTCACTCCTCCATTGCTCTCGCTCGTTGCGCGACCTGTCCCAGGTTGAGCCCGTCGCCGGCCCTACAGCGCCTTTCTTCATTTACATCATCCATGAAAAGTGCTCGCCTTTGGAATATCCGCCCTATTTCCTGTCCATGCTTTGTCCAAACACCTAGTACTGCTCCAGTACCCTTTCTCGGCTCTAGCCACTTCCCGTTGCAAGCCTGACCTTGCAACTCCAGATCTTCCTCTCTTCATACACCTCTGACTCTCAACTGACATTGGCTTCTGCAGCTGGTCTGCCCATTTGCTGACTTACTTGTACTGGTACTTGATAGCACTTGATCGATATCGACCGAACGACAGCACGACCATCCAAAACTCTGCTCGTGCTACACCTCATCGACACGTTGGATGACTGGGCGTTGGTTCTTTGGTTGATGCCTGGGCAGCCATAAAAACGGCCGGAGAGCTGGCTGCGAACATGGGGACGCTGAACCTGTATCGACGCTTGCTGGGCATCACCACACCACCTGACTTCCAAGTCACCCACAGCGAAGCTCTTCATCAGATCCAGGCTCGACAAGTGCGATTGCCTGGTGGCAGCGCACAAATCGAGGCGGGACCAGATCAGATTGTCAAGGCTGCACCACAGGACAAGGCTTTGGTATGGAGCGACATGTTGAGGTATAGGACGCAGGTTCTGACATACTCTAGGTCACGGCCACGACCACGTCAACTATGACGATGATGGTACACGAGACTCCATTGCCTGGCATGGTATGTTCTTCATGATATCGTCTTTTCATGTCGGATTGTCAATTTTGACCTGCATTTCCCGAAATCACATAGAACAGGGATAATATCGAGATGAGGCCATCGCTAACTTCCATCAGGCTGGCAGCGTTGGAACAAAGGTTGCGGCCGAGCCAACCGCAATTGGTCAACAAGCGGTAAAGCAAGACCCGACTGGAACTTTGACCGCTCCACCCTTGACGACTTCCAACATGGCACCAAATCCGAGCTCACAAACAGCCAAGGACGGAATCTCAACCGGCACAGCCCATCTTCTTATCGCAGCTGGATCTATCGGTACTGGGGTCGTTCTAGTCCGATGCGCTAGAAATAACTAACGTGCGACAGGTGCAACAATTCTGGTCGTGCTCATCGTATTCCTCGTCTACCGAGTGCGAAGTGGCAAACCTTTGCGAGATGTCTTCAAGGGATTAGGATCGCGGCAGTCCAGTCATTCACTAAAGCCTATCGATAGCTTTGAAAAGGACACATTCGTCTCCGCGCCATTGGGGAACAGCTGGGAAGGATATAGTTGGGAGAAGAACAAAGGATGGGACGCAGAGACATCATTTGCAGCCTCTTCCTCAAGTCTGAAGCAGAATCAATACTTTAGATCTGAACCAGCTTTCTTGGGGCCAGTTTCGAATTCATCAGGCCGATCGCAACTCGCCGCGTCGCCCAGTCGACCACCTTTCCCGCCACCGAATCTCAGGTCAGCAAGTTCGCCGCTCTTGAGATCGAACAGCGTACCGCCCACTATCCCATTGCCACCTGATCCGCCGGCGAAGGCTCGTCTAGCGTCTATAGTGCCATCCCCAAGTCTGTTGCCAAGAAACCGTCCTCGCTCTCAATCAGCATCAGAAACAAGTAACTCCAATGGAGCCTACCCAGCCTATCTTGAAAATATGGCTCTTCACGAAGACGAGGATTCAGCACCAAAAGTCTCTCGCTTCTCATGGACGAACTCACAAGCTCCACGTACACCAGTCGATGCGCGCTTTAGTGTTGCTAGCTCCGTTCACAGCGTGACGAGATACAGGACTGTCGAGAGTTGGGTCGGTCAGCAAACGGGCAAATTGGAGGAGAGTAAGATGCAAGATAACCTTAGGCAGCAAATAGAGCTGGCGATTAAGGAGGTCAAAGACGCGACGAGCAGCGCAAGGGCGAAGAAAGCAGCGCCGAATCCATCACAGTCATCACCACCATCGAGCTATTCACTACCAGTTTTGGAGAAGGAAAAGCAGCCGTGCCCGCCGATACCAGCTACCGCCGATGCGCCGTCCAAATTCCGCGCAATACCGGAGGATGGCGAGATGCTGGACGTCGACGACGCGCCACCTGAGGTTCCCAGAAAGAGCTTCGACATGATTGGCAGTGCAGCACCGAGATTTGTAAGAGGACGAACGAGACAACAGAGGCTCAGACATGTCACGGCGGGAAGTGATGCCCCGATATTCCAAGTTCATCCGGGGACAAAGGTGAGGATTCCGAGTGAAAGCTACATACCAAGTGTGATATTGGACGACAACGTGCGAGGCAAGCTGGACGGACTCAAATCGAGGCGCGAAAGCTTGGAGCGATAACATGGCCTCGTGAGTGATGGGTTGGATGATGACGTGGAAGGAAATGAGTCGGGATGTGGAGACGTGGGCATGGTACTGGACTGGCGTTTATGAAATTAGCGATGCATTGCGTGGAGAAGACGTTGGCGTTCATCAGCCATGGTCTGGCGGCCTTTGACCTAAAGCCGTCTTGCATAACGTTTGGCGCATGGTGGTGAAGTGGAATAGGAGGCGTTATGGGCTCCGAACTCCTCGATGGAGGGGTGGCTGTGGCTTACTGCTGTGTTTATATACCCTCCCGCAGTCAAGAACATTGTGTGTTTCTGGATCGATTCCAATCTGCCCGACCAAATGCACTCGATGTGCCACTTTCAGTTCCCAAGTACTTATTACCCATGTCATTGTCATGTGCGCTGCCTTGTCCAGTGATACTGCACTTCTTTCTATCAATCCGAACCGGCTCTCTTGGGTTCCTCCATCATTGACGGGAATCCATTGTTGGCGATGCTGGGCTCGGCTTGGTCTGGGTCGGTAGGCTGGCGTCTTACCCGAGGAGCATGTCGGATTTGATCTTTGCTGGACATGCGGCTCATCAGCGACGGTCCTGTCAGAGTCTCACTGGACCTCGAGCGTCCGTCCCTTTCGGCAGTCCTGTTTGAGACTTGAGAGGTCAACCAAGTGCGGGGGGAGGGCGAGGGCTTCGCAGCTCGGGCCTTGGGCAAGAGGAGGCCGATGCAGTGGTGGACGATGATAGATACATACTTGGTATAATAGTACCGTGCCTGCTGCAGCTGTACCAATGCAAACATTATTTGGGACGCGACTCGGATCGGAGTACCTCAAATACTTACTGCTGTGCCCACTGGCAGCCAATCCGACGACTCACGGTCACCGGTACCGGTCACGGCCCATCGGTGTCTTTCCTCGCCGACAGCCTTTGGAAGTTTGGAGTTTGGAGTACGAGCCACCAGCGCCACAGTGACGAAGGTAAGATACCTAGAGCATTGCCCGCGGTACATTGAACATTCCCACCGTGCCATCCCCCTCCAGCTCCCCCGGTGAGACAGCAGCATACCATTCCGAAAGCTCTCTGTCCAGACTAGGCATGTGTGACTGCGGCTTACCCTAACAGAGTACCTAACAGAGTACCACACCTACTCCCAGCATCCTGATATCTCACCACGGCCCAGAGTCCCAGACAGGAGGCTGAGAGCAAGGAACCCGACGCGCCTCTCACTGGTCTCCTTGACCAGCACCGGACATTCCACCTTCACCTACACCCACCAATTACTCACGCTTGCTGTGGGACCTGGACGCCTCGCTCGCCTACGCCGCGAAACTCTCTCCTCTCATCCACGAGCAAAATCTTGTTGGGAGCGCGCACTCTTTGACTGTGCCCGATTCTTTCGGCGTCACGACGACATGGCGCATGAATATCGTCCTCACACGCCGGCAGACGAGTTTCCCTACGGCGATGACCCCTTGAGTGCACAGGCTTATTTCGCCGAGTCGGCGACATCGACGAAGATGCCAGATTTCCCGCTGTCGGTGCCAAGGAGATTATACGCGATTGGGGATATACATCTGTCTTATAAGACGAACCGGGAGGCGTGGGATTGTTTGAGGCCGCATCCTAACGATGGGTTGATACTCTGTGGGGACATGGGTGAAAGCGTGGACCATTTGGGTCTTGCATTTGCGAAGGCTACGAGTATGTTTGCGCAGGTGTTTTGGTAAGTAGGGACATCGGTCGATCGGTTCTTGGAGACTAACGGCTGAATATAGGGTGCCCGGTAATCATGAGCTGTATACGCTGCCAAGTCAAAAAGAGCATGGAGCGAGGGGTTTAGCGAAATACATGGAATGTGTCACAATAGCAAGATCATGGGGAGTCCTCACACCAGAAGGTACGCGCGGGTATCTCAGGACAAAGTGATGCACTACTAACAGGAACAACAGACCCTTTTGCAGTGTGGGACGGCGACGGAGGTCCCTGCCTTATAGCCCCTATATTCACGCTCTACGATTACTCCTTCCGCCCCGCCGACATATCCCTCGAAAAAGCTGTAGACTGGGCACGTGAGAAAGACACTGTAGCGACAGATGAGGCTCTCCTCCATCCCGACCCTTACAAATCCCGCCAGGATTGGTGCGCTGCCCTTGTGGACACCTTCAACGCCAAACTCGAAACAGCTCTGAAGCAAAATCCCGACACACCACTCATAATCATAAATCACTGGCCGCTGCGCGAGGACTTGGTCAATCTGTTGATGGTCCCGAGATTCAGCATATGGTGTGGGACAACAAAAACAGAAGACTGGCATAAAAAATTCAAGGCCAAAGTCGTCGTCAGTGGGCATCTCCACGTCCGTCGAACAGACTGGAAAGACGGAACGCGATTTGAAGAATGCTCGTTAGGATATCCGCGGCAATGGAAGGCATGTTTAGAGCAAGGATTGGACATCAACGACATGCTTCGAGAAATTCTGCCAGGACCCGAGCCACCGCCGACAGGTGAGGCACCGACCTATTTCAGAAGGTATGGATGATCTGTGCGAGTGTAGAAAGAGTAGGGATTCATGCTGATTTTGCCTCACTCAGGTTGGCGGCGGGAGGACGTTATCTGGGCACGTGAAAAATACCCCTTAGCATGGTGTTTAAGTCGTTCATGAGAGTCTGATTCTGAGCGACATGAGTGATAGCGTTGAGCAGGTTTGTCGCATGGCTTTTTCGCTCTTGTTTACCTGCCTCTATCCAATCTACGGCTTGGTCATGTCTTCCGTCTTTTCGTCTTATCCTTTCCTCAAAATCGTCCGCAACGTTTTCCTCTCTCTCCTTTGCGCATCCTCTCACAGTTCTGCATGTTGCATTCTTTCTCCTATTCCCTGCTTTGTTTGCCTCTATTGCCGGTTCTGATCTGCAGTTTGATCATAGTCCATCATTTCTGCAAAGACTAGATCAAAATGCCCTTTCATTATGGTGGTTGCCGGAGCACGCTCAATGCCTCGGCCTTTCACGTTCTTCAGGTCACCGAGACGCGTGCGCGGCTGTGACTACATCCGCATTTGCACCAGTCAACTTATTTGTGGGAAACTATGGTCTTTTCAAGCGTGATTTTAGCGTCACTTAAGACTTTTCTGCTACCTAGCTGAGGCAATTCTAAGGTCGGTGGCCTGCTCGGAGTTTCCTAGAAGACAAAGAGCGACCATTTTCTTCCTTGCCTTGAATGGTTTCGATCCTGAGACAGAGGCAAGGGAGCAGTCGCCATCGGTGTACTGCTCTTTGTTCATGAAGGTACGACGAAATCCAGGATTTGAAACGCCTTGTTTTCAATCGAGATCTTCATACACCATCCCCAGATCTTCGAGCTCTACTTCTATAGATTGGAATCTCCCGAGCTTACCGTTCCGACCCAGATTTCGATTCGGTCGGATCTCTCAAAGAGCGAGATCGCGGATCGAACGGGCTGCAACGTTCATGATCTGCAGGGAAAGGAGAATATGCACCTGACTGGAATGCACTATGTTATTTGATCCAAAACCTTTCGTCTTGACATCAGCTGCCCGAGGTACAGAGGGACTTTCTTTACTGGTGATGATCTTGGGTGACCTGAAGGCAGGTTGGCAATTTCCGTCCCCAAGATCCCGATCGCAATTGTCTTTTCCATCGAGGTGTCGAAGAAGCGAACACAGATCGATAATGCTGGGAGCGGCTAAGACGGTGAATCCAGTTGCAGTGGTACAAAACGGTGTGGGCCAGAAGGCGCAACAGCTCGTTACCACATGAAGGACGAGCGCGCCTTGGGTTGCCTGCTCAAAAAAAACCCCCGAACGACCACAATAAAAGATCTAGCCGTAGCTAATATCGTCACTCAAAACCGTATATTTAGCCGACTGAGTATCTTGCCGAAGCCACCAAGTGTGAGTAAAACAGAAATTTCATCAACAACACATCACCAACCTAAGGTCTCTGCCAAAGCCGCCAATCCCGACACATTACTCCCGTTCGTCCCGGTCCTCCCATCAACAAACAAGTCGACCTCGTTTCGCACGTCGTCAAAGTCTTCTTCCGGATCTTCTGTCTCCCTGTGGATATATACAGTACCCATTCCAGCTTTCTTCGCCGCGCGCAAATCATAGGCATGAGCAGCGACCATGAGACACTCTCCCTTCCCTACATGAGCACCTACGAGCTCCGCAGCCTTCAGATATATTCTCGTATCTGGTTTCGTCATTCCCAAGAGCTGGGAGGAGAAAAGCATGTCCATCTCCAAGCCTGCTGATTTGCAGATGTCGAGTTGAAGACGCGTCGTTCCGTTTGCCAGAACAATGACTTCATAGTTCTTTCGCAATCTTTGTAGGCCGTTGAGGACATCTGGCCATGCCACTTGTTCATGCCACTGTTTCACTAATCCTTGCCGCACATCTTCGTCCCACATACCGCAGCCGATCCTTCGCTCTTCCAGCAATCTGTCGAGGACTCGTTGATGCGTAATGTCTATATCTTCGTTCTCGTCGGCCGCGAGAAATCTTGCGTGGATTTCTTCGAAGAAACCAGACCGCCACTCTAAAGCAAAGGCTGAGTGGTGTTCCTGTGGGAGCTGTTCGAGCGGTGGGAGGGTTTTGAGGAGAGAGGTGATAGAGGTGTGCCAGTCACACAGCGTGCCCATCAGATCGAAGAAAAGTGCTTTCGCGTGAGGGAACGGGCTGGCGGTCGGAGACATCGTGGTTAGTGTGAAGGGCATATGAAATCCAGGGATTGGTCATAGCAAGGAATCGTAATTTGAAGACGTGACTTGATGTCTCTTGTCGCGTGTGAAAAGTGGGTGTTGTACTTCATAGGGCGCGCTCAATGCATGATAGTTTCGAAGCTAGTTTGGAGGCACGCCTTTTGCTTGACAGGATGGTCTCAACACGACCTGCCTCACGATCTCTTCGACACCGAGCTTGGAAGTCATTGATCGCAAATTAAGTAACATTTTGTTTCAAGCACGCCCTTGCGTAGACAGGAAAACTGAGAACTTCGTGCGCAACCTTCTGGATTTCCTGCCGATCGGTAGGCTGTCATGTAGAATGCAAGAACGGATCAGAGAGCCATGCTTCAGAGCTGCTTACACTCTCCATCCGGGTATTGGATCTGACCTT
Source organism: Venturia effusa (assembly GCA_007735645.1). NCBI lineage: Eukaryota > Fungi > Ascomycota > Dothideomycetes > Venturiales > Venturiaceae > Venturia > Venturia effusa. The sequence continues at coordinate 276,477 of CP042201.1, read as the reverse complement.
ATGGAGTCTCAACGGCAATTGGGCCAACTTTGGCGCCTGTTTGACCCATCGTTTCCTGCGCACCTTCTTGCTGAGCAGACTCCTGACGAAGCGCCGAATATCGTCCAATTTCATCCAGAGAGGTTGCACCCTCTGCAGCTGCCACGTAACAGCTTTGGCACAGTGCTTAATACCGCCTTGAAGTGTCCCCCTCACAGCTTCGCCAGGTTTGTCTTTACTGCGAGTCTTTCAAGTCCGTCTCTTAGCCTATCATCCATCCCACTCTTCCCAGGCTTCATACTGTCCCTCTCCACAAAAACGTGCACAAACTCACCAACGGCCTTTACTTCCTCAACACCTCTCTCAAAAACACCAATCTCATACGTGACACTACTCTTTCCCAGCTTGTTCACCCTCAAACAGAGATCTACAGTCGCAGGAAAGCCGGTCGGAGATATGTAGTCGCAGTGGGAGTGGACGACGAGCCCGACGGAGGTTGACGTTGGAGGATGGAGAAAGCAGTGATCGATCAGGTACTTGTTCACGACGCTGTCGAAGAGGAGATAGTAGACACTATTGTTCATGTGGTCGTACATGTCGTTGTCTAGCCTGCTTGATGTCAGAGTGAGAGAGTGAGAGAAGAGGGAATGTGTTTACCATCGCGTTCGGTACTCGAGCGAGAACTTGTAGTCTTCGCGCTTCCGCGCTTTGAGATTGGCCGATGCCATCGTGTGCAATGAGGCTTCCCTCTAGGAGGAGAACCAAAGTCTACATGATTGACTTGTGCTTTAGTCTCAAACCGGATCAAGATTGAGATTGAGATTGAGAAACAACCTCGGCTCGTGCACGGTTATTTTTGGAACCCACGCCCACGCCCACGCCCACGCCTACGCCCACGATACTGACCCTAAAGTTTGACTCTACATTGCTACAATCACAAACCACCGTTCAATCGTCCAATTCACCTACGACTATAGATCTCTCCAAGTGGCGTCCTCTCCGTGGATTCTCCGACGTTTAATTCGGACTGGAAAAGTCCCTCCGCCAAGCATGGCTCTGACCACCATCGAGCCTGTGTCAACATTCCCGAAAGAACGGGATATTCAAGCACCGCCGCCCCCAGAGTTAGTGACCACACCCTGCGATCCATGGCCACGGCCTTACTACCTCGAGGACGGCCTGCGACGCGTACACCCATATCATTTCACATACAACACATTTTGCAAGGAGCGATGGCGGGGTCGAGGAATACTGGACATTTTCGCAAGCGAATTTCGCGATCGACCTGCTGAATACTACGTATGTGCTGCCTGAACTTGCGCTGCGACTATGGAAGCCCATGTTGATTCTAATACTAGGTGTAGAGAGAGGCGATTGAGACTGGCAAGGTGCAACTCAATGGCAAACGAATTCCCTCCCTGGATACCAATGTCAAGAACGGAGATGTGATATCGCATACCCTGCATCGCCATGAACCTCCTGTGACGGCACAAGAGATCGGAATCGTACATGAAGACGACGACATCATTGTTATCAACAAGCCTGCCGGCGTTCCTGTTCATCCTGCCGGCCGATACAACTATAATTCAGTGGTGGAGATTATGCGAGCTGAGAGGCATTTCACGTTCAACCCGCTACCGTGCAATCGGCTGGATCGATTGACGAGTGGCATCATGTTCATCGGGAAGCATAGAGCAGCTGCTGACAAAATGACTGTGCAAATCAAAGATCGAACGGTCAAGAAAGAGTACGTAGCAAGGGTGATAGGGGAATTTCCGGAAGGAGAAGTTGTTTGTGATAAGCCAATTCTTTCTATAAGCCCGAAACTGGGTTTGAACAGAGTCCGCGCAAGTGGAAAAGAGGCAAGAACTGTGTTTAAGAGATTGGCATACTACCCTCCAAAGCCGAACAGCGCGCCAGAGATCACTCTGGAAGAACCCACAGATCAAGAAGGCAAACCCTGGCGCAAATTGGAAGGCTTCTCCATAGTTCGCTGTCTGCCTCTCACAGGCCGCACCCATCAAATTAGGGTACACCTTCAATTTCTTGGCCACCCAATTTCGAACGATCCAATCTACTGCAACCAGAAAGTCTTTGGTCCTTCGCTCTCCAAAAACAGCGCCGACTCCGACGACGACGAAGATATCATCTCTCGCCTCTCACGAATGGGCAAAGACGAAGTCGCCGAAGCAGTCGCATACCACGATGAAATGGTGGACGATTACAATAAGAGAAAGGCGGAGAAGATGACGGGAGAGAAGTGCGAGCTTTGTGGGACGGCGCTTTACAGTGATCCGGGCGCGCATGAGCTGGGCATTTATCTGCATGCGCTAAAGTATGCCTGTGAACAAGGGAATTGGAGTTATGAGACTGGTCTCCCAGCGTGGGGTTTGCCACCAAATGGCTATGAAGGGCCCACGGAGGTGACGCCGGAGAGTGATCCGTTGGCCATTGATCTTGGGAAGCTCGGACTGGTCGAGGCTGGCGAGAAGAGAGAAAGAGAAACGGTAAGGCAGGATAAGCCTGTAGTACCGTGAATGACAGGACAGCATATGCGTAGAGTGCCTTCTCCTTTCCTGATTCCCAAAGCGCGGCAATTTCTGCTCAAATAGTATCATCATAATACTAGGCTTACGCTGGGCGAGCAGAACCTGCGATACTAGTTCAATCTTGGCAATATGAAAGGACAGAGCGACACTGGTGACAAGGTTTCCTGCCTCAAAAGTTTGGTTTCCTACCGATCAATATCTGATACTGTCCTCGATTTTCGAGTCAGCTACCGCGCTGAAGCATCATCTGCTGGGATTTCCCGCACTAGTTTGGTCAATTAACAACACAAATTTCAACCGAGCTCAAGACATACCTCACGAATATCTTCTCTCTCAGAACAAACAGCCCAAAAGACTCCGCTCGTTGGCAAGATTTACGACAGGGTTCTGAGGATTCTGACAATTCCGCGAAACGAAGTTTGCTAAAATCTATAACCAATATTGATTCTAGGTTGATGAATCCTAGCTAGAGCAGTGATCATAATATGATCTCTGATCGACCAAAGAGGCGCGTTCCTATCCCCGATGTCCTCGCTCCCCCTTCTGTTCGTTTGCGAGTGTTGGACCAGTATCCAGTGAAGTAGCTTGACGGCAAGAGATTTTCATTCTGCAGGTCCGAAGGGTCCCAGATATCTCTCGCACTTAAGCAACAAGAATTAGCACAGGAGGCTGAGATGATTGGGAACACCAACGAAACAAATGAAACCGTTGACGATGCCAATCCCAAAATCTGTATGGTTCCGTTTCCTCCTTCAGCGCAATCGCTTGTGCATCTAGCTCCTCTATCCTCTCACGCTCCTCGCCTTCACCTGTGGCCCCCTCATATTTTTATAGACTCTCTTACTTCATCCAGACTCGTCGTGACGGGAAAGAGCAAACGCTTACAAATCTACCGTCTTGAGGGTTGGATCCCGTGACAACCTCGACGGCCCATTTTTCTGCATCTGCCTTGGTGGTAAAAGGAAACCAACATCTCACCACCACTTGCCCAAATATCCATACTCCCCTTCTCAATCTCCTTGTAACAGTTCTCAACGCCAGCATCCCCAGATGTGAACCCATCCGGTCCACTCGCAACGAATAATAACTCGTCCTATTTACAATTTAATTCGGCCGAATCTTGGAGCAAAACTCAACTTGTCGCTCAAAGGCCATGATCCCATCGTGAAGTGTTTCATACGCTCGAAAATCCAAGAGCATGCCAGTCTTCATTCGAGCTCGCGGCTCAGGATCGCTTCACGCCTGCTCTCTCGACGGCGCGAGGGAGGAGTAATTGCGCATTGAGGTGGAGTTCAGGCATTCCGCCATAAGCGGGAATTGCAGTGCCGACGGCAGCACATGCATCGCTGGGGGCGGAAAAGTCATCATAGCTTTACTAAGAAAGAAAGACTCGAGGTGAGACGACATGTGCCGTTTGAGTATTCTCGGGCGAGCTTTCCAGGCCACGAATTGGGAGGGTGCTCAGAACGTGGCGGGCGGCGTGTTGGCCTATATTCCTTGTTATGCCGGCGATAGGAATGAGCATTTCGGTTTTCTGAATAAGTTTATTAGAGACTATGTGATGATGCTCAATGCTGGTGTGAATATACCTAGATCCCGGATATTGTCTCTACTAGGCTTCGACCGAATTCAACCAGGTACCTAGTGTGATGAATAGGAAGTGGGAAGCACTCAGATATGCGAACATTAGCAATCTTGAAGATCAAACGAGTCCGATGACAAGGAGTGAATTTGGTGATCAAGAGAATTATGGCGCCTGAATTGGTAAGAAGCCTCAAGCAGACCATTCCACAACTGAAGACCTCAGTTCCAAGTGTCCATGAATCAACCTTGATTAAATCCAGGTCATGCCGGCCGCTTAATGCCAATTTCCGGAGGTTTTCATTATTTGCGTAAAATTATGGTCTGACAGATCCGCATGCAAAGGCTGTTATGTCATTTAGCATCCTTTATCCATGAGGAGGTTTCGGAAACTGATCATGCCGCTTCTTTCGCTTTTCCCACTCTGTCACCAAACTGTGTCTCTCTCATCGAGAACATAGCGATCTTGGGCTCTCAGTGGTCTCACGAATGAATGAGTAGATATATTGGTACCAGATAATTCATAAGTATCAAAGTCGAGGCGTCGCATAATCATTTAGTTGCAATTCCGGTTTGAACTTCCGTGTGATGGCGTGCCAGCGAATATCAAGGTCTACGGCCTCAAGTGTGTAGATTGTCCTAGTGTTGCAAAAAGCAGATCTTGGGTATCGTTTCTCTCGCACGTTATGTACTCATCATCATATGTGCAAAGCGTGACCATCGATCCATCCATCTCGTTCAGTTCTTCTTCGCATCCACCAAAGTTCATACATATTCATGATCCAGCTCTTGCTCAGCCCATCGTTGACAGACGTATGCGTGATCAACTTCGCCCATCCCATCCAACACCCCGCACCAAATCTCCCTCATAACGATACATTCCCGTGTAAAACCTCACCAAAGCTTCTACAGCCATCCAATCCCCCTCCCTCATAAGCAATGCCACATCAATATTCAACGGGCTATCCGGCTCTCCACTTTCAAGTAACTGTTGTACTGCAGTCAGCGTCGAGGAGATGGTGTATGCGGGACTCCACGAGGATTTGAGGAGATCGAGACAGATCTCGCCGGTCTTGAAGTGGATGTTTGGATGGCATATTGGTGTGTCGAAGGTTATTGTGGGAGGGGCGAGGGGATAGGTTGGTGGAATGGTGATCGAAAGGAGCCAGCAACCGCCTTGCCGTAGAGTTAGCCAAAGCGCTTTCACCAGTATGGAAGGATTTGAGATATGTGGGCCTTAGGAAGAGTAGGATTGCCAGATCGCGGAGCTTCTGTCTTCGGAACCAAAAGGGTCGAGCAATGCGCGTGATCTCCATCCCTTTGATCCCGAGATGCAGGAAATCCTACGAACCTTCGTACCCCGTCCCCTCCACCCCTTTCATGACCGCCTGCCACTTCATCAACTCGTCATCGTTCACGGGCCCTAGATACATGAGCGCGGCATTGGGATCATCATGATAATCTTGTAGCTCCTGTATCAACCTCTTCGACGTCGATCGCGTTGAGGACTTGGTGCCCGAAGAGGACATGTCAGTAGTTGAGTAGCAATAACTGTATAGAGGACGAAGAGATCGTGAGGCTCTTCTTGTGATGTAGAGTATGGAGGCTGGGGATCTAGGGATCTGCTGTACCTCCACTATCGGTGTGGCTAATAACTGGCCGAGGGAGCTTTAGCCAATCAGTAGAGGTACCCCGGCCCCGGCCGTAGCGAAGGACTGTCTGAATTTTTGTACCGGCACCGGCGACCTGTATACAGCTAGTTCCTGTACCTCAATTCTGCACTCTAGCGTGATCTAGCTCTCATATGTAAGTAAGATTCAAATTCGGCAAAGCCTGGAAACTGCCTATTCTAGCTACGGAGATAGTCTACGCTACACCAAGAATACTAACTTACAGGACGCCCTGCAAAAGCGAGGAGATGTATCTGCTATTCTTGTTTGCAACCGACTGGGAATGATGTTGGCAAGCCGATTGTTTGATTCTAACCAAGTACGCAAGTCTTTACGATATCCAAGAACACAACCACCAACACAGCAAGTATTGCTGCCGTAATTCCCCAAGAACATCTCACCAGGAACCATCGACCAAAGACACCACCGTGGAAGCCCAATAATCACCATCAGCAAATACAGCATCAAGCGAAGATGACCCCGATCATAGAATTGCCTCGTTCCAAGTGAGTCGTGATGAGACCGTAGTAGGAATTATGCAGTGAGTCCATACGGTCCGTCACGGTCAGTCGCAGAGGAAATGCCAGAGGAGCGCAGGGGCGTGTGCTGGCTTAAAGAAGCACAAAACCGCCAAAGGTGTTGAGAAAATGGCCGAGGGAGGCTCGGAGGGGAGGTGAAGTCAGAACGCTGGGTACCTCTATAGGGCGGTTACAGTATCGATAAGCGCAGCATTGGTGACATTAACCTTCCCGCATCTTGGATTTTTCCACCGACAACAACAACTCAGCTTCCATTTCAATTCCTGTTCTCTAATAAGATGGTCGCTGCTCTTCACCGTGCTGATGGCTCAGATACGTACTCAGCAAACGGCTACACCGTGCTCGCTTCCGTGAACGGTCCCATCGAGGTTCAGCGCCGGGATGAATTGGCCGAGGAAGCGGCTGTGGATGTTCACATCAGACCCGCTAGCGGCGTGGGTGGTATGTTCACATTTCCACGAGCACAATCAAGTGAGACGGTTGAGGTGCTGAAACCAAGGTTCCTAGGAACAATAGAGCGCAACCTTGAATCCATACTCCATTCGACTCTCACACGCATAATCCTCATGCATCAATTTCCGCGGACACTCATCCAGCTGACGCTTCAAATCCTCTCACTTCCTGACTACACAGCTGCCCCACCTTCGGACACCAAGACAAACCCAAGTTCCGTATGATCCCCCAGGTTCCACCCAATCAGGGTTGATGCTGATATGCAGTAGATACTGGCACTCCTCCCTTCTCTCCTACAAACCTCTCTCAACGCTCTCTTATCCGCCTCGATACCTCTCAATACGATCTATGCTTCTACTTTCATCACGTCAAAAAGCTCACAGCATGTCTTCGCATTCTCGGGAACCGGCGAGATGCTAGTGGCGCAAAGCGAGGGCGTCTTCGGCATAGAGGAGTGGGATACGATTGCGAAAGAGGCAGAAGCCACTTGCTTGAGAAGTATAGACCAAGTGAGGGCAGTGGCAGACATTGGTGGATACGGAACGTAAAACACCGGGACAAGGAAGAACCGCTGGCCACTTTGAAAACGTCAGAGTCATATTTTGACATGACGCCGAGCTTAGATATCCCTCAAGTTATGGCTGAGGCCATAATCAAAGCTTCGCTCGTTCGTGACTGAGCCGCAGCTCCTGCCAAAACGTCTGGTCAGCATCCAGTCATCCAGAGACCAGCAGGTTCAGTTTCCGGGGAGGTAAATACAAGCTGAAAGTGTTGGTGGTTGCTAGCGTCGCTTGAAGACTTGAAAGCCTCTTCCAAGCTCTGTTGCTCCTCGGTAAACATCGTCACTTCCAGATCGGGACATGTCCCACTCTTTCCACATTCACTGATGCTTCAACGTCGTCTCGTCCGAGTCCCACCTGCCAGGTGGCAACATCACCAGTCAAGAAAATCCGTCTCTGGATGGTCATGTGCTACAAGCAGCATATCATCCTCCTGTACAACTCCTGTCATTCATGTTATCTACCAATATGGCTCCCCAATCTGCTTCAATCCAATCATTCTTCAAGTCCTCGAAACCAGGCACCGCCCTTGCTCACGCGCAGCCTACTGCATCTAGTGAAGCCCAACCAAAGGAGCCAGGAGATGGCTTCACACAAGCAGAAGTCGATGGCGTCTTGCACCCAGTGATCGATGAGTCCTGGGTTCCAAACCAAGACTACGAAGAGCTTGAAATTGTCAATCTGGTGCCAGGTCCGAAGTGCATCGCTGTTCAAGGCCGGGTCGCCAACTTCTACCATCAGAATATGTCCAGTAAAAAGCCGAAGGCTGCGAAGGGGTGTGTAAAGCTTATTGTGAAGGATGATAGCGGGGCGTTGACGGTGATCAGTCCTGTTGATATCCTCATGCCTTATATACGCTGCTAATGAGATGACACTACAGGTCCGACTCTGGTATGCCAATTGCACGTACTGCCTGCGTCTCGGTCAGCTAGTCTCCATCTGGACTACACATGTATCGAACGGCGAACACGCATCCCTCGCCTCCTCTCAAGCACCATTGTTCACGTCCATCTTTCCCGAGAGAGATCGTAGTTGTCACATTATGATCCATGAGAATAGCGATGAGGGAGTTCTGTGTAAGAGACCTCTTGGCTATCGCGAAGGGCAGCCCCTAGCAGGCCTAATGACGTTGAAAAACTTTGTCGACGGTGGCTACGATGTCGTTGACGGACGCATGCTCGTTTGCGTGAAAAGCGTTGGCGCTCGGAAGAAAAGTCCATTGCCCCACTCCGCTCGTCTGACCTCTTTTTCATACTGACCGTACACCTCAGTCACGAACAAGAAAGGAGTCACGAATGAAGTCGTCAATATCAACGTCTTTGACGACACTGCCGAGGCTACACTCACACTGTGGGGTCCTTCCGCTCTCTCTGCCACCACTTGGAAACCTTCAACAACAATCATATTCATTTCTTCCCCCGGCTGGCGCATCGATCGTCGGACATACATCTCGCTCACCTCCTCGACTCTCGTTGACATCGATCCTGACATCTCAGACGCACAGTGGCTTCGCACCTACGCAGATCGATTGACGAGACACACGCATGTCAACCCACCTTTCCCGACGAACACATTCGATCTCCAGACGGCTCGTGAAAGTGAGAACCAGATCCTCTTCACCTTCGCAGAGTTGGATGAATTCGTTCGGTCTTCGCCTGAGAGTACATTCATGGGGTATCTAAACGTCATGATCACAGAAATCAACATTACCACCCTCTATCGTCGGCACCAACTCTTGTGCAACGAGCATTGTGGCCATCCTCTCTACTCCAACCTACTTACAGCTAAATGCAAGAATTGCGACAAAGATATTGTCATGGAGATCAGTCCGAAAGTATTAGGTACTGTCTGCGATGAAACCGGTGCGCTGGCTTGCGGGAAGAGGATCATGAGCCCAAAGGCGTGGGAGGGTCTATTAGGAAGGACGAAGGAGGAGTTGGTAGATGCAGGGATGGAGGTGCTCAAGTATCTAGAGTTGCGTTTGTTATTTCTTCGAGTGACGCTGAGGTTTGCCTGGGTGGCCGAGGAAGGCGAGGGAGGAATGGGAAGGCTGTGTATCTGGGATGTGTGTATGTGATTGATGAGTGGATGAGGATTGATGGGATAATGTTCCACCTACGTAATTGATGGGTTGTCTCTGCATGAGAAATCGTCATTTGACTGATGCGAAAAAAGATTTGACAAGTAATATTGAAAACTGAGATATCAAGCCAATGCCTTTTGTTGGCCGTAGGAGTCTGTGAATAAACTTCCACTTCAACCTAATTTTCCAACCTTATCGAAATCTAAGCTGATACTGCTCACTAACTCTCTTTCACAGAAAGAAACAGCACATGTTCTTCATATAGCTCCGCGGCCTACCTCTATAGCATAGGTTCCACAGCAGCTCCCTCGATTCTGTATCTCTCTATTCCTGAGAACTTCGCAATTTGTCCTGAAAATCTATTAGCTCCTGATTTCAGATCGATGCTGATGAGTTCCTAACGACCTGATATAGTAATATGCTGAAAGAAACAATCCATCTTTACCCCAGCGTGAAAATGAGCACGATAAATTACCCATGGCTACGTCTTGGAGACCTCACAGACGAGCGAGAATAACAAGAAAAAGAATTGAAATTCTGAAAGAAAGAAATTGGACCATCCGACAGGGACACGGAACTGTTACGTACCGCTTTTTGAGTGTTTAAAGACGATTTCTCCATGTCTAATACCACTGTCTAGAAAAACTCGAACGAGTTCCTGTTTCACTCACCCAGGGATTCACGGGATCTATGCCGAACATGGATACAATGACGTCAGTCGTGATATACGGTCCCGGGTCAATCGAATTCCATTGCTAATGCGATGCGACAATCTACCGCACGGGCCTGTTATTTCGTCTCCAGAAATGATCTATAAGTCGTCCGCAACACGAGAAGGAAACACGAGAGCAAGAAGATCACAGGAATAGCGGCACAAAAACAGCAAGCATTTTTCAATTTGTCTACCTCATCCAGAAAACGAGTCTAACGATCCAAGGAGTGTATACAGGTCAGTTGCTCTCCCTCCGTCATGGCCTCCACAGTCAATCCTCGACCCGTTCCTTACTGCCGCCTGTTCGCGCACTTTCGAAGCCTTGCGCCTAGAAGAGCTTATGCTCAAGAGTCATATCGCTCTCTGGCTCCAACCCTACGCAGGCACGGAAGATATTGGTCAAAGCGGCGCGCTGCTTAGCGAGGGCGTTGACAACAGGAGTGCCCGGAGGAGTGAGAGGGGCTTTCAACATGTAGCTGAGGATGCTCAGAACGCTGTGGAACCCAGCAAAGTCCTTAGCGCCCACCTCGCTCGACCTCCACTGGATACGAGTCATCATCTCCGTGACCAAGACCAGATCAATGATCAATGGCGAAGCCAGGAGAGAGTCCTCGCACACGTTGAAAATGCTGATAGTCTGGTGTCCACCAAGGAAAATCTCCGCACAGTACTCGTCAAGGGCACGCTTATCATCACCGACAGCTGGCATGTACTTGATGACGACGCAATGGTCTGGGTGCTCGCCCTCCTTGTACAGAACATTGTTGGCAGCAACCATATCATCAACGACATTGGACTTCGATATCTCCTTGGAACGGAACTGCTTCTGGGATGACAAGTTCTTGCCGTCATTGTTGCCAAGATGATTGTACGAGGCAATGGAAGTCAACTTAATGCCGGCGCTAATCAGGAAATCAACGAGAGCAGACTTCATCTTTGTCTGGCCAGATTTGAAATCGTCACCACCGATGAATGCCTTGCGCTTGTCAGCGAGCTCGACGCAGCCTGGAACAAAGGTGTTCTGGGGCGACCCATTGATGAAAGGCGCATTCTCAAGGATACACGCGACCGCGAACACGGTAGATGGAGAGACTTCTTCGTGGCCAGACTTGATAGCGTTGATCAGGTTGTCAGCCGTGTCGTTCACACCAGCGACGAGATCAGCAAAACGTTCAGTATTGGCAGTCCACTGGACAATAACCTTGTCGAGGTCGTTGGCGGCTTTGAAGTCGCTGAGTAGATGTTAACCTTAGAACAGGAAAGGGGTGGCTACAACTCACCGAATATCCTTCTGAATCTGCTCAACATGAGCCCAGCAAGCCTTTGATCCAGACATAACATTGTCAGCACGAGTCTCTTGGTTAGCAGCGATGAAGTCAGGGTAGTAAATGGAAGGCAATGGCTTCATGGTTGCCAATTCTTTGCGTACCAACTGCTTGAGAGTTGGCTCCAAAACGGCAGCACGGTCCATGGCCTGAGCCAGATTCATACCACTGATATCCCAGCCGCCAATAGCAAGATCGTTGGGGTGGATCATCGGCAGCATCTGGTGGAAAGGAATGTTGATATCATCACCGGTAGCAGAGTCAGTGCCCAGCTTGATGGTCGAGCCCATAAGAACAGAACCATAGTAGTTGGCCTCCTGCTTTCCCTTCTTAGTCTCCCAAGAAAGACCACGGCGGTTGGCCAAGATGCCAGCCGTGACTGTGGTTCCGTTGTTTCCGCCCCACCCCACCAACATCACACCGGTCTTTGGAACCTTGCGGTCGACTTTGAAATCATAGAGAGTTTCCTTTGGCTTGGCCACGTACTTGCCGAGGCTGTTCTTGGTGATGGCAGTAGTGCGGTAGGTGTACTTGCTCGTGATTTCAGCGTCTGTATAGACGACGTTTGGGGATTCGACGGTGAAGAGCTCGGGTTGAGCGGCAGCGATACCAATCTCCGAAGGGAAACCCTTTGCGTCATCGGCGTGAGGAGCCATGAATGTAGACAGCAGCTGATTGAGTATCTGTGCTTAGGTCTAAGGTACTGGCCTATTTGGTAAAGGCTGCTTCCGTCCTACTTCCAGAAGCGGAAGATCGACGGCCGGCGTGGGTGTTGTGGGTGCTATACTTGTTAGTCAGGCATATGGTGAGAACAGAGAGAGCACATACGAGCAAAGGAGATTGGAGAACGTCTTGACGTCTAGGCAATGGCCCTGCTTCTGAGGCGAGAAGAAGTGTAAGGGGCTGTACTCGAGGGATGGGAGATGTGATGAAGTGCAGCTATGAGGGATTCGTGGGAAGGTTGGTGTTTGCGAGGGAAGTGAAGAGGTCTGTGAAGGGGTTGTTCAAGAGAGCGAGGTGGAGGGGGCAGACGAGTATAATACTGGGCAGTAGTGGGAGTGGGAGGTAGGTAGGAGGTAGATAAAAGACGGGAATGCCGAGGTCGGCACGGTCGGATGGGGCTGCGATCATTAGTAAGGAAAGTACCGGGCCTGGGCTGTCATGTGACAGGTCAGACTCCCGACCGCGACTCCGAGTCCCGTCTTCTTTCGACAGTGACAGTACACTACTACATGGACAACAACGTCGGTCGACTTGTCTCGGAGAAGCGGTGAGATGAGTTGCAACCTCCAGTTGATTACAGTCCCCGCTTTCTCCAGCAGGCACGAGCCACAACCCAATGCTCCCTCTCCCATAACTGAGACTAGCAGTAGAGTCCTCTGTGGTGGGCTTGCTGCACCAGATCTGGTTGATATGCCAACAATATGAACAACAGCATTTAGCACCATCGTGTCCGTGCCAGGAGCTGCCATCCACGCCCGTTCCAGATGCCAATATAGCTGCCTTAGCAGTTCCGACTGCGGGGCATTGATCCCAGGCATCTGAATCTCAATCAAGTGTTCCCACTTCCCACACAGCCCAATGTCATTGCCTGTGACCTTGTACAATAGGATCACACACACTGTTAAGACGCCAAGATACGCCCGACTCTTCGCTACCAGTGCTGTCTTCACAATGCGTCTCCCATATGTCTCCGACCCTCCCAATTTTTCATCCGAAGAAGACCAAGAGATCGAGAAGCGGATCCGAGAACGGCGAGGTGCAAGAGGACTGATCCCATTGGACAAGAGCTTGCTGCATTCACCTCCCGTCGCTGATGGCTGGTAACAACAGTTCATGCATCCATCAGTTGCAAGTCAAAACCGACTAACGAGTATGCCGCAGGAACTCCTTTCTGCGAGCCATCCGTACTTCCACCACCCTCAGTGCCTCTCTCCGCGAAGCTGCCATATCCCGCGTTGCTATCCTAAATAGAGCCTGGTACGAGTTTGAACACCATGCCCCTCTCCTGTTGAAAGATGGCGGATTCCCGGTTGCCGGGCTGAGATATATCGTCTCCGCTCCTCCTTCCACAAAGACGCAATCACCGCATGTGGTCAATGAGTCAATTGGCATCGACGCTCAACACGCTGCTGTACTTTCGTACACGGACTACTCCACTCTGGCAGTTGAAGTGCCAGATGACATCTTTGCTACCATCAAGAATACCTTCACCGACAGAGAGATTGTGGAGATGACTGCCACGATTGGGGCGTACAACTGCGTGAGCAGGTTCTTGGTGGCCTTGGATGTGAGTGAGAGTAACGGGGACAAAGGAATGGAGGCATCTCTGAAGCACGTTAGCCAAGAGCTCGTTGGGATTAGGCCTGCTTCGAGATGACGGAATGTCTCTACTCGTGCCAACAATTCAATCCATCAATGTCGCAGTCCATCTCTCTCATCGTGCTCGATGTTGGTATGGCCAGAGCAAGTGGGAATCGACTTACTTTGCGTGTCCAGGACAACAGACCACCCCGGGAAAGGGAATCTGCCAAAATAGCTTGCACCTGTACGAATTCAGCCTTGGCACTCTATTCACGCGCTTGGTGCTTCGAAGAACGGAAACAAATTCTCAGCCCATGAATACTGCAATTTGAGTACAACGAATTGACGTGGAAATTTGCCAGAACTCTGTACACCGCCGAATCGTATCGCGTCTTGGCCATCATCCATTCTCTATCTACCTCTACTGACAAACCTACGAATCACAACGGCTTTTTGACCGTCTTCGGAGGAACCGAGACACCAAAATTAAGAGGCATACTAGCAGGTCTCAGCGGCTGTCTTCAAGGCGTACGCTGCCAGTCCATCCTATCTTTCAAGATCCCCACCATGATCGAACCAACACCACAACACAGTGACCCCTCAATAAATGTCCGCGTGAGCCACCAACTAACCTGCGCCTGCCAAACCGCTCATGCCGTAACCTCTGAACATATTCTCGAGAAGCCCACAATGGTCGTGCCCGGCAGCGGAACTGTAAACACACACCACATCTTCAAAATGAGCACATGTTGTTACGACAAGGTCACTGCTGTTTGAGGCAGACTTGCTCTCCTCAGAGCTAAGTCGAACATGTAAGTATGGTCATGACAAGTACAAGGGCAAGGCGAAATGATGAAGGACCAAGTGGCATAATGACTATGGCCGTTATTTATGTTGCTGTGCCGAACCAGGGATCGAAAGCGCCGGCCAAAGCGGTAGGCTTACCTTTTGGAATTGGCCTTGGGCAGACATCGGACATTTCTGGAATCTAACATGTTCGTCTCTGCAGGCGATTAAGGCCTCTGCATCGTGCTGCGATTAGTGTAGCGCTACGGTTGTCGTTTCGGACGTTTCCATCGTCGGCCCGTTCCCTCAGAGGCCCAAGGTCCAACAAATGAAGCTGTGTGATCAGTATCCAGTTGCCATCTTCTTATGTCAGCCGCGCTTTAACCAGACTCACTATGACTTCGACATGTAAGCCGTGATGATGTCGAAAAGTGTGATAGACGAGATCAGCCGAAGCTGTAGATTCATTCGACTATGCACTTAGGTCCGCACGGGTAAAACTTCGAATAAGTTTGCCACGAATCCCATTCCCCAACTTGCGATTGCACCGAGACACATCCCGTACCTAGCGAGATCCCGGAACGTCCTAGTGATGCAAAGACATCATCACAGGCACCGTCCAACATTCGAATTCAAGAACTCATATCCTCAACGTAGCGCCCGCTTTCTGCACCAACTTCAACAACTCAGCGTAGAGTGCTTTATACTCTTCATCGCCGTCTTTAGTGTCCTCTTTGCCTGCCTTGACCTTCTCCTTACTGATCATGACAACAGATGTAGGTCTCTTCGTATTGCCAGCAGCGCCAAGTTCAGCGCGCGACGTAACGTACATGTATGGTATGTTATGATCTTCGCAGAGAACGGGGATATGGGAAATAACATCCATGGGTGAGATATCGGCAGCAAGAATGACGATTCCGGGTGGATCTGAAGTGGAGGAGGATGAAGGTGCAGAGGGTGCTGGGAGCTTGCGGACGGACTTGACGACTTCCTTGACACCGCGTTTGAGGGTCTTGTTCTTGGCGGCTATATTACTCTTGTTAACAATGCTCTCTCAAGTTCATGCCCTCAGCGCGGACGGTGATGCCACTGAGACCCCGAAGTCGGAGTGACAATGACAGCTGAGAGCGAAAAGACTTGCGCTTGTTGAAGACGAGACGTGGCTGTATACCTTTCTTCACCGACCTTAACAATTTCTTCATCTGCTTGTCATCGGCCAGCGGGTGCGCAAAAGGCACAAGTGCCTCCTTAGGAATCACAGTCTTGGGTTTCTCCTCTTTATCTTCCATGTCGGCATCTTTGGATTCGACTTTGGGGACAGGCGCAGCAACAGGCGAGCTATCTCTCTCCTCGACAATGACCACAAGGAAAAGTTAGCATAGTTGTACGAAGCGGTGGTGGTTGGAAGTGAGTAATACCCTTTCTCTCCTTCTTGGACTTTGATTTCTTCACGCCATCGATATCGGAACGCTTCTCCTTCTTCTCCTTGCGTTCTTTCTTCTCGCTCTTCTCGGGTCTCTCCTTGGCCATTTTAGTGGTGTTGAGTAGCGATTGATGGTGTGATCGTGGTTTATGTAGCTGGCGTGGGTGGGACCGACATCCAATGTTCTAAAGTCCGTCCCGTCGAGATTGGAGAAAATCTTTAGCGCGGGTTCCACTTCGCCAAGGTTCGGGGGGTTCCCGTGCTTACAAAGGCGATCCTGCTGCGCAGGTGCACGCCGAACTAACTGCAAGTGAAATCGTGAATTTCCGGCAGACAGGATGTAAGACTAAGTATTACATACACACCTAGGTAGTAGCAATTCGTTCCACACACCGTGCCACTAGGTATTGATTGAATCTCCTAGCGGATTCCGTCATCCACATATTCACTCCAAGACTATGGGCACATTGGCTTTGTGGTCTCTATGCCCTTCAGGTTCGGCTGAATCAGCGGTAAACCATCGTATGTTCTTACCAACATTGTTGCGCAGTCATCTGGCGTCTCCAGGAGACGACATCGCCAGCAAGCATCCTGCCATCCACCTTATCCGTCTTTGCACGATTTGCTCGTGACAATCCGAGCGCTTTGTTCCCGTCGTCTTGCTGTTACACCAGAACTTAACTCCTGTAGAGTGAGCCTCCCAGCTCCCCAAGGTAGCACCCGAAATGTCCATGTCCAAGCTGAGGTGCCGACAGTCATTCGAACAGATTCCAGCAAATTCCAAGAGCCTGAAAAGGTCATGGACGAGTTCGATGATCCCACAATCTGGGAATTTCGTAAATACATGAGTTCACAGTACTGTGTTGCTCATCGGCACGCGTGTTGATCCAAACAAATGGCGCGTGACGCGTGTGAGGATACATCTTGGACCATATAAATTTGAAGCTTTGGACCGGCACAAACAACGACTCTAAGGAAACCCAGCCTTCGAGCAGACATGCCTCGTTCAGCACTAGCTCCCTTCAATCGCAGGCCGATGCGATCGGCGGTCTTTCCGTCTCATGTCGAACAGCCGTAAGCATTTCATCGTCTAAGCATTCCATTTCGATTGCTCGGTGAGCCAAGTGACTGATTGCAGCAGGTCCACATGGCTAATTCTGGACCATTCGCTAGAAAATGAGTTACATGCAAAGCGTCCAATTCTGCATCAACGAGCAAGCTCAAACTTGGATCCAGCTGTTCCGATATTCGTTCCGAACCCGCAAGCGCCTATATATGTCAGTCCAGCTGTCCCGAAGACCAATTTAACTCCTCAAACGCGCGACCAGGAGACCCAGTACCCCTACCAGCAAAACCACTTGTCCGATCATGAACCACGTACTTCTTTCATTCCACCCCCTATTTCCATCGCCCAGCAGGAAATACACGGCCATCGCGTGACTCACCACCGTCTCGAACCGTCTCACCGCTCCGTTGCGCCTCGGACATTTCCTCAATACCTACCTGATCCGACTGTCTTGGCTCAAATTGATGCCCTCAACCAGGTCTGCGGTCCAAATGTGACAGCGGCATTTCTTGAATCAACAAAGCCAACCAGAGATGCATCAGACGTAAAGGAACCCGAAATGCAGAAGAACATCAAGTACAGCAGCAGAGCGGCGCGCTGGCGTGAGAAAAAGGCCCTGGAGGGGAATCAGAGGGCTCAAGCCGCAGGCTCAACCGTGGTCTCTTTCTTCGAGGATAGCAAGCTTATCGGACATCGTCGCGAGGTTTATCGTGAAGTTGTTCTAAGCAGTATTGATGAGAATGAGTGGAACTATGAGGATCATCTCCCACCGAAGACTCAGACCGCAGCTGGACTCTGCCGTGAGGATGGCAGTTGGGCTAATATCTCCGAGATATGTGATGATGGCCATGATCGAGCAACGTTTGAGCTGCAGCACCGAGTCAACTTGAATCGACAAACGTTTAGGAAGGCACCGATTAAACCGGTTGCTCGCTTGTTGCATGAAGAAATTCTGGAGCAGTGGTTTCGGACTGGTCGATCTTTGGTTCGCATGAGTCAGAGCATGTCTGGATATGCGAAGCGGGCTGCTGAGATGACGGCCATGAGTGAAGAGGACTTGGAGTTACTGATGCGTGACAAGCAGGTAGGAATAAGGTTGAAGGACATGGCCTTGATCTACCAAGGTGTCACATACAAATTGCAGAAGGAGTACTTTGGAAATGACGTCTGGGGTTGAGGCCGTCGGCGATTGCAATTGTCCGGTTGGTGGGTGGGTGGACAATGGACTATCGCCTGCAGCTCGATGAGGCATACTTATGAATAGACTGGCCAGGATGAACATCACGAGGTAGACAATGGTACACGGCGGGGCCATGTGATTGTTCACGGATCTTTGAGCGAGGAGCAAAGCGACGAAGGTCAATTTAGTAAACTCCATCGGTCAACTCCGTCTCATGTGACCGTGTAGTCCTAGTGTGGCTCAGAGGGGTGAAAAATGAGTCTCCGTCGTTCTTGGCGATAGGAGCTGGTTGGGTCGCAGGGATCAGCCCCTGTTAGCGTCTTTTGCGAAATTGTGTATTGGCTGAGAATAAATCTTGGTATCTGCTACCAGCCACAGCACAGCCATACTGAGCCCGCTAAAAAAGATACGACTAACAACTACTCCGTACTCCGTAATTATGCTCTAGACTCCGAAATTGCAAAGCTCTTTGCTCAGTTCGGGTCATTCAAATCCGAAGACACCAGTACCGACAGATCTATGTAGTTCCTTCGAGTTGGGTACGTGGCACTTTTCCGGCTGGTAGACACGTCACATGTTATTGGCAAATGGAGACGGCTATTGAGACAGCTGAGCGGCGACCTCAAGCCGGTGCGGTGATCTCGTGGATTCGAAAATGCACCCGAGACAACATCCATGCTTGGTATTAGAAAACAGCCATATTACTGTGGTCTCCGGCCAAATGGATGCTATGAGGTGGATCAGAAGACCGTGACTAAGCGAAGGTATTGACTACTAGCCAGATTGTACGTTTGAAATATGTACTGGGTATGTTATTGCTACGGGCTACCAAACTAAGTTCAAAGAGGAACCTGAGTTCCTGCTGCTCGTGTACACCTGGTACCGATCAGACTTTATTAAGTGTTATCAGAACCTCATTTATAAGAGAGGATTCTGCTAAGTATGCAGGTACCAAGACGATATAGTGACTTTATAACTGATCTACGCAGAGTACGGAGCGTAAATCAGATCAGAAACTTCAAAATTTATTTCGTAACGCGCCTCCCTTGTTCGATCGGACCTTACAGGCTACAAGTATAGCAACATTAGGTTCTTTAGGAAGAGAGAGAAGAGGAGAGAAGAAAAGAGAAGAAGGGAATGCTTGAGGTGCGAGAAAATCGATTCGAGGTGGTAAGAAGGAACAATATAAAGACGGGAAGATGCATATTGTAGGCCAAGGTAGGCGTGCGGATCGACGTCTAAAATCCCTGATACCACAGTGCATGGGTCGTAGAACCTCGGGTTTTCACTCCAAGGTTGGAGTGAAATTTGTGGTCCTGGATGGAAAACGATAATGATATGGTGGAAAGGTGACTGTGACGTTCGAAATGAGGAGGTGGACTGACCGAGTGCTGAACATTTATGTATAACTAGACTACGGAGTACATGAAGAGATAATTATGCTGAGCTACAAGCTTAGATTCCTGTATGTACACTTCTTGCCTGACGACGTTTTCGCATACAAATCTGAATGCAACAATCATCATGCATGTGACTTCTTACCTCTTCGCCTGCCTCCTTGCCGCGGTGCCAGCGTCAGTCTTCGGCCATGATTGCCAACATTTCCGGACGATCTACCACGCCCCTTGCAACTACGACTACGAGCCCCCAAGATGCTGTGAGACCCCGCCTTCTCAAGGCAATCGTACAAGACTAAAATTTCGATGTTTCACAGTTGCTGACAAACTCGACTACTGGAGGGACGACTTGAGCAAGAACAGGGACGCATGGCTGAAATGGGCCAATACCACCGACAAGTCAGGCCACTGCGGCGTCGCGTGCTCAGATCACGAGCTCACAGCAGTGCCGAATACATTGGGATTGGCGTGGGCGATAACATGTACCGCGCCACGTATGCGCAAGACAGCAACGGACACACCGGCGATAGTAGGAGTAGGGTCAATCATTCAAAAGTTCGATCATTCTGAGTGCAACGTCCATTGCGGTTGGGAAAGGTGTAGCTTGGAGGTAGGTTGATGGTCCGGAACTTGTCCATAACTTGCCGTACTAATTTCGCAATAGTGGGGCAGCTGCAAAAAGCATTAGTAGGGTCGGCATGTAAGTAGAAAATACATCCAAGGTGGCTGCAGAAAATCAAGACGAGAGAGTGAGATGGTGATGGTTAAGAAGCTGTCCGTGCCCGTATCCGCCATAGGTATCCACCCCAAAGTGCTAGGGGCCTACCTAGGGTCAACGAGAACCGCCCTCGTCGCCCCTTCGTCACAAGACGCCTAGTGTAATCATGTATCGACATTGACACCTTAGCCTTCACACTTTGAATGATAGCAACTCACCACGATGAAATCGTCATCTACCTAAGATGTCATTGCCAGGGAGTATGAGGCGCCTAGGTCAAATACGTTTCTTGTAAAAGTCCACGGCCCGTTCACGAAGAGTGATCGCTATATACTCGAACAATCTCATCGGCACCGGCCTCCAAGATGGCCTCCCGACGGTTTGTCGCCCCAACAATCTAGGCGACCTTTTCCCTGTGTGCTTCGCGAGAGAGGATGTAGAGATACTTGTGCCTTTGGGCTTGCATGAAGCCGAGTCTGAAGGCGGCGAGAGAAAAGCCCATGCTAGGCTTATCCTTGTACTCCTGTTGCTCTGCTTCGTTGAAACAATCGCGCAAGAAGATCTCAAGAGTGGTTCCCCCGATTTTCTTGCGTGTAATGCGTAAAGTAGGTTCTGGAAGATTGTTAGTGGATGGATCGATTTCAAAAGGCCCATGATCATGATTTCGGACGCATTGTTCGCTCTTCCCTTACTCAACGCTCGATGTTGATAATTTTTGGCGAATGTGGAGTTCAAGTGGCCAGATATCAACGAGAGACTTCAGTACAAAATGCCTGTCTAACGTGGGCGCTTACCTTTCTGGGATAGTTCGTACAGCATAGGCTGGTTCCAAAGCATCTGATCCAAGCCCTTCTTGTTGTGCTCCATTTGCTCACGCAGATGCATGGCTCTAACTTCTGGGGTCATGTATATCATCACAGCATTACGGTTGTTGATGTCTAGCTCGCAAATTCGCCCCTCAGGATCCATCAGCTTTCTTGCCTTCTTGGTTGTTTTAAAGTGCTTGCTAAATGATGGCGGTAGTGGTTTTTTCAGCGTAGACTTTTGAATGTCTGAAGACATTTGGGCGGTTCTTGCGCCCTTTTTGGGCGATTTGAAAAGAGCTCTAATGTATT
Source organism: Venturia effusa (assembly GCA_007735645.1). Classification (NCBI taxonomy): domain Eukaryota; kingdom Fungi; phylum Ascomycota; class Dothideomycetes; order Venturiales; family Venturiaceae; genus Venturia; species Venturia effusa. The sequence goes on along the minus strand of CP042201.1, from coordinate 255,037 downwards.
CTGAGAGTGTTCTAATCTGTCCGTTAGACGTGTTGCTTATGATGTGAATAATGGCAGCGAGAAGAGAATGAGAAGACAAGATTCAGAGGGAGTTGATGTATTGGAGAAGGAAACCCGCATCCGGCGGTTTCTAGAGGTGTTGAGATAGCAGCGGCTGAACAAAGGGATGCTGCACTTGCCTTGGTACTGTATTGATGTTTCAGGAGTAGCCTTGGATTTCCTCATCTCAATTGGTCCAGATCAAGCAAGAGAGGAAGACGCATGAATTCTAATATCATATCGAGAAGACTCGTTGTCGTTGACAAGTACCCTCACGGAGAGCGAGTGATGGCAGCTGAATTTCTATGGTGAGTGGATAAGAGAGAGAGGGGGGTCATGTGGTAAATGTGAGGTGTGGATGTTCATGGCTTTTGTTTATGGTTGATTGGTACTGATCTTTCCGTGTTTCGTTGCTTGGCATCTCCCGTCTCCTGGCGACGACTCGACGAGACAACAGAAATCATAACCTTCACTACCCAATACCCATGCCATCCACACGTCCACACACAACCCGCCATTTATTAGCCGCCATACAGTACGCCGCTCCTTCACGAGGCTCCCCCATTCCTATCGCCAGCGGAGACCGCCCATAGCCAGCACAATCATCCCTCATTGCCGCGATAGCCAGGCCCCAACCCAAGCTCGCAATCCGCCATGGGTTTCGGCGATTTCGATACACTGTGCCACCAAGCCGCACTGCCACTCTGCTCCGTCGTGGGCAAAAGCGGTCTGCTAGGGTCAACAGGCATAGAGACGAAATGCTACTCGAGATCCATTGAGCTGGCAAACACCATCATATTCCAGGGCGCTACTGATTTCATGCACATTCTGGCTCTGATCATGACTGCAATCATGATTATTCATGTGCGGTCCAAGTTTACCGCTGTTGGTACGTCCGATGCCACCTTGCCACTCTTTGCGCCTGCTAACACAGCTCAATAGGTCGCAAAGAAATCACCACCTTTTTCTACATCTACATGGCCCTCACATTTGTCTCCTTGATCCTCGATTCCGGCGTCGTTTCTCCCGGCTCTGGCGCTTTCCCGTATTTTGTCGCTGCTCAAAATGGCCTCTCCTCCGCCCTCTGCGTTTCTCTCCTCATAAATGGCTTTGTCGGTTTCCAACTCTACGAAGATGGTACGACTCTCTCAGTCTGGCTACTGCGACTTTGCTCTCTCGGCATGTTCATCTTGACTGGTGCCATTTCTCTCTTGACCTTCAAAGGCTGGGCCGGTCTATCACCAACCAAGACTATCGGTCTTTTCGTTGTTCTGTACCTCTTCAATGGCATTTTCCTTCTCGTCTACCTGGTCATGCAGATATTGCTTGTCACAAACACCCTACAGGACCGCTGGCCAATTGGAGACATCACCTTCGGCGTCTTCTTTTTCGTCATTGGACAAGTCATCCTTTACGCTCTCGCAACCAACATCTGCGAGGCAGTCGGCCACTACCTAGACGGTCTATTCTTTGCCACAACTTGCAACCTCCTCGCAGTCATGATGATTTATAAGGTGCGTTCCGTTGCCACCCTCAGACTAGATGCCCTAGCTAATCAAGCCATAGTATTGGGACTCAATCACCAAGGAGGATCTCGAATTCAGCGTGGGCACAAAATCGAACAATTGGGAAGTCAAAGAACCTTTCTTATCCGATCTCGATCGACCCAATACGCAGTATGGAGACCAGTCCGAGTACAACAGCAGCTTACACACCCAGCCTGTGCATCATCGCGCCTCCGGCTACAATAGCTATTAATCATTGATTTCGTGTACAACTTTGTGTTGGTTTTTCGCGCAGCATTTTGGGTGGCGTTCTAGCATTCGGGAAGAGTTGGATGCACAGCTGTACAAGGTGTTGTGCAGGTGGCTCATAATTTCATGGTCTGGTGTGTGGAGTTAGTCGCAAAACTTAGTTGGTGTGGTGGGTGTCAGGCATCCGCATTGCTCCGCCTCAATCCTGTAAATGAATATCCGAGTACAAATCCCTAGATTAATGTCAAACCCTGGCTTTGCTCGTCACTTCCGTTGAGCGGCATGACTCTGCAAGCAGGTGTCCATTGTCACAACCAACGCCCAGGTCTTTGTGAGCCTCGTTTTCCTTAGCAAGACACAAAAGCAGCACTGACTTGTTCTGAGCATGCATGTTCGGATGCTCTCGTTGCAAGAATTGTACCGCTTCCTTAGATCGTCAGATACGATCGATCATTCATACTTGTCCGTTCCCACTCGAGCCTATCCTCTCGATCCGACTCACGCAATGGTAAGACACGTGTGGTCCACTTCCCATCGGCATTTTCAGCTGTGGTACTTTAGTGTTGCAGCCAAGAGTGAGGTTCTCTGTGGAACGATCTGCTCGATAGCTGGTCAGTCTCAAATTTACGTTGTCGTGTGTGTAGCCGAAGGGGAAAAGGTTTGGACGGTCTCTATTTCGGCCGCAACCACCTGGGAAACTACAAGGGCTGGTTCTGCTCAAGGGATGTGAGGTGCCTGTTTTTTGTTGCACTTGGCAATATGATTCCGATGTTTAATCTCATTTCATGATTGCTCTGCTTCTTTGTTGCCTTCTGATTGTTGACACTGATCCCAGACGTGCTTCACTCTTAGTCTAGTCGCTTAGGACTTCATGGAGAGGACAAACGAGATTGATGCTTGGGATCGTATGGGACGCTGAGGACAGAAATAGAAATGGAGGGCACGCTCAAAACGCGCTTCAAAGTAGGAACAGCAAGTTTCGTATCAAGAATATGGAAAGTTTTCGCGACTAGGGACAATCAACAATCTCACCACAGATTATACATTTGCAAACTCGCCCTCTAAATTCTTCCCTCCCAGCTCTGCGCCAAAACACCACTCCTCCAAACACCCCGAATGTTCAATGTGTCGTCAATCCTCACCATTGGATTTCCCTCTACAAGCAGTAAATCCGCATTCAGCCCCTCTGCGATTCTTCCTCGGTCGTCAAACTTCATGCGGCGCGCCGTGACGCTTGTTGCTGAGCGGAGTGCTTCAAGTGGCGTGAATCCGCATTTAGAGACGAAGAGATATAGTTCTTGGTGAAGGGAGAGACCCCACGCTGTGCCGACAGCAGGTTCGGCGGAGTCGGAACCACTAAGCGTATTAGGTTGGGATAACGGGATTGGAGTTGGGACTGTGGGCAGGTCATGGCAGCAAAGGAGGGGAAAGACGGGAAGCAAGCAAGGAAAAAGAACCTACCATAGAATGTCGATACCCGCGTCTTTGAGTTGACGCACTGCCTCGTACGCGTGCTCGACTGAACTACCTTCCTTCTTAAAACTCATACACTGACACATTCTATTTCTCTCAACATCGCCCAATTTCTTCACAGCCCTCGGGTCATGAGCATATTTCTCCGCCAACTCCTTTCCTTCTGTCGTCAAAGACCCAATCGCGGCGAGCGTCGGGTTCAAGAACGCATTGTTCTTTTCATACGCTGCAATCAGCTCTTTCGTAGGAGCTCGATCGTAGAAGGCGTGAGCCAGACCATCGATGCCGCAATGGAGGATTTCGATGTGATCGTTCATCGCTAGGGCGTGAGCAAGCGTTATTTTCCTTGCTTCATGGGCTAGACGTATAATTGTTTTCTGTAGGCCGAGACTTGGCTTTGTGAATTCGGCACCCATCGCTGCACCGGATTCATGCATGAGTTTGATGAAGTCGGCTCCGTTCCCGATATTCTCTTCAAGGTAGTGCTTGACATCTTCTTCTGTGCAAAGACGTGGCCATTTCGCTATCTCTGCTAGCATCTAAAGCTGTCGTCAATCAACCTGTCTTTTTTCAGGCGCTCCCGAGATGGTAAAGCTTGAGGTCAAGACGAGAAAGAAGGTATGTCTCTGCGCACCTCAGGACTCTTGTTGTGCGCAAGCACAACAGGGACCGGCCAACCGTTTTCAATTGTGGCGGCTATTCCCGCACATTTGAAGTCTGCCCCCTCTCTCTGGAATCCTTCCTCAGCAACAACTTTCTTGATCTTCAGGAAAGAATCGACTTCATTGTGTAGATCCATAATCGTGGTCACGCCGAAGCGAAGGGCTTGCCTCAAAGCATCGATGTTGCCACCGTGCAGGTGGTTGTGTGCGTCGATTAGGCCGGGGAGGAGCGTGTACCCAGGTTTGGATATAGTCTTGATGTTCTCGCTAGTACTGGGAGGCGGACTACCCGGACCGAATCTTTGTATTTTCCCGGATTGAACAAGAACATGACCAATGTCGATTTCGTCGTGGCCGTCAAAGATACGCACGTCGCGAATCAAAAAGGATGCCATTTTTGTAAAGGGTGAGGCAAGGAAATTAGCCTAGAGCACTAAAAATTCGTCAGAGTCTTGAGCGTGAGGCGTAGGGGACATCGGTGTGAGGTGCCTCTCCATATTGTTCGTGGGGCGGGACCAATTGAGATTTGGCAGTGGAGTTTGTGAGTCGCATTCGCGATTGCGAAAATTTAGAGTTCCTCCGGTGAATTATCAGTGACCACTGGCCCAGCGAGTACACACAAAAGCCTATCTTACCTTTTGAATTGTGAGAGCCGATTCCAGCGGACAGTCTTACACAAGATATGCAAATATGAAGAGGAATCGGAACGAACAAATGCCTGAAAGAAGACATAGGACGTGATTGTAGGTAGACTCACTTAGGCCCACCGCCCAGTCTCAGCTCCGAAGTCGTTAGGTCGTAGGAAAGAGGTGGTTGGCCGACCCCGCAGCTAGAGCTGCAGGTGTATGCAGGGCCATATCCCGATCATGACGCTGGGGATCCGCTACTGCATCCGAGACACCAAACGCTCATGAGACAATAACATAACTAGAAACATATTCTAGGACGCAGCTGATGGAGTATCAACATATCATATGATAAGGTGATGGTGCAATTTGCTCGGGCGACGATTGCGACTAAGGAATTTTAATCGAGGAGCTTGCTCGATGCTTTCCCAGGTAATCGACGATGCCTAGTGGTTGGAGGCGGAGTAGAAACCTGCTAATAGAGGTAATGTGTTTCTGGTCCCTTGCATTTAAGGTTTTCTCTGAGCAGCTTGTAAATCTGCCGCAGGCGCGCCTTCTCGGCCTCGCTTGCAAAGGTAATCTCCACGACTCTCTCGCAAAGGCTGATAAGATCTTCTTTGGCGAGGTGGAAATGTTCCGCAGCAAGAGCGTACTCTTCTGATAATGGGCTACAGAAAACACCCACATCATCCGTCTGGACAAGTCAGCCACTGTAGCAATTCCGCCAGCTCTGCGAAGCGAGGAACTCACGCAGAGCGCTACACCGGTAGCCTGCTCCTTCCACCACCCAAAATGGTGATCACTATATGATCCTGTAATCATCCTAGCATGAACGTTACAGCTTAAGCAGAGCTCGACACCAATTTTTCTCTCGACGATTACCTTCTTCATTTCGTCATGGACATTGATGACATGACCGAGTCTGTCCGGTCGCCAACTCAGCAGCATCCACAGCTCCTTGTCAGAGGACGAGACAGGGCTTTCGGCGAAGTGCAGCGTGATTCTTAGTCCAGCTTTTCTGGCATTCTCAAACGCAGGTGCTAAATGATGGATGGGAACTCTCGCTGGGTCACCGCACAAGTCGACCGCACAAACGCCTCGATGCCGAAGCGATTTGGCGAGCTCAACGACTTCATTTGCTTGTTCAAGAGTGTCTCTTCGATCCACGGAGAGGATCAGCCGCGTGCGAAGTCGATGCTGAGGGATCTGCTCATACCCGTGAATGCATCCAAGGATGGCCTCGACGTATTTCAGCTTCGTGATGTTGTGCTGCGGTATGGACCTCGGCGTCGTCCTTAATTCCAGATAAACCACACCATCGGCCTCGAAATCGGCAAGGACTTGCAATGTGCTAAAACGTATGCTGTCGAGGTCGGAGCAGAGTTTGTAGATGTATGATGAAAACAAGGGAAAGAAGCTGCGTTGGTCCAGTCAACGATGTGCACGAGGATAGTTTCCGGGGCAGCATGAAGTTGGCATAGCGGGCGCGGTATTGATGGTATGATACTTACCTCGTCAAGTCATAATCCACCTTGTCATTTGGAATGGCTACGAGGGGAGCCTCAAGGTCGAGTGCGGGGTCCAGGGATTTCTTCCGCAGCCAGATTTGGTTCAGGCATTGGCGACTGATGCTTCCACTGAGATGGGCGTGAAGCTGTGGAGAGACGAGGCAAAGGGTTAGCAGAGCAAGTTGGCGTCATGGATGGACAAAGTTTGACTTTGTTGGTGTTGGAAGATTGGATGGGAGCGAGCCAAACTTCAACGGCCTGGTTGACGCGGACTCTTGACCCGTCCCCGTCATCCGTCGGGTCCGTCAAAGACTTGGGCTGAGACTCACCTCGATCTTAGGCAAGGCGAGGGCAAAGCTTCTCAGGTGGGCGAGGGGGCTCATGTCCATCAGACTGCGTTGGACACGATCATATATGTATGTGGTTTGTTAGAATGCGAGAGACGCTTGGCAGTGTGTTGCTGGGGCCGGTGGTCTGTCACGGGCACGGGCTCAGGAGTCTGGAGTCTGGAGTCTGGAGTCTGGAGTTGGAACGTATCATACAAAGGTATTGTATCTTATGATACGTTACCTTGCTGCCTTGTCACCTTACCACAGTTGAAGCGACTACTGAATGGGATGCTGCCACTAGTAGTATGTATATTGTACATTTACCCAGTGTCTGCAGCCGTGGCCGTGCCAATGGCCGTAAGATTAGCCATAGCCGTAGCAGTACTCTAGGTAGGTAGATAGGTAGGTAGGCAGGTAGAGTACGGTACCTGCCACCCGTCTTGCCATTCCTCCTACTCTGCAATCTGCACTCTGTACTCTGCACCACAACCACCACCACCACCACCATCAACCAACACAGCAACACTCTCGGTCCCGTCTACCTAGTCCCGTCCCGGTGTCTACATACTTCCCTCCTCGTCTCGACCTTCCCCTGAGCCTCTGTCCTGTCCTGTCCTGTCCTGTCCTGTCCCTGCTGCTGCCCTCGTACAAGAAGACCTTGACCTCCGTCCCCAATCCCAGCGCCGCGACGGCCTTGTCACCAACAACGACTTCGACCTGACCCACACTACGCGACGCCACCGTCAGAATGGCGGACACCAATGCCGAGTCCATCCAACAGCGCATCCAGATTGCTCGCCGCGACGCAGAGGCTCTCAAAGATCGCATAAAGCGCAAGAAGGATGAACTCGCAGACACCACCCGTAAGTGCCAGCCACCTTGAGGAAGCCCACAGTGCTCCTTGTACCCCTCGGAAAACATCGGGGAGCTAAATGCGTACCAGTCCGCGAAGTAGCCCGACAACGGGTCGACCAGCTACCGCGTTTAACAATGAAAACAAAACGTACGCTCAAGGGACATTTGGCCAAAATCTACGCCATGCACTGGTCGACCGACAGGAGGCACCTCGTTTCCGCATCGCAAGATGGAAAGTTAATCATCTGGGACGCATACACAACGAACAAGGTCCACGCCATCCCCCTACGGTCGTCGTGGGTCATGACATGCGCATACTCTCCCAGTGGAAACTACGTGGCCTGCGGTGGTCTGGATAATATCTGCTCCATCTACAACCTCTCTGCTCGAGAAGGCCCAACCCGCGTGGCTCGCGAGCTTTCCGGACACTCTGGTTATCTCAGTTGCTGCCGCTTTATCAACGACCGTCGCATTTTGACATCTTCCGGAGACATGACCTGTGTGCTATGGGATGTCGAGACGGGCGCAAAGTTACACGAATTCGCAGACCATCTTGGTGACGTGATGAGTCTGAGCATCAATCCATTGGACAACAACCAGTTCGTCTCTGGTGCTTGCGATGCCTTTGCAAAATTGTGGGACATTCGGCAGCAGCGATGCATACAGACGTTTGCTGCTCACGACTCGGACATCAATGCGATCCAGTACTTTCCCAATGGAAACGCGTTTGGAACCGGTTCAGACGATGCATCTTGCCGTCTTTTTGATATTCGCGCCGATCGCGAACTTCAAAGCTATACGGTATGTTTATATCACGCTTCTTCCCATGTCTTGGTCTTGCTACGCTCGTGCCATGACTACCAATGCCATCTTACCAGCACTTCTCCCTTATCTCATCACTTAGGCCCATATGTTGTTGGATGGCATGACTTGTTACTTCGCATTCGCCCCGTTTGCTTCGCCCTTGACGCACTTATGCCAAAGCACCTGATATTCTGTCCGACCATGTCTCTCATCAAAGATCGTGCGATGAATGTGGAATGATAACGTTGAAACAACCGAGCTGACTGTTTCTATGCAGATTGGCGAGCCTGTGTGCGGTATCACTTCTGTCGCCTTTTCCGTCTCTGGAAGGCTGTTGTTTGCTGGCTACGATGATTTCGAATGCAAGGTATGTCTGAATACCTGAAGCCTGCTCGAGTTCAAGTCTAATTCTGAGCCTCCAGGTTTGGGATGTACTTCGTGGAGAGCGTGTTGGCACGCTGCAAGGTCATGACAACCGAGTGAGTTGCTTGGGCGTGAGTAACGATGCCATGAGCCTGTGCACAGGGTCCTGGGACTCAATGGTGAGTCTCTCTTCCAACCTCTCAAACCTTGCTGACACTATCCCCACAGCTACGTGTCTGGGCATAGTTGTGAAAGCCTGAGACTTGTTCCTCCTTTCCCATCTAGCTGTCTCCAGCGACCGCACCTCGACATCAGGATGAGAGACAGCTTAAAATCACAAGTCTTTCGTGATGGCCACCCGGATTGCGGGTTTTGCTGCTGTTTGCTTGAAGGCAAGTCCAAACCTTCGTTCTTCCAAGCACCTGATTTTGGAGCGACGAGGACGCAATAATACCAGGAATATGGAATACCACTACCGATTCCAAATTCATCATCTTCTTGATTTCAGGCGCAGGCTGGAGGAAATGTCTATTATGGAGGCGCAATGCTCCACGCGATTTGGCTCATTTTATTATGCTACTATACTACAATTCTGAATGGGGCGAGGCGAGGAGGGAGTGCTGACCTGGTGAGTCCACAACTGGCACCAGCTACGAGCTTCCTTGTCTCGCTGCTCAATGTTTGGAGCGTCTCTTTCAGACGTTTCATTGGGATCATTCCCCCGGCCTTACGCCAAAGTTCGCTTCACCCCTGTACCTTTTTTTATTCGACCGCTGCTCCGACGAGGGTGCGCTTTTTGAGTAATATTGAGAGATGTTGTTGCATTCGTTGTTAAGGAAGGAAGCTCGCGCAGTTTCGATCAATGTCTGACTTGTCCTTATCCTCAACATGGAGGCGTTTCAATCATAACAACATTGGTAGCTGGGTCTCTGAATTCTATATGCACGTAATGATCGCGCATAACTTTCGACTTTGTTGTTGAACTCTTCGTGTTGTCATGTCGCGTGTGAGCCGCCATGAGATTCGGTATCATCGTCTGCCCTGCCTGGTTGAGAGCTTTACTGACTTTCGCCAGAATCTTCCAGTGCCTGATCGTACCTATCGTACTATTTTTCCCTGCTGGAACGAAATTATCTTTTCATACCTATGATTGTGCTAACCGCAACTGTGCCACCGGCGCCTCTGCTCGATCTCCTACCATATACCACTACTGGTCGGCTTTGCTGCAAATAATGTTCCCTCTGGACCAGAAGGCTACGTATCGATCTGCCTCACCTTTGACTTCCATCTCACGAGTCGTGCGTAGAGGCTCTACCACTGCTCCACCTTCACGAAATACGCCCAAATTTCATCATCACGTTCACACGCAACCCTGCTTTTGGCGAGAAAAGCCCAGCGACCAGTTCGTTGCGGCATGGAAGGCCTTGATGTAAAAAAAAGCTGCACGTCTTGAGATAATCTACTCCGAAGGAAGCCTCGTCCCGCCTACTTTAAGATGCGGGTAGCTGTAAAGAAATGGCCTTCGGAGATCTGGAAAGACATGGCCCATGCATTTGATGGGAAATTACTGAAAATACAAGTGACTCGACGCCACAAGTCCTCTGTAAAGTGAAGCCGATGCTTAGCAAGGCCGGCGATAGCGATTTTTCGATTTGACTATCTGCTTTGGTCGCAACAGCGTAACTAAAAGGACGTGGCGAGAAAATTGAGTCCCGTAGGTATGAGAAACTTAGAGACGGGCGATGCGCACAGGGTGCTTCTCCAGCGGCCACGACTACTTGTATAGAAGACCTGGCGACAATCAAATTGATGACCCTGAAAGAGAGCGCCTTTTTTGGATTCTGTCATTTTCACAAGGACCATAAATCCGAGTCCGCGGTTCGAAATATAGATGAACTGGAATCGTCGGTGCCCGTGTGCATGTCAATATATCTCCTCGTAAGCTGCAGCTTTGCTGCCTATCTTACTTTGGTCGTTGCGAAACGCGTTTTTATGGCTTTGTTTGGAACGGCACTAACATTAGATGGAAGAGGCCGCCGAAGAGGAAGCATTCGCTTTACGCACCATCACTACCAAACATGTCTCACCATGCGATCGTCCTCTGCACATTTCAAAGGACTATCCTAGGACCACCCGCTCTTGCTGCCTTCAACTCTCTTTTCAGATCATATCGATCGAATGCCTTTTTTTTGCGAAGGGAGGCCTGCGATAGAGGTTTACCAAATGGAGAGAAGCATTGATTTTGCCAAGGTGGGACCAAGAACGAGACGGGGCGAAAAAGGGGTTGGGCCCTGAGTGTCGCGATCAAGACTTTGCCCTCAGCTCCATTCCATTTACCGATCGAACTCCCATCTTAAAATGACGGTTTCTTCAAACGCAACAGACACACGGCTACTTTTCATGCAAGGATATCCTCCGATACAGAACATAGAAGCTTCACAATTCTCGGATCGCATGAAAGAGAGCGATACTCGAGACTGAGAGACCCAGTCGTCGTTAAAGAAACCTAACAAATCTTATGAGGGACGTCTTCCCTTGCTGAGCGAGGGCACGGACAGAGAATCTGCCCTGGTAGTTGCCCTGGAAAGTTCGCTAAAATGCTCTCTTTCCATCTCGCTCACCATGCCTTCAACGAGTGTCTTGGAGTAATAATCTTACCTTCCCACCAAGACTGGGATCCCGTACACATACGAACAACGTCCTTGCTCCTCCGAGATCCTGACTCTCCCAGGCTCGAAAATTCCTCATACTTGTGCAAATAATTGCGGCCACTCATCCTAATCCCAAGATATCGCCTGGATCTAGGATGCGTAAGAGGCATCATAACACCATGACCCAAACAATTTACACAAGCACGGCAGATGACAATGCTGAGAACCCATCTCGGTCTTACATCAGCCATCTCCGAACTCGAATTGCCGTCAACATTTGCCTCGCATACCCTCGAACGAGAACAACATCTACCCCCTTCTTTCCAGGATTTATCACAGCACTAACGTATTCAACTCCCCAAAAACCTGTGATCGGCCATGGAGAGAAAGGAGTATGTCAACCACCCGGTTAGGATTTGCCTCCTTTCAGTAGCACCATGACCACAAAGCAGCGCAACTCATTACCTGAACGCGAACGAGGACCTTCGTCGAACAAAACCCTAGGCCTGTCGAGCCTTCATCTACTCTTTCGCCTTGAACATCATGAAGTTAGTTTCGCCAAGTCAATGGTTGAATCTTTACCATCAAGCCTGACGACCAAACAATCTCTGCAGATCACTGCATTACAGGGTAGCAGTACCTTTCATCCTGGGAAGATCGGGAGACGAGGGTAAAGAGCAGAGCTTAAGATCTATTGTATGGAGTGTAGACGCTCACCAAAAACCGTGACCGTGACCCAATCACAAGGGCAGCGCACAAACAAGGATAAAGGCAGAATGTCCCTATCACGCCAACGATCCGAATTGCAGGGGAATGTTACGTCAAAGTAATAGATTGAACATCACAAAACGCGGTAAAGAAGAGGGTGACAATCCTGCATTCGCGACTAGACTAAGTGTTGTCGCAAGCGTAGGTGCAAAGGCTACCATGCCAAGTACCCTCTTGGTCCACCATATGTCTCCCAGGGAAGAGTTTCTTAGTCTAAGTCATTATTGGAAAGCAAGCAATGAAGCAAATCCATCATACTCGTGACAAACTCCAACACGCCATACACTCCTAGCCACGAAGTCCACTCCGCATGCAGTTTCGCAACCTGTATTGTGAGTGAACAGATATCTATTTGTAAGGTCATAGTCCTCCACGCCTAGATCCGCAGCAGCTGCACAAAGATCCAGGTAATCTAATTGTAAAGGTCGTCGTCTGCACCTCCGTCACCAAAGCCATTCCCACCCTCACCACCTGCAGCAGCCGCGCCCTCTTCGGGGAACCGGAAGAAGCTGGATCCGCCGGAGTTCTTCATCGACTGAGCGAAAGCCTCGTACCGCCTAATTTCAACATCGGTGACGGAACGACGAGCGGTTCGCATGGCTTCCTCGAAATGGGCTTTGGTTAACTCAGGGACTGGATCCTCGCCATCAATGTCCTCGTCCTCGTCCATGGCATCTTCGCCAGCCTCAGCACGTGCCTTCTCACGGGCACGAGTACGCTCAATGTCGAGACTAATTGATTCCTTGATAGCGAGCTTGACGGCACGCTGGGTGATGAAGCCCAAATCGGCACCAGAAAAGCCATGCGTGTTTTTGGCGATGAAATCAAGATCGATGTCGGAGGCGACAGGCGTCTTTCGGAGTTGAGCTTTCAAAATACCAAGACGGGAAGGCTCGTCTGGAAGTGGAACATAGACCAGCGTGTCAAGACGGCCTGGGCGGCATAGAGCATTATCAAGCTGCTCCGGACGATTGGTCGCACCGATAACGAAGACGTTCTTCTTGGAGGTCATACCATCCATCTCTGCAAAGCCTGTCAGTGCGGATCATATGCAAGATAGAATCGACTTACCAGTGAGAAGCTGATTGACGACACGGTCAGAAGCTCCACCAGCATCACCGCCAGCACCAGACCCTCCCCGAGACTTGGCAATTGAGTCCAATTCATCGAGGAAGACGACACAGGGTGCGGCGGCACGAGCTTTATCGAAGATGTCACGAATGTTGCTCTCAGATTCGCCAAACCACATGGAAAGCAGTTCAGGACCCTTGACGGAGATGAAATTGGCCGCGCACTCGTTAGCCACAGCCTTGGCGAGCAGCGTCTTACCAGTTCCTGGCGGACCATAAAACAAAACACCACGAGATGGAGACAGGCCAAATTTGAGGAACTTCTCTGGGTGGTCGACGGGGTATTGCACAGACTCGATGAGTTCGCGCTTGACCTCCTCGAGACCCCCAATATCTTCCCATCGGACGTTGGGTACCTCGACAACTGCGACTTCGCGAAGAGCAGAGGGGTTGGAAACACCAAGAGCGAATCGGAAGTTGTCCATGGTGACACCTAGAGAGTCCAGAACCTCGGCATCAATCGTGTCCTCGTCAAGGTCGATAAGGTCCATCTTCTCACGTATCTGCTGCATGGCGGCCTCTGAACAAAGAGATGCCAAATCGGAACCCACGTAACCATGAGTCTCTCCTGCAATTGTTGGCAAATCGACGTCGTCTCCAAGCTTCATGTTCTTGGTGTGGATTTGCATAATCTCGAGACGACCTGTCGGGTCTGGAATACCTATGTCGACCTCGCGATCGAAACGTCCGAAACGGCGAAGGGCGGGATCGATGGAGTTAGGTCGGTTAGTGGCAGCCATCACCACAACATTGGAGCGAGCCTTCATGCCATCCATGAGAGTGAGAAGTTGAGAGACAACACGGCGCTCGACTTCACCGTTAGTCTTATCACGCTTGGGTGCTATAGAATCGATCTCATCGATAAAGATAATAGCAGGCGAGTTCTTCTCTGCTTCCTCAAAAGCCTTCCGCAAATTTGACTCGGATTCACCGGCCATCTTGGACATGATTTCGGGACCGTTGATCAGGAAAAAGAATGCACCAGTCTCGTTGGCGACTGCGCGAGCCATCAAAGTCTTGCCGGTTCCAGGGGGACCGAACATGAGGATACCACGAGGGGGTTTGATGCCGATGGATTTGAAGAGCTGAGGGTGTCGTAGTGGGAGCTCAACCAATTCTCGGACCTGGGCCATCTGCTTTCGGCAACCACCAATGTCATCGTATCCGACTTCGTTCAAGTTGCCTTCCTCATCTTCACGCTGGATCGGCTCGCCATCGCAGTGGATGACGGTGTCCTGTGCAACAATGCCAAACTCTGGTGGATCGACCTCGACAACCTTGAACTCCACTTGTCGCATACCACCACGGGCTGTGAAAGTGTCGCCTTGCCGCACGGGTCGGTAGGCTTCGCGGAAATACGGTGCGAGGAACACATCAAACAGGTTGCCAGTGAGGCCCTCGATGGTATCAGCGATTGGCAGACAGGCAATACGCTTGGCCTAAGGGATTGTTAGCGTGTTCTGGATATTGAAGCAGTGGAAATGCTCACGTATTTGATGTCTGGGCATGGATGAACCGTGATGATGTCGCCGTGTTTGACGCGGAGGTTATGTCGGACCACGCGATTTATGCGGGCGGACCCATCATCAAGATCATCGTCAGCCAGAACGATGAGCACAGTGTCCTTCCGCTTTTTGCCCTTGACCAAGACTGTATCACCGCGGAAGAGCTGTAGCGTCTCCATGGTGTTGTTGGAGAGGGCGATGATGGAATTGTCATCGTTGGTTGCGTCCGTTACGCTGTTGCCACTGTCAGTACAACATAGTTGGAGACGGAAAAGACAGGTAATTACATGAGCGAATTTGGCTTCTTCTTCTTCTTGAGAATGGCAGTGGCCATCTCGTCAACCTGATGACAGAGATTTAGTACCGTGTCGTCACAAGGCGCTGGAGGGCTGGAGCGGTAAACATACATCTTTCTTCTCGCCGCCAGATGGGTCACTGATGGAAAATTAGCTTTGGAGACACCAGTACAATGAGTGAGGCACGAACTTAGAGAGATTGACCTTCTTGGCCGGCGTGGAGGATGGGTCTGCAGACATGGCGCCTGCTGTTATCTATGTTCGATTTGAAGCTTCCGGAGCTGCTGTGCTTGGGACGGGATGGGTTTCTGTGTAGTGCTGAGGAAGAAGGGAGCTTGGAAGAGCTGCCCTGGGTTTGCGGGGGAAATTGTTTGATGGGGAGATTGATCTGGGGGGATATCGGATCTTTTGTAGAGAGATGTAGGGTCATAGGTGTTGAAAACGAAGCTCATGACTGCCTGCAGTAGCAAGCAACAAAGCCCCTGCATTCACGTGATCGAGACGGTTGGGGGATACTAGTAGAAACACCCAGAATGTTTTGGACCATATGCATGCATTCATTTCAAAGCCGCCTTTTAGTCAAGAGAAGGCGGCTCGCCTTTGCCACCAGTGTCTGTAGCCGTCTTGGACATTTTTATCGCTTTCAGTCGGCCCTCATTCAGCACCAACATTCTCGGGACCAGATTGAGGAGGAACATTCTTGTAGCATACTAGTACGAGTAGCCTTCCAAGTGGCGGCATTCGACATGGCTGCGACACGCGCAGTAGTAGTTGCAAAATGGCATGTCAACACTGGAGAGGATTATGTCTGATGCTGTGCAGTCTGCAATGAGAAGACCTGATGGCTCTCACAGCCAGGACGGATACCGGAAGACGTCGCTTGAGGATGGAACAGCCTGAAATGCCAATCTGCTTGGTCCTGATCCAGAGTCAGATATCCAGCCAATAAGTCTTACAATTTGGTTTCCACAGGTATGGTCCAACAGAGAATAAGACTACAGGGTCAGCACTTGGTTGCCAGGTGGTGAGAACCATCCATTTTCCCAAGTTCCTGCTGCAGCACATGTTGTAGAGTTATTGTTGCCCAATTCATTGTCAGAAGCTTTCAACAGTCGGTCAGAAGAAGCATGTTACGGTACTCGTCTTCTACGAATACCAGCCAGGTCCAGCAGAAGTAACGAAGAAAGCGCACAACCCAGGTCTGCCTTTGGTCGAAAACAGGCAACGTGGATAAGTGCCATATTGGCTCATTACTGCATCTTTCACCTCCTATACTACATATATGTACATGCCCATACAGTCTCATCGCAACATTAGTCTCTCATATACGATCTCTCACCTCGCATCCAGGACAGTCCATAGTGTCTCACAAAATGCTCGGCGTTCATAAAATCGCGCTGTGCCATCCAATTGGCTTAAGTGATGTTTCCACACCTCTGACACACAAGTCTATGCCCCGTTCCCTTGATCAACTTGGCCTTAAAACTCGTTCCCTTGCACTTCTCACACCTGACCTCCGCAAAATCACTCCCTGCCTCCCCAACATCGACATCGTCCGTGCTTATCTCCTCAGAACTCAAAGTGCTGACAATACTTGTCTTGCTTTCCCTGCCCTCTAATTGCGGTCGTTCATGACCGCTAGGAACGCCCAAGTGTCTCGTAGCATTTGCTCCAACATCCCTCCTCACAAGTCCAGCGTACTCTTGAAAGTTCCAAGCCATCATACTCTGTTGCCCTCGCAGCCAAAGAGGATTGTCTTCGTTCATCTCCTTGGGGTCCGCTTTCTCTTTCGCCGACGAGTTCTCTTTCGTCTGCTTTTGCGTTAATGGAGTAAGTCTGTCCACATCTCCTCTCGTGGTGATAGAACCACTCTTCCTGCCTCGTAAAATGGAGCCAGCTTTGCCTGGCGAGATGGATCTTGTGCTCTTGGCATCACTACCAGTCCGACTGGCACCCGTCTTATC
The DNA here is from genome assembly GCA_007735645.1 of Venturia effusa. Lineage (NCBI taxonomy): Eukaryota > Fungi > Ascomycota > Dothideomycetes > Venturiales > Venturiaceae > Venturia > Venturia effusa. The sequence continues at coordinate 238,310 of CP042201.1, read as the reverse complement.
CAGACTCTGGGTGCTGGATATTGCTTGCCGCCAACTTAGAATGCGATCCTGCGGCGGCTGGGTGCCAGTAGAATCACTTCGACCATTCCGTCCTGTAGAATTCTTCGACATCGCCCTAGCCATATACAAAGACGAGGGTTTCTTGCCGCCAAAAATACTCGAAGTATCATCACTATTCTTCCGTTTCGTGAAAGCGCAGTCCTGGCGATAAACACGAATATCACCAGAACTAGACGCGGTAACGATAATCTGTCCACCGGGATGTCCATTTCTTGCGAGATATTGGGGCGAATCTCTTCCCTTCTTCATTGGCTCGGACCGAGGTGTAGCAGCGTGGTTCTTGACACTTCCCCCCTCCGTCGCTGGTCTTGAAGACGCAGCAGATTCCGAGCGCGATAAGAGCGTGACCGGGGGTGGATTACAAAGATCAAAGATCGGGTCTTCAGATTGCCCAAGCAGCTGTCTTGTTTGGTGAGGTGCGAGCAGGGCCCACATCGTTTTCGATGTAGTCGCTTCAAACCATTCAACGGGCCGTTGGTTCGGTTTCTCGTTCTCAGAAGCAGTTGTTGACCAGATGTACGCACCCTTATCTTCGCTACCACAAATGATGTATTTTGCGTCATCGCTGAATGTTGCATGAATAGCACACTGTTCACTCTTGTGGCCCTTGAACTTCATCTCCAGAGATTTGTCGCGGAAGTTGTAGACCCGTATGCGGGAGTCGTTGCTTGATATCAGAAGTTTGACATCACCAGAATGCTTGGAGTCGGGCAGCGTGACAGCTTGGATGGAGCAAATCTTACTGCCTCTCGCGTTCTTGCCGTGGTTGGAACGCACAGCAATATGTGTCCTCAACTTGAGTCCTTCGGTCTCATAGAACGAGCACACGCCATTGACCGTCCCGGCTATTGCAGTTTTGCCATCTGGTGTAAAGGCCACAGCCGTGATAACTTCTGAGGCTTGTTTCGCGAATGCGACGTTCTTGTCCGGGATACTCCAAAGACGAAGCTTCATATCCCTAGAGCCAGCCAGGAAAAACCGGTCGTCTTTGGGGTGGAACTGCACTGAGTATACATATTCTGTGTGCTTGAAGGTGCACAGGCACTCAGATCGACTGATGTGCCATAATCGAACTGTCTTGTCGGCAGAAGCTGACAACAAAAAGTTGTTTTTACTCCAACTTAAATCGATCACAGCTCCTTCATGGCCTCCGTATTGCCGGTAGACTGATGGGTGAAAGACAGGCGCGTCCAGTCGCAGTCCCCGTGCAGTAGTATTGACTTCGTCCTCCTCTCTGTCCAGCGCTCGACGTTCTTCTGGAGTCGATATTATAGACCAAATACGTATAATCTTGTCCTGCCCGCCAGATGCCAGATATTTGCCATCTTTGCTAAATTCGAGAGCCCAAACAGCATCTTCCTCGTTTTGTGAAGAGCTCGATTCCGACGTTGGCGAATTCAGCGTAAAGGTCGTGTTCGTTCTGGTGAGCATAGGCTGTGAAGTAGGAGTTCTAGTCAATGAAATCAACGGCGTGCCCGTCCTTAATTCCTGTGCCAAAAACACGCGATCAAACTCCTTTTCTTTCTTGTATTTCAACCTGACTTTTATATACGGTGGGGGTTGCGGGTGTCTCGGATTGAATTCGATGTTGTCCACGGCGTGGAGGTATGCTTGGGCGTCCATTCCTTCAGGTCTGGATTCCTCGTCGTCGGGCTCCTTTGCTGGCTCATCCTCTGGCTCGTCCTTCTTCTTCGTTCCCACATTGATAAAGCGGCTGAGGAAGGAAACCCCCTTCCTAAATGGTCAGTCAGCCTGGTTCTGACATCTGCGGCCGAATACGAAATGTCAGAGACCTCTGCTGCAGCCAAGGAAAGCTTACACAAAATTTGTAGGTTACCGATGACCCTCGTATTCTTATAAACCTGGGGAAAGTGGTTGTCGAATCTGGGTGTGCTTACTTCTTTTCTTTATGGCCAGGGTCATTATCGCTCGGTTCTACACAGGCTTTGGGTTCAGGGCGCGGTGGGGGCGGCATTAGAGACGAGTTGACATTTGGCGACGCACAACTTTTCTGGGTGATTTGATAGGCGTGAGAAGGGTGCGCTTTGAGCTTGTGAACAGTTCTGTCAGTCTAGGCGCATTGGATCAACTCGAGTATGCCTACGATTGGAAGCGATTGCGCCGGGTCTTCATCATCGCAGTCATTCCCAGCCTCCTTAGGCATCGTCGCAGCTGCCGGCTGGTGTGTTGAACCATTCTTGGAGCGGCGCATCGTGTTGTAGGCTTTGTCTACCAGCTTCTTGTCGAGACCTGCTATTCCGTGTCAGTCGCGTGTGCGGCCATTGTTCGAAGGACGGCCCAGTACCAGCATTGCCCGTGGTCTCCAGACTATGATTGTCCTCTTCTGCGCGCGGCCCAAAGTCTTCGGTCGCGGTACTGGTCAGTCCCCGCCTTTGGTTGGTTGCGGCAGGTTGTTGCATTATGTCAGTCGTTTCGGGCGAGCACTGTCATGACAGTGTTCCGACTATCGATTATCGACTGCTCCTAGTAGTCTCGTTTATGGTAGCCCGTGTCTTGGCTGTCGATGACTTGGGGTGCGAAGCGAAGGCTGGCTAGGAGTATATGGTAGTCTTTCTGCAATTACTGGCCTCAATCCGGCCATGGAAGATTCTATAGAGGTGCACTGTTCGTAAGACAGCTAGGCTCGCGGGAGAACAGATGACGGTGGCATGCATGGTGAAGATCTCAAGCCCGAGCACCCGATGACTGAGATGCGTTTGGTCATCGACTCGTCGCGACAAGTCAATCTGCTCACACGGAGATGTGTGATGGTTGGAATGGGAATTAGATGCAGAGTGTCTAAACCATCTGTGATCAAATAAGGCTGATATTGATACGCCACGTATGTCACGCGAAGCAGAGTTTTCATGACGAGCTTCGAGGCAACCTAGTCAAGGTTGTCACTTCGACGAAGAATGTTTGGTGCCTGACGATCTTGAACCCAGACCTTTCCCGACCTTGGACGCAAGTAGGTATCTAATTACATGACAATTCAGACCGAATGATGGACAAATTTCAAGCGCACCGGACCCAACATCATCATCTGTAATTTGACATCGATGCGCCGAATTTTGCGCGGGCTCACAAGCTGTGAGTGCTTTGTTGACACCACATTTGATTCCTATTCAGCTCATGTTGACAGATGGAGAACTCCATGGAGGACAGGTATCGTGATTCTGAGCCCTGGTTTGAGATCGAGAATGGGAACAACATCATGCGGTACGGCATCGTTCTTGTTGACATGGCATGACGTTGACACTACTATCCTATTCTCGTCGTTCAATCCAGTCACCACGCCCAAACGCCTCATCCACGACCGGGTGTATACCTATAATGCTTGTGGTAACCACGCCTGCCATACCATCTAATCGTCCGATACATATTGTAACAACGAGAAGAATAGGCAGCGCGCTCGCTGATCGCCGTCCGGATAAAGTCAATTAAAAAAACCCATTGTAAAAATTTAAAAGTCTTCATCGAAATTGAAGTCACCGCTGTTGGTCTTTGAGGGCTCTACTGTCGTGCCTCTATTGTTGTGCTTGTCTTCACGCTTGTTGGTGCTCTCCATCACGCCGGCCTTCTGGTAATCACCGACACGTTTCTCGAAGAAATTTGTCTTTCCGGCGAGAGAGATGTTCTCCATGAAGTCGAAGGGATTCACAGCATTATAGACCTTGACATTGCCGAGTGCAAGCAAGAGACGATCAGCGACAAACTCAATGTATTGGCACATGAGCCCTGAATTCATGCCGAGCAGTCTGCATGGTAGTGCCTCGCTCAAGAATTCTTGCTCAATTTGAACTGCCTCCGTGATGATGGCGCGGACAGCTTCAGGAGCAGGCTTCTTGTTGAGTTGTGAGAAAAGGAGACAGGCAAAGTCGGTGTGCATTCCCTCGTCGCGAGAGATGAGCTCGTTGGAAAAGGTCAAGCCGGGCATGAGACCACGTTTCTTGAGCCAGAAAATGGATGCGAAAGCACCACTGAAAAAGATGCCTTCGACAGCGGCGAATGCGACTAGGCGCGACGCGAACGTAGAATTGTCATCGCAGATCCACTTCAATGCCCAGTCAGCCTTCTTGCGAATGCAGGGGACTGGGAAGACGCGTTAGTTGTGCTCCGACGAGTTGCATGCCGAAACTCACTGTTCTCGATAGCGTTGAACAAATATGTGCGTTGCTTGGGCTCGCTGATCAGTGTCTCGATGAGAAGGGAGTATGTCTCGGAGTGAATATTCTCCATGGCGATCTGGAAACCGTAGAAGCATCGAGCTTCTGGAACCTGGACTTCATTGCTGAATCGCTCGAGAAGGTTCTCATTGACAATGCCGTCCGATGCTGCGAAGAATGCGAGGATGTGGGAGATGAAGAAGCGTTCGTCGTCGTTGAGGCGGTTGTTCCAGTCTGGAACATCTTTGGAGAGATCAATCTCTTCGGCAGTCCAGAATGAGGCCATGGCCTTCTTGTACATACGCCAGATCTGAATTCCATTGGTTAGCTGAAGGGGTGAAAATCCATTTCACGCGTCATTGACGCGTCTCTCAATCAACTCACGTCATGGTTCTGAATAGGGAACAGAACAAACCGCTGCGGGTTCTCCTGAAGCAGAGGCTCTGAAGCTTCTTCAGCCTTGATGGTGGCTGCGACTGAAAGCTTCGTTTCTTTGGTCTCCTCTGGCATATCTGGGATGCCCTTGATGGGAATGGCCACACTGGACGCGTTTTCCTTGTTCTCGGTGGTTGCGAAGATGAGTGCTTTGACGGGCGAGTCGACCATCCTGAGGGACTCAATTGCGGATGCGGCCTGTAACTGTTAGGGCTGTCGATAGGATTTGACGCGTTGCTACCAAGATTTGCCGTGGCAAGTACAATGGTAACGATAGTACGGACCTTTTTTGACGGTGTGATTTGAATAGACATTGCGGAGATCGCTCTGCTGGAATAATTGAGTGGCTTGACTAAATGTTGTGAGGTTGTGTGATGTTGGGTTGTTGTTGTTGTTGGTGCTCAGGTGGAAGATGGATGAGATTTATTATGTACTCCGGCGCGTCACGCATTTCTGCGACTCACGCGTCCCAGCCTCCTCCACCTGCACTGTCCAATCAAAAAGCACCACCGATCTTGGCTCGATCGAGACATCACCGACGCCGGCGTGGATCCATTTGTCAGGTCAACCAGGAATTGTAGTCGCCAGGCACTCCATCAGCAGCTGATATCACGACCTAGTGCAGACATGCAAGATTAAACACGAGGCAAGAACACCAGCAGTCTGCGAGCTAACCGACACTTGGGAGTCTACAAGCTGTGAAGACCGAAGAATGTCAGAACCGTGGACGCAAAGACGAAGATGCCAGCAGACTCGAGGAAATCCGCAAGGACACTGACGCCTTCAACCTCGACTTCAGCAGGTCCAGAGACTCCAGATTGATGATTTGTAGTTGCATAACCATAAGCTGAGACCTTACCTTAAATCGCGCATAGACACGACTGCTTGGGCGCGCTCTGCAAACAGTTGACCTGACAACATAAGACTGCCCAGTCTTTGACACTCCTGTGAAAATTTGGATGCAACAGAGAAGGCTTATGAGGATGATGCAGGTGGAGATATCCGACCAGCCACGATATTGACCCCGCCAAATTCAACTACCGACTCCAGCCCAGAGACGTTTGCAAGCACAAGTACATGAATGAGGAGATGCAGGAGGTCGCTGTCAATTTTCGTCCTAAATCGGACTCTTCCATGCGACAGCCTGCGGAAGTCGGGACGGGTGAATTTGACAGTAATTCGTGATGTCCATTCCAGGTATCCCTGGGCATCCACTTGTAACACTGTGGTGAGACTATGTCATCTCTCACGATTCCGAGTGCAAAACGATCGGATGACACCGGACAGACTTGAAGGCATCCAAGCATTGTAGCTTCGGAGTTGGAGGGGTTTTTCAGCATTATCCGAATTTGGTTAATGAATCAAGCTATGTGGGACTGGAAGAACAAAATGGAACACTAGTATAAGCTTGTCATAGAAGACGGGAGTTGCAGCAAACACCAACGAGAATAATGCTAATTTGCTGTTGTCCGAATTGGATAGTTGTGACCGCCACCCAACACGGACTGGTGGTCGGAACTGGACCTCTGTTATTGAGCGAGGAGCGTAGCAACGAAAGTCAATTGAATTGCATCCATCAGCTCCACATCATGTGACCCTGATGCTGTGCTTGGGGTGAATTTGAAAGATGAGTTTCCGTCGTTCTTAGCGACAGGGGCTGATTGGACGACAGAGATTAGTCCCTATCAGCGCGGTTCACGAAACCACGTATTGGCTGACAATAAACCTTGGCTCTGCTACTAGCCGTAGCACAACCATACCGAGGGTCTTTGTCTATCTATGAACGGTAAACACCACTTTTTTCACCCCGCGGATTTCGGAGCTGCAAAGGCTCCTCGCTCAATTCGGCCGGTTCAATGAAAAAACAACACCAGGACCGACAGATCTACGTAGATATACCAGTCCTACCTCAGGTCACGAATCAAAAGAAGACAACAACTTCCTCTCCACTCTCGAGACTGTGTCAGCATGGACGACACGAACGGATCCCATGACACGATATATAATGGCTCATGTCATTGCAAATTTATCACATACACAGTCGGTCTAAGTCTCAGCACGCCAGATCCACGATACAACGCAACCATCACAAAGTGCAACTGTACTATCTGTCAGAAGTCAGGCACGTCCTCTCGATTCATTACACTCTGACTTTATCTTCCCTCTGTCTAACATGTTCTGCAAATGGTACTAACTCTAATTTACAGGCAACCTCCTTATCCAACCCGATTCCGGCACCCTCAAAGTCCTCACTCCACCAAACTGGCGCGACGTGCTAGGAGACTATACTTTTGGCGAGAAACGGATTCATCACTACTTCTGTCCTCATTGCGGAGTGCGACCATTCTTGGAGGGAGTGTTAGTGATGGGAGGCGAGAAGATTCCGGTGCAAAGGTTGAACATGTTGAGTATTGATGGACGGGTTGACGGGAAGGAAATGATTGAACTCAAGAACATCAAGGTTAAGTATTTCTCGGGTAGAGATGATGATTGGACGCGGGGACTAAGTGATGAGCCTTATGAGGGAGGCACATGGTAAGGCTATACAAGTATGGTGCGGAATCCCGAGTTCTGAGCAATCTGCTGGATTATGGCATTGTGTTACCAGACAATGACAGGCTTGATCGTCTTCCCAGTGTGCATCTCATGAATCGCTTCCATAAACTCGTCCGCCTTGAAAGTCTTCATCAGCTTGCCGATAGGGAACTTTCCTTCTCTATACCATCCTATCATCTTTGGTATGTACTCAGCTGGAATGATGTCCCCCTCCACAGCTCCAATGAATCTCTTCCCTGATATCATGAAATTGAAAATTTCAATCTCCAACTTCGCATCCTTGGGTGCCGAGCCAATCTGGACATATTGACCCTTCCGCCTGGTAAAATCGACACCAGCCGCGACGAGCTTGGGAACGCCAGTTGTGTCCATGGTGATGCTGCTTCCGTATCCATCTGTCAAATCACGAACAGCTTTAATCAACTCGAGCATATCCATGCCGTCGATATTGATGCTATGTGATGCTCCTATTTCTTTCGCTAATAGAAGACGAGCTGGCACGCGGTCAATCGCGATGATCGTCTTTGCGCCACCTATCTTTGCCCCCATTATGCCAGACAGGCCGACGCTCCCAACGCCCATGATGGCTACTGTGTCGGCATCAGAGCAATTCGCAACGTTGTAGATTGCACCGCTTCCGGTTTGGATCCCGCATCCTAGTGGTGCGAAAAGTCTCATTTCTTCAGATGATTTAATCAAGTCTTTCGCATTGACCACGGAGGATTCACTCACCACGGACAGTGAAGAGAACGATGATTGACCGAAGAACGAAGCTGTGATCTCGGCATTCGAGGCTGTCGGTTCGTTTGACGTCGAAGGAGAACACGTCTTCTTGCCGACAAAGCATAATTCCATGTTTTTGACGCAGTGAGACGGGTGACCAGAAATGCATATTTGACATTCCGAGCAATAGGGAAAGGAGAGTAAGACAGGATCCCCGATCTGCGCGACCTTCACTTTGCTTCCAGTCTTTTCAACATATCCGGAGCCTGCTCCGATCAATACTCTGCGTGACTGTCCGGGCGAGATACTTAACTTCGTGCCCCATGATTCTGGGATAACCCCCAATACCTTCAGCGGCGTCGCCGAACACTACATCGGTGTGACAGATGCCTGATGCTACCATGCGAACCAATAGCTCATCATCACCGATTGGACAAAGGGAAATGTCTTCCATCTTCCATTTTCCTTCCTTGTGTGGCCCCCGGGTCACAATAGCGCGGGCAGATGTGGTGAGAGCCGACATTCTGGTAGATACTGGGGTGTTCATAGAGGACCCTGACGGTAAAGTAGAGAAGAGACACTCTGAACGAGATGCCGACGAGAGCCAATCAATCGGCTATAGTGCTATCCCATTATAGTTATGACTTTGGCGATCGCATAGCTATAGCCTATAAAGAAGTCATTCTACTCATATTGAATTACTCGATATTAAGAATACTGATCAATAGGTAACAGTAGAGTAATAAGTCAAGACTCAAGAATAATTATGGTCTTATAGAAAGCTTATATAAACAACAACAGTAATAGTGTAAAGGTTAAAGCCGCTTTTCTGCTTAGATTAAAACCGTTAAATTCCGGGCCGGTTCTAGGAATACTCTAAAAACTAATCTAATACATACTAAAGTAGGATCTTATATAACGTGCAGAGCGATATAAGGTTGTAATTATATATAAATTTTAATTGGTACCATTCAGATTCTAAGCGTCTTGACTCTTACTTTCTATTACATATCTACTTAACTAGAGTAAATCTATCAAATTTAAATATCTCTATTGTAGTCAGGCACAGATATAAAACAATGTTCAGGTTTAGCGGAAGTGAAGGGAGCAAGAAACGAAGCTTTAATGTCATTGCTTTATCCACTCGGCAGGTTTCAAGTGACCAAGTCCTTCGTATGAGTCAGCTCGTGACTCGTTGGTATATCATGTTGAACATCCTCACACTCAACGCCATATAGGTGATTCGACATCGAAGCTGATAAGCCAGGTCAATCTGCAACCTCACTGGAGACGCACTTTTCCTCGAAGAAAATATCTAGTCGGCCTCTTCAGTGAATTTCGTGTAGGCCTCCTTGTCCATCAAACCTTTCATGCTCACATCTCCCTCCAGCTCAATCTTTGTGATCCATCCTTCGCCTTCTGGGTCTTGGTTCAAGAGCCCAGGCTTCTCCTCTAAAATCGAGTTTGACTCGATCACCTTTCCTCCAACCGGTGTCAAGATGTCGGAGGCAGACTTAACGGACTCGACGGCACCCACTGCGTCACCGGCACCGACCTCGAGAGAGGCTTCAGGGAGTTCGACGTAGATGACATCACCGAGTTTTTTGGCGGCGTAGACGGAGATTCCCAGAGTCGCTATAGTGCCATTTAGCTGAATCCAAAGCATGGTAGTGGTAAGGTTGTGGGTGAAGTAGCTGGAGGGAGACACCGACCAGTCGTTCCATTTACCTCAATCCACTCATGGTCCTCAGTGTATTGCTTCGCCTTTACTGCATCTCTGTTAGTCTCTTCTAAGGCACAGCATAGCTCTTGATCCAGTCATCTTTCAAGCCTTGAGCAGATAAACGTACGAGATGTGGTCGATGTGAAAGCTCTTTGTGACGGCTTGAAGCTTGGTGCGGTAATTCTGGCGAGCGAGAAGATCCTTGAGCGTGTTGTAGGGTATGTCAGACGCCCTAGACGAGTGATCGACAATCTGACGGCCATTGTGGTGGTTGTGTATGAATGTCCAATCCAGCTGCGGTGGTGATGCGGGCAGTGTCTATTTGGACTGTCAGGCGGAGAATTGATTCTTCCGACATCGTGCACATTGTACTACGGGGAAAACCTTAATTTCTACTATAACAGCGACCGGGGTAGCGAAAATATCAAGGAAAAAGCTTACTAGCTAGATAAAGAGATCTTTGCCTTATTCTAACCAGTATCTGCGGAAGCTTATGGATAACTGGTTTGACCTCGGTGGTGGAGGCGATTAGAGCAGCTTCTAGAAGGGATTGGTTGAGGCCAGCACTATTCCTACCATACATCGGGATTAGCATACCATACATTGAATAGACCTACCACATATGCTAATAATATAATCTTAAGCTAATTAGAGGGCCGTATTTAATAAAGCCGTATATATACTATTCCGTAAAACCTTTAGTATTTTAGTTAATATAGATATTTTTAAGTTAAGTATATACGGTCGTAATATTTTAGGTAGTCTACCCCCTATTATATAGGGGGTTAGCTACTAAAAAATACGCGAAAGGTTATACTATTACTAACTCTATCTATCTTTACCCCTATTAATATATTAATACTAACCTATATAATATCTTCTCCTACCAATTTTAATAACTTAAGTAATTATAAGCTTAAAACCTATCCTTAGGACCTCTAATAGGGTATCCTAGTAGCTATTACAATACCTCCGCTATCTAAAGACTATTATCTTAGCTAGATCGAGCTATAGAATAATATTATCTTTTATTCGAGGGTAAATAGCTACGCCGTACGTAAAGATAGGACTATTAATAAGCGTAAAGGTATCCTCCGCTTTATCCTTATATAATACGACTATATAGAAGCCTTAAAGTCTACTAAGTTATTTTATAGGGTTAGCGCTTAAGGTGTTAAGTATCCTTTTAAGTTAAAGGCTAAACGCCTTATTAAGTATAGTAATAAGTAGTTCTTATTCTACTCTATTACCTTTTACGATAGCTACTCGCCTTTACTCGATCCTTTAGCTTATAAACTATATAGAAAGAGGACTAGTAGAGAGTAGGGTATTATCGAGAACCTATCTCGTACGAACGTAAAGGCTTAAGTTATTATTAACTAACTTAGGGCGGATAACCTTAAGATATAAGTAAGACTAAGAGATATCTATAACGATAGATAGATCGCGAGAAAGAGATAGTTATAAGGTATAATACCTACTTAAGCTCTTATCTTCTTTTTAAATAAGATTAATAAGAAGAGACTCTCTAATTAGTAGCTGAAAGAGTAGTTTTTATCGTATAAAACTAATAAAAACGAGTATATAACCTTCCTTTTCTTTGTATATCGTACGGTTATTAAATTTATCTATTTCTACTACTAGGTTATCCTACTCAATACTACGTATAAGACGAACCATTATAAGATACTATTACTTTATTTTATAGCTATTATACCTATATCTAACCGTAGGCGGAATTAATCTAGTACGAATTAAAGCGCCGGTTTTACGTTTATAGCTTATAAGTAAGAGACTATATATATCTCGGCTCTCCGCGCCTTTAAATAGTACGTTCTAGGCGATTTAAAGCCGAACGTATTCTTACGAGATAGTAATACGGTATATAGTAATATAATTTTAACGGTCTTTCCTATAATACTATAGCTTCTATACCTATAGTACGTAAACTAGGATATTAATAAGTACGTTAAGGCTACTTAGTATATTTACGTATAGATAAACGAGGATAATAAGGCCGCCGTTTTAGAGACTTAATCTCTAGCGATAGTATAATAGAATTTACTCGTTAAAAGCTTATCTAAAGCTAACTATAAGTTACGGTTTAAGTAGATATATAGCGACTATAGTAATTACCCTACCTTTATTACCTACTTACGCTTAACTTAATATTCTTAAAGACGACTTACTATAAGGTTCTAGACCTTATAAGTATAATACTCTAGCTATATTAAGAGCTGCCGCCTTAAGGGCGGCTATAATATAGTTAAAAGTAGTTTATACGATAGTTATAGCGATCTACTAGTAGTCTTTAACTCCGTAGTATTATACTATAGCCGTAAAGTTAGTAAGTATCGTATAGATCTTACTAAAGCGTAGGCTTCACTCTATTACGAGATTAATCCGGCTAATTATAGTATCTTTAATAATATCCTTATTACTAGTAAGTAGTTTTATCGATTTTAAGCTTTATTATACGTTACTAATATCTATTATAAGGTATCCTCCCTCTTATACTTTTAAAGACTCGCTACTAGTACGATATCGTATAAAGCGATAATTATAATCCTACTTATAGTAAGGAGTTTAGCTAAATCTAGAATATACTATATTATTACTAAATTTATTAAGTTATCGTACAAGAAGATAAACTCGAAGTTATTAACTTCTATATACGATAGCGCTTCGATAGAGTCTATATACTATTTAATATATCGGCTATTAATATTATTCTAGCTATTTTAGTACTAAATATAGTAAAGAGTAAAGAGAGACCTTAAGGTAGTAGAAATAATAATTCTACGAGGATACTACTATTAGTTTATACTCCTCTACTATTAGAATTATCTTGTACGGTTATACGTAGTTTAGGCGGTTAAGACTTCTTAAACGTAGGGGGCCCCCGCGGAGTTAATCGTTGTAATCTAACTATAAATAAGCTTAAAATAGGCGTTAGGCGTATACTAGAAGCTATATTACGATAATAATAGCTAGATTACTATACTATAGACTTTACTACCGCCGTATAATATAGTCTAGTACGTTAATCTTAGCGAGATCTATCTTTAATACTATTACCGACTTAAGATAGTAGTTTTAACGATTTTAGCGGGTTTATATATTACGAGGATAATAGGGACGATAAGTTTAGCTATAATATCTTTATAGACCTTACTAATAAGCTTACTAATAGCTAATTTAATAGGAAAATTACTCTATAGTTATTCTATTAACTAATATAGCCGTTCTCTCTATCGTTAAACCTCTCTATACGTATACGTATATCTCTACCCCCTATAACTAGTATAAAGAGACCCTAGAGGTAGCCGGATACCTCTAAAAAGTAGGCTATAGCCGCTAGGGTAGCGGCTATAAGGATATAGCGGCGTAATATAACGCTAGCGGAGATAGAGATTAATAAAGCTAAGTAGAAGGCTATAAAAGCTATAGTATACGCGGCGTTATTAAAGTTACGGTAGTAAGAATAAGATTTTAAGCGATTCTATAGCCTTAGTACGGTTTTAAGTATTAGAATTACTTAATTATACGATTACTATATAGTTTAAGTTTATATATTATTTAAATACGGTATAGCGTACTTTTAAGCCTATAGCGCTACTAAATATACTACTAAATATAACTCTATAATATTATCTATTACTATATTTATTCTTTCTATACTTTCTAGGTACTATTAGTATCGTTAGTCTATTAGCCTTTATAAAACCTTACTATTTAGTATAGTTTATACTAAATAGTAAGTTTATATAAAGGCTAATAGATCTATATATACTAGTGCGGCACGGAGATACTACGTAATATATAGAGATTACGTCTCTATATCGGCTAAATACGGCCCTCCGATTAGCTTAAGATCACGTTATCGGTATATATGGTAGGTCTATTCAATGTGTGGTATGCTAATCCCGATGTGTGGTAGGAATAGTGCTGGCCTTGGTTGATGGCCGAAAGTGAAACCTCCGCCTGATACCGTGAGGACTGGTGAGACTCGCTAGCTCTTTTCATTCGACCCTTTGACCAACCCTCTTCCAATTGGATCGAGTCTCTCGCGAGGATCATGTAGACCCCGCTTATTACTGCTCTCCTATCTAGCGTTCTGGTTTTGAGCTACTCTACGGAGTAGCGAGTCTGACCCTTTTCCACGGTAGGCTCAGGTCAGAGGACTTGGCTTGGCGCCGCACCCCTACTATGCATCGACATTTCGTGAGCGACACGTTCATGTCGAGCGCAGCCACCTTGAGACTTGCAAGATGCTGTACGAATTGATAGCCACGGTGACACATCCTCTCTCTTCATCTCACTTGAGTTTATACTGAGTTTAATAGGTGCGGCCACGATCTATCGCCGAAGTAAAAGAGTACGCCCTTAGGGCCTCCCTCCGTCCTTCTCTCCCTCCTAATGCATGTAACAGTATAGCCCGCACAGCCGGGAAAGTCGTCCTAAACAACGGAGGTATCATAAGAGGCTTCACAAATTGGGGTGTATCCGCCCTCCCGAAATCATTGCCAAATCGCTCCGCTCCGACTTCCAAGCAGTCTTCCACCACCAAATCCTCCTCAGACTTCGCTTCGCAAAGCAGCAAACACACTATCGGTCACTACTTCATCATGCGCTTTGACAGTTCCGCACGGGCACAGCACTTGCTAAGGAAGACGTGGAATACGGATCCTAGATTATTGAGGTTTAGCGTTGTCAAAATGGCTGGCAAATTCGAGGATATATGTAATGTTGGAGGTAAAGCAGAGGAATGGGCTGATGTCAGCGAAAACGAAGGCCTTGTTCTGAAAGAGGAGGAGATGAAGGCCCAGGGGAGGGATGAGGTCATGGGAAGCTTTGTCGATGATGTCTTGAGAGGCACGGGACCAGGGAAGACGACGGTTAATGCTGGATATACTTATTGATCCTTGGCTGGCCTTTTTTGGAGTCTGGTCACAAATCTATGCAGCATTGGCGTCCAGGACCAAATAGAAGCAAAGGAGATTGCGAGCTGATGGCATGCAGAGTAGGGAGACAGGATGTCGCATTGCTTCTACAAGATGGAAAGGCATTTTAAGGACGTAATGAACTATAAATACGTGCATCATATACCAGACGAGAGTCCCGCGCTACCACGGCTCGATCGGTGGCCAAGGAATAATCACTGAATACTTGCAACTAAGTGGGAATCTCAGGTGGGAGAACTGCCCAGCTCGAGTCGAACAGATGTGGGACGTTGTCCAAAGAAGGACATCTCGATTGCCTGCCGAATAAGCACATATCTTTCGGGCCAGGAGCGATGGATACAAAGCTGACCGCATACATTTGTATTACGATGGGATACCTTGGGACACGCGAGCAATCTATTAGCCATTTATCGAAAGAAGAGCCTTCTTCTGGCCTCATATTGCAGATGTGCTTGTCGCGTTGGTGAAGCGTGATATTGGGTCGGATGTTTGCCCTTTGTGGAAAACTCAGCCCAAGATCTACTGGTCGTCAATGATGCCATTCCTTTCGAGTCATCTCCTCGAGAATTTCCCCCGAAACTTTCAATCTACCTCCCCACTACAGTTTCATTATATGATCCGATAGCAGACGGTGCTTGGTGAAAAAGAAGGCTGAAGCCATTTTAGAGGCCATGATGCCTGCAAGTCTAGGTCTGCATCGGCACTACTGCTTTCATCCTCCCTCAGAGCTGAATGTTGTGCAATTTGAAACATCGCATTGTCACTCGGGAAGACGATGTCATCGGGACACGCTTAGCCTTCACGATTGAATGATGATATCCGCCGTCACAGCCACGTTCGAGATGTGTTGATATTCGTCCTAGACAGTCTCAAGCGCCTCATTGGCTATACGAGGTGGAATCTCGTGCATGTAATCTTCTGGCGTGATCCCCTCTCACTCCGGTGGCAACCAAGTTCATCCGCAGAACCTCAATACCAATAGCGGCTTTTTCTACATTTATAAAATCACGAGCACCTAATGCGTCCTCCAGCAGGATCGCCTGCTCCGTTTTCATTAACAGCACTGTTTTCTCCCTCCAATTACAGTACCTGAATCGTGAATTCGGCAATGCTGTCGGCGGTCGGTTGGACGTTGGGATACACGACAACGGGCGCAGCACCGTCAGATAATGTCTCTATTAGAGCTTTGGACTCTGTACCTGCTGATATTAATTAGGCATGTGTCCATCGGAATCTCACGATTATGCCTTTGGGTCGTGCCTGTACAAGCAGGAGAGTGGTAGGGGTCAGGTAATGAAAATGTACTCTGCCAGGGTCAGTATGAAAGAGAGAAGCTCGGGCATGGGATTTTCGACTGCCGAGTGGAGCGGCACAGAATCTATTGAATGTTGAGACTTTGATGGCGAAGTATGGTAAGACAATCAGGTCATTTGATGGTGGTGTCTAGGAAGCCACTTTTTCACAGGGTCAAGCTCTATGGGATCGTGTCCTGGTGCTCTCATTGTATTGCACCCTTGAGCTGCTCTTTCGCATGCATGGTATTGCCTTGCCCGCGTGAAGAAGAAGAGCGGAGCAAGAATGGAAGAATACTCATATGATTGATTGATTGATTGATTGATTGATTGTAATCTAGGTGAGTCTAGAACCCCGTAGGGCACGTCCCTGTTTAAGGCTAGTCTTTCGGCTTCCCTGCCGCGTAGGAGGGGGCCGCCTATACTTTAGTAGAGATTTTTAATCCGCCCCGTTACCGGGTTAGCTATTATTAGTTATACTAGAGTACCGCTTATACTTTCCGTAAGGAGAGTAGTAGAGAGCTTATCCCTACTACCGTTTAATAGCTAGTCCCTTTCGGTACCTTAGCGGGCCTTTTATATTACTTCTCTTAGAGTAATAAGATCTATTATATATTTACGGAAGTTCTAGAGAGCTATCTATATCCTATTATTATTCTCTATTCTATTATTAATTTATTAGTCTTTTCTTAGTATAAGCCGTACCTCTAATATTCTAAATTATAGCCGTAGATATTGGAGGGTAGTAGCTAAGACTACTATCTATCTATATTTTTAATACCGCCTACGTCTGACTTAAGTCTTTTTAGATACTAAGTTTATCCTAATCTATCTCCTCTCTTATAACCCTTATAGTCTAGCTCTATTAGCGCTATACTACTACTTCTTACGTTAACGTACTCTCTTTTCTTTATTTAATAAGATAATTATATTCTAATTAGTATAATACTTTAGATAGAAGTCCTAGGTATATTTATAGAAGATTATCTTTTCTATTATAAGGCTATTATATATACAAGGTACTATAGACTAGTAGGCTAAGAATATATCTATAGTAGACTAGTATAGAGTATCCTAGCTAGTATACTTTAGCTTATATTCTAATTATTCTTTCTATACCGCGTTCTAAGATATAAGGTTCTCTTCTACTATAAGGTTAATAGACCTAAACTCTATAATAGCTTTTATCGCTATAATAAACTTTACTACTACGCGTTAACTATCCTAAGTTTTATACGTCTCTCTATTATTAGTAGGGTATCCTTATAGAAAATACTTATATTATAGGGTTCTAAGAGCCGGGTAGATATAGAGAATATATTTAAGGGTTTAGAGTATTCTCTCTCTATATAGCTCGTAGAATAGTAAGTCGGTTTTACCTATCTTAAACCTATAGATAGCTATTCCTATATAGTTTATTTATATACGGACTAGGACGGTATCTAGTACTCTAGTACTACCTTTATATACCTTAAGTATATCTTTACTAGGCTTATAATAATAGGTAAAAGATAAATATAGTAAAAGATAGTATTATAGTAAGACTAATAGCTAAAGAGGGATAATTCCCCTAGTAGGGAATTATAAGTGTCTCCTATACCTATATATAGCGTAATATATACTATATATAGGCGTTCCTTATAGTACGGTTAAGCTAGTCCTTATAACTATCCCCCCCTTTATATATCCTATCCCTAGGGTAGAGTTTATAGTAATCTATATACTTTTATAAGGCCGCGCGTACGCGTCTCGCTAGTAACTCGAATATAGTATACGGGCTTTAAAAAGAACGCGGGCCTATCTTAGAGTCGCGTTCGTAGACTATCTAGGTAGACGCGTTATATAGTACGTATATATATTATAGTAGCTTCGCTAGATCCTAGAATTTTACGATTCCCGTCCTAAAATTAAAATACTAGATTTTCTAAAATCTCTATTCTTAGTAAAACGCGTATTAGGCTTCTCGCGGCCTAAGCGTATATACCTTAAATAAAATAAATATCCGCGTCGTAAAATTTTCTTCTCTAGCTTTATCTTTATATTAGCTCCTTCTACTTCCTTAATTCGATAAGTAATATTCTTACTATACCCTCGTAGCCTCCTACCATCTCTCCTTTCTTTCTTTTTTAAAAAAAAGAAAGATAGAAGACCTAGAGTAACTCTACTAGTCGTACTACGTACGCTACGCCCGCGACCCTAAGCGTATTCTTACTTACCGTAAGCCTCTTTTATAGAAGTATAGTTATTATACTACCTTACGCTACGAGTATATCGAGGTATATTATAATCTACGCGTCTACTACTTATCAAATTACTAACTAATATTTTTTTTTATAGATACTAACTAAGTTAAATAAATACGCTAATATCTTATTAGAGACTACTAAACGTATCCGCGCTAGTATATATACGCGTACTACTCGTATATTTATCTTCTTACTAATTTATTTTAGACGAAGAGCCTCTTAAGGACTAGCTAGTACGCTACTATAAGCGGTTCGACCGCCTTATAACTTAGTATATCCCCGCCTAAGAGCGAAAGGGTAAAGGAGGAGCTACTAAAGACCGTAAGGCTAAAAACTCTACTACTATACTTACTCTATATAAGGCTATCGCTTCGACCGATACTTAGTTAGAGCTTATAAGCTAAATATAAATTTTTATACGTTAGATATTTCCGCCTACGCTTCCTATACTAATCGCGTATAGAACGGTCTTACTCTACTCCCTCCTTACGATCTCTAATTCCCTAGAGATTTTATTTTAACTAATTAGCTATAGAGTCTTTTTAGCTAGCGCCTCTTCCGTAAGGACCCTACGGCCGGTATAGACGGTATCGATAACGACGATATAAATACCTATACCCCGGCTTCTACTAAGGAGGTAGAGGAGAAAGAGGAGAAGGAGGAGGATAAGAAAATAGAGAAGTAGGGTTTAGTATAGTATACGGCTCGCTTACGAGCCTAATATTTAAGCGTAGTATATAGCGTCTTAGGCGCTTTAGGGATTTTTTAAAATCCTAGGCTTTATTAGCTAGTACTCTCTTACTACGCCTCGCCGCCCCCTTCTAGCTACTTACTTTACGTACCGCTTCGGCGGATTAATAAAAAGAATTCTTCTTATTTATTTTCCTTTCTATAATCTTCTTAAGGTTACCTAGCCTAAGGTCGTTATTACCGTATTCTCGCCTATTACGCCTCTAAGGCTTTCTATCTTAGGCTTACGTACTCCTTATACTAAGGTTAGATAGCCCTTAGTACTATACTTATAAGCTTAAACTATCTCTTAGGAGCTATCTATATTTTTCTATAGAATCTACTAGTTAAATTTCTATAGGTAACTAACCTACTTTACTAGATATTACCGTACTTTACCTTTACGTCGCGCGTCTAGAATCTCCTTAATTTCCTACTCTTCTTCCCCGTTAATAATTTCTAGGGGTAGTAGGATCTCTTACTTACTACCTTCTCGTAGGTAGTATCTTTCTAGGAGGAAGATACTAAAGACTAGATATATTCTATAATTATTAGGTAGCTATACCTTATAGGCCTAGGACCTAATTAGCTCTAGGATTTAAAAGGGGCCTATTATACGTTACGCTAGCTTCTTACTTAGGGTCTTTATACGGAGATTTCTCGTGGATATAAGAACTAAATCTCCCTTATTAAATTTTATAGGGATATACTTCTTATTATAGCTCTTTACTTATAATTCGCTCGCTCTCTACTAGCGAGCTACTAGCTTAGCGCGTAATAAGTATAAGGACTAGATACGCTCTTTTACCGCTAGTACTTTATTCCTCTACTTATTACCGGCTTTAAAGTAGATCTCTAGATAGTAGCTATATAGCGCAAAGAATAGAGAGATATCTATAGTAGTATACTTACTATTATTATATATAAACTCCGCGACTAGGAGTAGCGTAGCCTACGTACTCTAATTTTCCGAGTAGAAGGCCCTTAGGTATTCCTAAACTATCTAGTTCTATCTCTCTATTTAGCTATCTATCTAAGGGTAGAACGCCGTACTTAATCGTCGCTTAATCTTCGTATAGTAGTAGAGTTCGAACTAAAAGGCTCTAGTAAATCTAGAGTCTTAATCTAATATAATACCCCTAGGGGCCCTAAACCTAGTAACTATCCTTTCTATAAGAATATTAGCTAGGTCTGAAGCTAAGAGTTTCTTAGTAACTATAATATATAGAGCTATCTTCGTATAGTAGTCGAGTATTACTAAGAGCGTATTATAAGCCCTACCTCTAACCTTACTAGGGGGTATTCTACTTATAAAGTCTATAATTAACTCCTACTATAGCCCCTTAGACTACGGTAGGGACTATAGATCTCTAAACGGGGTATACCGTTTAACCTTTATCTTTTAGTAGACTTCGTAAGTCTTAACGTACTCGTCTACGTTATAAGATATATACGTCTAAAAGTACTTCCGCGCGAGTAGATTATATATTCGTACTACTCTAAAATACCCGGCGAAGGTATTATTATAGTAGCGTCTTAGTAGCTCCTACTTTACTACGGCGTCTTAGGTAGGGTCCCTAAGGGGTTAGGGGATCCCCCGACCCCTCGGGGGTAGAGGGGGTCGGGGAGAGTATTCGAGTCGGGTATAGGGGTCCCTAGGACCCCCCGCCCCGACCCTCCCCCCGATAGAACCCGCCCCGATTAATAGGGTCGGGTTCTTAGCTAAAAAACGTAACTTTTTCGTACGGTTTTATTAATTATAGACGACCTATAGGTATTTTATATTATATAACCTTATAGACTTATAGAATAGGTATTTCTCTATAATTCTAGCTATTTAGATCTTAATAATACCTAGGTTAAGTATTAAAATATATGACTTAAAAAACCCGACTTCCCCCCGATTAGCGGGTCGGGGGTAAAAGCTCCCCCTAACCCGAAAACCCGCCCCCCCTCTATTTCTACCCCCCCCGCGTTAGGTCGGGGGGGTACCCCTAAAACCCGACCCGACCTAACCCCTTAGGGACCCTAGTCTTAGGGTACGTATATCTTTCCTCTAAAGTATAAGGTACCTATAGACGTACGTATCTATTAGTATAGCCCGATCGGCTTATCGGTTAGCCTTACGTAGATACTACGTACGATAGGGTCCGCGCTTTAAATCGACTAGAATTCCCCTAGCCTAGATTCTAGGTCTAAATAGGCGTACTCGCCTTTTAGAAGGTCTCTAGCGAGAGACCTAGGGGTTATAGGCGCGGTCTCTTTAGCCTAGGCCGGGTAGATATTCTATACCTACTTATAGGTATCTTTAGCCCGTCCGCCTTCGTTACTACGTAGTTACGAGCTATTAGCTTCTCTATTAATCCGTACGTCTACTCTATACTCCTTCTAAATAGAAAGACTCTAGATAACTACTACCCTAGGTAGTAACCCTAACTTCTAATATAATATAGGGAGTAGGGTATTCGTACTTAGCGTATACGAACTATAGTCTAGCCGCCTTAAGGGGGTATCTACCGGATTCTTAGGTCCTACTCTATATATAATAATAAAATTATATACTAAAAGTAGTATAGTCTAGCGGGCTTACCGGCTATTTAGCTACTATAACTCTACGAAGCCTATAAGGTTATTATAGTCTATAAGAACCTTAATAGGGTAGTAGCTTCCTTCGAGGTAATACTACTAGTATAAAAAGACTACGATAATAGCGAGTAGTTCCTACTTGTATATTTTATAGTTCTACTCTATAGGAAGAAGTTTACGCGACTAGAAAGCGATAGAGTACTATTAACTACTATCCTATACTTAGGTTAGGATAGCCGCTACTACTACGCTAGAGGCGTTAGTCTCTACTCTAATCCTTAGTTTAGGATTAAAATAGCGTAGGAGGGGCGCTTATGTAAACGCTTTCTTTAGCGTAAGAAAAGTATTCTTTACGTTAGTAGGCTAAAGGAAGGGACTAGTCTACTTCCTATTTTTAGATCCTTTAAATAGTACTATAAGCGGTACTATAATACGCGAGTACCTTACGATAAACCTACGGTAGAAGTTATAGAATCCTAGGAAGGTCTATACCTTAGTATAAGTCTTAGGTTTAGGCTATTCTATAATACTTAAGATACGCTTAGGGTCTATACGTATATTCTATGTATCGATAATATAATCTAGGAACTCTACTTCTTAGGAGAAGAACTTATACTTCTTTAGATTAACGTATAAGCCGAACTACTTAAGGCGACCTAGGACTTCGCGTATATACCGTATATAGATAGTACGGCTAGCGGAGTAGATAAGTATATTATTAAGGTATACTATATATATAGAATCTACTAGTCTACTTAGAGCTTTATTAATATAGGCCTAGAAAGTAGTAGGTATATTAGTAAGTCTAAAAGGTATAACTAAGTATTTATAGTACCCGTAGCGGGTACGGAACGCTATCTTCTACTCGTCGCCTAGCCGGATACGGATACGATAATATATATTCTTTATATCTAACTTTATATAGTACTTAGCGCCCTATAGGCGGTCTAGGAGTTCGGAGATAAGAGGGAGCGCGTACCGGTTCTTAATAGTTACCTTATTTAGCCTATAGTAGTTAACGTATAAGCGTAGCTCGCCTCCCTTCTTAGGGATAAATAGGATACCTACTCCCGCTAGGCTAGTTAATAGGCGGATCTAGCTATTCGTACTCGCGTTATTAATATATTACTTAAGGATTCCTAGCTCCTTTACTAAGAGGTTATATATCTTCCTAAATAGCGGATCTACCGTAGTTTCGATTATATACTCTACGCCCTCTACGGCTAGTATACTTATAGCCTTACAGTCGTCGAAGATAGAATTAAAGTCCTAGAACTTAGAAGGTAGTTAGATAGGTAGGGTATCCTACTCGAATTTGTCTACGCTTAGGATAGAGGTAATATTCTCGCTCCTTAGCTTAAAAATATTTATAGAATTCTTACTTACTAGTTCTTCCGCTAAGATAAGGCGGACTTAAGTATTAGCGCTCTTAAAACGCTACCGCCTCGCTTCTAGATCGAGCTTAACCCTCGCGTCTAATAAAGCCGGTATCCCTAAGAGGTAGTTAGAACCCTTTCTATCTAGGGCGTAAAATTCTACTTCTACTTACCTTATAACTCCTAAGGAGTTAGTAGCCTTCTATACGCCTTTATAGGCTCCTTAGTAACTCGTACTATTACCGGCTCCCTAACTTATAGGAGGCGCTAGGATATCTATAGGGATTAGATCTATTTCTAGGGCTAGAAGGGGACTAATAACGTTAACCTCGGCGCCTAAGTCTAGCGTAGCGGTAATATCGTACTCGGATTAGTCCCCTCTTAGAGTAGAAAGGATAGTAATTAACTTTTTTACTATAGTACCTTAGGTACGCGAGGAGGGTACGATACCCGTACGTATTAGGTTCTCGCTACGTATACTTAATAAGGCCCCGGACCCTTCCTAGTCTTTCCTAGAAGCCTTATAGGTAGATAACTCTACGACTTTAGCCCGCGTCGTCTACGTAGCTAGGATAACGCCGACTCGTTTCCCGTTAGGTCGTAGTATTAATTAGCTATAACCTCTATAACCTCCTTTAGCTTTTAGGGCTTAGGGTACTTATTAGTATAGTAACCGTATTCTCTATAGTTATAGTATTAGATAGAGGAGAGATCCTTCTCTTTCCTAGGCTATATAGGGGTAGCGTTAGTATCGGAGAGCCTACTATCTCTTTACGATACTTAATATTGCCCCTTACTTATAGATATACGGTTACCCTAGGTATTCCTACGCTTAGAATCCCTCTCTAAGGTACGAGAGTTTATTACTCGGCGCTTATTCGTCTCTAAGCGTATAGCTAGCGCTACGATTACGTCTTAAGTTTTAGGGATATCTTAATAGTTAGAAAGTATTAACCTTATATTAGGGCGTAGCTTATACTAGAGGTAGTTTCGTAGCTAGATTATAGTATAGGGCTCTTCGATCTAGGACTTAAGGCTTATTAAGTAGGAGTTAAAAGATACTATAGACTACTCTACGTCTTACTTACTATCTATATATAGCTATATTACGTCTAGCTAGCGATTCTCCGGGTCCTTAATTAAGTTAAGTAGGAAAGTTTTAAAGTACTCCTAAGTAACTTAGTTCTCTTCTAGGGTAGACTCCTTCTCTATCTAGGAGGTATAGGGGGTACCCTTTATAAACTAGAGTACGTATATAATTTTAGAGATCTTACTTCGGAAAGTATTAGGCGTAAGGCGGAATATATTCTCTACGCTACGTATCTACTTACGATAAGAGCGTATACTTTTCCCTTTATATAATTATAACTTCTCGGGTTATAGCTCTTTACTAGGTCGGATATCGGTTAGCGTAGGTATAGCGCTCGCGTCTCGCGCTATAGGAGAACTTAGCGTATTATTAAGATCTTCTATCTAAGCTATTAGCCTTACTAGTTCGACCTACTTCCCCCTAAGGGCTACGGTACGCCTCGCTTTATCTAGCGCGGCGTTTATAGCCTACTCGGAGGCGTCTAGATTATCCTCCTCTTCTATAGGTATATTGCTCCCGCCTTACGTATCCGGAGTCTTTGAGTTCGATACGGGTATCTAGCTAGTACTACGCGTGGATCTCGATAGTTTTAGATTAGAAGTTATCTTTTACTAGATCTACACCGAGTTAAGAGCTATTAGAATTATAATAATAGGTAAAAGGTAAATATAGTAAAAGATAGTATTATAGTAAGACTAATAGCTAAAGAGGGATAATTCCCCTAGTAGGGAATTATAAGTATCTCCTATACCTGTATATAGCGTAATATATACTATATATAGGCGTTCCTTATAGTACGGTTAAGCTAGTCCTTATAAGGCTAGGGTTAAAGTTTATAATACTTCTTATCCGTAGTTTTATTAGTCTATTAGCGTATCTATACCGCTATAATTTTAGTATATATCTTTTATCTTACTATATCTTTAGTATAGTTTTAGTCGGGTTTCCTAATAGGGTTACCGGGTTATTAACCCTTTAGCCTCTATTCTATAGCCCTTTTCGTAATAAGGTCTACTTTATTATTTTCTTTAATTCTCTAGTACCCTAGTATCTATACTACCGTAACGGGTATAAGGGGGTTAGAGTAGTAGATACGGAAGAATTTACGTAGGTATTTCTAGACCGTTCTTACGTATAGATCTTCGAGAGCTTAGTAGAGTCCCCTATTATTAACGTATATATATACTAGGCGTAGAAGTTTATATTATCTATAGTATCTATTTATAAGAGTAATTATAAGTTAAAGTCCGTATACCTCCCTAAAGTAGCTATTAGTTTAACTAAGTAGTCCTAGGTATCTTATAAGAGATACTCTAGTATTAAGAAGTAGAGCTACGCCTACTACTCTACTATAAATCCCTATCCCGTTGCTATATATATAGATTCTATATTTTATTAAGAGTTATTTATAGTTATCTAAAGCTACTTCTTCTATATCTACTATTATAAGTATTAGGATAGTATCCTATAGTATTCGTACGTATAGATAACTTGTTTTAATATATAGAAGGGGGATTCTTATATTCTAGCGAACTTACTATATATTAGCGTATAGAGCTAAGTATTTATTTACTATTATAAGCGCGTTAAGAACTAGAGACCGTATATATAGTTAGTTTACTATCTAGATAATACTATTAGTATATATCTTATTAAGTACTCTCTCTACTAGTAGAAGGTTAAGTTTAACTTCTAGAGCTAATACTACGACTATTACCTATACCCTACTAATAACCTTAGTAGCGGCTTTCTATAGCTTAGTAAATTTCTTAATACTATAGAAGTATCTTTTATAGGCTATTCTAGTCTTAGGTATTTCTTAGTTTTTAGTAACTCTAGGCTAGGGCCGGTACTAGACCAATACTATATATATAAAGATTAGTAGTACGAATATAAGATAGAGTTTCCTTATTATAGTAAGATCGCCTCCGCGGAGCGTACTAAGTCTATAGCTTAGAAGTATATATAATACTTTCCTTACGGCCGCCTATTTCTTACTAATATATATAATAAAGTCTAGTTTAAAGTCTAGTAAATATTCTAGTATCTTTATATATTCCTCGGGTTTAATAGTAAGTTTACCGAATTAGATATTAAAAGTTTCTTAGTTTCTTTTTCTCTAATAGGTACCTAGGGGGTAGAAGTAAACTAAGAAAAACTTTTTTTCCGCGAAGAGAGTACCGTATTAGTATACCTATTATTGGTATACTATTACTAATTATTTAAGTACCTCCTTTCTCTCTTTAGCTAGGCCTTTAATAAAAGTATTTATATCGTTAATCTATTCTAGTAATATCCTAAGTATCTAGTTAAGAGCCTATAAGTACTCGATCTCTAGTAGGTCTATATTAAAGATATTATATAGGGGTAGTAAGAGAGGGGATCCTTATAGGATACCTACTTTATTAGGATCTATTACTCTTATATAGCTAGGAAGTTTAAGGGTAGTACGGCGTCCGCTTAGAAAGAATTCTACCTAGCGGGTAAATTTCCTACCTATACGTCGTTTTCGTAGGTTATATAGGAGGCGGCGGTAAGATATATAGTTAAAGATACCTATAATATCTAGTACTAGAAGGGTTATAGAGGTTCCTTCCGTCTATACCTTATAGATAAACTCCGTCGCTATATATATAGTATCCTCCGCTATATATCTCTTTCTTCCCCCTAAGTAGGTTGGTAGGAGAATTCCTAGAGTAGTAAACTAAACCTATATCCTTTTAGTAAGGACTACGTCGAGTATCTTTTCTATTGTATTTATAAGAGAGATAGGCCTATAGCCCTTAAGTATAAGAAGATCCGCTATCGACTTCTCTAGTTTTATAAGTACTACTACGATAGTATTTCTAAAGTATCGCGGGTAGTATCCTAGATCGACTAAGGCGTTAAAGATAAGGGTTAGGATACGTAGTAGGTAAGAGCTAATATCTACCGATCCTAATAGACGTAGGGTTACTTTTTTAAGTATATTATTAGTAATTTTATCGACGCCTAGTATCTTCCCTAAGCCCGTATTTCTAATAGCTATCCCGATCTCGAGTATAGTAAGTAATAGTATAGCTAGAGGTAGAGGATATTAGGACTCGTCTAGAGGAATATCCTCTAGGGCCGCTTTACGGGGTTAAGGAAAGAAGGAGCTAGCTATAAGTTCCGCTTTCTAGGCTAGGTCTATATATAGCTAGGCTACTCCTTCGTAGCCGTTAGTATAGAGGTTAGGTATATATTTTTTAACTAAGACCTCTCTTCGCTTTAGTCCCTTAATAATCTAGTAACGCTTCGTAGGTTACTTATTATATTATTTAACGACGGCTTACTAGTTCCTTCTTTTCTATAAGAGAATTATATTTAACTACCTTTTCTAGAGCCTCTATAGGTATTTAATACGGTATAGGTTATTAGGGTTACTCTATACTACTTTTCTTATATTCCGTACCTATTTATATAATTATATTCCTTATATATCTTAGGGGTAAAGTTAGGTTTTATTCTTTCTAGTTTAATTCTCATAACTAGTATTACGGTATTAATTACTATAGTAATTATAGCTACTATTAGAGAGATATACTAATCGAGAGGCGCCTCTCTCTATAGTTAGTCTACTATTAGTAGAGGTAGGGTACTAAGGGTCTTCTAGAGTTTAAGAGTATCTATCTTCTTCTATATAGATATAAGTCTCTCCTCTTACCTAAGTACCTAGTATTCGATCTCGAAAATAAGGTACTAATAGTCCGATCCGTAGTCTAGGGCCATACTAATCGTTAGTAGGCTAATCTAGAGGGTAATACTAGGTATAGTAAGGAGTAGGTCTATTATTCTAGACTATTAGTTAGCCTTAGTAGTATTATATATTTTAGTACCTAGGGGCGTTTTAATCTTAAGACCGTATTAATTAATAAGAGTAATTAGTAGTACTACTCTTACTAATAGGTAGCTACCCTATCTAGGGCTATATACGTTATAGTTCTCTACTACTACTAGTTTGTATTATAAAGGTCTAGAGCCTAGGATCTTAGCTAGACCTAGAAAGTTTTTATATTCGTCCCGAAAGGATTTATTATATATACTAGCTAGAATAAAAGGTATTATAGCGGCTTTAATCTTAATTTAGACTAGGTAGTCCTCCGTAATATACGGCTCCTAGGTCTTGGTAGCTACCCTATTATAGATATAGATAGCTATTCTCGATTTATTTAACTAGAGTACGACGATAGTATATCTTCTAGTCGTATAGTAGACTACTATTCCGTACTTATTACTATATTTAGGGGGTTCTTAAAAGAGCTATATATCGATTTCTTCTAAGGTTAGATTATTTAAGAGGCCGTATAGGACTACTTCTTATTTACGTAGATTATATTAGGCTATCTTTAGATTGTCTAGATATATTTCCTCTATCGTAGTAGAGAAGAGTAATAAGATCTAGCGACTAACTTATATAAAGTATTATCTATACGGTTTACCGTTAATATTACTAGTACTTATAGAGCTTAGGTTAGAGTTTCTTTAGTCCTTAGGTTTTGTATATATCTTAGGTAGATAGATTAAACGATAATAAAGTTAATATAACCCCGGCGGGGGGTAGTAGATAGTAATAATTATACTTTAATAGAGAAATACCTAGGGTCCCCAAGGGGTCGGGTCGGGTCGGGTTTTGGGGGTACCCCCCCGACCCGCCGCGGGGGGGGTAGAAATAGGGGGGGGGGCGGGTTTTCGGGTTAGGGGAACCTTTTACCCCGACCTACCAATCGGGGGGAAGTCGGGTTTTTTAAGTTATATATTTTAATACTTAACCTAGGTATTACTAAGATCTAAATAGCTAGAATTATAGAGAAATACCTATTCTATAAGTCTATAAGATTATATAATATAAAATACCTATAGGTCGTCCGTAATTAATAAAACCGTACGAAAAAGTTACGTTTTTTAGCTAAGAACCCGCCCCGATTAATCGGGTCGGGTTCTAGCGGGTTTAGGGTCGGGGCGGGGGGTCCTAGGGACCCCTAGACCCGACCCGAATACCCCCCTAACCCCCTCTGCCCCCGAGGGGTCGGGGGATCCCTCGACCCCTTAGGGACCCTAGAAATACCCGTCCGTTAAACTATAATTTTATAAGATACTTATAAATTATATTTATTACTATATACGTAATAACTCGAGATACTAATCTTGGGGGGCTAAGCTCTTCTTAGTAGGAAATTCCCTAATATCTAGTAGGTTTTAGAAGTAAGACGCTTATATCTTAACTTTATCTACTTAAAGAAAAATTTCTTTTTTACCTTACTATCTATATAGGAGATATTAAGGCGTACCGACTATCGAAAATTAAATAGAGGAACTATCGAAAATAAAATAAGATAGAGTAGACTTATTAGGTATAAAACCTAATAAGTAATAGTAAGGGCTATAATTTAGACGACTCTAATAGTAGTAAGATAGAGAGTATAGAAAGATATTTAGAGAACTTCGGTACTCTAGTTCCTATCCCTACCCGCGTATCCTACTACTAGTTAGATACTAGCCTTATAGAGTAGGGTTTATATAATTAGTATTAGTACCTTAGGTATAGTCGGTAGTAGGACTACGCTGTATATACTCTAGAGTATACTAGTAATAGAGAGATAGCTTAGTTCCGTACCCTTAGTCTTCTTTAGCCTCGGGATTAGGCGTAGTTACTACTAATAGTATAATAGGGGCTAGACTACCGTAAGGGGGTAACGGACTACTATACTACTAGTTAGGTTTACTAGGTTTTACGGTTCTAGGCCTTCCGGATTCTATTTACTACCTTCTATAACGACGTTACCTCTCTAGTAACTAGTACTAGTTTTAATTAGTACCCTTTTATCTAGGATTAGTATTACCGGTTATAGTAGTAGGCGTTATTTTTACGAGATAGTAAGGTCTTAGGCTACTAGACCTCCCGAATTTTAAAGTACTTTTAATTTACCTTCCTAGATCTATTATAGCGTTTAAGTACCTATTCTTCTTTCTATAGCGTATTTAAGCGGGACGATTAGTTAGAAGGTATATTATTATAATATAGACTAGAATTTAACCCTCGCTTCCTAGATCGCTTACCTCTACCTATTTACCTCCTACGTAAATTTACTACGGACTTAGTAAATTAGTAGTTAGTACGTACTACTACCTAAGTTAGTAATATAGCTAGTCTCGCTTCCGAAGGGTCGGATTCTAAGTCCTTAATAGATACTTAGGGTAGTAAGTAGTTTTTATCTATAAAAGTACGTTTTGGATTTTCTACCGGATTTATTACTTATCTACTAGATCCAGCGGTTCTAGCGGCCATAATATAGTCTACCTAGTCTAAATACTTTTTTTTATTTACTCTAATCTAGCTAGTCTATATATTCCAGCGCTAAGAAATTTAAAAAAAAAATCTATAGGATAATAGAATATACTTAGAAAGTTTCTATCTAATAGGTATATAGGTAGGGGTATAGGGGGGGATATAGAAGGAGAAGCAAGAGAAGAGACGGAGAGACAGAAAGACTTTAGAAAATACTTTACTCTTTTATTATTACCTCTATCTATACTATATTAATACCGTCCGGAATACGTATACACGTAAGAATATATACTTTCCTACCTTAGCGCGGATAAGATTTTAAATATATATATATATATAAGCCCTTATTCTAGGGGTTAAAAAATAAGCGAGCCTTAGTTTTAAGCTAAAATTAAGCGAAAATTATCTTCTCCCCGCTGTATCCAGAGCTATACTAGGTATATAAACTAGATATTCTCGGCCTAGATAGGTCTAGATACTATCTCTATAGCCTAGGATTAGTAAGATATAATACCTATTATTACGGCTCTTATTTCCATATTTATAGTAACTTTAGACGAAAGAAAGCTAGAAATAAAGGCTATAGATATATTTTATAAATTATTAGTATCGATTACGTAATTATAGATATATATCTAGGTTCTATAAAAATATCTAGATTATTAGTCAGCGGGAACTATTATAAAAAGAAGAGAGAGAAGAATTAAGTTTTTTAGTCTAAGTTTTTTATATTTTTAATACTTCTAGGCTTAATAACTTTATAGATATATATCTAATTACTAAGCGGACTATACGGTTAGAGAGCTAGAAGCTAGTTCTATAAGTCTATAGCTTTAGATTTTAAAAAATACGTTTATTATAGCTAGCTTCTATAAATTACCGTAATTTATAAAATAAAGCTATAGATGAAAAAATTATTATATATCTAGAACCTTTTTTTTTCAAAAGAATATATATATAAATTATACCTATCTATACTTTCTATCCGATATCTATACCTTCTATCCGAACTCTATACCTTCTATCCAAAATCCATACCTTCCATCCTATATCCATTGATTTTATAAATTCTATATATTCTAGAATATTTCTATACGTTCTATGATATTTCTATGCGTTCTATAATATTCCTACGCGATTTCTACTATACTTTTACAGACGTTTCTAGGGGCCGTACTTTATTAGTTACTAATTTAGAGATAGGAGCTAGACCTCCCGCCTTCTCTAGTTTAATATTAGTAGATTCTTGCGTTTCTAGTTCGAGCTAGAACGTAAAGCTACTACCTAGGGTAGATATTTCTAACGTTATTAGAGGCCTAAGTATTTAGAAAGAGACTAGTAGCGTTAATAGACCGTCTATTTTACCCGTTATTATTAAGCCGATTATTATAGAATCTATTATTCGTAGGAGAGAGAGAGGGAGGCCTTATAGATTACGTAGTAGAGGGAATCTACGTAGTTCTTAGAGTAGAGGTAGTCTAGTACGGCGTAGTACCTTCTAAGGCGGTAGAGGGGCTAGAGAAGAAGACGAGTAGAGGGGCTAGAAAGTTATAGCGTCTTTTTATTCTTATACTTTTTAATTTTTTATTATATTACTCCTTTTCTATTATAATTAGATTTTTCTTCCGGGGAATAGAAGACTTTTCTAGAATTCTAAAGAGGCTATTTATCCGCTTACGTATTATAAAGCTAGTTTTAGAGGGTATTACTATCCGTTAATCCTTATATAGAAGGGCGCCGTTTGGTTAGTATCGTTACCTATATCGTTAGAACATTTATTATCTATTCCTTCTACTTTAGCTAGTATTACGGCGTCGTTAGTAGATCTAATAACTTTATCTTTACTCGAGATAGGGTTAGAGAAGTCCGCTATTCCCTCGTCTAAGTTAGGTAGAGCCTTAAGAAATTTAACTAGAGGTAGAAGATCTATTCTTTACTTTACTCTTACTACTACCGTTTTCTTAGATAGACGGCCTCTTTTTACTAGGCCTAGGTTTATATCTTTCTCCCTAGCTTTTCTTTTTATTATTATCTTTCTTCTAAGTATAGGTATTACCTCCTTAGACTAGCTTAGCTCCGTATCCGTACTACTAATAACTATACCTATATTCTCCTAATTTTTCCTAATTTTTCGTATCTTTATAGCTATAATACTCTTTACTCTTTTTACGTCTATTTCGATAGTATATAGCCTTCTTTACTTAGCCTCTAGAATTCTTAGCTTCTTAGACTTCTAGGCGTCTCTTTTCTCTTCTTCCTAGGTAGGGCGAGGAGTAAGGTTAAGGGGCCTTAGTAGTAGAGGTATATTATATATATTATCTTCCGCCGCCTATCAAACCTTCTATAGTAAGTATCTAATTTTAGAGGCGTATTTAACTTCTCCGTTAGCGTAGTATCTAAGCGTAGCCTAAGATTTATAGAGAATCTCTTCTATAATTAGGTTTATAATTTCGCCGGTATAGGCGGTATTAATTATAGATAGGGGCTATTAGTTATTCTAGGTAGTAGCTTAGTCCCTAATTAGAGGACTATTTAGTTTAGTACGTCTATTAGATTAGCCTATTTCGGTTTTCGACCCTTTTTCTTCCCTTTTTTTATCGACGTATTTTCTAGTACCTAGGGCTCTCCTACTTAGGGTCCCTAAGGGGTCGGGTCGGGTCGGGTTTAAGGGGTACCCCCCCCAACCCGCCGCGGGGGGGGTAGAAATAGGGGGGGGCGGGTTTTCGGGTCGGGGGGGAGCTTTTACCCCCGACCCGCCAATTGGGGGGAAGTCGGGTTTTTTAAGTCACATATTTTAATACTTAACCTAGGTATTATTAAGATCTAAATAGCTAGAATTATAGAGAAATACCTATTCTATAAGTCTATAAGGTTATATAATATAAAATACCTATAGATCGTCCGTAATTAATAAAACCGTACGAAAAAGTCACGTTTTTTAGCTAAGAACCCGACCCTATTAATCGGGGCGGGTTCTATCGGGGGGAGGGTTAGGGCGGGAGGTCCTAGAGACCCCTATACCTAACCCGAATACCCCTCCCGACCCCCCCTACCCCCGAGGGGTCGGGGGATCCCCCGACCCCTTAGGGACCCTACTCCTACTCTATTTACTATTAGTATAGTATCGATATTCTCTTTATTTATTATTCTTAGTATCTATCCTACTCTTAAAATTAGTAACTCTCTTACTATTATAGTATATCTTTTTAGTATTATCTTAATTAGGTTTTAGCTCTTCTACTTCCTACGAGTCCTTTTAGGGTATATTAGGCTAGAGGCCTTATAGTTATCTAGTTATTATTAGATCTAGTAGATAATATATTTCTATATATCTTTCCTTTAGTATTCGAACGTCTAGTAAGACTCGGAGTAGTTTACGTAGTATAGTACTTTAACTCTATATAATAGTCTAATATATCTATAGTTTTAGTATTTCTTATATTATAGTAATTAGGTTTAGTCTACGTAGCGTTCTACTATATAGTATAATTCTTTCTATAATACTCCCTAGATAATCGCGGCGTTCGTATCGATTTCGTTCTTAAAGACGACTATAACTAAACTTAATAAGCCTTTTCTAACCTTATCCTTATATACCTATCTTATATAGAGTATTCTATATATTATTCTATATACTAGTATATATTGTCTCTCGAGGTCCTATATAGTTTCTACTCGATTAGATTCGTTAAGAGATATTTAACTAAATTTTATATTATATATAAGTACTAGGTAGATTAGTCTAATAATATATACTTCTTTCTCTAGGGCCTTCTTCTAGTATAGCTAGTTATTAATAGCGTTCTTCCTTTAAAGCTAGCTACTAAAACGGATCTTAAGATCTCTCAATAGTAGCTAGTTTAGGGTAGAGTAGTATAGGGCTAGCTTTCTCTAGATAGTATATTTATAAATCTCTTTAAGAATACCGTAGGCTTTTCCCTTAAGGATCCGTAGTACGTACTTTATAGGTTTATATCTAATACGGACGGTAATTACGATTTTATAAGTATCTTCTCTTAGTCGTAGAGGCTCGGGCTTAGCTTTTTAGTAGGCGATTATTATATTAATATTATAGAAAGATTTAGTATAGTTACGGTTATTTTAGGATACGTAGTTAGGAGAGAAGTCTATATACTAGATTCTTTTCTTAGATAGGAGCGTTTTAATACTATAGTAGTATCGTTATATAGCGTAATAGTATCCGGGCGGGTATTATTTAGTAGAAGGTACTTATAAATATTATCTAATACCTATATATAGATATCGCGTCTTTAGGCTTAGGTTCTATACTTTATAAGGTTTAGTTTTAGGAGGTTTAAAGATAGTAATATAATAAGGTTAGTAACGCGTCTAAGGAGTTATTATCTAGGTTTTAAAATAATCGTAGTAAGTTCCTAAGTAGAAAGATACTAATAATAGAATTTAGATAGTATATTTTCTAAAAGTTAAGATTCTGTCAATGTTTGTGTTTTTCCAATTGTCCGAATACTTATATGAAATTGAGTAGAAATAAGAATTGATGACAGCTAGATCCAATATGGTATGCAAAGGCTGCGGAAAAGAGATACAGGAACTATTTCATCGTTCATCTCAAACCTGGAGAGGTATTAATGAATCTTATTGCAAGTCTACCAATTGGGAATCAAAGAGTGATATGCTTTCCTGTATGCTTTTCAAGGCTCTAAGCGAATGTCGCAAATGCTGGATGCCTCGAAACTTCGGTACACAAACCACTTAATGTACTACGTAGACCCAGAACGGAAGCACGGGCCATCGGCCAACACTCCGCAGTGCCAGGGAAGATGAAATTTCGAGCTCTCAATCCACAACACCCAAGCCACCGAAGGCTATCTATTCTAGCATCAATAGAACAATACGAAGATCTATCGGCAATTGTTGAGTAATGAGTTGAAAGGCAGCAAAGGCAGCCAAGAGCATCTCCTCATGCTCATATGACTTAGTTCGTCCTAGCAGTAACACCCCAGCCTCTCTTTTCTGCCCAAGCAAGGCTCTGCACCTCAGAAACTTCCCTCGCTCTCACGGGATCAACATCTATGTGCCCCTCACTCGGTTTCCTTTGCATCTGCATCAACTTGTGCTGATGAATTTTTCCATTGAGGAGATGCAACATAGCGGCCCCGACAGCGTGAGCTTGTTGTGTTCTAGGTGTTGGAGGTGTAGGGATGGGCACTCCAGGAGACAGATGAAGTTCATCCGTGTCTGTATCGGTAGAGATGCGGAGAGGCTCTGGTGCATAAGGACGGTCGGTATATGGTGCATTCATCCTCAAGGGATGCATCGAATCAAAACTACATGGACTTGGGCTCCTCGTTCGAGTTTGTTCAGGCTTAGGACATGTGTCGCATCGCTGGATACCAACTGGCGAGAACATTGCTGACGCAGAGACTGCGGTAGGGCACTGTGATAATCTCGTCGGACTCCACTCCTCCAATTTTCCGGAAGATTTGCGAATTTGAATTTGTCGTCCTGTACCCAGTTCCGGTTCTGGCGATGGATCACGGGCAAATTTGGTGTCACGAACTTCGCGAAGCTCGACTTCATCATCCTCAGACTCAGGATAATCAGAATCGAGTTCTACAGAAGGTACATTCAATGGAGGCAATGGAGAATCGGATCGAGGCAAGAAATGGCCTGGAATGGCTGGGAGAGGCGTATTGGAATATTTGCGATGCTGAGACGATGAATAGTGATGTCCTGGTGCTAGGGTCGGTGCGTGAATAAACGAACTGGAAGCAGAGAAGTCTTCCTCAACCGCAGACGAACATAGCTCTAGTGGCGTTCGGAAAGTGGTGATGGGAGCTGGGGCCGGGGATCTGCCTCGTGCTGCGGCACGAGGTGGTATCGTTGGCAATGGTGCGTTGACATATGGCGACGGTGATGATGACAATCCTTGGAAATCCTGAGGTAGCGAAGCGGGGATGGAAAGTACGATTTGTAAGGAAGACTTGGGCTGGAAAATATTTGAGGATTCGCTCTTCGTTGAGGTTGATGGTTCAGGCGTTGTATGTCCACTTTGAATGATGGTCGAAAGCCTTTTCGGTGACATACGCGTCATATCCGATGGCGAGGAGCGAGGCTCTTCAGACAAAATCATTTGCAAGTCCAGATCTCGTGAGCCGCCGCGAGGAAGTTCAAATGGCTCCTCCTCCACACTGCTCCACCATCCGCCTCTTGGTTTCCCAGCCCTCTCTATCTCCATGAGTTCGCGCTCGACAGTTGACTCGCGATCACTTCGATCTGGTGTGCAGGTCATGATCAGCTGCATGGTGTGCCGGTTGGATGTTGATCTCGCAAAGGCAGGCGTAGCAGGAGTCGTGGGTGGGCACGTCAAAAGATGGGTTACGACGATCTCGTCACCCCCCTGTGATGTCTTGCCTGAAAGGGGACTTGAATACCTTCTTACAGTTCGAACTGAGGTCCTTCTCATCGCAACCATCTCAGTCTCACTTGTTCCACGCTCTTTCTCCTCGGCATATTGTCTGAACTTGTCGTTGACTTTACACAAGTCAACGCCATATTCCTCTCCAAATGTCATCACACCCGAACTATCGACCTCGCCCTCCAGCGCCTCTTTTCTGGCATTTCTTTGGTTTCGCCAGACAAGGTAGAGAATGATGAATGCAGAAGCGAGGATGCAAAGAGCAACGGTCAGAATAATCCAGGTGCTGATGTCAATCTTTTTCCTTGGATCGATCAAAGATGTGGATGAATAAAATCGCTTCCATTTCGGTGCTGAGGAGGGTGATGCGAAGTAGGCAGGAGGCATGAAGACGAGCAGACAGGAGAGAAGAAAGGAACGAAAAGTGAACTGGAAGGATCACAGATGGCGATGTATGTACAGATTCAGTTTGAACTATGTATAGACAACTCTAAGGAGTGGCGATGAGTCTGAAGTGGAGTTGTAGCACAGACGAAGATACGGTATAGACCTAGCTTCATGAAATAGCCGTTTCTTGTGCCGTTGTTGTCGATTGACGAACGATGTTTATTTAGAATGTACAGGCCTTCGCGAGAGCTGCTGAAGCAAGGGCGGACTCACCACGGATGGCCAGGTTCCTCGAGGAGCTGGGGAGCTTCGTAATAGAGAGGAGAGATGAGAGCCTACCTAGGGATGATGATGATTACAGGAACGTACGATTAGCCAAGGGCCATCGAGATCCTCAGTGGATGCCCGATGGGGGCAGTGGTGGCGCACCCTTAGTTATGAGCCAAGACTTACTCAAGCGACGAGCATCGACTTCACCTGGTTAGTTTCGATGATCCTACGGAATTACGTGATAAACGATGCCCTTACATGAGGCCAAGCCTCGCCTGTACTTTTCGTCAAAACTCGGATGAGTATGCAGGTCTGCAATTGTGATCAGGATAAGTTATTTTGAGACTTCGAAACTGAGGCTGATATTTTGATGCTCTTCCTTCCATGTCTGCAACCAAGTTTATTCTTATCCCCCCCCTATTGAACAGCCGACGGGATAATCAGACTCGAGGCCTTGTTTGAGCTTGTCACTCCTCCTCGATCCAAGTAACACGCTCCGCTTTCGCAATGATAGTACCGAGGGAATGCTTTGCACAGAGGAAATGAAATCGACATGGTGGAATCTCGCCTTCAGCCTCAAGATTCCAACAGATAGTGGCGCGACATTCTAGTACTATCAACCCCATACCATTTCCCTGCTTCGATATTTGTCATACCACATGCTTCATGCTCTTGATTTTTTCTTTTAAGGGGGTGCCTTCTTCTTCACTTACTCTGCCCCTGACCTTCCTCACTTCCTCGAGGATATTGTCCTCGACTGTCTCGATTTCATATAGGCTCTTAGAAGGACTAGATTTTGCATGGCCTCATATAATGATTTCCGTGGACACATACCTCTTTTTCGAGGATAGGCGTCGAGCTTATGAAGTTCGGCGGCGGTAGTTGGGACATTTGGTCGGGTTACACTGTGACATGAAAAGCTCAGGCTGTAGAATCTTTTGCGAGGAGAACATGGCGATCATGGTGGAATTTCGCGGGTAACTTTTGGCGCGAAATTGTTGTCAGATGCGGCAGAGTAAGAGGATCGCGCCATAGCTATATGATCTGAAGGAAGCCTGGGTTACAGCCGAGAAGTTAACACGATGACTAGAGCATAGAAAAATAGGGGTTTTGACGTTCTCACTACTGACAATTTATGCATTTCAATAAGAAGTTCAGTCTAAATTTAGTTGTACTATATAATATAATTATAAATTGTAATTATAGATTTAATATTAAGTATATAATAAGATTTACTATCTACATATATAATTATACCTAATGGAGTATTTATCTATATATTAGATTCTAGCTATAGCCTATATATAACTATAATTACCTATATACTATATATAGCTATAACTTTATTTGAAATATGTATATATCTAATAGTCAATAAATTCTTTATTATAAGAGTAGAGTTATAAACGAGCATCCGTTACCACCTATAGAAAGTAAGCTAATCCTAATATTTGATTGCAAACTTTAGGAGGTAAAAGCGGCTAATCCACCAGTGATAGTAATCGGAGTACTAGTAGTGCTGACGCGCTTGCATCCCCTCGGCGATATTTTTCCTATCAGCAAGCAAAAGGCAAACTTCCCACTTCGACATCCTGACAACATGCCTGACCCCGTTGATGAAGGTATTTACTCTGCGCAGCTCTTTCCTTCGGTTTTCGCAGACAGGAGAAAATCGCGATTCCAAACACGATGCCGCAACAGCTAACCACCAAGCTGACTAGATCGCGATGGCAGTAACAACAGCCTGTGGGAGAATAACAACCTCAAGTCAGCTGACAATGTCCTGTTCGTGACCAAAGACATACCAGGAAGAGGAAAGGGGCTCGTTGCGGCCATCAAGATTTCCGCGCAGACGCAGGTGTTGGCCGAAACGCCCATCCTTAAACTCTCGGTTGAACTCGACGACGAGACCGAAATAGAGGAGGTAGTCAAAGCATTCCAACATTTGACCGTACGAAACCAAGAAGCATTTCTAAGTCTGTCCAAATTCGCCTCGGACGTCTACCAATCCCAACCAATATGGGGATCGCTTTCCGATGAACACAAGCAAGTCATTGCAGCTTGGGGCGCAAATAACTGGAACGACATGGTGTTTGAGACCGGATGCCGCATCAATCATGCATGTGTGCCGAACTTGGCAACAAGCTGGAATGAGAGGAGTGGGAAACAGGAGTGGGTTGCACGTAGGGATATTGAGGTTGGAGAGGAGTTGACTGGCACATACATTTACGACATTGTGAGTCACCGAACAGAGTATCGGAGAGGAGAGTTGAGCAAGCATTGGGGGTTCATGTGTGGCTGTGAAGCTTGTGAAAGGAATTTTGATGTGTTAGAAGGGAACATCAAATAGGTGAAGTAAGCGGAAATCAGACGTCGGTTGGCGTTCTCTACCACGTTCTGATATCTCTTAGGCACGTAGGGCAAATTTAGGATTGGTAAAAGCTCGGAAGATGCTCGGATTAAGGTAAGCTCGAAGAACAGGGCTATTGGTAAGGTAGAAATGCCTACTAAGGTTTGTACCGTTCTCCATCAGCGCTAAAGTCTCCTCTATCCTCCAAGTTTTCATCTTCCTGTTACCCTTCATTTTTGCTTTATTTGCGTTGTCGCTCATGAAGGTCTCTTTGCGATGCAACCGACGCTTTCGCTGCTCATCGCGATGGTTGTCAAGAAAGGCCGCTGCTTGTAGAGCCTTTACGAGTACCTCATGTATGCCGCAGTGCCCATATACTCGCTCGGGGCACAATGAGGCTTATGAGTCATCTTCGACTTACCACCTTCAGCTGCCCTTAGACATGCTTCATCGGCTTCGCGTTCTTCACTCTCCTCGTGAGCCCTCTCAACAGCCTCTTCGACCTCGCGCTGAGCTCGTCCCTGACTCGCTGCTTTATCAGCGCCCACTTTGGTGCTAGTCTTGCGGCTCTTCTCTTTTCCTGGCCCGGCAGAAATGTAAACACCTTCTTTCTCACACCGAAGAACATAAGGCGATGACTCTCTCTCAGCATGGGCCACAAACTGTGGGATAGTTCTCGAAGCGTCTTATACCCATCTCGGATCAACCCCCACGCTTCAATGTGCTGGTATAGAGTATGGACGACCTCCCTGTGACCACCGTCGGATTTGTGCCTCTTATAGGGAATTTCTTTGGTTCTGTGTGTGTCTGGGTCCTTGGCACGACGTTTTTTCGACAGCAGGGTGTCAGTACCTGCGTGGACATGGCGCTTCTGTGGTGCAGCAGCAGTGATGTTCTTCTTCACGGTGCCGTCCGATCAAAGACAATATTCGGATAGATTGCCAAATTGCTTGGTCTTCTTGTGGGCCATCTTCTTACGCTGGGCCATGACAACCAGCATCTCTTTCTTTCTAAGGCTCGTCCTCTTCCTTCCGTTTATCAACATGCGTCGAGTTCATGTCTTTGTGCACCGAGATTTTTGATGTCCTCGTCTTCTGCGCAGAGGATTCAGTCTCGAGTCGCCTGCGCTTCTTAGGTGTAAGATCGGCCTTGAGAGCGTCAAATGTCTGCCTCTACTTCTGCAGTCGAGCCTTCTCGCCCTGCTTGTAATGCTCCGGCAATGCTGCCAAATTCCTTGCCTTGATCAGTCCAGCGATTCGCTTACTCTCTTCTCGTTCCAACTCCCTATCCTTCTTCTTTTTCTCCCTTCTTCACAGCATCCGATCGCTCCTTTTGACTTTGTCAGTTCCCATGTATTCTTGTGCGCTTCTATGGACTGGACATCAACAGCGTGGTACGTGGTGGTTTTGCGAACTGGTTTCGCCTTCATGTTCCCCGCTATCGTAAGTTGATGAGCTGCCACAGCCACGGCAAGCTTTTTTTCATCTGGGTGATAATGCTCAGGCTTCACTCTCATGATTTGCAACACCCCTAGCAGCGTGGGCGGCTTTCCTGTCACAATCCGTTTGGGCTGCAGTGTGAACATTCAAGGAGATCAGTCGTCTCTCCGTGGTCCTCTTCCGGGCCTTGAGCTCAGCGGTGATTGTAGCAGCTTCCTGATCAACAGTAGCGGTCTCAGCTGGACCCAGCTCGCCTAATCTGCTGGCTGAAACATGCTTCACTGACGCCGGAACAGTTGTTACTGTGTTGGAATGCAGTGCGTGCTTATGAAACTGGGCCCTCGTAGCGGCTTTGCTAAGCCTTGGCGTGGTGGTTCTGGAAAATGTAGAGGCTGCGCCGAAACCTTGAGTCCTGTTCGAGCCTGGGTCCGGGATACGTGGCTTGACTTTCTAAGAACGCTCCTCGCGACAGCTGTTACGTCTCTCTTGGCTTTGGATGGAATTCGTGCGGCCTCTTTCAGGTCTGCGTCAATCGAATCTGGGATGAATTGCTTAGCGCCCTGTACGAGACTGTCATTCTCATCGACATTGCTCGACTGCCTCCATCACCAGGCTGCTTCAGTGGTCGTGAAAACGATCAGAGTGCCTTACAAGCTTTTCTATTCTTGCTCATTGTTTCAGCGAAGAGGAAATGATAGGGCTGGATACCACTC
Source organism: Venturia effusa (assembly GCA_007735645.1). Lineage (NCBI taxonomy): Eukaryota > Fungi > Ascomycota > Dothideomycetes > Venturiales > Venturiaceae > Venturia > Venturia effusa. Next base: position 196,498 of record CP042201.1, on the reverse strand, counting down.
TGTCAAAGCTAACTGCTCAGACAGACAGATTGTGCCATGTCTGCTATCTTTACCTAATTGCGTGATCAGCCGGATCAATGCAGGCCGGCCGCCTAACACAGAAGCTGCTGATATCACTTGCCCAGGCACCTGAACAAATCCAATGTGATGGTCTGGTCATGGAAGTCGATTCCAGTCCCAAGGTTGTTGCGCAGTGAACGTGACAACTAAGATGTTCCGAAATCCAAGCTCTTCTCGCTCTGCGGAGCTAACAAATCGAGGGTGGCAAGGAGATCGGCAGCACGTTCTAAACTCCTCTCCCATTGTCTGCTTCAGAAAAGATTACACCCAATGAAAGCACAGCCTCAGCGAACACAAGTGAAGTCCTTGTCATTCCACACCCTACCACGATGATTAAGTAGTAGCCATAAAACGCCACCAAAAAGTCGCTCACTCAAATGCTTTAGCAGATCAGACGTTGCCACAGAAATCCAAGACTGCCAGACCACTTGGCAAGGTCCCGTGCGCCCTTCGTATCCTATAGACCTCCTCCTTGGATCTCAAAACAGCATGCAGCTTCCCAACTCTTTTTAAGACAGTGCGCAGACCTAGTCTTTCTTCTCAACAAGAACTTCTCTTTCTTCCCCGACTCCTTCATCCTCACTCCATTTGTCCTCGTCATCCCCGCCTACGCTGAAGATAGTCTCTCCGTCCAAACTCTCCCTCGGCAAAGAACTGACTCTCTTGGGCGTCGGAGCCGGGAGTGGAGAATCCCGACCTCTGTTGCCTTCTGTTCCTGAACGGCCGCCAGATGAGGCCATAATTCCTGGAAAATTGCGAGACCCAATGCCGCTATCCCCATAACCACCAGATAGTGAATGAACAGAGTTCGGCGGGGCTGATCGAGTGCTCGACGTTGAGTCAGGAGGTGTATCCGCGGACTTGGGATGATCTTCCACGTCGGAGTCGACATCTAGGGAGTCGCGGAGAGAGTTTATTTCGAAATTGTCGTCATCTTGAGCGATCTGAGTCATCGAAGTTAGCGAGAAGGACAGACAGAGTGTATGGGTCGGGGCATCAAAGCGAAGCATGGCACAGTCAAATTTGAAACCTTGCAATCACAATGTCCGTCCATCACGCGAATGGATGTTTTGCAGTGACCTCAGAATCATTCACCTTCAGCTCGCCCAGATCCTGCAGATGGAAGCAAAACAACAATCACCTGAGAAACTGCTGATTGTGCAGGAATTTTGAGAGGGAATTGGAGAGTTCAGGAAAGAATAATGACTTACCTCATCACTCATAGCAAACCTCCGGTTGTTGACGGTTGGCCTCCATATGTAAGCCACGGAGCCCACATCGGCAAGATAGACCAGATTTAACCAGCCGTCCAAGACGAACCATCTTGTTTGCCAATGAGTTGGCACAAAATCCTCCCTACCGGCCGTGATGAAAGTGTAGCTATTGAAGAAGAAGAAGACGAAGATGATGAGTATGGATCCAAGGATGAGGAACCAAAGTTTGTTGTACATGGCAGCCTTGACATGTTGCTTGCGTGTCATCAGATCGCGTCTCGTGGCGGTGAGAGAGTTCAGCGTCCAAGTGTAAAAAGCTGTAAGGGTCGCGGCGAGCGGCAAGATAACGAGAAGGATTAGCGGCCCAGCATCGTCTGGGTGGATCGATAGCGAGGCAATGGCGTAGATGACGCCAAACACGAAGTGAGCAGCGGCCAACCAACGCGCGTACACCATCAGTCTGCCTAGAGACGGTTTGACGACGCCGTACCCCATACAAACCAACAACAACAAGAAGAAGCTGAAGCTGTTCCTGCCAGCGTTCAGTACCGACACTAGTACCATGAAGACCCTTGATCCGACATTGCTGCCATGGACGTTTTGATAATCGTAGAAACCCCACGTCATCAGCATTTCTATCACCAGAAACACGATAATGGCAGTGATGTAGTTCTGGACTGGCAAGATGTCGTGCCGATTCTGCGCGTAGAGGAATGCCCAGAAGATGCCCATGACTGCATAGACCAGAGTGAGGCCGCCATAGAAGGGCAGCTTTGCGATCTGAGCGGCAGGAAGTTCACCGTACGCATTCCTGAACTCGACGACGGCAGTGTACTTTGCATCGTCCGAGGGCCAGGTTCCGACACAGTAGTAACCTGTCCTTGAGATCATGTATTTGTATGGTTTTGGCTTTTCCGGATGCGCCGCCGTGGTGAATATGGGCGACAAGGACTTGTCTTCTGCACTGTCGTCCAACAGGTACTCGCCGACATGAGTAGCATTGCACAGCTGTGCCTGGACAGCCGACTCGTCACATATGTAGGTCTTCTGGAGTTGGTCCTGCCCCACGGGCTTGCCCAACAAAGCCTTGTCGCGGTATTCGAATATAATCAGGCTGACGGAGCGGTCTGGCGGAGAGTCGTCCTTGATGAAGTTGACGAGGATGAAGGGATCGGTGGCGCCACCCCATTGCTTCTTGGAATACATGCCGGAGCATCGTTGGGTGTTTGCCTCGGACTGGTCCTGTCATGACGCCTCGTTAGTCAAGCGACGAGGACGAGGCGGGCAGATGGTGATGGTGATGGTGATTGTGACGGTGATTGTGATTGTGATGGTAATGGTGTATGAAAGACATACGAGGGTGATCTCGGCAGCGTGTGTGAGGGCAGACAGCAGCGACAGTGCCGGCGGCAGCAGTCCGGCTATTCTCCAACTCCGCATTGTTGGGTGGTGTTTGTGGTGGTTGTGGTGCTGCCAGTGGTGATGTTCTTCCCTTGGCGTGCCAAAGGCGGCGCGGCCAACATGAGGTTGAAGCTGGAACTCCGTACAAGGCAAATACGAGTACGATGAAACTCGAAGTTGAAGTTCTCGGTCCCCGTCTCTCACTGCAACACTGAAGACTGAACTAACAGGGCACGACCACTCCCGTCCAGCTACCTCTACCTAACCTTGACCATTGAAACAATATGCCAGGACAAGTCATTACCACCAACACCACCAACACCACCACCACCACCCAAACCACCACCCTCTGCAAACGCTGCAATACCCTCGAGGCTGCACTGACTGTCCGCAACGATGCTCTGTGTCGAGATTGCTTCACAAACTATGTCCACACCAAGATCGTCAAACGCATGGAGGCCTTTCGGACACGCCACTCTGCCCACGGCGAGGAGCCTCTTCTTTTGCTGCCCATATCTCTAGGCTTATCGTCACTCACCCTTCTGCAAATATTGCATCGCCACCGACAGAGCCAGCGCCATCGCACCGGCCGGACGGGCTTCAACCTGAGGCTTTTCAACGTCGCCATGCCCGGATCTGATTCGGTCTTGGAAGGCAAGAAATTGGATGCTGTTCGGAGGGCATACCCCCACTACTCTCTCACCACATTGCCTCTGGACACTGTCTTTCTTCCATCCTCATGCCACGACTCGCTGTCGCGGAACGAGAAAGGGGCAGCTCAAAAGGCCTTGGCAAGACTCCTCGAATCCACCCCTTCGGCTACTTCAGCATCACATGTCTTGAGTCTCCTCAGGACCCGTCTAATCGTGGCCTTCGCAACAAGCAACACATGCGAAGGAATTTTATGGGGTTCCTCGACGACAAAGCTAGCCGAAACAATTCTCGCAGAGACTGCAAAAGGACATGGTTTCTCTCTTCCCTGGGCGGTGACGGACGGTCTTTCGCCTTATGGCCTTCCTTTCTTCTATCCGGTTCGCGACGTGCTCAAAAAGGAACTGATCTCGCGCTTGCAATTGGATGAAAATGCTGCCTTGAAGGAGATGGTCATACAAGAGGGAGTGACGAAGGCGCCACCCAGTTCCAAGAACACGTCAATCGATGCTTTAGTCAAGCAGTACTTCGAGTCGGTCGAGGAGCACTATCCGTCTATCATTTCCAACGTGGTGAGGACCACGGGCAAATTGGAACAAGCCAGGTGGAATGGCGCGCAACGGTGTAAGCTATGTCAACTGCCTGTCGATGAGGCTCTACTTGGTATCAATGCGTGGGGCGGTCATCAAGAAACGCATCAAGAAGCTGGCCAGAGAGACGCTGGTCTTTGCTACGGGTGTACCAGGAGTTTGCCAACCGATGCGATACCATTCTTGCCTTGAGATTGATCTTTTGCAGTCAGAGTCAGACATTGACAGTCTTCCAATATCAATGCCACACACAGGCGAACCACAGCACTACAGAAGTGGTGGAGAGTAATGAGATCAATCTCACAGCGTCGTATGTCTTGATTACGGAGTTTGATTTACTGTGGTTGCCATAGTCGTTGCTCAGCGTGAGTACGCGTGGGCGCCGAATCATGGGCTCACAACTTGGCCAGAGCAGTGCTGCATTGAATGTCAGTGAATCTTCTCGGCTTCATTGCAGTCGCCTCGCACACGTCTCCCATGTTCCGCCCGTGAGCGAATCTTCTACGTCATACACGATATTGAATCAGGAGAAGAACTAAACACCATTTACATCGAGCAGACGAGGACAAGGGCACTTCCCCGTATCGAGCCAGCGATGTTTGGATATTAATTGCTCGTGCAAGCATTGTGAGGACGCGTCTGAGAATACTGTGGTGAGATCAAAGCGAGCTCGAATGTCGATGATCGATGCCGACCCAAAAGCAAGTGGGTGAAGATGCCCCCAGTCGTGCCGAGGGGCGACTGGCAATGCATCAAGAAAAAGCAGACATCTTAGAGGCGCTTGGTCTACGGCAGTATGCTGTGTGTGAATAGTCCGTTTAATACACCGATCTTTTGACAAAGTGGTATCCTGGAAACGGCTTCTCACTCGAAGAGAAAACCGATCAATTGATGGTAACCTTAATCCAGACCATGACAGGAGTTCGTCGACATCGATTTTCTGTGTTGGCACTGCGGACTTTTCCATAGTATTCGTCATAGAATCTCGGGTGAAAGACATCACCATTATACCATTTAATCGACAAAACCAATCTTCGTCTAGTTTGCATGAAACGCCTCCATGCCCAGAATAATTCGAACAGTCGCTTATTGCACTCGATTGGGCTGAGAAGTTTCTGGAACTTCTTCGTGACGTTTGCGGCGAGGATGATCCTCACCTGCATTCCGAACATATCACTCTCGATGCGAAGACTTGACATTTCGATTGTTTCGGTTGCTGGCGGGTCTGCTCACTTTGATTGGGCGAAAATGATAAGATAGCTTGTCGTTTAGGAGTGTCCGTGACCGATGAATGGCGAGTGGCGAGGACCGCGAGGTCGCCTTGAGAACATTCACACAGTCCCTTGTCGTGAAACAACCAAGAATCTCAAAGCGATCTTTTGATTTGGTATCGGTCCACTCTGATATCACACCCTTGGGAGAGCCAAGCCTACCCGTGCGAACCCCTTCCTGAATCCTGACCTTTCGAAAAAAAAGCATGCTTCCGTCAGCTCCACATGAATCTTCCGCCATGGAAGCGGAAGTGAAAAGACTCGAGATCAGAGGACCCTGTCATCTTTCCTGGTCACATCACTGCCCAGAGTCTCGTCCATCTTTTGCCTGTCGCGGATGCAGGGAGTTGGTGAAATGTGTTGCCGGACTGGTCGATGCCGTTCAATGTCTTCCATCGTTCGAGACGTCTTCATTTCCCCACCAGGTTGACATCGCAGCTCAAAGAGATCAATGTCAGAGCTTTTGCGCTGCTGTTTAGAGATGACTCGAAGCTACGAAACATTACGAAGGAGATTGGTGCTTGTAAGCGGAGTCTGGCCAAGTCTGTGTCGGGAAAAGTTTCGTTCAGTGCCTCAGGGTGGAATGGGGACGAAGAAGGCAGTGGGAGGACTCTGATTGTGACCTATACCAAGGCTTTGGACGCTTGATTTTATGGACACAGAGGACAGATGCACGTAGAACACTCATCGCCCAGGCCTTGTTTGCTCCAAAGCATGCGAAATGGCGTTCTAAAATCGAGACTACAGCGAAACTCGATTGTGGCCATCCGCGGATGTTTCCATTCTCCACATTCTTCCATCGTGGCATAAATCGGGTCCGGATGTACCTCTGAAGACGAGGGCGGTGACAGTGGCGGAACGGCTGGCTTCTCCGGTGCGCTTTCTGCAAGATGAAATGGGATAGATTTGAAACATGAAAGGCTCTCCTTGGGAAAGAAAATTATAATGACTTCGAAGGGCGGCCAAATTGGCTTTCTGCCTGCGACCGAGATACCGACTGTACGGTCGATGCTAAGAGAACTGGATGGAAGATGGTACGAAGAACTAGGCGAATGATTTGGCGGAGGGAGGATCGGATGGTTCGGTGCGTATTGGTGAGTGTCTCGATGAATTGTACTTCTAAGGTACTTGCTGGGGAAATTCGAGACAGTCAGGCAGCTCCAGCTTGCACATGATGCTTTCACGAGCATCATCATAATACATAGGTAGGTGGCCGGGACCACTGGAACCATTCTAATATAATCCGGATGTTGAAACAGCCATGTCGATTTGGAGAGTGCTATTCCTCTCATATTTCCACGGGTCACCATAAAACAGGCCAGATACGCAGATCTTAGGCTTTGGCCCAAATTAATATCGAGAAGGACATGTTGTGAAAGTCTAGATAGACAGAATCGGTATGGTCGAAAGAAGGAGTTCAATAGGGATAGCGACAGACGACCATCCAGCAAAGAAAATGCGTTGCTGCCGTGCTCAGAGCGAAGTAAAAAGCAACAAACGGGAGCGAAAGATGAGCATTAGGGTCATCGGTTACTCGTCTGCTCTCCTCCCACCTCTCTACATACCGTCCCCATCTATTCCCTCTGCAGTCAACGCTCTCGGCAAGTCCGAACCAAGTCCAAGCCTAATGAATACAAATGTGGTATATCTCAAATCAGAATAGTCAGAGCCTTAACAACAGCGAAATAAAGAAGACGGTGTGTGTGTGTGTGTGGAATTCTGCGTTCCAACGATGAAACAAGAAGCAGAAAAGTATTGAGGATATGAGGATGACATGAGGGTAGCAGGCCCCATGAAGAAAACACTCATCTCCATAGTATGCCAACCCGCACGACATTTCTGCTCAATGACAGATGAATGTCCAAAAACGCCAACAAAACCCAAACAAGATCCAGTCCTCGAGTCCAAGCAACTGTAATGGCATCTCTGGACAGCAGATGGACAGAAAGCGATGTAGATGATGATACCGCTTTATCCTTCGGTCAGGCCTTTCATGGTTCCCTCTCCTCCGAGAAACTCGAGGCACCTCTTCGCCAGCCCTACAACTTCTCCTTCGCCGTCATCATCGGGATCTTCCCCCTCGAAACTCCCGCTCTCCCTCTCGTTGTCGCTTGTGGTCTCTTTTTCTGAGATGGCTCTTACCATGCCCACAATTTCTTTGCTCTCATTGATTTTCTCAACCAGTTTCTGGTCCTCCGATTCGAGTAATTGTAGCAAAGTCCAGATTGCGATGTGCTGAAATGTCGGGTCGCCAGAAGCGAGAAAGCGGTTGAGGTATCCCTGAATGCCTCCATGTGGACTGTGCCAGTATGAGAGGAAAGGTGTGTAGTTGCCGACTATGATTAGTCAGTATTTCCATGCTTGCAGGTTCATCAGCACACATACCTTTGCTGCTCAAATTGCCCACCGCAGCTGCGCTGTTCCCCATTACCTCTACACTCTCGCTCTCCGTTAACGGAATCAAAACGTCAAAGACACCTAATTCTAACAAACGAGGCTTCAAGTCATCGCTCAGTGCTAGCACCGCGATGGCGGCCGTCATTTCGCTCTGCACACTCAACGGAACCTGCAAAACCAGCTCTTTGCACTTTGCGACCGCGCCTGCCTGCAACACCAGCTCTTTGTTCTTATCCGAGCTTGCTGCCAAGTTGCGCAAAGTGGAAATGGCGTGGCATTGTATTTCTTCGTTGTCCGTGGAGCCGAGTAGATCGACGAGAGGAATCAAGAATCCAGCTTCAATGATCGGTGATTCGTTGCTTGGATGGATGGATATGTTGCGTATACAGGCAACACTGCTTAAAATCAGGGGTAGATAAGTGCTCTTGAGAAGCTTAAGCAGAGGCCCTAGGCCTTTCGATCTCGTGATGTCGAGTTGATACCGCTCGTCTGAGGCCAAGTTTCGGAGAGCAAGTGCGGCCTGGCATTGAACCTTGGGTGATTGCGATTCCATCAGCGTAACCAAGGACTGCACAAGTCGCGGTTCGGTCGTTGCGAGGCGTCTTCGGGCAGCTTGATCCACAGCAATGTTGCTGAGTGCAGTTGTGCAGTAATATTGGACATCCACGTCTGGTGAAGATAAGAGGGCGACGAGAACAGGAATGGCTCCGGCAGAAACTAGGTGCGCTCGGTTCTCCTCTTTGGATCAATTAGCCAACTTGACTACGATAGATAGAGCTTCGATGGTTACCAGAATGCGTCATATTGAGGAGAGCACCAGTGGCATTCCGCTGAACACGCATGTCCTTTGACTTTGCCAATTTCGTCAATGGCCTAAGAGCACCGGACTTTGCAATCTTTGCCTTGTTATCTTCATGGGTAGCGAGATTTGTGATGCAGCCAACAGCATTGCACTGTACTTCGACATTGATCGAGTCCATCTGCCGTATTAAAGGCACGAGACCGCCTAGATCGACAATCTTGACCTTGTTCTCGGCTGTTTTGTGTCAGCACATTGCGACTTGCAGAGAGGCCTGTCGGCATACTGTTGACAGCAAGGTTTCCAAGAGCGGCACTGGCGGCGCGTTGGACTTCAGTGTCGCTGTTTTGCAATAGGAAGAGGATTGGGTCCAGAGTATCGCGACCGACCTCTCGAACATCTGAGGGCTGTAAGTGTGGGCGACTGCCATCAGGCTCGCGATTGTGTTCACCTCGCTCGGTTATTTCGGCGAATGTCAAGCTGGCGGACCGTTGCAGGTCGACATTATCCGAATATACCAGTGTAGTAAGAGCCTCTAGTGGCGGGCCTGAAAAGAAGTCTGTATCGGCCCGCTGTGAGAGATAATCAGCATTGAGGGGAGAGTGATGGTGGTGTATGTTGGACCGAGCATACATTCTCGAGATAGCCTGCAGGGAATAGTCAGTTGCTACTGTACATGCCAGGAAGCGCGATGGGGATGGCTGGACGGATGGATGCATACCTAGCAGCTCCGACACAGCGTCTCTCTCTGAGTCTGCAAGCACTGCGGTGGATTCAGGTTAGTATGAGTGGTCGTCGATAGCCACCTCGATCTCGGCTGGGAGTGCTGTTGCTGACACCTTACCAGGTTCGTACAGACTGTCCTTGGATCGACCTGGAGAGGATTAGCACAGGAGTGGCGATTGAAGATCCAAAAGTCCGACGCACCACGGCATCCACACAGAGCAAACAGGGCTTTGCAGAAGGTCATGGTTGTGGTGGTGGTGGTGGTGAGCCTGAGGTCGGCTGCGCCAGACGCTGCTCAGGCGTGGGCCGTCTCTTGCAGCACCCAACGCCTAGTGGCCGGCAGCTTCAGTTGTGAGAGGCAGTAGGTACGTGGCAGAGGAGGTGGCCGGCGAGCAAAGGTGAAAGCGGTAGTTGAGGTCTTCTTCCTCAGGTCTCCCAGTCTTTTTTGAGGTGTCGAGGTCGGCGGCGGCACTACGAGTACTGAGCTTGAGAGCTTGACGACGGGAGGCCCTGTGCCCCATCAAACGGAATGACGACTGGACATTGGGAGCATTCGGTATTCACCATCGACACTGCCGGCAACACACGGGCAGCACACTGGCAGCAAGAGACGGCCACACGATGGAATCTTTACAACTGTGACTGCCACAGTAGGCGCATGGGAGTCAAGACTTCTCATCTTCAATCGTGCCCGAGTCGAGCGGCGGCCTTCGTCTGCCTCTTGCAGGTGGGCTTGGAGAGTCTTGGTAATCTTACGTTCAACTTGTCACATGCATCGGATCCATGTGACAGCGGCAGCCAACCAAATATATGCTAGTCGACATCAGCGGCTCTCACACCTCCATCCACGGACCACGATCCATCTCTTCGTTATTAATACATAGTGCCCCGCGGCATGTCCCTTTTACATAGCATACCATGGTAGTCGGTACGGGTACTTCATATCACGACATTACCGAGGCCTGCATCAATGTCATCGACGAAGAAGCACGCAGCTTGACACTTTGGCGCATCGTGGCGACGTGTTGTAGGCTCGTTCATGGGAGTCAAACGTGACGGTTTTCCAAAGCAGAAGACCTTTGCTGGACATGCCGCCACTGTGGCATACCATGGGCTCTTGTCTGTTGTTCTGGGACCTACCGTGTGGAAATTGCGAAGCTGCTGGACACGAGGGGAATGCTGGTGTGCCCAATAGTCCTAGATTGAAGCCAAGGCAAAGTGACGACGGAGACGGAAGCTTAGGGTCTCTTCGCCGTACCCCGTACATTGTACTATGTTCTACGGAGTACGTACTAAGGGTGCCATGGTACACCATACATAAAACTACACCTTGCTGCCACGTCCCCGACAGATCGCTACCTAAGACGGCAGCGTTTGAGACGAGACCATTGTCCTTCCTTGCCAATCCACAACTTTCGTCTGCTGCTTTCCACCTCAACTTATGGGCAACCTTGTGCTTTGTCCATCGATCCAGACGTCCTTTCGAGAGCTTGGCTGACCAGAATCTGGAACATACAAGAGCAACGGTAAAGCATGGACGGCCAACACTAGGATAGGGAGTCCTGGCTAGCCTCAAGCCTGTCAAGCATAGGTGACTTACGACATTACCATAATCTACGCCCTGACAATTTTGGTCTATTTTGAGGCAAATCCTCTCTATAACTGCGGGGTTTGCGGGGCAGGCTCTCGTGTTCTTTACACCTGGTCAGCCGAACTCTTGACAGACGCCGGCATCGATGCACAATGCACATGAGAATCTGTTCAACCAGGCTCCTGAATCGCGTCGCGCGAGATGTTGCTTTTTGCCTGGACGATGCTAGCATCGGTTCTTTTAATTCCCTCGTAGCTAGGGATCCCAGGCTGTTCCATAACCTCGGTGGTGTCTCACAGCTTCTCTGATGATGACGGGCACTGGCATGGTTCAAGTCTGTCCGCCAAAAGGAATAGATGCATGCAACCACAACAACAACGACGATCGTTTCTTCGTGCATAGAATACGGGTTACAAGCAATAAGTATTTGGCTTTCGTCCAACATGACTATCGTGTCTATGATATTGAGATTAGCGCCGAGAATGGAAAACGTGACTAGGATTATTAAGCGGCGGTCTGTCTCATCACCTGCACGACTGCCACTTTCACATTTTCACCGGCGATCCAAATCTTCTACCACAACATCTCTGACAGCGACGCTCATCGAGACCCTCGTACAGCGGACCGAGCGGATCTTCTACGATCTCCGGATTTTCCAAGCCAGGCGTCCCAGAGCCTGCAACTGATTCTCACCGGTTTTCCTAGCCTCCGACACCCTTTTCACCACGGCGATGAAGTCACTTACTACGTAGACGTCTCCTCTATCACGAGCTGGGGGTCACGGGAGGGAGGCCGATCCACGTTGAATCGTAAATATATAGACTTCCTTGGCTGGCCCTGGAATTGTTGTTCACAGCACCTTCCCACGAGTTTCACCTATATTGCGAGCCCGTTCTCCTCACACATCCAAGCAGTTCGTCGAAGCCTCCGGGCCCGACTCTCTTCTCTCGGCCTAATCTCCACCAATAATATGACTTCTGAGGAGGCCATCATGTTTCTAGAAGCAGTGACTTGCCCTGCTTTGTCATAGCAGGCCGACTTACTCGTGGCTTGAGCTCCGATAAACGGTAGATCGTACGATCCCAGCCACCATGCACTTCGTGGATCTGGAGGAACCGGGATTCCTACGACATTACTGAGCTTTGATTGCTTGTATAAAGAAATCATGGACCTCCGAATAGGTGGCCCCTAACTCAAGCAATCAGGTCATTGCCAACACCTCACGTCGCTCTTTCACGACCTTCCCTTCGTTGTTTACATCTTTCGTCTCCATTCGTTATGGCAAATTTACGGCATATCGTTGGCTTGGCCCTGGGGTTTGGATCTCTCTTGGGTTCGGCCCTCCCAGCAGAATTTTCCGCCTTCAATACCACAGTCGCTTTCACGTCGGTTCATGTTGATGGCGCTACCGCGGACATTCCAACAAACTGCATTGCGACTACCTATTCTGCTTACAAAGACGTTGTGGCGAAATGTCCTACGGCCGTCTTGAAGGACATTCAAGTTCCAGTTGGTGGTAAAATCCTGCTCACAGGCCTCAAAGCTCAGACCGTTTGTCTTGGTCTCTTCGAACTTGCACGAGCATGCTCTGATGCGGGTACAGGTTGCATTCATGGGCACAATCGACTTTGCTCCCTCCCCAGGGGGTCGCGATCCACTCGACTTCCTCATCGAGTTCAGTTCATCTTCTGACACTCGAATTGTCGGACTCGTTGGCAGTGTCATTAACGGTCACGGTGAAGACTATTGGGATGGAGGCGGTGGAAATAAGGGAGTCAAGAAGCCCAAAACGTTTCGCATTGGCCATGTCACCAACTGCCTTATCGAAGGCATCACGATTCTAAACGCTCCTGTCCATACCTTCTCCATCATCGGCAGCGACACTGTTACTCTCAGCGCTATCCAGGTTGACACCCATCTAGCTGACAAGCCCTGCTCACAAATTACCCGAAACATCAAGCGCGCTGATGTCAGTGGAGGCCTGAGCTGCGGCCACAATTCTGATGCATTCGGCATATCGAGCTCTACAAACATCATGATCACGAACTCTGTTATTGATAATCAGGACGACTGCTTGGCTGTCAACTCTGGATCCAACATCCTCTTCGTGAACAACATTTGCTCCGGTGGCCACGGTGCCTCTGTGGGTTCCATCAAGGACGACCATGTCGTCAGAGGTGTTCTGATCTCCAATTGCATCATTCGCAGGTCCGAGAACGGCATCCGCATCAAGACCTACGATACCGCTACTAAAGCTTCTGTGACCGGCGTCATATACAAAGACATCATTCTCGAGGACATTGAGAAATTCGGCATCGTTATCGAGCAGGATTATCGTAATGAAGGTCCTACCGGGAAGGCCGGAAACGGGGTACCAATCACTGGCCTCACCCTGCAAAACATTCATGGATCAGTTGGCGGACAAGGACAACCAATCTACATCAATTGCGGAACGAATTCATGCTCCGACTGGAACTTTCAAAATATCGCAATTACGGGTGGAGGGATCGTCAAGGCCAAACCTAGTGGGTGTATTCAACCGCCTAATGGTGTTGCTTCTTTCTGCAAGTAATTCGAGCTTGGGCGGTGGGTCTTGAGCGAACTTTGTCTGCGATTTAGCGAGGTTTACATTCTTCTAGAGCATTATTAATAGCGGGTACTATAATAGCCTCTACATGTTGAAAAGATTCACATTCTACGTGGCTCTATGGGCCACCCGACCACGGAGCCATCCGCACAAGATCCGGCTCGCTGCTTGGTGGCAGCGTTGTATATAGTAAGAAAGAGCCTCCGTCTTATCCTCGTCATGTGCTACTCATTGATCACCACATTGTTCGTTTCGGGTTGACACTGTTCCTTGGAATTTCTCGGTTCCTGACCGTCAGTTCGTCAGTGATCTACGGAGTATCCATTTGTATCGCCTAGGTTTAGGGGGTTGTGCGGTTTCCGATATTTACCAGCATACAATGTGAGAGAAGATCTTGGTCGAAAGGGGGATCTACGACTGGATCTCCGGCTCCGGATCTTCTCGGGGTATTATGGCCTGGTTCTTGAGTGGTCCATTTGCATATTGACGTCCTGAATTGCGAGAAAACTCAAACCTCTGTGCGAAGCATCAAAGTATGATTGAAACGCACCTTGACGCTAAATGAGCACGATGGAAGTTTTGGGAGGATGAAGGAAGAAGAAGGGGAGGAAATTTCGGGGTTGTTCCCGAGTTTTCGGGCAATACAGAAGCACGGAATTGCAGAAAAGACCAAACTAGGCAGTGTAGGTGTACAACAGGGGCGATATCACCAACCACTTGCAGCATTATGCAAGTCCCCATGTCCTATCACAAACGAGAGATGCAATCCAGCTTGCATCCAACACTCATCTAGTCCTGAAGGATGATCGTTTCTCCATCGACTGGTTGCCCTCTAATAGTATGAAATGTTTATTTCCGTTGTGTCGAATCTGCAGGACTACTTCCGGGCACGGAATAAGAGACGTATTCTTTCGATTGCGCACCGACAGATAGAACAGCATCAACATGGTTCCCAACTTCCCAACTTCCCATCGAGATGAAGCTCATTCTCCAGTGCTTCAGTCCTGCATCAACATTCCAGGACGTTCATCTCCAGTTCCGAAGAGAATGAATCAAAGATAAGGCCCCAGTGTTCAACAATGTGTCCTCTGCTTCTCAATCCCTAGATGATACCCCCTGATGTATTTTCATGTGTCCGAACGGCCCCAAGATTCGTGTTCGCTAGCGCTTGACAGGCAAATATGGGAGAGTCTGATGCGTCCATCTACCACCTTTACTTATGAACAACTCGAGTCTCCTGCTGATCACCTGAACCTGAAGTATCGTTCTGGTATTGTGCTTTCACGACCAACGAGGACAGACGCAGGTTTCTTTCTCTCGCAAATGGAGTGCCAAGATAGCCATCATTTGGTCTGAAACACGTCGATCAGGAGATCTTGCCCCATAAACTTCCTCTTCTACACAGTACTACGGTATCAGGGGAAATAAACGTTAATTGTGACCCCGGCTAGGGCCTGTGCATCGATACTTCTTTACGGTTTCTCTCTCTAACCTTCGAGTGATTCCCTCTCGGATCTCGACTACTCTCTTCTCCTCTTCTATCTCTCTCAAATAAGACTACTTTGTCTATACTTGTAGGCTGTTAGGCGTGGTATAGCTAGGGAGGCGACAGGGGGGTCACAATTAACGTTTATTTCCCCTGATACCGTAGTATGCTTGATTTCATGGAGATCTCATCAAAACCCCATGAACATCTCATGGCGATCCTGCGGGTCGCGAATCTTGACCGTCTTGGCGCTCAGTTTGCGAGAGAAGATAAATTTGCGTCCGTCGGTCTGTCCTCGCTGGTCGTGAAAGCTCAATACAGCGCAGACGAAGAGATTGTCCACGAAGACACAGCAATTCATATACATGGATCCAGTGTCTTTGCAGAGTGGGTTGCGGCAACCAATACATGACTGCGAGGTTTACTGTGGTTGCCGGACAAAAAAACGTTATTTGGTGGAGATCTCGGCACAGGTTTCGGCTTCATTTATCTCGTCAATCCCGTGTATCTTACAACCTAATAAGCTCATTCTTTCATTCATTTTTCACGCTATCTACCACATAATGACTGACGTGGCCGTAAAAGAGAGATTACACAACACCGAAAAAACGCCATTACGGCTTCTATACAGCTTCAGATGTTGCCGGCTTTATGGCCGAGGGTTCCACTAAATAACGTTCTTTTGGCATGCAACCACAGTAGGCTTCATCATTCCACTTAAGAGGGTACTGCTTGAGCGAATTTGCGTCTTCAAAAGACATTGGTATAAGCTCTTGCTGTTTAGCCAGTTTCTAGCTGGGACTCGTGATAGCCATTGTATCAAAATGGGTGAGACATGCGCCATGCAAGCTGGCATATGTTGAGCAGTTCCTCTTCTGCCTCTCCAATATATGGCGATCCTCATCTCACTCACATACTAGGATCCCCTTCCCAGAATCTCTTCCCTCTCCAGAACCTCGTCACTAAATCGAATCAAGAAGATGGTCCTCCCTGGCCACAAGCCCCCACTCGTATCCTCACTCCAATGCGCACTCACACCGACACCCCTGCCTCCTACGGTCCCAAAGCCCGCGCCATCACAAACACCCTCCATTATGCCGGCCACCAGGGCTCCAGGATTGAAACTCGCAATCTCACTCGGAACAGATATGTATTCAGAGACCAACGGGGCATTGTCAGTAATCATGTACTCTGCCGGATTTTGGGCAGAGCGTTCGAGGGCGTCTGCTGGACGGCCGAAGAGGTGTTTCCAGAGTGTGTTGGACAGGAATTGGAGAAGAGAGAGGATACGTATGGGTCTCGTCGTGGGAGGCTGTGTGCTGGAGGTGGGTGTACGTGAGAGGAGAAGGTCAAGGAGGCGAAGGCCTAGGGGGTATCCCGCTGCGTTGAGTCTGTGGTCTTGGGTCAGCAGATTCGCAAGGTGAAAGACCACTGAAACGACTCACCGCATTTCCAAATCAGCAACGCCACTGACCCTCCTTTGCGCATAGCCAATCATCTCAACAAACAAGTAGGCGAATGCCGCGCGACTCAACTCGGCATTCTTGGTTCTGTTCAGGTTTCGGTCGTAGATTGTTTTCTTGTTCGAAGGAGTGCGGAGGCCAGGGGTCTGCTGGTGCTGAGAATTCTGTCTCTGTGATGATTGTGCCGACAAGTGTTTGGAGGACATGATGCTGATTGAGGAGGAGAAGGATTGTGTCTACTGTGGTATGGAGAAGAAAGCCGGTCGCAGGAGTTTGTGGTCAAGCTGCGGGACGCCCTGGCCCAGGAACCCGTCAGGTCGGACACCACGCACGGTACTCCTGAGTCGTATCTCGACGGCCGATCAACGGATCCCACGATTTATGAACCAGGAGCATCGGACTACGGAGGTAGGTACAGTGTAGTAGCCGAATACCTAAAGACGCCAACGCATATCTAGCTTGTGAGAAATTCTACATATGTCGTATGTCGAGACACTCGAGTCAACACGAGCATTCAACCTTAAGAAATGCTCCATGTTTTTGAACCTTGCATCAAGGCTTCGAAATCATCCAAGCCGTAGCTTCACGTTGATACGCTTTGTTCCGGAATGCTAGTACCTCCGTGAACCCAAAGAGAGACACCCAATCCCCTGCAGTGTCCACAGGGCTCCATTTGATCGCCACCCCATCGACAACACCGACATACTCAAAGACGCGCCTCAAAAACATTATCATTGAATCCCATCATGAAAATCTCTCGCTCCCTGCGCCTCCTTCGCAAACTCGATCGAACGTCCCTCGGGTGGACTAGGCGGTTTCAATCTGTGTATCGCCCTTCCTCTTGCTTCTCTTTCTTCCCCGCTCGGCCAACGCTACTATGGCCCAAGTCCAAGTCGTCGCACTGGAGTCGTTGTCCTCGTCGTTCAAGTGTCCATAATCAATCTCGTTCTCTTCATCCAAAGCATCGTAAGTGTTCAACCCAACCTCTCGATGCATCTCTCCAACGTCGCCGGCCACATCATATCCACTACGAGACCTTGCCACCTCTTCACCTCAATATCCTTCATAATCTCAGCCTCTGCACCCAGAGCAAGCCTCCTTCCAACTTCCGCTCTCTCATCTTCCCTAACACTAACACCGGAATCCTTCCTCGGCCATGCCTCTTTCTCGTGAAATCGGCGTCGCACGAAGTTCACAATCGCCGTTCTTCTCAGAACCTGCTGTCCCAATCCAGACCTTCTCTTGGCCCGACCAGCAGTTTTTGAGCTTCCGCGGTCCAACTTATGTGTCGCTGGTGTCGAAAAGGGACGGAACAGGCGACTGGTCAAGAGGACGAGGCCTAGACGGCGTTTCTTCTTGGAGTTAGAATCAGAATCAGCGACATTTGCCAGCGGCCGAGTACGTTTACGTGTGGAACTGGAGGTACTGCTGTACTTGTTGCTCTGGTCACACCTGGCAATACACCTGACAAAGGAGAGAGGTCGGTGAGGCAGCGGGGTTTTAGTTGTGGATTTGAAGACAGAGAGGAAAGGAAATGAGGGTGTTCTTAAAGGATAGGCGAGCATGCTTGCAAGGGTACTGATGAAGAAAACATGCCAGCGAGGTTGTGGCTGGTGGTGAAATTCCAAGTTGTTCCTGAGCTCGCGGACACGTGGCGAGTTGCTGGTCTACTTGGATGTCAATTGCAGACTCTCAATTTCGAAGTTGTATCACGTTTCTTGGTAAGAACCGTACAGAGGTGAGAGTCTTGGGGTCCAGGCATGACAGATGCTTCACTTCAGGTGGAATATCCAACTCCAACGAGGTGAGAATGCCGTGACAACAGAGCAGGAGCCGTATACCATTACCCGAGAGTTAGTTCGTTGCGACGTTGACCAAAGATTGCTGTGCGCAGTGGTCCGGTCGTTTTAGATGTGTGGCGCGATAATGTACAAAGGGCAATGCGCGATGGTAACCTGACGAGAGTAAGAGATCGCCACATAAAGTGGGGGTCTGGGGATTGGGCAAGCGAGAGTCGTCCCTGAGCGACAGCAACCTATCCAGAACAGAACTCCAACCCTTTATGGTGTTGACTGTACTGGCGAGCCACTAAATTGATGAGCGAACCACGGCCCACAGCATAGACAACAGGGCGGAGAAAGACTGTGCACCGCCCGTGAGGCTCAGTTCAGTCTGCGCCTCCGTGGCCTTGACTGTAGCCCGGCCGTTGGCCTGGGATCACCACAAAATTGTCACTTGGAGAAGAACGTCGTCTACGACTACTTACTTCTCTTCGCCGCCGCTTTGGCACATATCCCTCTGCGTGAGGATCGTTTGTCCATCTCACCGACTGTTGATGATTGCGCTGAGTTATGCCGTAGTAGTCGAGCTTTAGCGACCATGGTCCATGGTTTAGACCATTTCAGCTAGTCACCTCGCCAAAGTATTGGTCTAATCCATACTTGGCCTTCAGGTCACCTCAACTTCCTTGTCAGACTCGGGCCACTCGACCATCCTTCTCCTCCTGCATTGTTTCCAGACGGTAGACAAGAGTGGCCCCCGACATCTGCATCAAGTCCTTGCTCTTGTTGCTCAGGACCCATGAGGCTACCGCAGGAATTTCCGTGGGTCATTTTTCGGATTTGGTTGGGTTCTCGACTTTGAAGATCAACAGACAGATGCAGCCGTAGTATCAAGCATATCAGGAAACCTTATGTGTCCCTCCTTGGCCTAAGTGATCATTAAATGCTGCAGGGGATTTTGCGCTTCAGAGTGCCACTTCATGGGACTGGCTTCATATTTCCGTGAGCGCGGACAATTGATGTCAGTACTATGTCGTCGGAAATTGCGCAGAACTTGGGCTGCAGATCTGGGAACACAGACGAAGAAGCTGGCAAGTGGCACCAGGCTGGATCATGGTGGCCGCGGCACATCGCAGTATAGATAATGTGTTCTTGATACTCGCCTAAAGACGCCCATGGAATGGGCAACAAAGGCTGAAAGAGTGCTATTGTCCAAAGTGGATCTGGCAATGTTGTGAGCATGTAGACTTTCAAATCGTAGTGAAGCGGACCGAAAGCTTGAGCAATAGAGGCTAGAGGGGGTAGATCAATGCTAACCCAAACTTGCAAACGAAAAAATCTGTATGCGAGAAACGACATCGAATTGAGGATCTAGATGTCCGCCAAGGAGTGGCAAAGCGAGGGACTGCGGGCGAAAGCGACGCTAGATTACTACGAGTATGTCATTGATGAGCAATGTCATGCCTGACAGGTAGAAACAAACACCAGTCATATCAGCTAGTTCTTCACAGAAATATGGCAAGGTATGTCAACGGGGCGGGAACTATGAGAGGTCTGCGAAGGGTTCATTGGAAATGGAGACGACTTGGATCCATTCCAGCCGGAACCTAATCAAAAGAGACCAAGAAGAGATGATCGATACCGATATCATATTTGATTGCTCGGTGCAGTTGCTGCGCAATTGTTAGATGCGTGAGCGTGCTCAAGGCGAGGTATGTGAAATATCGGCACCCTGTCCCATCATGGCGTTGAAGTAGTTTAAGGAGTTGAGGAATCAGGGAGAAATGACATGCAGCATACGATTGTGACATGCACGGCTGTTGCATATGCAACTATTGGAGTGAATCCATCAACGATTGGAAGAGACGAGAATAAGGCACGATGATGCTTTAACCCTATTGCTACACTGTGCCAGAAGCAAAAGGTCCGTAAACCGAATGCAATGCAAGGGTGGGTATCCTCAACGGGGTGAAGTGATATCCTCTATCACGCCGTGAGGGTTAACTCACAGCTTTTTGACGCTCGTGGAAAGATTGCCGTCTCCGCCACCACCTTGATCACGCCGAATGACGAACCATGTTATAAACTCCACGAACCACTTGTCACCAGAGAGAGAGAGAGAGAGAGCGGTACCACCACTCTTCTTCATTTCATCGGACCTGACATATTCGAGTGCGAATGCCCTACTTCCTCCTAAACGAGCAGCCCTCTGTGAGACGGGCCTTGCCACCGGTTGGCTGGCAGAGGACCTGTGAGCACCCTAGGCCTTGTCAGAATCTAGTTTCCGTGCTTGTGGAGTGGGTGATACAAACCGGCACAGACGACGACGGTTTGGGCATGCGAAAAGACGGTGGTGATTGTGAAGCAGCCAGGGCATTTGACGTCCATGAAGAAGGATCGTGGGCCAGGCACGAGCTGCTTGAGCTTGTGCTTGCGGGCCTCGGCCGCGGGGGTTGGGTTGAGTAGGTCGACTGCGAGAACCTGATGGAAATGGGAGGTTAGCAATGGCTATTTTGACGACGACGGCAGCAGTTGCGTGTAGTGGTCGACGGTGGCAAACCTCTCTGAGCGGATCATGTCCTTCAAGGGCTGTCGCGTGGCCGGGCGGGAGGGGTGCAGGATGCGTGCTCGAATCGAGAGACTGTCCATACCATTTTGACTGTATGCTATCGATCTCTGGGACTGTTGTTTGAGGTATCTGGCGATTGAGAGGATGCGTTGGTTGCGGTGGAGTTTGATTCGGCGTGGAAGGTATGGAAGGCGTCTATCTCGAGGAGTAATTTGCAAAGTGTGAACAGGGCCAGGCGACTCCGCTTTTGAAACCAATCAGCGTCCAGCATCCTCATCGCACGTGACCTGTACTCCGGAATTGGTTATAGGTTCAGTTTCTGCCAACGTCTTTGAATCACGCAAAGTCAAATTAGAAGTGACAAATGGATTACTGTACTACGATTAGTTGTGAAAGTCGTCACAAGCTTTGTTAATTGGCAACTTTCTAGGACCAAATCCGTGAACAAGGAGGTGGAGAACGTCGTTGATTTTTGTTGCCAAAACGAGGATGGTTTTACTCAGAGGAGAAGGACATCATGAGCCGTAGTTCTGCCGTGGCTTACACGGTGGTCCGACAGATGATTCTGCTGCTAAGGCAGTCGACAAATATCCGGCAATATATTGAACAAAGGAGACCGCAAACACACTGTTCTCTTTCATATTTGCTAAAGGATGACTGCTATATAGGAGCAGTCACCCTCATATGTATCTATGTATCAATAATAGCCATATTCAAGTCAATATAAGGTCAAGCAGGGCCACAATGACGGACACCCCGCCAGGGGTATGCAAACATAGTGATGTTCCGGGTCAGTCTCGAGCTCTAGATATAACACGTCAGTATATACGGAAGAGAACCAGAAGTCAAGCTGATGAGGCTCAGTCGTACAGATTGTTGGGTTCTTGGGTGGAGGAGCCGATGAAAATTGTGATGGCCTGCGTAGTGCAATGTAAATGATGGCATGACAAAAGCTATTGGTATTGTAGGGGCGGCATGTTTCGATGCTGAAGTTATTGCATCTCTGTTCGCTTCTGACATCGTCACTATACGTATGATGATTGACGAAGAGGAATGTTGTAATGATAATGGATTGTTTTGGAGTTGGGGGACGAAGTACTTGCTGGTTTCCGCTCGTTGTCCAATAATACTACTGAATGAAAGGTGTGTGACCATTCACGCCTCGCTATGCTCGCATCCAAAGCTAGCATTCTTAAAAAGAGACGAAAGTAGAGTGTATGGAAGAAAAGAATCTCAACAACTGACATCTAGCACCGATTTCCCACCCATCTTTCTCGGCATAAATCTAGGCGTAACGCCAGACTTTAGACTATACACATACTTTATCTCCATCAAGAGTGAATGGTGAGTTCATCAATCTGCGTACTGAGGTTCTCTCTTTAAGGACCGATTTCCGTCTTCCATAATTGATTGCCGATGCCTTGCCTGATTTGGGGGGACAGCGACGGATTCAGACTCGACGATATTCTTGGGTTCGAATCACAGTTTGGGGAGCCTACGCTTCCTTGTGATTCCATAAATGGGGAGCCAAGGGAGGGCACAGCAATCTTTTTGCTCCAGTTACTCGGCGACGTGCGAGGGACGACTTGATTCGATTCCCTTGGAACTTTAGGGTAGCGAGGATAAGATACTCGTCTTTCGTGTGTGAGGGACAAACACTTCTCCTCATCTCGGGGTGGCGTTGAATCATCGTCTGAGCCCGTAGATTCAAATGAAGTATACGAGGCTTGAGATTCAGATCGTGCACTGCTGTTTGAATGAAGCCGATAATTCGATTCTGATCTATTAGAAGACTGTGAGGTACCATGGCTAATCGAGGCGCCTAGAGCTTGTGAAGAGGCTATTGCGGAGCTGTAACTGGATTGCTGGCTCTGAGATGGTGGTGGCAACGGCCATTGCAAAATTGGGACTCGTTTAGTTGCACCGTGTCGGGCCAAAGATGGCCTTTGTGGAGCCAATGGAGGCATTGTTGAAACGATCTGAAGAGCTTTCGGAATAGCGATAGACAACGCTGGAGGCCTTGATGTTCTTTTCTGGCTAAGTGGAGTAGAGGCGGTAGTGGGAGATACAGGGGGCTTTGGCCACTCATAGTCTATACAGCTCATTGGTCGTGATCCCGCGAAATTTGAACGTGGTCGGAGACTTGCATCGTCTTCCTCAAAGTCCGTTTCTGCACTGGTTGGACTGAAGTCTATTCGAGGTTGTTGGTTTTGTGGAATTGTCAAAGATCGTAGTTTCGACGGCTTTGTACGTGCTTGAGTCGGTGGTGATGGTGGCAGCGGGAGATACACGCGTGTTGTCTGTTGGAATCCAGAACCATTGCTCTGCGGCCTTCGGTCTCTGCGCTTGTCCAGTGGCTTACTCTGTGTGGAACAAGAAATTCCATCAGCAGGTCGTGGCGGAAGCCGGTTGACGATGGCCTCAATAGCTCTCTCATCGGGAATGACAGGATAGTACCTTGGCCAAGTTCGCGGCTGCTCCTGCGAGGGCTGTGATTCTGGTGTGTCGCGCTGTAAAGGTATAATTCCAACACGCGTTGTCTCACTCCGGAAGTCTTTGCTGGGCGCGGACAAAACATGAGGATCGTGGTGAGAGGTTGCCGAGTGTTCGTGAATCAGGCCTTTTCGATCCTCCTGCTCCAGTCTCTTGTTTCGTCTCCGAACAAAAATCAAGCAGCAAGCAATACCAACGATGAGAATGAGCAGTGTTGTAGCAGCGATAGTGATCCCGGCGATCTCGGCCATTGTCAGAGAAATATTGCGTGACATTTTTCTTCCATCTGCATCCGAGGATAACGTCAATTCCGAGTCCACTGAGGTGGCAGAGGCTGCGTTATAGGTGGAATTTGTTGTTGCAAGCGTAGACAGTGTGGCAGGAGACGTGGTTCTCACAACATGAAAGCTCACCGTAGAGCTACTCATGGCCGAGGGCGTTGCTGTTATGAGTAACGTCTTGTGGGTGGGCGTGACAGCATCGCCTCTACCTGCGCACACCGAGAAGATGGCGATTCCGTTCGATCTCGATGCCTGAGTACAACCTGCTGTATAGAGACAGGCGTAGGCTCTTTCTCCAAGCGTGTATCCGTCGACGTCATAGTGTGAACAGAGACAGTCTATGTCTGAACAAAATGGATTATTGAAGTCCTGCTGCATATAGTCTTGGAGACAAGGCTGAGCACAGACTGGAAGCAGACTCTGCAATGCAGAAGGCAACGCTGCAAGTACGAACAATCGAGGCAGAACAAAGACTGGAAGCGCGTGTACGTGGAGAGATGTACACCTCATGAGCATTTCTTGAGTGTTAGTATTCTGTTGCTCGACATGCTAGGTCGATCTCAGGTCGATGAATGGCGAGGGGATGCTGAGGATTCAGGTAACGAAAGACCTCAGATGATTGAAAATCATTGATAGATTTTGATAAAGTAAGACATCGCTGATCAACAGCTACAGAAAGAGATGAAGGAATCGATGTAAGATGGAGAGAAAACAGACAGTCATTGACTCTCTCGTCAGCTGGTCATCAATATCATTGCGCCTCTCACACCATGGAAAATTCGTTGGCGGTTATGTATACAGCAGAATTGACGTTGTAGGCGCCCAGGGAGTCGTCATTATTGAAGAGAGACAAAGCGACAGCCCGTGGTCAAGACCGCAGCATAGCATTTACATTGGGATGCTCACATCTTCTAGCAGTTTGGCGCTCTCCAACCGCCTAGCATTGGGGTCGAAGGTGATGAAGATGCCATGATTGGCTGTCAACAAACGTCCAAACCTCTCGGCGCTAAGAAGTCGTCAAGCCTGATCGCCTCCGTAACACTTTCACTAGACTCGAGGGTTGGAGAGCTGGGGTCATCGGATGAATCGCCTCGAGACGCGAATGTGAAAAAGTGATGTGGTGAGGATCAAGTGAACAAGAGGAAAAAGAGGGTGATTGGAGCCCGTGCCCGTTAACCCATCGATCGCATCACGAGCCATCGCGCTACCACAGGTGATTCAAGTCATAGACGTCCTTTTAAGAAAATGTTTCAAGCAGCAAGATCGGGAACCTTCAGCCTAGCATCACGTCGAAAATCTCCCAGCAGTTTCCCAAAGAGGAACCCCTTTGGTCCAGCAATTAACTTCTAGAAAAGGAGCAGACACAAGACTTTCTGCACATTTCATAGAGGGAGCATGCAGCCCTACAAGAGCCACATGCAGATTAAGGCATCCGTATCTATGAGTACACATGGCCCAACAAACTCCTTCCATGCCGCAAGTCAAAGCAGAGCGCTGACGTAGCTCGCATGCAAAACATTCCCTTCATCATCCAACCCATCTCCACAACCAACTTCCACCAAATGACAAAACGCACGAAAATGCAGGATTAACGGACATGGTATATGACTGTCTGACAGAATAAACATCGCCCATGCGCTCAGGATTAGAAGGCCTTATCGACAAAATTTGATATAGGGTATGCAGAGAAATTGAGAAGGAAAGTGGTCAAGATAAAAGCGAGCCGAGCCAGCCGGCCTGCTCTTTCGCAGCGTGATGAAAATGGGAAGTGGCGAAGAGATGTAGACTCCCGCATTGCAATGCCTGCTCCAGCTCACCCGATACTCATTATGGCTTGCCCAATCTTCTATCAGAAGAACGCCCAACAGAACATTGTGCAGGGAAGTCATTTTGGTTTTTCCCCTGATGAACGCCAAGGAAAACATTGCCATTCTGGAATATGAGAGATATGCGAAGTCGCATTGATCATCAACAGTTGACAGACTTGTCAGTAGGCAGCTTGCATGTCAAGGATTGGAACGTGTTGCGCAGCTAGCGAAGGCGTTGGAGAGCCTGAGTGTTCGGACATGGCGTCTTCGTAGCCAACAAGGGCTTGAGAGTGGAGCTTGAATGACTCGCCCATAAGCTTTGTGATACTGATTGACTGTCAGTAATCATACCTCACGGTTGATAGGGTTGAGACCTACCCCCACACGACTACTTCGTCAATCATGCTACCCCACAATCTCGCCACGGTGGACGACAATTTCGCGCCATACACATCTACAGAATCATCGTCGAACAAGTTGCGCAGTTTGTTGTACATGGCGAGCTCGTCCTCGGTGGCTGGCTCTTCGTCATGTTCAAGCCTATACAGCCAAAGCGTGAGGATGACCATCAAATCCATCCCGCAAAGAGGATGTTCAACACTCCAATTGGTAGCCGAGGTTCTTGCCACCCAACGGATGCCCTGTACCGCAGCGACCTCGATACAATCAAAAGACTCCTGGATCACCTTGATCATTTCTTGGGATCGCTTCACCTTGTCACGAGCATTGGTCATCGCAGCCGCTACCTCGTACGAATCGTGATATCGAAGCGCCTCCTGCACTGCTTTCAGATCGACCAGTAAACGAGCACGAGTATTGCGGTACATCGCCATAGCATTAAAGATCAACGGGTGACCTTTATGAGGCGCGCTGAGCTGGACAACAACTGTCTCTGGCTCGCACATCTGCAGAGACTTTTCCCATGTCTCCAATGCAAGGCGAAGCTTATACTCTGTGACAACATCCTGTAACGCCTCCGGACTGCGCTTGTGGTACCACACTTCGAGGAAGAGAGCATTGATCATGACGCGGGTGGCAAATGCGCTGTATCGGGAGCTTTCACCTTGGAACAGGCTGTCGTGAGCCTCGCGGAATGTGATGATGGTCGATGCCGTCAAGCTTTCCCGCCACGATTCTTCTTCAGCTGCTTCGATGTTCCAAAGTGATTCGGACGACGGAAGTTCGAGCGTGTCGAATTCATTGAAGCCGATTGCTGGCGTATGGTTGTATGTAAGTGTCATCAAGCCGAAGAAGATGTAAACAGCATAATAAGTTCGTCTGCAGCCTTCGTCGTGAATCCACTCTTCATGAGTGGGTTGGGCGCCTTCGCGGGCTTCGCAACGAATCTGGAGTTCATACTTGTTCCCAGCCACCATGTTGGCCAGAAGACTCTTGATGGAGCAAGCCCATTCAAGACCTTTCGGATCCCCGCTCCAGCTGGCAAAGAACATATTAATGAGCGTACTTTGCATTGTCCACAGCGGACACTTCCTCGAACTAAAATTGTCCTTGTTCTGCAAGAATTGGTTGACCAACACTTTCGACCCGATATGCAACATGTAAGCTTGTTCCTGTTCAAAAGTATAGAGCGCGCCGATCGACAGGACTGCTAGCAGGAGTGGAGGTGAAATTTCTGTCGGATCGAAAGAAGAAGGATGCAAAAATGGCAGGTGGTGATGGAAGAGATTGAAGTACGTCGAGAGGTAACGATTCAGAACAGACGTGCTTGGGAGCCTGAAGGTGTCGAGGAGATGGCCCTCGCTATCGGCAGCCTGTATGGTCTCCCAGATTCGAGCACTTTGCTCTTCTGTGTCTAGCTGAGGGGCTCGAGCTATTGTCAAAGCCTGCGAGGGACCAGGAGATCTGCGATAGTCCACGGGCGATACAGGTCCCATCATTGAAGGATAAGGCGAAAGTGCGCCAGGGGTGGCCATGCCAGAAGCGGATAGTGAGCTGTTTAACGCGGAGAAAGAAGGCATCCCCATTGTCTCGCTGCCAGTATTTGACATAGTCCGCTCCATTATTGGCGGCAGATGGGGTAGATGCGGCTGCAATGAATTTGCGCCATCGAAAGACGCACGAATATCGTGCCCACCGCTGCTCGATGATATCGAATGCGCTTTGGGTTCCGGTACAGAGTGAGGCATGAACGAATCCCAAGGCATCTGAGGAAGCGACACTGCGCCGGTGGCATAACTGGGTGCTTCTCCCATCATGGATGAGTTGTTCACAGATTGATGTTGATCTAATTGATCAGGCATGACCTCAGGCTCCTGGCTCGCCATGGCCTTGTGATGGAAATCCGTCATCAGCATAGCAGCCGTTTCCAGATCCACCATGCCATCGCTGCTCGTCTCGATCTGCTCCAAGGTAGCGGTGTCGAGACTTGCAGCGGCGGCGGCGGCTTGCTGTTTTGCAGCGGCAGTTTCCGTGGGCTTCGCGGCAATCCTTCGCTTCGATTCGCTATGCAATGGCACACCGCCATCTTTTGCATGCACAGTGCGGTCGTGACGCAATAGCAGGTCTCGTCGGACGAAGGTACTTTTGCACTTCTGGCACTTGAAGGGGCGTTCTTTGGTGTCTGCGGTAAACAAGTATTAGCCATGTGCAACTCAGGTTTGCCCCTCATCGCGCTCGCGATGATTCCCATGCGACATAGCCTTGTCCACTTACGCGATCTCTCGTGTCTACTGCGATGTTCGCTCCGACTGAATGCGCGGTTGCAGAACTGGCATTTGTATTTCTTCTCCGGTGCACCTCCAGCTTTGCGCGTAGACGGCGAGGCCGCGGCGCTCTGCATCACAGCGGTGGCAGCGGGCATCGCGTTGAGGGATTGGCCGCTGATGGAGTTATCTCTGGCAATATACAGTTTTGGGCGACTGGTCTGCGGCGATTCAAAGTGTGGATGGCTGGGTCTGGGCGAGAAGGAGACCGAGTTTGTTCATTCCGTAACAGCATTTAACGGAGACCGGGCAGTTGGCGTGCGACGATGGAGCCCCAAGTGTCAGGGATAGCTAAGAATCCCGACTTGTACCTTATGACGGCGGGTGTTGATGGACGAGGTGGCGATGGTGGGATGGATGAATGTTCAGGTGAGTGCGGAGGCTGGCAGGACGGTGGAAGAAAGTGGGAGTGCAGGTGGGAGAGCGAGGGGTTACCATTATACCGGATTAGCACTCCTTGGGTACGTACTAAACCGCGACTGGGGCCATCTCTCCTTTTTTCCCTGGCATCAGAGCAAGGTGCCTGTGGCCTGTGGTGCCAGTCATTGGGGGATGAGCGGCCGTCATGCCAATTTCATGCCATTTCCTACTATAGTATGATTGCGCAGTCGGGTAAGCATGAGGACTCCCTTGAATCCGTTATTGTGGTCTTGACCAAACCCGAGATTCTGGAATACATGATACATACAGCCGATGCCCCTCGTTGCCTCAATGAATCTAACGCGACTTTGATCTGAAGCATGGATAAATTCATCCCCCGAGCGGCTCTTCACGTGGCACAGCTCGGATCAACCCGCTCGTTTCCATCGGTCAAGGAGGGGCAGCATTGAGGACATTTCATGTATTGTTAGGAACAGAGTACGGCAAAGGTCACGGTGTTGTTGGTGGTCACTCAGCGGAGACTGCACACACGTCCGTCCTCACAGATGGCATTTCGAATCCGTCGATCCGACCTCAGGGGTCGTATATAACATTGTGCCGCGCCGTTTGGATTTTGGAGTGCTGGGGCCGACACACTCGCACTGCTCCTGGCATCCAGGAATTGCATCAAGCAAACCTAGGAAGGCATTGACATGATGACTTGGGATCTGTCTGACGGAAACACCTGCAACTTGCCGCCCCACCCTCATATACGGTATTGATTGCTTGACGTCCCTACTTGCCGAGTGACTGCAGCGACCGCCGTAGAAGGAGAGGTCATAAAACGAGCTCCGGCGTCATCAAGCTCACATCTCGGCCCGCAAGAGCTCGTGCTGGTTGACTCGGTGTCTCATTGTCCAGAATCGTCTGTAGTCGACTGGTCTTGCACGTAGTAGAAGAAGGATACTGCGAAATCCTGCCATCCAAAAGCGGGTCGTATAAGGTAGTCTGTCGCAACAGGGCGCCGCCCTCGTCTTCCCGAGGTCCTTTCTCAGCTTCAGTTTGTAGCAGGCTTAGGGTCTGTTCATTAGCCAGAAAAAAACACCAAATATAGGGTTTTATAGGGGTCTGTCCATTACTAGGTCTCGTAATTGCTATAAAAACGAAACTATTTATTATAATATAGCTAGATTATATAATCTTCTATAGCCAAGCCGTTTTAGGGCTATATAGGGCTAAATATATACTATAATTAGCTTCTATAGTATATTTAGTAGATGCTACTTAAGGGCCGTAACTAACCTTAGTTTTAAGAATCTATAATAGCCTTTATACGTTAATCTTATAATAGTTTATAGCTTAGTATTAAGTTTTTATAATACTAGATTTTAACTACTATCGTAACTACGCCTTAGATATAGTTTCTATTACTATACTTTAATACCTCGTCCTCTTATAGCTTTAGATAGACCTTCTTTTAGTAGTAAAAAAAGCGTAAAAGCAACGTCTTTAAGCTATAAATTAAACTACTATAATATAATTAAAATTATAATTTGCTATACCCTATTAAAATATAGTATTTTTTGGTATTAAGAAATATTAAAAACGCTATATCTTCTTTTATAGTTACGCGTACGCGGAGTAGAAACGAAATTAAAATAAATAGCTATAACGCGGTCTAAGTTAGCGCTTACTCTTTTAATCTATCTAAAAATCCTAATAGGTTATCTAAATAAATAAAAAGCCTTAGGAATTTAAAAATATTTTACTCTTATAATTATAGTAAGTATAGCCGTAAGTATAACTAACAATATAGCTAGTACGCTTGTAATTTAGGGTCTAGGAATATTAAAATCTAGCTATACTCGAGGCTACGTAAGTAGCTAGTACGCGCGCTAAGCTAGGGTTTAAAAGTATTAAAATAAAATAGTTTTAAGCTATACTACGTACGTATAAGCTATATTACGTACGTATAAGCTATAATATATATATAGCTACGGTAAGCGCGGCGTAGCTATATAAGCTACGTTATATAAGCTACGTTATATAATCTTAAGATTATATAATACTAAAAAAATACTATAATATATATAATATCTTAATAAGTAAAATTTTAAGTAGAATCTAATAGTAGTATTTACTAATTAAAATTCTTAAGGAGCGAAGCGGCGAAGCCTAATAGATGTATAGAACTAGGTACTAATTATTATTATCTTAGCGTACTAGGCTAGAGCTATATTAGTATATATATCTAGATAAAGATAATAGTAAACGCTAGGTAACTAACCTTATAACTAGCTATTTAGAAAGAATAAAAACTAAACTTTACTTCTCTTTAGACTAGTTTAAATAGCTTACTTAATAGCTACTTAAAGAGAGGGATCTATAAAGCCTAAAGAAGAGCCTATACTATAAATTAGCCTTATTTCTTTTTATCGTTAGTAAGAGTTCGTTCTTCCATATAGCTTATAAGTAATTTTAATACTTACTTAGTATAGTATCTTAATATTTCTATAAAGTCCTTAATATATTACTAATTCTATATTAAACTACTATAGCTTTACCCTTACCGCGTTATCCTCCTAAGATTAAAAGTAATAATAAGTTCTTTCTCTACTTCTCTAACTATATTAGTACTATAGATAGTATACTAATCTTTACTAGACTTAAAAATCTAGTAATATCTAAGGCGAGGATTACGTAGTAAGATTACTACGGTAATACTACTTTAAATATATTTACTAGTATAGATTTTAGTATAAACTTTATATTAGTTTACCTAGGGCTTAAAGAAGTAGCTTATAACTATAGAGTTATTAGTAAGGTAATTTATAATAGCGGCTTTAAGGCGCTATTACTAGAGTAAT
The DNA here is from genome assembly GCA_007735645.1 of Venturia effusa. NCBI lineage: Eukaryota > Fungi > Ascomycota > Dothideomycetes > Venturiales > Venturiaceae > Venturia > Venturia effusa. Next base: position 165,380 of record CP042201.1, on the reverse strand, counting down.
ATTATCTAGCTAATACTAGCTACGTATTATTTAGTAGCTTATTTTTAGCGCCGTATTATAGAGTACGTTACTATCTTTAAGAATAGAGTCTTACTACCTCTAGTAAGCCTTAAATAGCTAAAGAGCTTTTTAATCTAAGATATACGTCTTTACGCAACGTAGTTAAGTAAATCTATAGTATTTCTAAGAAGCGTTTTAAGTTCTTTAGCTCTAGAAGAGACGGCTTTAATATAGCTATATAGATAAAGATTATCTACGTATATATAGCGCTTTATAATTTCCTAAATAGGTATAGAGATAACTTTAAAAAGGAAGTTAATAAGATAGTAAGGCTTAAAGAGTTAGTAGATAAACTATAGCTAGATAAGGTAGAGGAGGAGAAAGCTAAGAAGATTACTATAGCGTAAAAGAGAGATAGTATTACTTAGATAGTATAGAAGGACTACCTTACTATTACTCGAATAGCTTAATCGTTTAGTATTAAATAAATTAAGTAGCTTATATAGTTCACTATTTATATAGCGGATAAGACTATAGATATTAAGATCTTAGTATTTAGTAGTTTTTTTATATCTCTATTACTATATATTCAATAAATATAATTAAATATATATTTTAAAGCGCTAGATAAGCGTATTATTATAGTCTATATACTATATAATTATAATAAATATTCGTTATAATATAGAGGTTAGAAGTTCAATATCCCCTAGTAAAGATTATATATATTAGTAGTTTTAGCGTATATATTTTGCGTAACTCTTACGTAGAGTTCGTAAAAGTATAATCTAATTAGTAGATCCAAGGAAATAACGAATAGTTAGGCTAACTAGTAGACTATACCCTTAATCTTTAACCTTAGGGTAACTACTAAAACTTATACTTTTTAGAAGATTTCTAATTTATTAGAAAGCTATAGTAAAGAAAAGTACGTAGAATTAGAAATTATCTTAATAGTATACTATAGCGTAAGCGAATATAGGTTTAAAGTTAAATATAAGATTAAGGGCTAGCCTCGTATAATTCCCTTCTAAAAAAATAAGAAAACCTTAAGTACTTTTAGTTAACTCTATAAACTAAAATATACTTAGTAATTTAGCTATCTTTATTAACTTTATTAAAGTTATCGCTACTATTAAATCTATTATCCTTATTTCCCTTCTAAACTTTATCTTTCTCTATCCTTAGAATACTCTTAATATCTAGGAGCTACTTAATAAAGTAGTAAAGCTTATCTAGCTTAATATATATAAAGATCTAGGTATTCTTTTTAATTTAAAGCCTTACTACTATCTTATATTATATCTTACTCTCTAAATAACTAAACTTTCTATATAGTACTACTATAGCCCTCTTAGTAGAAAAGGTCTTAGTAGTCTTAAATAAAGAACCTAGACCTTCTATTCGTCTCTTAGTAGTAAGTATCGTAGTAAGTATAGTAATTATCTCTCTAATACCCTTAGTAACTAATACTATAGGATTATTACCGTTCTTTACCTTCTTTATCTTTATAATCTTAGTAGTAACCTTAGTAGCGATAAGGCTTCTCTTTCTCTTTTAAAGATTATCTTAAGTCTTTAGTATCTTTATTATAATCTTAGTATCTTACTTCTTCTTTTTACGCTTAACCTTCTCTCTCTTAGCCTCTATAACTTACTATTTTACTTTCTAAAACTTAGCCTACTTTAACCTTATCTTCTTAATAGTAGCTATACTAATAGTAGTAGTTATACTAGTAGAGCGTAAAGATAAAGCCGGCTAACCTCTATTACTCTACTTAGTAGTAGAAGAAGTCTTGTCTTTAGCTTTACTCTAGATTTACGTAATAACTATAGTAATACCGTATACGTATATACTACTAGTAAGGTAAGTACCTAGAATCTCCTCTATATATTTATATATTAGTAGTAAGTTATAGTAGAATTATACTTAATTTAGGTTAGTAGTAAAGTAGTTATCTATAATCTTTTTTTATTATATAGTAGACTACTTATATTTATAGCCTAACTACTAATAGTATCTAGATACTCTTTCTACGCCTTCTATATAAGTTTAAAGCTATTCTACTTACTATAAAGGTAAGAGATAGTAATAAGACGCTTTAAATCCTTCTCTATTACCTCTCTTACTACTACTATAGTATTAATAAAGATAATAGACTTAAAGCTACTATTAGTCTATAGTTCTATAGTCTTTATACTAAGAAGAGCCTCTATAAAAGTAATAGTTATATTAGAAGTCTATCTTAACCTTATTAGCGGTACTATAGTAACTACTATAGTAAGTAAAGGCTAGCTTTAAAGCTGCTCCTTAGGAGCTTCTAGTATTATAGCTTTATATAGTAATAGTAGTAGTAGTAGTAAATAGCTACTACTATAAGTTAGAAGCGCTTTTTATTAATATACTATAGTATTATAAAATAATACTAATACTCTATAGTTTCTAAGATCTATACGCCGTTATATAGAGAATCTTATATATTATTATACCTCTCTCTAGCGTACTTAAAACCTTAAAAAATCTTAAAAATAGTATCTTTATAACTTTATCAATAATAAGAGGCTTTATTAATAATATATTAGCCTTATAAAGACTAATAAGAATATGATTTTAGTCTCTATATTACGAGATATATATAAAATAGATAGAGTACTTAATAGATTATAAAGGTAAGTAATTAAGTATAGTTTTATAAAACTAATAGCTTATATATATATAATAAGGGTATTTATTTAGCTGGAGCAGGTATTTTAAGTATACTAAAAAGAATAGTAGTATTGTTAAACTAATAAATATAATAGAGACCGCGGTAATCGGCTTACTACGGTTCCTCTACATGTCAAAAACCTCATATTCTGAATATGCCAGATTTCAAATGAACACGCCCTTGCATTCCGGCAGTTCAACTTGATAGCTCTAACATACCGTAATCCCAAACATCCTTTGCCACTGTTGAGAAGCATAACGACTGCGGCATGAATGCGCAGCCTTCCATCGAGGGCGACGACTTGTTGCTGAACGTGACTGTTGCGTCTCGAATTTTCGAGTCTCTCGACGACTCTGATACATATTTCGGGAATGCTACTAGTAGCCTCTCCCAGGCCATCGAATACCTGCAGTGACGCTACGCACGCCTCTATAATCCACCTGCTCACCTGCCATACATCCGCCCCCATAACGATATCCGCGCCATGTGTTGAAAATGAACCTTTGTAGTAGTCACCGTTCTCCTACGTACGGGCGAGGGACAGCTCCTTGCCCGTCTCTATTCGACTTGTTGCGCTTGACTCCACAGACCTTTCTTTCGGTGAAGAGACTGAACGATACCCGAACTTTTCTATTCTGGCTGTGCGCGATGACACAGTGGGTGCTTGCAGGCACACAACCCGGAAGATTAAATGGCCTCTTAAATGATCAGTTCTACCACGATATGATACACGGTCTGTGAAGCTAAGAATGAATCTTCTGAGCACTTGAATTCGCCGCGGAAATCGGCGTCACGCCGGCCATCCATTCACTGTCCTTCAATACAGCTGTGGAAAGCGCTCATCAGGAACGCTCGACAGCGGTATTTCTACGCCTTGGGCGATGCGAATCCTGAGCTGGACTTGCAGGATCCCACTGAAAACGAGAATGATGCGCACCTTCTTGAGCTTTGTTAGATCTAGAAAAGTTTGTTCAAAGTGTGGTGGGACAGAGTCAGAGTTTGGTGTGGGTCACGAAACAGTTGCCCACGTGGATAGGTGTTGAGGCTGAGCATGATCGCACGAGGTAGCGATTATGGTGCTTCCCGTCTCAGCTTGATTGGGCGGAATTGGTCGTGGAGAGGGAGCTAGGGGGACAAGAGTGACTGCAGGAAAAGGGGAGATCAGTGGCAAGCAGTGCATTTCCCTCAACATCACAAGCAACCGTCTTGATCATGGCTAATAATCTGTAGTTGAGGATGCACACGAATTTCAGCAGATCAATCCGAAGGACCCCGCACGTAGCAAGCTGTCGCAGCAAGTAATCATCAGCGGCGGTCGTATAAAAGTCGGTTTTACAGATCAACTTCGGTCACCAGATGAGGGTCTTTTGTCGAAACCTCCGCTCCTCTCTTGTGTCCTTTTCCACACCACAACAAGACCTTCAGTGTCGACCAGCCTACACGCACTAAGATAAGACGGGCAGGTATAGCGCTGGCTCCTTAGTACAGCAACCATGGTTACGAGCATCAATGAATAGCTCGCCTACCTTAGACTTGTCTAATAGTGGATATATTCTGGCTGAAAAGGGCAATGCGAATAGTGAGATGATTTCATGGTAGTTCCCGGAAGTGGCTGAACTTTGAAGACAATTCCTCAGTCGGTAATTCTGCTATATCTCAGCAAGGTATCTTACCCAGGCAATGACGCATATATATCAGCTGCTCATATAAGAGTGGTTTGCTTCGCATGCTTCGCAGTCCTCGGGAGTAACACCAGCGGAATACAAGTATTCGTAAAGAGACAACTGGAATGTAGCGCGGTCACGGTTTGGCGCCAGTCGCCCCGTCCCACGAGCACGAGCCACTCTCACGCTTTCCCCTGTCGTTTCTCATGGCTTGGCGAGCCAATCAAGACGTGTATGAGATCCGCATCTTGGCCACATCGAGCTAGCTTCAGCTCTCTCATTTCGAACCCTCGAAATATGTCTAGAGATTGCGGAAGATGGAAATATGAAGGGAGATGAGGGTGTTTACGCAATGCCATTCACTTAGTCTGCACTCTGCACCATGAAAATTTATCGAAGCGGCATGTATTCCCCGCCCCAGCCTTGTCTCTCAGCCTCGATCTCTTAGATTACTTTCAGAATATTTCTGCATATCACGTCGTGCAGGCGATCCGCAACAGCGACCGTTCTCTCCCGATGCTCTAACAAGAGGAACAGCTGCCGGCTCGTCTTGGATCTCCCGAGAGACCTTCGCCACCAGATCTACACATACGTGTGCGCCTCGACGTCTCTCCAAATCCGCCCCAAAACCGAATCCGATTCGAAGAACAACCCCACCATTGATGACTACAGACAATATACCCATGACGACCCCTGCTAACCCCATTTTCTACACATGTGAACAACTCTCATCGCAGATATTCTCGACTTGTCAATCCTCATCACGAATCGTCAGATGCACGAAGAAGCCGCTCTAAGTCCTGATCAGACAAAGAGGGACATTCAAGTCTCTACCATGGCTCTCCAGAAAATCCCCTTCTCGCTGTATCACGACTTTGCGAGTCCCTGTCCCAAGTCAGAAACTCAGTATGCAATATCAACTATCTGTCTCCTTGTAACTGACATTCTAGGAGCAAAGCACGGTATGGGACATTTCGAAACCGAATTCATGACCGTTCAAGCTCTTCGCCGCATCTCCGGTGGCCTTGACAAAGATCTTGTTGCCCACCATATGAGGCCATTCGCAGTTCTGAAGGTAAAGGGCATGAAAAAATTGAGTTGGGTACGGTTTAACCACGATTGTATGGCGCCGTCCTTGCCAAAGCTGAAGTTGGAAGCGTTGCGCATTTGGGCTTCCTCTTCGCACGAAGTTGTGATCTAATTTGACATTGCACGATCGAATAGATCCCTGCAATATTTAGCTGGTTTTAATGTGCCTTCACATCGAATTTGAAATTCAGTCGGCTGGTTTATCTTTCAGTCCGTAAAGACGATGCTAATACAAATCGTAGTCGTAGTATCCATCATACCATGGCGTCTTTTCAACACCAAGATTACCAACGGCTAGGCAAGCCGACTGCACGACACAGCTCACTCATTTATATCTGGAGCAAACGGCATCAGATCCAAACGCTACGTAATGCCATCCCCTGCAAACTTAGTTGACTCCAACTTCCCTCAGAATACCATGGTCGCGATTCAAGAATCGATTTCTATCCTCGTTGACCTTCCGCCTGAACAGTCCCAGCTCCTGCAACATCTGCTCTGCTTCACTGTGGATGTCCTTCGCCCACGACTCATGATCATCTTCCAGCCCAGGCACCAAATGACCCCTTGGCTGTCTGTAGCCATTCGCTCCAGCATTCTCCTTGTCCTCATCGCTGAACCAGTTGCTATATCCTTTTTCATCTCCCTCCGCCTCTGAGTTCTCCTCAGGCTCTAGGTGTGGCACAAGCTCTGGTGGTATTATGATTGGGTTTCTCAATTCCCCAACAACCAGCCCAAGATGCCTTCTCAACGCCTCAATTTCGCCTTGCATCCTCAGATTCTCAGGCCTCAAGGCTTCCAACTCGCCAGCCATGGCTTTAATCCTCGCATCACTGACCTGTCTCGTCTCCTCCATCAACCGCTGCATCTTCTCGACCTGCGCCTGGTATGAGTCCAGCGCCTCCATTTCTTCCAATTTCTTCTCATGGGCATGGTTCACGCTCAGTTGTAGATTCTTGATAGTCTCAGACATCAGGGCGATTTGAGCATCGCGCTCAGCAGCAGAGACAGCGTCAATGTTGGCGGTAGCGCGGGTACGGATGCGTTTAGCTTGGTCTGCGTATCGAAGGGTGGAAAGAGTTTCGTCATAATCTGATGCAGAAGGGGAGATGCAAGCAACCATGGCCGTCTTTGAATTACCACCAAGGGAATCTTTCAATAGCCAGGTTAGGACGGAATCTCTATACGGCACAATCTCGAGACCGGCCATGCTACTCTTTGACTTTGTTCGTGCATGTGAGGAGCCAGGACGTGGACTGCTTCTGCCAGAAATGGTAGCACCGGCAGCTTGTCGACGTGGATCAGCGAGGGCTGCTATGACACGACCGAGTGTCGTAAGCGACTTGTTGATCTTGCCGCCTTCCACTAGTCGTTGCCCTCGTGCCTCTGTTTTATTTGCCCGTTCGGAACCTGCCAGATCTACCAGTCTCATGCGTGCTGTTCGTTCGATGGTCTCATCGTTTGTAAGAGAATGTTGAATCTGCTTGAGAGTGATTGTGAAGACAGCATGAGATCGTGATGAGGTCTGGTTCATTTTCGTGGCTGCAGTGGTGCGGTTCTGATCTCCAAGATCCATGATGCGTTGAACGTCCGTGAAGCATTTGACCGGTGAGTCTGTGAGGCCCTGGACGTAGACACCATCTTGTCGCGATTCCCTTATCTTGAGGAAGTGTCGATCCTGGTCTCGAGAAGAGGCTTTGTGTACGAGCAAATCGCGCACATGTTCATTGTAGATTTCGAAATACGAAACATGCACGTTGTACGTCGTGTTGTCCTCTGGTTCTTCTTTGATGCGACGGAACAGGTCCTCACAGTATCTTGGTATGAGACCTGGTTGCTCTGGTGTGCCCATCATAGTGTAGGATTTCCCAGAACCAGTCTGGCCGTAAGCAAATATACAGGTGTGGAAGCCTTCGAAGTTGTGTGAAAGGAAGTCGGTCGCAAAAGAATCGTATACGGACTCTTGCGTGGCATAATGCGCCGAGGTGGGATCATGGGACCAAAAGGATTTATCGAATATGAACGACCTTTCGTCGACGTGTTTCGCTCGTTTGGAGAATTCGCTGGCGTCCATTGAGGAGGGGGGGAGCAGGGTTGTCGATTCTGTCTTTGGTTCCATCTGAATGATACATCTGGCGTCGGCATCGTGCTCTGTTGTACCATCAGCCCATCTTCTTGCTGATTGATGGTTGCGTGCAATGAAATACCTCTTTTAATGAACTGGCGCACTCTCACCACCACCTTCACGTTGCCACTGTCGTCTCTAGCCATTGTATCGTTGATTGATACTGGCAGGGGTTCCAATGCTCGTAGGGAGGGCGCAGAGGCAGTAGATTCGAAAGGGCGAAGTTGTTGAAGGCCGCTGTGGCGGAAAAAGCGTGAGTCCATCATGGCAAGAATGGTTGGACTGACTGTGTCTACGAAGCGAAAGCGTTAGCATCGATACTGGGAGAAATCGCTGACGAGCGAGTGGTAAGCAATTGTTGCTTTTTCTCGCAGGTTCGGGGTGAAAGCGTAAACAAACTACCTAGATAGGACTGTAGCAAATAAACCTTGCTGCCTTGGAACCCTTCAAACTGGACGTCGAAATGTTCTGAGATATACACATACACGTGCTCATATATCCACTCTCACATCCAGTCCACTAACGATCCGATACTGGCATTGAAATGCAGAATTCTTCCCACGCCTCAGGCTGCTCTGCTCCCGTCCTCCCTTTTGTCCCAACCACATGCAGTCAGCATCAACACACCAAGCCATGCATCTTCATGTCTTACTTGACTGGGAGAAGGCCCCATCAGACGTTGATGAGACCTCCATCTCCTCTGTTCTGGACCTGCTGAGAGGAGCAGACATGGCGCACGCGTCCATCGAGTCGCTCCAGTCAGTTCCGAGCGCTTTATTCAGCACGATCGAGGCATGGCTTGCATTGCGCCAGGAAAAGCCTCTACGGAATGCACTTGTAGTGTGGACCAAGTGGTTCTCCTTGCCCGACCATCTACTACCAACGCAGAATATCCTGTGCAATCCTGATCGACATTACTTCGATATCCTGCAAAATGCGCTTCAAGACTGCATCGGGCACCTAGCTCTGCAGAAATACGCATTGTATGTCCTGCGCAGATCGATCCTGCTGCTGAAGCGAGATGTACAGACCATGAGCTTCAAATTCGAGATCGAGCAGAAGTTGAGCTACTTGGCAGAGTACGATAAGTACTGCAGTCTGTTTGAGACAATTGTCATCGGCCGCTCTGTCAACCAAGCTAAAGAATGTCTTCACCAGGTTCCCGTGTTTGAGACGTGGTCCGACAGCGGCGAAAAGGAGAAGGTTGAGGCAGCAGACGGTGAGTAATCGTCTGATTTGTCTTGCATAATTTTTTTGATCCTGCACCCATGACTGTCATGAGCCATAATCTGTTGCAACACAATCAAACAGAAATACTGATACATAGCGTGCTAAGTGATGCTGATCAGGCGACTACTAGTAAGTAAGTCACCAATTTTCGAGGTCACATTCATCATGCACAAGAAGATTTTGCTTTCCGACTCCCGTTTCCGTCATCTTGACATCCCTACAATGAAAATGAATCTATTGCTGACTTGGTGCTCAGCCTCTGGTGCTGAGAGTCGGGAAACGATTTCACTACCTACTCGAGTGCAGCCATTGGTTCGTCAAACCTGGTGGACCATACTCTTTGGAGCTGGCCTGATACAAGCGAACAGCGAACCCATTCGCAAGCTTCTTGCAGAATTCGTTCTCCAAAAGTACTATCCTATATCAGAGCCAGACTCCCATGCACTCGCCAGTTATAAATTATTTCTTGCCCAATCGCTACTGCCCTACGTCATGCAAGGTAATCTTTTCACCAGAAGCACCCACAGATGTGGCAAAGCCATTGTTTCGACTCACGGTGAAAGTCTTGCTCGATTCTGTGCAAATCTGCATGGGGGCAGGAAAACCCGAGGGACTTTTGGAGGAACGATTCTGAATTACCTGGTGGAGAATGCTAATACTCTCAATCCCCACGCCACTTGCTATATCCTACAAGGTTTGTCAGAGAACGAGACTTGGGAGGTGTCGTTCGAGGATGCCGAATTCGCCGTCGGGTTACCCTTTAGGACAGCCTTTTCCCAAATTCAGCGGGTGATCCTGATTCGACATTGCGTTTCCATAGTATCAAAGCTTGCACCACAAGCAACCGATATAGAGGAGGACCAAGCGGCTAGACGAACGCATTTGCACAATCGGCTCGCCGACTTGCAATCCGTGATCACGGAAAATCGCCAAGTATTTCTGATTTCACCTAAGCAAGAGGAGAGAGGCCATTTCATAGGGGAACCCACGTCAACCTGGAGAATTCACCAGCTCAACCGGTGGATTGGGTTCGTGGATGGGGCCACACAACAGGCCCAGTGGGCAGAAGCTCCAAAATCATTTCTCGGCCAAGAAGCCTTGTGCCGTCTGGCAAGATGTGTCAGATCCGAGTCTGATTTCCGAGATTATGTTGGAGACTATACTCAAAAGCTTTTCCATTTAGTCCAAGGTAAGACATTCTTGTGGAAGCCTCTGGCGCAGGTCCTGCGTGATGCATACTTCCATTTCCCAAACCACTTTCCTCAGTCCGTCGGCCTTGAGACGGAACCGATCGCCAGAAGCTTGATCCCTGGCAGTCTAAACCTGCTTGATCACCCGCAAGTTGAGGATGTATTACTTGGGTTCATTAACAATCCTCCGCTACCTCGTCCAGAATATCTCCTGGATGCTGCAATAGCTTATCGCGAGACGGATGACACCGGAAACCACCTCCTCAATGTCTTTGCGGACGAGATGATAGGACACGTTTGCATGTTTGACATGCTCAACAGGCTCAGACCAGGTCACGAGGCATGGGGACTCCAGCTACTGGATCGGATCTTGGAGCCGTGGTTGCAACAAAAGGACCCAGTTCCAATGGTGGCGAAATGGAAACGGACAACACAAGCCCAGGCCATAATTATCTTGCTCGAAAAATGTGTTCATAAGTTGGACGATGCTCGCTCTCGTTTGAATACCATCCTCTCCATTTTGGCCCTTGAGCCTCATCCTCGATTCCGCTTCTTGTTGGAATGGGCACTGGTATCGATATCTCAACGCGTCACTGTGCTTGAAACGTCGGCCAATATTGGAATTAGCTCACTGCCTTTGGAAAACATTGGCTTGCAGATGAGTACATCGAGACTTCGAAGCGCAGATCATCGCAACCCGAAAAACATCTCCTCTCTCATCAAGGTAGCCATGCAGCTAGCCCTCAATCCCCCGCTCGTGCTCGTCCCATTTTCAAACAAGAAAATGGAGGCCGACAACCTATCACTTCTTACAGAATTGATAGCCATGTGCGCTTCTCCAAAGATTCCAATTAGGCATGAAGCGCAATGGTGTTTCCCGATACTGTTTGCTCATTGTGAAGAAAAGGGACAACGTTCGATTATCGAGAACCCCGCCTTCATTGCTATGAATAAGTTTATCATAGCGTTAGATAAGTACAATGCCCCACCCGAGGCCAAACTCTTGAGTTCTTTCGACATTGGCAAAGACATGAATCTATTCACTCTCTTCGAAGGCGGATTTCTGCGCATCAACCCTTCCGAAGTCCCTCTTATTCGGACTGCAGACTTCGAAGAGGTGTGGAAACAAGATTCACCAAGTACGGTGGCACACATTGCACCTCCACGTTTCCCCCTTGGCAACGGAATTGCAGAATGGCCATTCAAAGTCCAAATATCGCCCCCACAGATACCAAACCTTCCCAGTCGTTCTGTGGCTACCAAGAAACAAGGTCAAGCTGGGATTGCCAACCTAGAAGCCGCTCCAGGTTCAACACCTCGCGCGCCAGCGCCCCTTCAAACCAAGTCCGTTTCCCTCGACGCAGCCTTCAACACCCTCGCTCTCAACGGCCCACTGGACTCTCCTTACCCAGCATTAACAACCAGCGCACCAGATGGACCGATCCTCGTCGCCTCCCTTATTGATTTCCCACACAACCTCGGTGGTCTTTCCCGTGCGGCTGAAATTTTCGGCTGCGCCAGTCTTTACATAGCCGATATTGCCGTTCTTCAAAATCAACAGTTCAAGAATGTAAGCGTGAGGAGTGAGATACATGTCGCGATCAAAGAATTGAAGGAAAGAGATATGGCGGCTTGGTTGAGAGTACAGAAGAAAGAGGGTTGGACAGTTGTGGGGATTGAGCAGACTGATAGCAGTATCATGATCGGCCAGCCGGTGGACGATCATCAGACGGATGTGCCGACTATGCCCAAGCGCTCAATCATTGTGATGGGAGCAGAAAAAACCGGCATTGCAGCAGAGATTCTGGTCGAATGTGACCGATGTGTTGAAATCAAGCAGTGGGGTGTCACAAGGTCGTTGAATGTGCAGACAGCGGCGTCTGTCGTTCTCTTCGAGTGGAGGCGTTTGTGGGGTGATGGGAGATAGCAAGGAGGGCTGTAGAGGAGGACGATGGTTGTGAGCGACAATAATGGAATCAGGAGATTTGTACTGCTTTTGTACACAAGCGTCCTCAGTAGTAACGGTTCACCAGTACCAAACATGTGGGCGGGTCCATCCAGGACCCCTCCCTCCGAGGAAACGATATTCATCCCGGCCGGATGTTTATATCTCAACTGAATAGACAGAAGTCTTCTTGCCAATGACGGGTATATAGTGCTCTGTAGACTCACAGGTGGTTCTCGGAGGCAAGTCAAGCTCCAAGTACTAGTAGAATTTTCCATGGCTATGGAACGCACGTGAACTGACGCGAGGTCAATTTGCGCACAAGGTCCAGTGATGCTGAAGACATGAAGGACGGCGAAGGCTTAGTCATTGCAAGATACGGCATCATGAATGGTAGTGAGAGGAAAAGGCAGTCCGTCGAAGCTCTCCATTGCATGCGGAAGTGGGGTCCAACGCGCTGGAGGCTTTATCATGTGATGATTCCCAACCCATCATACTACCTGGAAGCGAGCAGCATGCTAGCCATCCGAGCCCAGGAATTGCTTGTCGGAAATTCTGGTGACCCCAAGCAAGGCCATGTTTTGCGGGTCGATGCATGCTTGCGTATTCACAGTCATCCTAGTGCAGCGACGCATGAAGTTTGCAGTCCGGGGGTTTGACACGGACATGTGCGGTGTTTCGAAGACACGCATTCGGCCTGCCCTAGGTACTGGGCCTTGGTGCTTTGGAGTTTGGATAGCAGATGGTGAATAGTAGTTGTAATCTTACCAGCACCCGGAAATTGCAACTGCGGTAGGTATGCAGCCTTGGAAGCGGAGGAATAAACGATCACGACAACAATAACTCATCATGTCCATGCCCGTGACAGTGAGGGACCCATCCACGATTCCACATCCAGTGACTAGTGTTTCGGACCCAGGTCCCAGACCCAGACCCAGGCCCGTTTCAATTCTCTCCACGTGTACTCCCTGTCGTCACGTCGCCTCGTGGAGTCGTGGGTAATCATGTTTCCATTTTGGGCTGCATCCCAACCTTCTGATTTGCCAGACCTGATATCACACCGTAGCAGACTCAGGCCCTGCCGTGCCTGCTCCCGTTTCACCTGCCTGCGACCATCACACGCCCAGAACTCCGAATCTACCACAGTACACGTCCTCCACCAGACCGCTACACGACACACCCGCTACTCAAATATCCCCCATGGCCTCAAGTTCGACCGCCGCGCACGACGAGTTCAGTGCTCTCTTCGAAAGCTCTTATGCTGCCGCAAGATCTCATCCTGAAGACGCGACAGGACAGACACCAGACCACTCAGATTCCGAGCCCAGCAAGGAGCCATCTGCAACTCACCTCTACGAGAAAGACGACGACGTCGCTGCCGACAACATGCGTTCGGCCTGCTATATTCCCAAGCTACGGAGCGAAGCCAACACTGGACCGAAAGGCGTCATCGCTGATGCCCAAGCCTTTGAACAGGCCAAGAAACAAGCTCGGTTTTCATTCTCGAGGAAAGGACGCAACTCGCCATCGGCCCCTGCAGCTGCGCCGCGTGCCTATCACAATGACGACTACGAGAAGTCCAGCGAGGAGGAGGACGACGACGGCTTCATGGCGCGGTGGAGACAGCGAAGACTGCATGAGCTGACCAACAAACGCTTTGCCCAAGGCCCGAGCCCCACCAATGCCAACAAGAGAGTGTGGGGCAGTCTGCTCAGAGTCGATGCTGAGGGATATCTGGATGCCATCGAGAAGGCTCCCGCGCATACAGTCGTCGTGGTCCTCATATATGATCCGCAGGTCAGTCTTCTACGCCCATGTCATCGAACGTGCCACTCAACACTTCTTTCCTAGTCCGAGATCAGTCATTTGGTCGAAGAATGCGTCCGCGGAATCGCAAAATGCTACACCACGACACGCTTTGTACAATTGCATTACGAAGAGGCAGAGATGGAAGTGGCAGGCGTGCCAGCGATCCTAGCATACAGAGGCGGCGACAAGTTTGCAGGTTTGGTGCCTGTTGTCGACGAGATTCCAGAGGACCAAGAACTTAGTGCAAAGAATTTGGCAATGGTCTTGGAGAAGTAGAAAACCGCCAGCATCCACCCTCAACCATCCCTACTAACATTGACACAGACGTCAAATACTATAAGCAACTTGCTGACGTTCACACCAACGACGGCGATACTCTTCCGTGTGTTCAATAATTTTTTCTTTGCATGTCCAATCACACATATCCTCCGGCATTCACCACAAGGGGCGTTTAGGGCTGTCTTTTTATCTAGCGATTACAGCGCACAGCACAACCCACAGCTAATGGACAGTCACCCAGGTTACACGAGGCGGAAATGGAAATCTGGTAGCAATCCAACCATGAGCGGCGGACATTTCTTCATACTATTCACCTTGCGCACGAGCGTTGCCACCTGATTGATAGCTGACTGATGATTTGAGTTTTCCGGATGATATCATGTGGTGCTTAGTCAGTAGATAGCCCACTTCTGACGGGCTCTGCTTTTGAAAGTTATTACTTGCTCTCTCTCTTGAGCCTTCTGCATGATCTACGATCGGTAATCAACATCTGTGGCTGATTATTTTCTTCCAACGACCTTGTCGATCATGTCGATCATATCTCTACGTGGTGAAGTATTTAGGAGGAGGCATTTTTTACAGACAAACCTTTAGCTAGTGGAGATTTCAACGACGCAATGCTTCGTTGAGATAGGTGAGATCCAAGTGTGTGTGAGACGATAGAAGGTAACCGAACAAAGGTAACCGAACAAACACGTAAAGCTAACTTCGGGACGGAGGGACTGACGGGCTTCTCTGAACGGCTTCAAGACTTTTTATCCCGAAAATTGCATCAGATACAGATCCTTGGTTGTTATGATTGGGAGTGGCATTTTCTAATAGTTCATGGCAATTCACATGGCAATTCACATGGCAATTCATATCTCAGAGCTGAGGAATACATTGGGGTAATACATAAGTGTGTCCAGAATGCTACAACAACACTCTCATCCTTGTTTGATAGTCATGAGGATACTAATGCGACGCTTGTGTGGACGAGGTTATTCTATTTGTTGTCAGCCAAGTATAGACCGTCCGAGGTTGCAGTATAGCATTACGCAGCCTCTCCTGCCGATTGGCTGTTTGTCACATTCATATCCAATTGACTGACCAAGGAAGGACAAGGGAATCACTTGTAGAAGGCAGGCGTTTCTCCGCACAATACTTCCCCCCCATTGGGCCGAGGCTGGCGTCGGAAACTCGTCCTAGCTTCCATCCCAAAATGCCAGTACTCACGTCTACGATTCCTTACTTTCTCATGGCCTAATCTGCTCTCATCTGGATGTTACCCAGTAAAGACCGATGTCTGTAACCACGAGGCCTTCTGCATATCAAAGCTTCCCTTATGCTAATCGACCATCCCATCCAGTCTAAAACTTCTCTTTAACTGTCGTAACCGCCTTCCACTACCAGCTACGTCAGACGATTTGTTCCTCCTTATCCTCAACATGTCTCCTCCTCCTACCCCTACACCTTCACCCCGCCATCCTCTTGACCTTCTACCAAATCAGACCCGAAGCACTTTCAATCCCATACTCAACCCAAACGTTCTGCGCCCACGCTGCCCTCGTCATTTCAATGCCGTACCGCCTGCAACCCTCGCGTTCCATTATGACGCCCAATTGGACGGGTCTAATCAAGAAATAGCATATCATGGATTACCCCCTGGATATAAATTCACGTTTCACAATCTCTCAAACCACAGCGGCATTTTCAAGATGCGAAGAGTTGGAAGTAGAGGTGTGGTAGGCAGAAGATAGGACAAGCTTTCTGAACACCCTGCGGATGTCCGTGGGAATGAGGAGCGTAAGACGCACCGAGTTTTTGGACATCGTTTCATGGAGGAAAGACGGCCAAGGAAGCGTGCGTGGTAAGCTTCGAAGAACACATCCGGAGAGGTGGTCGTGAGTAACAGATCGATTGTAAGTTGAATTGAATATCAACTACGGTACGCTAGTTCATCTTCAAAGTGTACATGAAATTTTGGTCTATCCCCATCATCTGTCATAAATGCTACATCACATTGCCGTCCGACCGCTCGTGTCAATGTCGACCTCTTTTACATCAGATGGATATGACGTGTGCATTATGAATTTAGATCAATTGCTGGAAAGCACGATTGATTGGCGAGCGGAGCGGCTTGACATCCTTCCAGAAGTCCACAGTGGCGATGGCACGCTTAGATATGCCTTCAGGCGTAAACTCAAATTTCTTCACCTTCATTAGTACAAGGGCAAGAAAGGATTGAGAATGATGACATAAACTTACAGCGTAAACATCCTTATAGGGACCTGAAGCACCAAACCTATTGAGACCAAACTGCTCGTGAGAATATTTCTCCCAGCCCATGGTGGTCATGACCTCGACAGACATGGTTGGGACACCATCTGGGATAACGGAAAGTTGGTACTCCTTGGACTGCGCGTCGAAAACCTCTGTGCAAGGCATAGAGACAACGCGGGCCTTAATACTCTTGCCAGCAAGAACCTTGACAGCCTCGAGACAGATGCTGACCTCGGATCCGGTGGAGACCAAGGTGATGTCGGCAGTCTTGTCCTCAAGAGCAACATAACCACCCTTGATGGCTCCTTCGATCGTAGAAGCCTCCAACTGTGGCAGATCTTGTCGGGTAAGGGCAAGGATAGATGGTGTGCCCTTGGAGGTAAGTGCCATGTAATAGGCGGCAGAGGTCTCGTTACCATCAGCTGGGCGCCAGACCATCATGTTTGGAAGAGCACGGAAATGCGCGAGAGTCTCAATAGGTTGATGCGTAGGACCGTCTTCACCAAGACCGATGGAGTCGTGAGTAGCAACGTAAATGACACGCTGGTGGGAAAGAGAGGAGAGGCGGACAGCGCCGGCGGCGTATGAGACGAAGTTGAGGAAAGTTCCACCTGCGGGAATAATGGTTCCATATGCAGACATGCCGTTCATGGCCGCAGCCATGGCATGCTCTCGAACACCGTATCTCATGTATCGGCCGGACCAGTCACCGAGACCAGTACTCGGGGGTTGGAAATCGACAGCCTTCTTCCAACGTGTGTTGTTGGAGCCAGTCAAGTCAGCGGACCCAGAGATGAGCTCTGGGATTGTCTCGTGAATCTTCTCGAGAACAGCCTCGGACAGTTTCCTCGACGCCATAGCTTTGTCTTTGACTGTGTAGGTTGGGAGACACTTCTGCCATCCCTCCGGAAGATCTCGCGAAAGACGTCGTTTAAGATCGGCGTGCTCTGCGGGATATTCCTTTGCATATGCCTCGAACAGAGTTTCCCACTCTTTCTCTGCAGCAGCACCCTCCGCGGCATGTTTGTGGTACATCTCGGTGACTTCTGATGGAACGATGAAGCTCTCTTCTGGGTTGAACCCGAATTTCTCCTTGAGCTGGTGGATATCGTCCTTCTTGAGGGCATTTCCGTGTACACCTCCGGTTCCCTGGAGCAGAGATCCATAACCGATTGTTGTCGTAAGCTTGATCACAGATGGCTTGTCAGTCACGGCCTTTGCCTTCTTGATAGCCTCCTCAATGCCCTCAAGATCGGAATCACCGTGCTCGACATGCTGGACATGCCATCCATAGGACTCAAAACGTTTCATGACATCCTCAGTAAATGCGCAAGCAGTGTCGCCGTCTGTCTCGAGTTAGCGAATTGATTTCGCAAGGGAAGGGGAAGAAATACCAATGGAAATGTGGTTGTCATCGTAGATGGCAATCAAATTACCAAGCTGCAAATGGCCAGCCATGCTAGCAGCTTCACTGGCAACGCCCTCCATAGCACATCCATCCCCGAAGAACATGAATGTGTGATTGTTGATCAAGTCAAATTTCTCCTTGTTGTAGATAGCGGCAGTGTGCGCCTGAGCAATGGCAAGACCAACGGCATTGGCGAAACCTTGACCAAGAGGGCCAGTTGTGACTTCGACGCCTGGAGTGTCGTGGGCTTCTGGGTGACCAGGTGTGATGCTATCGACTTGACGGAAGTGCTTGAGATCATCGAGGGATACGGCATATCCGAAGAGATGGAGGAGAGCATATTGGAGCATGCAGCCATGTCCGTTGCTATTGGGAGGGTTAGTACATAAAATGCGGTCCTCGAGCGTGATGCAATTCCCCAAGGCGAGGAAAGGGACTCGATGAGCTCAAGAAACGAGCTACACACTCCACTGATGAAGTTCTGGACTTACGAAAGGACAAAACGATCTCGATTCACCCAGTCCGGATTCTTCGGGTTAAAGGTCATGAATTTGTTGAAAAGAACGTGAGCTACAGGAGCCATGCCCATGGGGGCCCCGGGGTGGCCCGAGTTGGCCGCGAAGGTGGCATCGACCTGTGTGAGCGATCGAGTCAGCTTTCCGCTGTCATGTAAAATTGGACGTGTTGAGCTTCGGACTGCTGTCCTCTGAGACGTACCGCAAGCAGACGAATGGTGTTGATGGCGAGCTCATCGGTCTTGCCGTAACCCATGTTTGCAGGTGATTATGGAGAAGAAGAGTGAAGAGTCGATGTCGGGAGAAAAGGTTTGGGGAGAGAGAGGTGGTGGAGGGTTGAACGAAGTTGATGTAGCTGCTCAGCGCTGTATATTCCAACTACTCAGGTTGTTGGTGGGGCAGGCAGCCTCACACCTGCAATACCGGCCGGGGAGATGCCCAACAATAAGGATTCTTCTTTTTCAAAGACTCAGATATCCCCAGTTCCACACCTGTCCGTGTGCGTTCGCCGTCGCTTTGTCAAGCCTCTGTCAGCCATCATGCCAACCTTGAGCTCAGTCAGTAAGCAACCAATGCTCCGCATCTTCAATTGTCCCAGTCCAGTCCAGTCCAGCCATCTCGCCCTGCTCACTGCACACTGCAAAATCTCCATAGCCGCTCTCGCTCTCGCTTCACAATCAAAGCACGCTCAGTTCAAGGTCCCGGGCCGGAGATGCATCTCCGATGTCGCACCAACACATCATTCGATTTCGCCTTTATCTCGGACCGGTCATCTCAGATGTGTTTGCCCATAGAGCATCAGTCATCGAGGAACAGCAAAAACCAATTCATTGATAAGAGCATTGACGTTCTCTTGAAAAGATTCTGGCCTCACCCAAGTTAGGTAGCTCACTCGCCGTCGTCTCGGCCCAGAATCATGAACAGGCTTGGCAGAACATTTTCTTCTAAGAGCGAAGGATTTCGTCTCGCTCGTTCCATGAGAATACGTCCTCTGCACTCTGCAGCGCCTATGAAAATTATGATGAGCAATCGAACACTGAGATCATCCCTCAATCGGATGTATACAAAATTATTATAAGCCTTATTTCTCAAGCACCTGCAGAACCATTCCCATATTCGTCATCAAGCAGTCTCCAACGACGGCTCCTCCCCGAACTCCTCGAGCGAACAGCCACAGAACTTTCCACCATTGCTTGTGCTGAAGCTGCCCTGCTGGAGCCCGTAGCAACGGCCAGAGTCTGCCAATTGATAACAGCCGTGTACCCACTAGTGTAATACTGATCATTATGGTATGGTCAAGAAGAGCGCCCCCACCAGGCGTAAGATCCTGCCCACCAACAATGAAGTCACCATTAGTGCCAGCCGTCATCGTCGTTTCACCAAACTTGATGACAGCAGGAAGCCGATCTAGAGGTCGGCTTCCGAATACTGCTATCTCCATTGCTCATATCACGAGCCGTGATCTAGGGCTGATATCCCGCTGTCCCAGATGAACGTGTGACAACAGACTGGCCCTGAATATATAATGCTGTCGAAAAGTACGTGGACTTTTGAGCGGCTTCAAATCAATTTCTCTGCCCTGTATATGGAATTTTCGATACCTTTACCTTCACCTAAACAAAGTAGCCACGCACGGACCGTTCTTAAAATTTCGCATGCATAGATCACGTTTACGCGTATGGAGCCGAGCAAAAAGTTTTCGGTAATTAGCAGTAACCAGGAATTGATCACTCCTACTATGCGTGACAGCTGCCACCGAACTTGCTCTGATGTTCGCCACCTATTTCCAAAGGCTGGATAATCACCGCTCTAGTACTTCATGTATTTCACTAGCAGATGTACTCCTGATCAGCAGGTTTTACTGACGCTGATGGTAATTCATCTGTAACAGTATAATAGGAGGTAGAAAGAGAAATGGAGTCTTCTTGAGAAAAGATGTTCAAACCTTTTACCGAATCATCAAGCTTGAGATTTTGTGCAGGCGGAAGATCTTCTAGGCCCTGCCATTCGACCTATCATAGCTTGGTAGTATTCTTGGTTGTGTCGCAGGGAAGCCATAAAAGTGTGTGTATACCACCTTTGTCTCAGGAAATCAGTAAAAGAGTCATGAGTGGCAAGATGGACTGGACAGACATGCCATTTGCTTGCTAGTTACTTGCTGGCTCTTCGGCCACTCCCACACTCCTAACAACTAGGTACAAACCTAGCCACAAGCCAAGACCTCGGCACGCATTGGGTCGTATTGCTAGCGAGTTCCAATGTGATTAACGCAGGCTGAGGTTGCTTCCGCGCTGGGGATTCTAGAGCTTGCCGCTAGTCTCCTACTTACCTAGTGTTACTCTCAAATCATCGCGCATGCCGATTGCCTTCGTCGTTTCTCTCATTCCGGTCACATATCAATACCCGCCGCCATCATTCAATGATAGTCATCTTTTCATCTCAATACCCTTCGTCCTTTTCTTTCGAAACACTGTGACCTAGACAGGGTCAGACACAAACACAGGCGCTTGGGGCTATACCGCATTGTTCCATATTTGCTCTTCCATTCTCAAAGATACAGATTTGCCCAGGCTGCATACAAATACATGCCGAAATGTCCCTGGAGATCGTGAAGCGCGCTACAAGGTTACCAGCGCCTTTAGTGATGAGTCCTACCCAAAGCTTTGAAGGTGGAGACGGATCGTGGTCCACATTCAACCTTGCAGTGGTAAAGACTATGTTCGCTTACTGAAATTCGTACACCTGGACTTAGTTTCATAGGGCACCCCTCCGCAAAGCTTCCACGTCCTTCCATCAACTAAAGGCTCAGAAACCTGGGTACCTTTCCCTGAGGGATGCACATCATCGGACCCTCCGAATTGTCCAGTGCTTCGTGGTGTTCAGCCATTCAATGGAAATCCTTCTTCTGGATTTCTGATCAATCAGTCAACGACGTGGGACGATCAAGGACTCTACGCTATCCAGCTTGAGAGCAATCTGAATTATGAGGCAAATGGACATTATGGGGAAGACGTGCTCGCCATCAATGGAGGCAATGGATCATCTAATGGCTTATCACTACCGAAGCAGGTAATAGCTGGAATCGCCGCAAAAGATTATCTTATTGGAGTTCTGGGTCTTGGAATCCAGCCCACCTCGTTTTCAAGCAGCAGTACCCCCGTGAGGACGTTTATGGAGCAGCTGAGGAACAATAAACTCATCCCCAGTCTTTCGTACGGTTACACGGCTGGGGCTTCGTATCAGCAGAAAGGGGTGCTTGGAAATCTGATACTTGGAGGGTACGACTCGTCGAGGTTCAAGCCAGTTGCAACATCACACTCCTTCTCGTTTGGTACATCCGATGCCAATCCCTTGAAAGTTGGTGTCCAGTCGATCGTCGCAGATAATACCCTGCTGGGTACGACATCATTCTCCGTTGGCGCAGGCCATCTTACAGTCATTGACAGCACAGTACCGCACCTGTGGCTGCCACGAGCTGTCTGTGATAAAATGGAGGCAGCCTTCGGCTTGACTTATGACAACCAAAGCGATCTATACACAATGAATGATACGATGCATGCTCGATTACAAGCCCTGAATCCGTCCGTCACTTTCAAAATTGGCGATACCCCATACGACAATGGAAATGGCACGAACATCCGACTGCCATACGGCGCCTTCGACCTCAGAACAGGATGGCCGACTTACTCCGAGAATGTCAATTACTTCCCAATCCGCAGGGCAAATAACGAGTCGCAATACACACTTGGCCGGACTTTGCTACAAGAGGCGTACATTATAGTCGATTACGAAAGAAAGAACTTCTCGCTTCACCAAGCCACCTTTACAATACCACTACCAGCATCACGCATTGTGACTATTCGCTCAAAAGAGAGTTCTCAAAGCCCCAGCAGTGGCATCTCTACAGGCATCGTTGCCGGACTCGCAGTTGCCGGTGTTATTGTCGCAGTCCTAGTTGCGGCTGGGTTAATCTGGTTCTTGCGCAATCGCCATACAAAGAATCGAACACCGGAACTCGACGGTAGCGGCAAGTTCATTCCCATACGATCCTACACGGATAACAAATTGGGCGACGCAGCTGAACTAGGACCCGCCGAGATGGACGCTGGAGGTCGGCACGCAATTTCAGAATTGGGAGCGTCGATGGCTGATCGTAAAGAACGTCCTTATAGGTTTGCTAACGAGCTACCGCACCTAGCTGAGCCTACTATATACTACGAGATGGATACTATCAATTCTTTTGGCGTTAGTGATAGAATCTTGACTAACTAACTATCTGCGTTATTAGATCATGATTCGATATTTAGTAATTATAGAATTCCTAATAGGTTAGGTCAGGTCGGGTTTTGAATAGGATCCCTATAGAATTAGGGGGGTTAGGGTCTAGGGGTATCTCCTCTCCCCTTCTAGCCTACGGTAAGAGGAAGAGGGGGGGGAGGAGGTAAATAAGAGAGAGTTAATAATTAGAGCGAAATTAGAGGCGTACGTAATACTTATTAAGATATAATATCTATATAAAATATTATATAATATTATTAAGAGATAAAGTATTCTTTAGGAAAGTAAAAGAGACTATATAGTAGAATCTAGATCTTAAGTTATAATATTTATTAGAGTATCTAAGAGGCCTAGTCGGGCCTAAATAGGGGGGGGGAGTTAAGGTTTTAAATTAGGGGTAGGAAGTAGGACCTAACTTATTAATTAGAGGGAATTAGAGTTTAAATTTATATATTTTAATATTTAAATAAGGTATTTTACCCCCGACCCGCTAATTAGGGGAAAGTTAGGGTTTTAAAGTTATATATTTTAATACTTAACGTAGGTATTATTAAGATCTAAATAGCTTAAATTATAGAGAAATATTTATTCTATTAGTCTATATAGGGTCCCCAAGGAGTCGGGTCGGGTCGGGTTTTGGGGGTACCCCCCCGACCCGCCGCGGGGGTAGAAATAGGAGGGGCGGGTTTTGGGTCGGGGGGAGCTTTTCCCCCTAACCTACTAATTGGGGGGAAGTCGGGTTTTTTAAGTTTCATGTTTTAATACTTAACCTAGGTATTATTAAGATCTAAATAGCTAGAATTATAGAGAAATACCTATTCTATAAGTCTATAAGGTTATATAATATAAAATACCTATAGGTCGTCCGTAATTGATAAAACTATACGAAAAAGTTACGTTTTTTAGCTAAGAATCCGCCCCAATTAATTAGGTCGGGTTCTAGCGGGTTTAGGGTCGGGGCGGGGGGTCCTAGGGACCCCTATACCCGGCCTAAATACCCCCCCTCGACCCCTTGGGGACCCTAAGTCTATAAGGCTATATATTATAATATACCTATAGATCGTCTATAATTAATAAAAACGTAGAAAGAAGTTACGTTTTATAGCTGAGAACCCGCCCTAGTTAATTGGGGCGGGTTCTATTAGAGGTAGGTTAGAAGGAGGATTCTCTAGAAAAGGCTTTCTCTTTCTAAAATCTCTTCTAATTTCTCTCTAAACCTTAATCTTAAGGGTAGTCCTCTAATCCCTTAGGCACTTTAATAATTATATATTAAGTATTAATAATAGTCTTCTAATAGTTAATATAGAGAGACTTATTTACGTAGTACTAGTATATAGAGAAATAAAGGATATTATATTAGACGCTATTTTAAGACCTATTATCTATTGAATCTAGGGTTCCTAACGGGTCGGATTAAGTTAGGTTTTAGAAGTTAGAATCTAACTCTTTAGCGGTCTAGGTTCTACTAGGCTAGACTAGTATAAGGATACGTAGTAATTACTATAACGATAGACGGATTAAAATTAGAGGGGGTTAAATATATAGATTTAGAGTAAATACTAGAGAGGAATCTCTCCTACGTCTAGATAAGGATATCTACGTACGCGTAGCTAAAGTATACGTACCCTAGTACGTAATCTAGCTAGGCGTCGGTTAGATAATTAGGAGGCGTAAAACCGCTCTAGAATAGTCTTAGATTCTAATATTACCCCCCCTTCTAGGAGCCTATCCTTAGGTTCTACAGTTCCTTTAAAACTATACCTAAAAATCCCGTAGTAAAAATATATATATATAAAGATAAACTACGGTATCTTATATACCGTCTTTATCCCTACTTCTTACTAAAGCTATTCAGCCGATACTAAGTATATAAACTAAGTTTTAGTAACGTTTTGCCTACTAACGACTATATAGTATACTAGTTTTATCTTTATTTTCTTATAGTTTTTGGAGCGGTATCGTACTAGCTTTCTCTAGGTCTAGAGAATAACGGTCCTATAGAACGCTCCTAGTATCACTATAGGTATAGTTATTAGAGCTATAGTTTACTACCGTCTACGCTTTTATAATCCTCTCCGGCTCTAATCTCTATATAGGTTAGTATACTTAATATTGCTCCTAGAGCGATAGTTAACCGCTATCTATAGCTCTATAACTCTTCTCGTAACTTAAGCGGCCTCTAAGTTCGATTAGGGTTACTCTTTTATAGTTTAACTATTATCTCCGTAGCGTAGGTAAGAGCGAGAGTAGGAGACTATTCCTTATATACTTCTTTTATCTCTTAGTTTTCCTATTAATAGCGTACCGCCTCGCCTTATAAAGATTCTCTAAAGAATTAGTAAAGATACTTACTATTTTTGCTTCTACTTTACCCCCTTACGGTCTAATCTTTATCTCCGCTATACGGGTAAGAGTAAGAGTAAGAGTAGGGCGCCGTTTCTTATATACTTCTCTTATCTCTTAGATACTCCTCTAGCGGTATACTATCGTACTTATAAGGCCTTTAAAAGGTAGCGTAAAGGTACTCGCTTTTTTCGCTATAGCTTACCCTTCTACGGTCTAACCGTCGTCTCCGCTACGCTAGTAAGGATAAGAACGCCGTTCTTATAAATTTCTTTTATTTCGGTTTAGTAAGGAGACTAGTAAGGAGGTTCTAGAAGTCCTTTAAGTAGGCTCTCTCCTACCTAGAAACCTATTTGCCTATAGTTTTTATTCTTACTTCTCTATAGGCTAGCCCTCTTTAGGCTCTACTATACCTAGAGTACAACTAATATATTCTAGCGGATCGTAGTTACTAGGTTATTATTCTTCTAGTAGTAGGCCTAGGTCCTCCTTAAGTAGGCCCGGTATCGTAGTAGCTACTAACTCCTCCTATAACTCTATAGTATAGTTAGTATACTACGCCTATAGTTGTCCTCTAATAGATATACTACGCTAGAGATATAGTTAGGTCCTTTTTAGTTTCTATCTTACCGACGCTGTAGAGAATATATAAAGGAACAATCCTTTTTAGAAGTTCCTAGAGGAATGATGAGAGTTTAATAGCTTATAGGGAAAAGATTATATAACCTATATCTACTTATAGCCGGCTTCGAGTAGTCTTAGAGACGGTAGAGATTATCTTTAATAATAATTCTATTCTTATACTTCTTTATATAATTTATTATAATTATAATCTCTCTCTAAAAGAGGTCTAAGATTAGATACTATTATCTACCAATACGATATCTAATCGTAATAAAGGTACTAGGTCCGCGCTACTAAGCGAGGACCTATTAAATAACGCTAGGGATATACTAGGCGAGAGCTAGGGAGGCGATATATAGGAGTAGTATCTGATTAATCCTACCCTACTAACCTTTCTCGGAGTTAAGCCCGAATAGAGGAATTAAGATCCTCTTTAAAAAACCTTATAAGGGGATAATCCCTAACCTATAATTATGCTAGTAGAACGTCTACGTATTATAGAAGAGCTAAATACTTAACTTAGGTAGATAGAGAGGCTAAAGTCCTTAGAATAGGAGAATACTAAGTTAACCTAGTATCTATATAATATTAAAGAGCCGGCGGCTCCCCCCTTACGAGATAAAGATATCCTAATAGCGGAGGCTCTAGGAGATCTTCTAACTATACTTAAAGAGCTAGTAGCCGCCAAAACCCTATCTATAAGCCGTCGTCGAGATAGTAATAATAAACGCCCGCTAGTAGAACTATAACTAGAAAAGCTAAAGGAATACTATAGTAAGAGCGTATATAAGTATCGTAAGTAGACTAGGAGCGCGGAGAATATATTTCGCCTAGTACCGCGTAAGTTTAGAAGAGATAAGGTAAAGATAGCCTAGTTAGCCTAATTCCTAAGGGCTATACTAGTAACTACCTAGTAGAACCTAGCTACTTTTAGTACTAGTAATAAGTTTACCTAGAAGTAGTTTAAAGATATACTTCTTAACTATATTAAGAACCCAGCGAATCGGTAGCTCGGAGTAGTCTAGCTATACGAAGAGGCTAAATAAAAGCTAGGGTAGACTACCTAAGAATTTAACTAGTACCTAGTATCGCTAGAGAGCTAGCTAGACGAAGAGTATACGCCGGAGTAGCGAAGGACCTATCTATAGACTAAGCTAAATAATAATATCAGGACGGCTATTCTATAATATTAAGATATACTAGTATTATAAGACGTAATCGTATCGCTAGTAACGCGTATTAAGAAATCATCCCCCTTAAGCGTAAGATATATAATTCTAAAAAGATTAAATAGAAGAAGACTAGGTATAAGAGACCTAAGTTAGAAAGTTCCGTTGTAAGAACCTCCTATACTAGAACTAGCGGTCGCGCTAGTAGAGCGTAAGAATATCGACCGCCCTAAGATAAGAAGAAATAAGATCTTAGTAAGGTTAAGTATTTTAAATACGGTAGTAAAGGGTATTATATAAATAACTATCTAACGAATACTACCGTCTCCGCGCTATTGGAGAGTAGGTCCGAATCCGGCGGTAGCTAGAGAAAAGGACGTAGATCCGCTTAATAGTCTTAAAAGAGCGGATTTAGAAGAGCGTAGATAAAGAGACGTTAGAACGCTCGCTTAGAGTAGTCGTTTAGATACTAGCTATAAGAACTAAAGACTAGATTTCCTCTAGTAATAGTAGGTTAGTAGTAACTACCTTACTAGATACTAGTATAGATATCTCTATAATCGACCCGAGTTTAGTACTAGAGATACGACTATAAAGCGTACTAGTAAAGCTTCCTCTAAACCTACGTTAGGGTAATAGTAGTAGTAGCTACTACTATAGAGTATATTAATTCTCCTAGGAAGTAATAGATTTAAATAGGGAGCGGCGGCGTTATAAATATATAGCGTATACGATAGAGTACGTTAGCCCTCCTCTCCTTTTTAGTATACTAGTACTATATAAGTAGGGTATCGTATATAATACTATAGGTTTATACTAGCGATACAAGGGCGTAGAGTAAGCGCCCCCCTCTCCTTAGATACTAACCCTCTATACGTAGGAAGAATGCGAGGAGTAGGTAAAGAGTAGTCCCTACGTGTATACGGTTTATATATTACCGGACGATAAAGAAGACAATAAGGGTAATAAGCCTATCTAAAACTTAATAGTTACTCTTCTACCTAAGTTGGCCGATAAAGCTAAGGCTTTTAGCGAAGAAAAGTCGACGAGCCTACCTAATAAAGGCGCTAAGTATACTATAGAGATAACGGCTCTACTACCTTATAGCCCTATTTATCCTTTAGGAGTTAAAGAATTAGCGGAGTTACGTTGCTATATCGGCGAGGCGAAGGCGAATAGCTAGATCCGGGATAGTATAAGCCCTACCGGATCGCCTATCCTCTTTATTCTAAAGTAGGATAGTAGTATACGTTTATACGTTGACTACCGTAGGCTAAACGCGGTTATAGTTAAGAATAGATATCTACTACCTCTAATCTTAGAGATTCTAGATCGTTTATAAGGCTATAAATACTTTACTAAGTTAGACTTAAAGAATACCTACTACCGTATTCGTATCCGGCGAGGAGACGAATAGAAGACGGCGTTTCGTACCCGTTACGGCTACTATAAGTACTTAGTAATACCTTTTAGATTAGCTAATATACCTACTACGTTCTAGGTATATATTAATAAGGCTCTAGGGGACCTAGTAGATACTATCTACATAGTTTACCTAGATAATATTCTTATTTTCTCTTATACCCGTAAGGCGAACGTAACGTACGTACGCGACGTACTAGACCGTCTAGTATCGTTTAGGCTATATTATAATTTAAAGAAATATAGGTTTTTTACTCAGAAAGTAGATTTCCTAGGCTTTGTTATAGGAGTCGATAGCGTATCGATAGATCCCTAAAAGGTTAAGACGATTATAGAGTAGCCGAGGCCGACTACGTATATAGAACTAATATTCTTTCTAGGCTTCTATAATTTTTATCGTCGCTTTATAGAAGCCTACTCGAAGTATATACTTCCCCTTATAGACTTACTAAAAGGGAGCTAGAATAGTAAGAAAGTAGGACTATTTCTATAGCCTAATAAGGCGGAGAAGGCGTTTTAAAAGCTTATTAAAGCCTTTACGACCGCTCTAATACTAATATATTTTAATCTAAGAAGAAGAATTAGGGTTAAGACTAATACTTTAGTCTTAATAATTGTAGCTATACTCTCTTAACTTAATAAGGCGAATAGATAGTAGTAACCTATCGTATACTAGTCGCGGAAGCTGATTAATACGGAACGTAATTATAAGACTTATAACTAAGAGCTCCTTACTATCGTAGCGGCGTTTAAATACTAGCGATACTACCTAGAAGGTAGTAAGAACCCGATTAAGGTTCTAACTAATTATTAGAACCTAACTAGTTTCGTAAAAGTAAAATAAATAAATAGTAGATAAGCTAGATAGGCGATATTACTATATACTTATAATTTCGTTATTACCTATAGGACTAGGAAGACGAACCCCGCTAATACGCCGTCGAGGCGCGCGGATTACGATAACGGCCTACGGGCTACTAATTAGATATTACCTTCTTTATTTAAGAAGCTAGCTATTAAGCTAAATAACGCTATTATTAGTATATACCTAATAGGCTCGATAAATGCGTTACGATTACGCGTAGTTTATATAGATAACTAGTAAGAGATACTTATAGCTATAGTCTAAGTATCTAACTAAGAGAACGTATTAGAGTCGTAAGCTACTCGTACTAAGGTTATTACTACTATAATAGTAGAATCTCCTTATAAGGAGTCTATCTATACTATAAAATCCCTAGTAGCGAGAAGCTAGCGTTCTAGTAGCGAAGTAAGGGTACTTCGCTAACGTATCTAGAATAAATAGGAAAATAAGAACTAGAAAATTAAGAGGGACTTAATTATATTTAAGAAGAGGATATATATCCCTCCGAATTTTACCGTACGTAAAGAGCTATTAAAGCGCTATTACGACGATCTATATACGGGTTATTTCGATATAGCTAGAATAACTTATTTATTAAAGCGTAAATTTTATTAGCTTAATATAGATAGCGCTATCGCTAAGTATATAAAGAGCTACGATATCTATTAGAAAACGAAGGTAAAGAGATACCTATCTTATAGCTAGATAGAACTATTACCCTTACTAAAGACTCTATAGAAGAAGATCTTCCTAGATTTTATAAGCGGTATTCCGCTAAGTATACGCTCTAGCGTCGCTTACGATTTAATTTTCGTAGTCGTAGACCAATTCTTAAAGATAGCTCTATATTTTCCTATAAAGAAGATAATTACCGAGGTATAGACGATAAACCTTCTTATCGACGGCGTCTTTACGAGGTTTAGCTTTTCTAACGGAATAGTATCTAATCGTAACCCGAGATTTACTTCGGAATTCTAGTTAGTATACTATTTCTACGCGAAGGTTAAACGACGGCTTAGTATAGTCTTTTACCCTTAGACTAACGGATAGACTAAGCGGTAAAACTAAACTATTTAGGAGTACCTTAGAGCCTTTTATTCTAAGTATTAATCCGAGTAGGCGAAGCGACTATAGGTCGTAGAGTTCGCGTATAATAATAGCTATCGAGCTAATTTAAATATATCTCTATTCTATATTATATTTAGTTTTAATCCTAAAATACGGTTTGATACTAGGGATAGTACCCTAGAAGGGGAGGTACCCAAAGTAAAAGATAGAATCGAACGTATTTAGAGAGAGCGAGTAGAGCTTAAAGAGAGACTACGTAAAGTATCTAAGACGTAAGTAAAGTACTATAATAAGAATTATCTTCTAAGAAATTTTAAGAAGTATAAGTTGGTCCTTATCTCTATAAAGAATCTACGCTTAAAGAACGCTAGTAGGAAGCTATCGTAGCGTATAATAGGACTATTTAGAGTAGACGAGCCTATAGGCTTATAAGTATATAGAATCTACCTCCTACCTATATATAAAATATATAATGTATTTTATATCTCCTTACTAGAGCCTTACTACCGTAGAGTAGGCTCCTAAGAAATCTTACCTCTACCTAAATTAATTAAAGGGGAAGAAGAATAGGAAGTTAACGAAGTACTTACGAAGAGTAGATACTAAGGCGCCTTATAGTATAAGATTCGCTAGCGCGACTAGGGTAAGAAGTTTAACTCCTAGGAACCTAAGTAAAATATCGAGTATATAAGAGAAGTAATCGACGACTTCGAAGCGAAGTAAAAGAGTAAGTATAGCGGTTTACGTAAGGAATAAATTAAAAGTCTAAGGCCTAGCTTCTTAACTTACTTTAAGGAAGCTAAAAGATAAAAGACTTTAAAGATTTATTTTAGTAAGTAAAACCCTATAAGATACTATTATAGATAAGTTAGAGTTACGGTATAATATATACAGGGAGTATATTAAGAGACTAGTAGGTTTATAGTAGAGTTTATAGTTATAGAGTAAGTAAGACGTATATATAGAGTAGGAGTATTTATTATAAGAGGCTAGGGCCTCTTAGGCTAGTTCTTTACTAGCCTAATAAACCTAAATATTAGACTACTAGACCCCCTAAGCTCTTCTCTACTAAGGCGTACCTAAGGAGTAGGTATTACGCGGTCTAAACCTACGCATAGCTTAACCCTCTATCTCTTTATTAGAGTCCAAGTTAGAATTAACTAAAGAAGATAGAGTAGGAAGACTAGACTATAGTAAGGTTAGCGTAAGTAAAGAGAAAGTAAGGCGATAGCTACCTACTACCAAGTAATATAATTTAACTAAGTTCTTAAGAACTCTACGAATAGTAGATAGCTTCTTAATTATAACTACGCTAATATCGACCGCGCTCTTTAGCTTTGCGGTACTACCGAGGCGATTAGCCTTATATATAAAAGTACGTATTTCCTAGTTAACGAGGGCGAGACGACTACGAAGAGTAAGGTCGGTAGCAGCGTCCTATAAAGCTTCGATATTAGTAATTAGCTAGTTAAATCTAGGGACGAATTTAACTAGAATCTTTAAGCTATTAGTAGGCGTAAAGAGTATATTTAAATAGCGCTAACTTACCTCTAGGTAGGACTTATATAAGCTAGTATAATAAGTATATTTCTTAAATTTAGTCTTATTATAGTTATAGCGAGGCTCTTTACTAGTCTTGAGTAGGTAAATTGTATAGCGAGCGTAGAGGATACGAGCGAGTTTACTAGGAGCTATTATAGAGCGACTAGTAATTAGAGTATAAGGAGTAGCTAGAGCGGCCACCTTACTACCGCGTTTCGGACCTATAGCGTAGGCGAAGAGTATAGTAAGATTTAATTAATTATTTAGAGGTAGTAGGTAAAGTAGTTACGCAAAGAGTACGCTAAGATATTATTAATACTATAAGAAGAAATCTTCTTATAGGTTACTTATTTATTATAATTCTAGGGATTCTATAGAATTCTCTAGAATTCTATATAGGCTAGGCGCCAGTATATTAATTACGCGTTATTAGCGTAATAATAGTTCCTAGAAATACTAAATTCCCAGGACTTTTAGTATTAAAGTTTAGAATTAGAAAATGATATCTAGGGTCTAGTATAATATATAGTACGCTACCGTATCGCGTATATACTACGTAAGCGATAGCGAGCGCGAGGACGCCCTCCTAGATAGGGAGGTAATTATAAAGGAATAATTCTTTTTAGAAGTTTCTAGAGGAATGATAAGAGTTTAGTAGCTTATAGGGAAAAGATTATATAACCTACACCTATTTATAGCCGGCTTTGAGCAGTCTTAGAGACGGTAGAGATTATCTTTAATAATAATTCTATTCTTATACTTCTTTATATAATTTATTATAGAATAGTAGAAGTAGAGGTATAAATAGGACTTCTACGTTATAGAGGACTTTTTCCTCCTATAACGACTCGAATAACGGGAGTAGTAAAAATATAGTAGTTACTATAGTTTTACCCTAGCGTTAGAGCGAAGCCGTATAGAGGCCTATACGATCTCCTATTATAGAGGTTAGTACGCCCCTTACTACCCCCCTAGTCTCCCTATACGATTAGTTTTATTATATAGGGGACTATATACTTCTTATATAAAGCTCTATATTACTCTTTATACTAAAGGCTAGCCGTAGCCGGGACCTTTCAGCTACTTACATATAATATCTATTAGAATTAACTTTTACCTCTATTCGCTTAGTAAACTCGTTTTCCTTTCGCGTTACGTACTATTTCCGTTAATAGCTAAACCGCGCGCGGTATACCTCTTAGAGGTTCTTACTAGTAGTATATCCTTATCTAGTAAAACAATATCTATCGTTCTCTCTAACCTTATACCGCTATCGTTAAAGTATTAGGGTTATAAGGGCCCCTACCTTCTTTACGGAAGGCTAAAATTATCGTAGTAAGTCTACCGTTCCTGGTTTAGAAAGGTCTCTAATAGTAGAGTCGTCTACCCGGGATCTCTTAAGATTCTTTATCCGTTCGTTTTTCTTACGAAGAGCTATTAGCTCCTTATACTTATCGAAATTCTATACCTTAAAGACTATAAGTAATCTAGTACCTAAATTTATCTCGTAGGTTTCCTAGGGAATTCCTACTTTCTCTACTAGGCTCCTACCGGTACGACGGCTAGGAGGCTATCTTATTATAACTAGCTTTAGTAGCTTCCCTTCGAAACTAGGCGATCGAGAACTCCGGACCTTTAGTAGTCCTTAGAGAATCTAGATACCGTACTCGTATAGTAACCTATTAGTTACTTTACGGCTTTACTTCCGTATTATACCTCCTTTAGTTATATAATTAACGTATAAACTATAGTCTTATAAGGTATCTATAATAGGTTATATAGGCGCGTTATCTACTAAATACGATAGTTACGAGTACTTAAAATAGGTTACTAGCGCTACTTCTAAGATCTACTCGACGAAGTCTACTTTATACGGGTTAATAGTATAATATTCTAAGGCCTACTCAAGTCTCTTAGCCCCCGTAGCTTCGTTCTTAAACAATATCTTTCTTTAAGAGGCCCTAAAATCTTAAGCCCTCCTATAGAGGAGGCCGTAGTAGTAATACTAATATAGGTTTATAGTAAGTTCCTAGTCGTCTCAAATTCCTATACTTTTCGTTACCTATAGAATTCTATTAAATCTAAAGTTAAGTTTTATATAAATAATACGCTAAATATTATCTAGGTAATAGGCCTTAAGCGCGTCTATAAAAAGGCTACCGTCCTTAAGTTATTTTCTATACCGCTTCTTTACTAACTTTCTTAATCTTCTTTATTAACTTTACTCTAGCCTTTAGCTCTTTATCTCTTAACTAACTTTACGCTTTCTACCTACTACTATATCAGCTAAACTAGAGAGAGTCTAGGTCCGCGCTATAGAGCTAGGCCGCTTTATTTATAATACCTACTATAATTATCTTATACTTTAGGCGTAGGGTAAGAAGGAGGACGATAATTAGTAGCGGAGCCGTATTGTTGCGTTATTGACTAACTACTTTCTGGGCGGTAATACTACGAGGGTAACTACTTATAGGACTTATTCTAATAAGAGTACTAAGTACTATTGCGTAAGTTTCATCATTTTTAAGTAGGATTTCTAGTTACTAATTCTTCTAGATTAAGGCGCAGTATCAAGCTTTTATAGACGCTACCGACGTAGCCTATAAAGCCTATCTTACTACCGTTAACCTCGACGACCTAAACTTACCTAACGATACTCCTACTAGCCCTACTACGCTTTGCGCGCGTCTAGAAGCTATCTACTAGTAGTATATCTAGCTAGAGAAGGTAAATACTATTAATACTATACCGATTAGCGCGAGCGCTAAGGTTTAGGCGACTATAGCTATAGCCCGCCTTATCTACGCTTTGCTATAGAATCTCTATATAGTTATAGCTACTGCGTATATTTAGTCTTTATTTTAAAATTCCTCTTCTAATATTCCTAGTAATCGCGTAAACTTTACGGTTAGTAATACTAACTCTACCGTTAACTAGGCTGCGGTAGATAAGTACGTAGCTTTTATACGCGCTAAGGTCGCCGCCGATAAGTCGTACCCGTCCTAGCGCTAGTTTATAAACTCGTAGTAAGCTTACCCGGCGTCTAGAGTTTAGTATTATATCTTTCGGTTCTATTTTTAGCTTATTTTAGAAGGTTATTCTTTTATTTAGTAGACTATTATTCTTTACTAGTTATTCTTCGGTCCGAGCTCGCTAAGCTCTAATTTAAAATAGAATTTATAAATTAACTAACCTTCTTCTCCCTATAAACTAATTATTACGTAAATCTAAATACCGTCGTACCTAAAGCTTTAAGATCTAGCTTAGACTTCTCTAGCTATTCTATATTAAAGGATACCTAGTCTTCTACTTAGTAAATTAGGAATTTCCTTTCGAGAACTACTTAGCCCTTAGATAGGACTTAGAATACCTATAATCTCTTAGGCGTCTACTATTCTAGAGCCCTAGATTTCTATTTTTTTACTATCGTATAAGTATCTATTATAAGATATTCTAGTAAGGTCCGTATCTTTGTATCTTAGAACGCTACTAATTCGTACCTTTATCTAGGCTTATATTTAAGAAGTCTAATTCCTATATCTAGTATATACTCTATATAGGGAGCGAAGTTAAGTAGATAGCTTAGCTAAGGTATAGAAAGTTAAGATTTGATAGTACTCTATTAATAAATTATATAATCTTCTTTAGAGAATTCTTACGTGGCTCCGCCGCCTATAATTATATCCGTTACCTTACCGGCCCGTAAGCGACTTTAATATAGAATATATTATATCTATTTTTTAAGAATAAGAACTTATTTTTTAATTCTCTTAGATCGCCTTTAGCTATCTCTCTCTAAGGACTTTCTACCCCTCTTCAGCCCTTTAGCCTATAGTAGTTCGTTCTACGCGATCTATAAAGCTATCCGAGATTTCTCGAATTCTTAAACTATCTTACCGTAGTTTATAAAAATATCTACCGGTTTCTAACTATTGTAGGCTATAACTAGCCTTCCTACGCTATAAGATACTATTTCTTATTTCGGCGTATACGAATACTAAGAATCTTCTTAATATTCTACTCGACCTACTCTTTAATCTTCTATAGAGATAGCGGTTCTATACCTAGCTAAGCTGGGTACGGCTCTAGTAAGAAAATATAAAATATATTATAAATTAGGTATACTAGTAGGAGCTTAAGTCTATAGGCTAAGAACCTAACTATATTAGTTACCTCGAACGGACCAAGGTAGTAGAAGTTAAGCTTCTTCTTAACCTACTTTAACTTAATATTCTTTGTAGAAAGTAGAACTAAGTTACCTATACTATAGAACTTATCTACGCGTTTCTTATTAGCCTACGTCGCGGAGGTCTCGTTAGCGTCCCGTATAGCCTTACTAAGTTCGGCTTATATCTATATAATCTCTTCTATACGAGCCGATATATTAGGTACTAAACCCGCTATACTCTCGTTAGTATTATAGGCTATAGCCCTTAGATCTAGAGATAGGATATTCTATATCTTAGTATAGCTTCCGTATAAGACACGGCGGTTACCGTAGAAAGGACTATAAGAGTCCCCCTACTCCCCTCTTATAGATTAGTAGTTAACTTAGTTTACTATTCTACCTTTAACCTCTATATATACGGGGTCTTCCCGTAATAGTTGGCGGCGGTCTAGTTATTATCTAGATAGTACCTAAATAGTATCTTATAGGGCGATATCTTCGTCGAGCTATACTCTACTCGATCATAAACGCTCGCGGCTATCTATAGCTACGTCGGCTAATTATCTATACGATAATTAATATAATATCTTAGAAAAATCTTCTAAGTTCTGAATTTACCTTTCCGTCTATTTGTTAGTTTACGGATAGAAGGTAGTACTTATGTCTACAAAAGTGCGTTTTATATTTTCTACCGGATTTATTACTTATCTACTAGATCTAGTAGTTCTAGCGGCCATAATGCAGTCCACCTAGTCTAAATACTTTTTTTTCTCCGCTCTAATCTAGCTAGTCCATGTATTCCAGCGCCAAGAAATTTAAGAAAAAAATCTATAGGATAATAGAATATACTTAGAAAGTTTCTATCTAATAGATATATAGGTAGGGGTGTAGGGGGGGATGTAGGGGCCCGGGGGGAAGGAAGAGAAGAGACGGAGAGAAAGACTTTAGAAAATACTTTACTCT
Organism: Venturia effusa; assembly: GCA_007735645.1. Classification (NCBI taxonomy): domain Eukaryota; kingdom Fungi; phylum Ascomycota; class Dothideomycetes; order Venturiales; family Venturiaceae; genus Venturia; species Venturia effusa. The sequence continues at coordinate 128,718 of CP042201.1, read as the reverse complement.
TTTATTATTACCTCTATCTATACTATGTTAATACCGTCCAAGATACGTAGACGCGTAAGAATATATACTTTCCTACCTTAGCGCGGATAAAATTTTAAATATATATATATATAAGCCCTTATTCCAGGGGGTAAAAATTAAGCGAGCCTTAGTTTTAAGATAAAATTAAGCGAAAATTATCTTCTCCCCGCTGTATCCGTGGCTATACTTAATGGATAAACTTGATATTCTCGGCCTAAATAGGTGTAGATACTATCTCTATAGCCTAGAATTAGTAAGATATGATACCTATTATTACGGCTCTTATTTCTATATTTATAGTAATTTTAGACGAAAGTAAGCTGGAAATAAAGGCTATAGATATATTTTATAAATCATTAGTATCTATTACGTAAGTATAGATATATATCTAGGTTATGTTAATATCTAGATTATTAGTCAGCAGGAACCATTATAAAAAGAAGAGAGAGGAGAATTGAGTTTTTTAGTCTAAGTTTTTTATATTCTTGATACTTCTAGGCTTAATAACTCTATAGATATATATCTGATGACTAAGCGGGCTATACGATTAGAGAGCTAGAAGCTAGTTCTATAAGTCTATAGCTTTAGATTTCGAAAAATACGTTTATTATAGCTAGCGTCTATAAATTATCATAATTTATAGAATAAAGCTATAAATGAAAAAATCATCATATATCTAGAATCTTTTTTTTTTGAATATATATAAATTATACCTATCTATACCTTCTATCTAATATCTATACCTTCTATCCGAACTCTATACCTTCTATCCAAAATCCATACCTTCCATCCAATATCTATTGATTTTATGAATTCCATATATTCTAGAGTATTCCTATACGTTCGGAAGGGTCCCCAAGGGGTCGGGTTAGGTCGGGTTTTAGGGGTACCCCCCTGACCCGCCGTAGGGGGGGTAGAAATAGGGGGGGGCGGGTTTTCGGGTCGGGAGGAGCTTTTACCCCCGACCCGCTAATCGGGGGGAAGTCGGGTTTTTTAAGTCATATATTTTAATACTTAACCTAGGTATTATTAAGATCTAAATAGCTAGAATTATAGAGAAATACCTATTCTATAAGTCTATAAGGTTATATAATATAAAATACCTATAGGTCGTCCGTAATTAATAAAACTGTATGAGAAAGTTACGTTTTTTAGCCAAGAACCCGCCCCAATTAATCGGGTCGGGTTCTAGCGGGTTTAGGGTCGGGGCGGGGGGTGCTAGGGACCCCTAGACCCGACCCGAATACCCCCCCGACCCCTTAGGGACCCTCTACGTTCCATAATATTCCTACGCGATTTCTACCGTACTTTTATAGACGTAATCAAAGAGTCGTTCTTATATAATAGTAGAAAGCCAACTAGAATTTTAATATAAATATAAAACCTCGATCTAAGATAATACTCTTAGGCGTACTATATACGCCTAGCTAGCTAACCTAGAGCTCCGCGAGCCCTAAGGCGTTAGTATACTCCAAAATAGGAAAATACTATATCTATTTCGTATACCTATTAATAATTACTAGTAGTATATTAACTACAGTACCGCTTAGTAGTACTAGATAGGGTCCCTAAGGGGTCAGGGGATCCCCCGACCCCCGGGGGTTAGGGAGGGTTAGGAGGGGTATTTAGGTCAGGTCTAGAGGTCCCTAGGACCCCCGGCCCTGACCCTAAACCCGCTAGAACCCGCCCTAATTAATTGGGGCGGGTTCTTAGCTAAAAAACGTAACTATTTCGTACGGTTTTATTAATTATGGACGACCTATAGGTATTTTATATTATATAACCTTATAGACTTATAGAATAGGTATTGTTCTATAAATCTAGCTATTTAGATCTTAATAATACCTAGGTTAAGTATTAAAACATATGACTTCAAAAACCCGACTTTCCCCCAACCCGAAAACCCGCCCCCCCCTATTTCTACCCCCCCTAGGGTAGGTCGGGAGGGTACCCCTAAAACCCGACCCGACCTAACCCCTTAGGGACCCTAGTACTAGAGGTAGTTCTTTAATAAAATCTATTAAGAACTCCTATATTAGTCTTTTAGGAAGAAGTAAAGGCTTTAACTTTCTATACGGTTGGTACCGGGCGATTCGCGATCTCTAGTAGATATTATAATCTTAGTAATAAGATTTTATATTCTTAACTAATATAGACTTAGTATATTCACGCCTAATATTAGTTAAGATTGTTTTAAACCCTAGATACCTGTCTATAGCGGACTTATCGTAGTAGGTTCGTAGTATCTAGGCGCGAACGACTAGATCCTTCGGAATAAAGTATACTTCTTTAAACCTTAAAATACCGTAGTTATTAAGGACTTACGGCTTCTATAAGGCTCTATTAGGGTTATATTCCGTGTACTCTACTTAGGCTTTCTTCTATACCTAAGGGTCGTTTAGTTAGACCTTCTTAAATAGATCTACTATCGTTTCTAGTAGATTGTTAGAGGCGTTACTACCCTCTAGGTAGGTTATAACTAGAGTAGCGGGGGTACGGTACTATAAATTATCTATAAAACTCGGTAGGTTAGTCCGTACTCTACCTTTATTTCTAGTTGAATCTTCTAAAGAGACGCTTAAGAGATCTTCTTTCTCGTTACTTCGCTCCTAGGCCGTACTAGTATTAGTCTTAGAATTCTTTCTAGGCCGACCGCTCTAATAACTTTCTTAGAGAAATATAGTCTAATTAAACTTCTTAGGTATTTTAGCTCGACCTGCGTATATATAGCGCTAATACCTTAGTTTAATCTCGCTATAACTAAGCTACGGAGCTTCTCCTATAAGATTAGAAGTATTATAGTAGGTAAGTTAATAACCTTCTCCTTACTTATATAGTCGGGCCGCCTACTAACCCCGTCTGCCGGATTAGTCTTACTAGGACGATACGTAATAATAAAGTTATATTCTAATAAGACTTACCCCTACCTAGCTTACCTAGACGTTAACTTCTTTATTATTATAAACTAGATTAAGTTATTATAGTCGGATAGGACTTTAACCGGCTTCGTTCTACTGATAAAAAAGTACTAGTACTCTTCGAAGCCCTTTATAATAGCTACGTCTATAAAAGTGCGCTAGATCTCGTATAGATCTATTATAGATCTCGTCTAGATCGCCTGGAATCTATAAACTTACTAGCTTAAGTATAGAGGAGTTATTACCTAGTCGTAGGAAGTATAGAAGCTATAAAATCATTGGATTATATATAAATCGATTACGATTAGGTACCCGTAGGCTTACGGTTTCCTACTCTCCTTATATACCCGCCGCCGACTATTGTTCTCGCGATCCTATCTATATAGCTTACGAATAACTAAGTTTTGTAGTATTCTCGCACCCGCGCGCCCGACTCCTATAGATAACTAAGTTTAGATTTGTACCTTAATCCTACCTATACGGTTCCTAAACGACTAAGTTTAGCGGTATCCTCGTACCCGCGCGCCCGACTCCTATAAATAACTAAGTTTGGATTTATATCTTGATCCTACCCGTACGGTTCCTAAACGACTAAGTTTAGTAGTATCCTCGCACCCGCGCGCCCGACTCCTATAAATAACTAAGTTTAGATTTATCTATTACTCCTAACTATACGGCTCCTAAATAACTAAGTTTAGTAGTATCCTCGCACCCGCGCGCCCGACTCCTATAGATAACTAAGTTTAGATTTATATCTTAATCCTGCCTATACGGTTCCTAAACGACTAAGTTTAGTAGTATCCTTACACCCGCGCGCTCGACTCCTATAAATAACTAAGTTTAGATTTATCTATTACTCCTGACTATACGGCTCCTAAATAACTAAGTTTAGTAGTATCCTCGTACCCGCCCGCCCGACTTCTATAGATAACTAAGTTTAGATTTATCTATTACTCCTAACTATACGGCTCCTAAATAACTAAGTTTAGTTAATATACTTACTCCTACGCTCCCGGCTCCTATAAATAACTAAGTTTAGATTTATCTCTTAATCCTAACTATACGGCTCCTAAATAACTAAGTTTAGTAGTATCCTTATACCCGCCCGCCCGACTTCTATAGATAACCAAGTTTAGATTTATCTCTTAATCCTACCCGTATAGCCGTAGCCCTTAGGACCCTCTTAAAAACCGCGAAGTAAGTCGTAGAAAATAAGAAGAAAGTAGCGAAGGCCGCGAAGAAGATAGCGGAAGTAGCGAAGAGGATAGCTAAAGAGGTAGAGAAGGACGCGTAGGAAGTAAGTTATAGAAAATAAGAAGAAAGTAGTAAGGGCCGCAAAGAAGATAGCGGAAGCTATAAAGAGAATAGCTAAAGAGGCGGAGAAGAACGCGTAGGAAGCTAATAAAGACGTCGAAGTTACGAAATAGCTCCTAAATAATCTAGTTTAGTAGTATCCCGGCCTCCGCCTACCCGACTCCTATAAATAACTAAGTTTAGGTTTATAATCCTTACTATACGGCTCCTAAATAACTAAGTTTAGTTGAGTTTCTCGCTCCTATACTCTACCTAGACTCGCTCTAGTATAATACTTATAAGTATATCTACTATCGCTCGTTACTCTTAATCCTACGTACCCTACTCTTAAATAGCTAAGTTTAGGTATCCTCCTAACCCTACTACTAAAAAAATTGCTTACCTATCGTTGTAACCTTATTATTAGCGGTATTATCCTATATAAACCGATATCGAGTCCGTAAGGAGTCGATAAAAGAAATACTATAACGTGTATCCTCTAAGGAGCCTAGTGAATATAAGGGATCTAAGTATATACAATAGTAGATAGATAAGGGTACTTATTAGGGTCTGTCTATTATCCGAGTGGTATAGTAGTTAAACTCGTATTTAAATATAGCCGTAGTAGAGAAGCGTATCTACGAAGAAGCCTAGCGAATATAAGGGATCTAAGTATATACGGGAGTAGATAGATAAGGGCGTCGTCGGGTCTATTTATCCTCCGAGCGGTATAAAAGTTAAACTCCTATTTAAATACAGCCGTAGTAGAGAAGCGGTCGCTAGTTATAACTCTAATAAATTATTTACGAACTAATTCCTACGATATCGTCGCTAGATTATCGAGGGAGTTTAACCCCGTAAACTCGACGTATTATATCTTGCTCTATAGTAGTCTAATAGTACCCTTAATACCGAGCTCCTTGTCGTACGTTATATGTACCTTTAAATAGTTAGTAATAAGTAGGAACTAAAGTAAAGTATAGTCCGACTACGGAGAGACGAGAAGGTAGGAAGGATCGAGTAAATAGATATAAGATACTAGAGGAAAAAGACTACAATCTAAATACCCTCTAAAACGGTTACTATAGAGGGTATAGTAGTATATGTCCTTAAAGTACCTAGGCAAATATAGGGTATCTACGTATATAATAACCTTACTAACTAGTATTCTATCCGGGATTGTGTAATCGCTTTTATAGTATATAAACTAAATAGTAGTTAGTAGCGTCCTTGCCTCGATATATCTAGAGCCGTAAATAGCCGAATATATATTATATAAGTAGTATTCGCCTAGTACAATTAGAGTCGTAGCTAATTAAGCTAGTACTAAACGAGTAGCCCTCCGCCCGGTACGATTAGAGTCGTAACTAACTAAGTTAGTACCGAGCGAGTAGCCCCTATAGCGATCTATTATCTACCTAGTCCGGCAAGGCGTATAATAGGCTCTATATTTTAATAAATAGATAGATATATATAAAAATAAGACCTAGCAGTCTAAAGTTTAATTTGGTATAGGTTGTATAGTCTTAATATAGGGGAGAATCATTCCTTATATTACCAAAAACTCCTACTAAGTAATAAAAGAGGAGTAATCTATAACCGTTTATAATTAAGATAAGTAATCTATATTATATAGACGTTACCCTTTACCTTTATCTAATATATAGCTTATTAGTCTAATTGCTAGCGGGTAGCTATATCTTTTCTTATTCTAATATACGAGCGGGTAGGGCTCGCCTTAATATAAGGCCTACGCGTAAATACTTTCCTCAATATATTCTTTACTATATTGTACCTCTAGATAGTAGCTACGCCTTCGAGATAGTAGTCTAACGTAACTAGGAAGTCTAATATTTCGTATAGTCCCCGAAGGTCTACGGTTAGTTTTACTTTTACTATATTAGAATAATAGTAGTATAAACTATAAACGAGCTTCTCGCTAGGTAATTTTTCTATATACCTATAATACCCTCGCTTAGTATATAGTAGTATCTATATACTTAATACTAAGGGCGATAGTATATTACTAGACAATTCCTTCTATAAGGCCTCTAATAATATATTTTTATACTAGAATACTTAACTAGGTTGTATATAATTATTCTCTTCCCCGTCTACCAAGACTATTACTAAGACTATTATCTAACCGGCCTAGGTATAGCGCTATTATATATACTTTATAGCCTCTCGCTCGATCGCCTTCGCCTCTTCTACTAGGTAGTTACGGAACTCTTAAATATCCTAAAAGATCTATTCTTCGTAGTCGGGCTATTGTTTAAGTACTAGGGTTACTATTTATATTAGTCAATATCGTTTAAAATATCTAGTAACTTACTAATATTTATAGAGCGTTTATAGACGAGAAACGCCTTAACTACTACCTTCTTTACTATATTTAGCTTTCTATTATCCGTTATCTTTTGCTACTTACCGTATATAATCTATTCTCTAGACTCTCCCGCCTTTTTTACGCGTAGTCTATACTCTTCCTTAGCGAATACTCTCGGAGAAAGTCGAGCGCGTAGTACTATAGTTAGTAACTTCTAAGTTTCGGCGGAGTCGGCCGTATACTTATTATCTTAATAGTAGTCGTTACTAACGTCGGACTCTAATACGTAGCTACTAGTATTATCGCTATTCGTAGCTTCCTCCTCTTCTATTATACCGGCCCTAACGCGATTATTATTTGATATTAGTTTGTCAGCTACGCCTTACTCTTCTTTATTATTAGTACCGGTAGAATAGCGTATACGGCGTATAGACTCGGTTATACCGTCCGCGGTTTATAGCGCTTCTAGAGCCGTAGTTACGTAGCTTATCGACTAAAGTTCGGTATCTATAGTATTAGAACTTAGGGCTCCAATATTTAATACTAGATTCTTCGTACTACTATTATCCGACGATAGAGGGTATTTATAAACGCTATTAGATACTAGAGCTATTATACTATTACTAAGCCCTATTACCTCTCCGACGCGGTTCGCCGCCTTTAACTATATAGTCGCAAAGTCTACTATAACGCTACTCTCCTTCTCTTTTCCGCGGAAGTATACGAATAAGGTTAACACTATAGTATAATCGTTAATGCGGGTTAGACGTATAAAGTATAGGTATATAGTTCTTACCTATTTAATATCCTAGAAATATCCTAAGATACCGGTCTTCTTTATATATATATTACCCGTCTGAAGGCCGCCGTTAAGGAGGTCTTATAGTATTACCGAGAGCGTAAAATTCTTTATATCTATAATAGTACCGTAAACTGCGCGTCTATAGCTATTATACTAACTATCGATCTCTACCTCGGTTATAGGAAGTCTTAGCTTACCGTCTTTCTTAAGTTCGTACTCGCAGGTATCTAGTATTAGGAGGCTATATAGCGCGTCCTTTCCGTTTAAATATCCTAACTACTTACTTTCGTTAGTCTCTCTACCTCGTAAAGTAAGATTCCTCCCTCTACTTACGTTAACTAGGAGGTTCTTTCCTACGAGTAGGCCGGGTAGGCCGGGTAGGCAAGAGGCTATTATTATACGTTCGTATAAACTATCGTTGTTTTTATTAAGTTAGGTAGTAGAATTATCTCGCGATTATATATATATTAGTAAGGTAGAATAGTAACGGTAGTATTATAGATTATATTATAATATTTAGATTACGTAAACAATACCTAGTAGCGTATTTATCGACTATTATAGTAAGGGTAACTATTACAGCGATATTAACTATTAGGGTAGGTTGGCTTCCGTTAAATACGGTTAACTATAGTTAAATACGGTCGAGTAATACTAACGTATAGTTAATCCTCTATTAGATCTAGTATCGAGCCGTAATCGCTTCCTTCGCTTTCTCTATAGTAATATTCTTTAGAGGATATACTCGTTAATAATCCTACCCTTCGTTTTAGTTTTCGTACTATATCGACTAGTATCTCTCCTTAGTTCCTTAACCTCGTCGCCTTCGCCTTCCCTACCTTTACCGCCCTCACGTTCTTTAGTACCTTCTATCCTAATATTAGCGCTACTTTAAATGCCCGGATAGTATCCGTAGGTTCCGTATCGAAATCGTCCTAATATACGGTATTAAAGTCCTCCTATAAAGAGTATAAGTTTAGATATAATACGTCTATATATATACTACTCGCCGCCTTACTACGAGGTGCTCTACCGGCTATAATATAAATACTACGTATAATATAGTCTACGCTATATATAACCTTCGATCGTAGTTAGTTTAGGTTAGCTAATCTTAAATAGGGTTTCGTCTATAGTTCTATAAGTCCGTAGAAGTTACCCGGTCTAGCCCTACGTTTACCCGCCGCCGTCTAATTACGTCTTCCGGGCTTCGGCTTTAAAATAGTCGTAATAATTCTATAGTATTTATTAGCCTTATTCGTAGTATCTAGTCGACCTCTATCTTATACTATTAGTATTAATAATAAGTATCCTACGCGTAGCTCTTTTATATTGTTTAGTTATTCGCCTCTATATACGGTATCAATACTATCTATAGGACTCGCGTTCCTTCTACGTCCGATAGACTCTTCTTTAAGAAGTATAAAATCCCTTCTCTATAGCCTTTACTTCTACTAGTCCGGCGTATATCTTACTTTATCTATATTAACCTTAGTAGTATTCTCTAGGTCTTTACCCTTAAGCCTTAGTACGTTAATACTTGGATATATTATTAGCTATATTAGGGATACGTCTACGGTACGGGTATAAGATAATAGGTTATATTATCTCCTAGTACTTCCCTCTCGCGTATATCTTATTCTCTCTTTGGCTACGAACGAGTATATAATATCCGTTAGGTCGTCTATATCGACTACCTTTGCGAGAGTAGAGAGGGGGATCTATTTTATACTATCCTTCTCGTATCGGATTCTGGGGTACCTATTATTACCCTACTTATTAAGAGCGTAGAGCTACTCGTTAATTACCTTTAGGCGTATAAAGCTTATCGCGACCTTCTTATCTTCTTTCGATACTTAGTCCCGTCCTCTATATAGTCTTATATTATTAATTAGTATATCTGCTCGCTACTATACTATTAGATCGTTATACCGTATCTAGAAGTCTCTATAGTTATAGACTATTAGTTGTACTAGAAGTATCTCCTACTTACTAGTCCGATCTACGAATATTTTTAGATCCGTCTTATACTAGCCTTTACTATATTTGGTCGAATAGTTAACTAGAGTACTAAACTATCTAATTTACTTAACGTAGTATAAGAGAGAGTACTATTTAGGGAATAACTAATCTTTTATTTCTAAGAGCCTAAACGCTTCCTTAACCTTATCTATAATTACTAGTATCGTTTTAATATACCCTAATATATCTTTATCGATGCTACGGTATCCTAGTATAATAGTTAGGTCCGCTATCGCTTTATACTACTAAAGTAACTAGGGGTTAACCCTATCTAATAATAGTACTAATACGGGTACTAGTAGACGGATAATTGTCTTTAAGTCGTCTCCGGTCTATTAGCTAAGTTCTAGCGGGCCCTTATTATTAAACCGCTTTAGGTTAAAAAATAGATTATAGTTTTTAAAGGCTTAGTTAAACTATACGGAGGCTAATATAGTTTCGCCTTAGGTATTCTTAACGTCGATACTACTTACTTCGAGCTCGTTTTTTTACCTTTCTACCGTTCGTTTTACTAGGCCTTAGTATACCTAATATAGTAGATCTACTATAATCGACTTGTAGATATTAAAGAGGTAGTAATCCTACGCGAAGCTCTTATATAGGTAGATCTATTAGTCGGATACTATCGGTATAGCCCTATTTTTAGCGAGCTCTATACTCTCTTATATACTTAGGTATATTCGTTTTAGCTAGGGGGGGCCGTCGTTATTCCGAGTAGATCTATCGGGGAAGAGCCGGTCCCTTCTTTTTATAGGTACCGTATATATAGGGTATATAAAGTTCCGTTTTATACTAGTAGCCATAACTTACTCTAGGTAGTCTATCGTAAGTATATATATAATAGAAAAGTATATCCTTACTCTACTATCTAAGTATAGAATCTCTATTCCTTCTCTCGCCGTAACTACTATATCTTAGTTTCGATTAGATAAACCCCTCGTATAAAAAACGCCTAGACTACTTACCTTTCGTAATATTCGCTATTACTACGTACTAGTTCCTAATATTGTTAGCTATATTAAATAGTCTAAGTAGGACGTAGCTTAACCCTCTTATTCTTTATAGCTCGCTTAGTAGGCTTATAATAGAAAGGTATACTAGCTAGGCTTTCTAGTCTTCTTAATAGTTCGTTAGAAGCGTAGTATTACTCTATATAATACGTAGGATTATAGTAGCCCTATTAGGTAGTTAGTTTTATATTTCCTACTACTAATCGGCCGTATATAGATCTATATATACTCTCTTCCTTTAGTTGTTCTATCTCCGTACTAGCTCGCATATTATATACTTCTAGTATAGTTTAAAGACTAGGATAAAACGGATATAGTCTAGTATACTCCTCTTATATACTACGGCGCCGTCCGTATCGAGTTCTATCCGCGTAAACAACCCCTAGTCTTTAAAATTAACGCCGTCTTTGTTTGATCTCGATAGCTAGAAGGTACGATCTACTTATCTCGACCCCTATTATCTACTTAGGAGATTCAATAGTCTATTATACTATTTATCCGCGTTTTTAAAATCTGGTCGTAGTAGATCTTCTAGTTACTCTAACTACGGATTCGAAAATATACTATTAACGTCCGATTTCGTATAGCCGCTTCTCGCTAGCTATTTCGTAAACGCTAGCCTAAACTTAGTCGAGAATAGGTTCCTAGTTATCTTTTCTAGTACCGTATATCTATCGTAGTTACTACTTATATCCTCGCCGCTTCTAGTAGTTATAGCCTTACGTAGGTCGCTCCTCGCCCTACCTAGCTAGTCTCTCCGTTATCGCCGTATAGAATTTAGTAACTATAATATTAGATTCTAGGAAGAGGCCGCCTAAGTATACTACTATAGTAATATCCTCTATTTCTCTTTTAGCTATACTATCCAATATCCCTTCCTCTATATCGATAGGTACCGTGTTATTACTATAACGACTATCCTCTTTACTATTATTTATTCTATTAGTTAGTTCCTCGTCTTCTTGGTCCTTCGATCTATCTCGTTACGAAGTAGAGACCTACTAGCTTTAAGCTACTAGTTAGCGGTATACTAGATCCTACTTTTAGTATAATATAAAAGGATAAGTCGGTACGTAGTAATATAACTATAAGAGTATTTTAAACGACTTACTATAGTAGGTATAGTATAGTATCGTATTTCTAGATAGGCTCGTATCGCTAGGCGGTATCGCTACCTAAGTCCGGCGAAATATACCGTAACTACTATAGTTGTCCCTACTACGTCTTAACCGTAGATTCTAGAGATATATATTACGAACCTAACTCCTTATCTTATATCTAGATCTACTAGTCTAGCCTAATCTTTTAAGAGATTACGGGTAAGTAATTCTATATATAGCTATACTTTAGATACGTTCGCTAACGAAATATAGCGTATCCTACCTAGGTACTCTTCGCCTATAATAACTATAACTCCCTCTCCCCTAGGGTCCCCAAGGGGTCAGGGGATCCCCCGACCCCTCGGGGGTAGGGGGGGTCGGGGAGGGTATTCGGGTCGGGTATAGGGGTCTCTAGGACCCCCCGCCCCGACCCTAAACCCGCTAGAACCTGACCTAATTAATCGGGGCGGGTTCTTAGCTAAAAAATGTAACTTTTTCGTATAGTTTTATTAATTACGGACGACCTATAGGTATTTTATATTATATAACCTTTTAGACTTATAGAATAGGTATTTCTCTATAATTCTAGCTATTTAGATCTTAATAATACCTAGGTTAAGTATTAAAATATGTGACTTAAAAAACCCGACTTCCCCCCGATTAGCGGGTCGGGGGGAAAAGCTCCCCCCGACCCGAAAACCCGCCCCCCCCTATTTCTACCCCCCTCGCGGCGGGTCGGGGGGGTACCCCTAAAACCCGACCCGACCCGACCCCTTAGGGACCCTACTCTCCCCTATCTAGTCCCCTATTAGAAGTTCTACCTATACCTTCTTATACGTATATCGTTCCCCGTAATATCGACGAATTCGCGCCTATTAGTACTTTTACTTCTACTAGGAATCGATACGTCCGAGCGATCCGCGATACCCGTAATATAGCTATCTAGAATACGAGTCCGTTAGCCGTTATATAAGACTCTAATCTATTAGCGTTAGATAGTAGCGAATACGTATTAGTAGTATTAATTAAGCGGAAGATATAAGAAGAGATAGACGCGAGAGAGATACGTATAATTACGATATTCGTATCTATTTTAGCCGCGAAGGAAACTAAGTTTAGTCCTAACGTTAAGTAAATTAGAAGTACTACTACGTACTAGAAGAAGAGTCTCGTCGTATATACGGTAACTATACTTAATAACTATAATATACTCGTTACCGGGTGCTCGCGGCTAGAAAGGAAGATAAGTACTATATATAATAAATTAGAGTCGTTCACGTATAAAGTTAATTAGTAGTTTTTAGTTATACGCGCTAATATTACGGGGTTACGAGAGGCCTCTAGGTATAAAGAAGGTAAGACCGATACTACTTAGTCTATAAATAGGCTACTCGATAATTAGGAACGTATATATATATAGATAGAGTTATACTCTATACTTAAATTACGTACGTAGTAACGCTAGTATTAGTCTTTATCTTAGACCTAACTATAAATATATCGAGTAGAGTAACTATATATAAGGCGCTTATACTACTACTTAACTATCCGGCTTAAGCTATTATTCCTATAACCTTACTATTCTACTAGTTCTATCCGTATTTATCCGTATTCGTTCGTATTTATTCTTATCTATTTATATCTATATACTAACCTTAGGTTAGTATATTACTATCGCTATCTCGGTTATCGTACTAAGACTAGTCTACTCTATTACCCTTAGACTTCTTTTTCTTCTTTCTACCTAGGTTGCGAAGCGAACCCTTACTAGTTATATTAATACCCTTAGGCTATACTAATATAGATTCCGGTATACTATAGTCCGGTATAGTATTAGATTCGGGGTTCTATACTAGTACGCTATTAGATACGTTAGCTATATCCCCTCTAGTTAGGCTAGATACGGATCTAGTAATACTATTACTATTAACGAGTCCGTCGATACTAGGATTAGAGCTATCTACCTAGAATTCGCGTAGTACTAGTACGGCTAATACGCTAAAGTCGCGCTAGAATATAGCTCTTAAATCGCTATTATAGATATTTACTATAGATTATAGTACCGTACCCTCGACGATCTAGTCGTACGTATTATCTTTAACTAGCTACTTTCCTACTACTTTTATCGATATACTAAAGTCGCGGTTAAACGTAGTTCTTAATAAGTCTATACTAGTACCTATACTAATATATAGCTCGCCGTTAATAATAGCCTATTTTAGTATCTTACCTCGAAGTAGTCCCGAGCCTAGAGCTATTAGTACCGTAGATAGGTTAACTAACTTAAGAGTATATAGAGGGCCGCGTTAGTATACTAATAGACTTATAGGTATTCGATTACGTTTATCGTACGGTCCCTTAGTACTAGTAGATATAACCTATACTTAGAGTTTCTCGTTAATCGAAGATATCTTCTTTATAGAATTAGGACCTAAGCTCTACTACTACTATCTATAGAAATTATATAGGTATCTAATCGTACCTTTACGCTTATCTATATTCCTATTAAAGGCGTCGTCGTCGATTTTAACGTTAAGTAGCTTTACGCGATTCTATACCTTAGGTACGTATAACTAGAATCTATCTAATCTAGTACGTATTACCCGTATACTACTTAGACCTACTTGGCTAACTCGATATTTCTATATATTATCGCTAGGCGTTACGTTCGTAGTTAAGGCTTATACTTAAGACTTACTAGAGTTACGATTACTAGACTATAGTTAAGTATTATATAGTACTATATCGTTTACGTTAATCTTACCGGTAGACTCGACTAACTTAGCGGCGGCGTAGATAGATTAAGTAGTACTAACGTTAGGATTCTATTTACTACTAGTATAGAATAGGCTCGATACTAGGATTGTCTTCGGCGCGGATTTATATTCTTATAGGAAGTAGATAGTATCTTCTTTTAAAGTTATCTTAGCTAGGAGAGAAGCCGTAGTCTCTAGGTAAATACCGTTATCCTTAGCGTCTCGATCGTCGCTATAATTATCCGTATAGGACTTAAGATCCGGCTTTAGATTCTAGTCTACCGTACCCGTATTGGGTTATACGGTAATCTATATACTAATATCTATATCTTTATTAGTATCGCCCTCTAGGCCGTATACGTTAGCGTCTTCTTAAGAATCGTACTACTTAACGGTTTCCTAGATATCCGTATTATAATCGTCTCCTCTATTAGAGGTAGAATCGTACTACTCGACGGCTTCCTTAACTTAGATACCCGTATTATCGCCTTCTTTATTATACTCTATCCCTACGTCTTTAACTAGGTAGTAGTTAGTCTCCTCTTCTAGATCTATAAACTCTTCTATATAGTTGGCGTCGTTATCGTACGCGCTCTAAATAGTAGGTTCGAGCTTCTTTCTACGACTAGAGTTAAAATCGTCTACTATAGTAGAGATAATAGAATAGTTATTAACGAACTTACGAACGAGCCTATACTTCTAAAAGACGCCGCGAACTTTTTTAATATAAGAATCGCGTCTAACCCTATTTATAAGCTATCTCTTTTATTTATATATAGCCTAGCTAACCGTATCGCCGATAACGACGATATAGTATTATACTCTAGTAAAGAGTACCTAATCTATTACTATACCTATATTTAGGTTTAGACGAAAATAGCTTATATCTAAGAAGTAAAGATAGCTTATAGATTAATAATACCTACCTAGTTATCCTATCGAGACAGATTTTTAAAATACCTCGCTATCGTAAAAATAGATATAAAAGTCGATAAAAAAGAACTAGAATTTTTAAGGGTAATTTAACATCCTACTTTAAGTAGATATATTTTATACGTTCTAATAATAATAAACGATTAATAGTACCTAAAGATATAAGAAATACTTTACCTATAGTATAAAGTTAAATTTTACGTAGATTTTAGTTTTTATTAATATCTTTAGAATATTTCCTATCCTTCGCGGTCGGTAAATATTACTAAGAATAATAAAATTAATAACTTTTTCGAGCTCTTTTTTTAGGTTATATAAATTATAGTCTACGACTATATATTTAAAATATTTCCTATCCTTCGCGGTCGGTAAATATTACTAAGAATAATAAAATAAATAACTTTTTCGAACTCTTTTTTTAGGTTATATAAATTACGGTCTACGACTATATATTTAAAATATTTCCTATCCTTCGCGGTCGGTAAATATTACTAAGAATAATAAAAAAATAACCTTTTTAAACTCTTTTTTTAGGTTGTATGAATTACGGTCTACGACTATATATTTAAAATATTTTCTATTCTTAGAGTTAGAGGTTAGTATACTAAAATATTACTAAGAATAAGGAAGTAAACGACTTTTTTAAGCTATATTTCTAGGTTATAGAAATTACGGTCTTAATCTATATCTTTAAAATATTTTCTATCCTTTGCAGTCGGTAAATATTACTAAGGATAATAAAATTAGTAACTTTTTCGAGCTCTTTTTTTAGGTTATACGAATTACGGTCTACGACTATATATTTAAAATATTCTCTATCCTTTACGGTTAGTAAATATTACTAAGGATAATAAAATAAATAACTTTTTCGAACTCTTTTTTTAGGTTATACGAATTACGGTCTACAACTATATATTTAAAATATTTCCTATCCTTTGCGGTCGGTAAATATTACTAAGGATAATAAAATAAATAACTTTTTCGAACTCTTTCTCTAGGTTATATAAATTACGGTCTACGACTATATATTTAAATTATTTCCTATCCTTTGCGGTCGGTAAATATTACTAAGAATAATAAAAAAATAACTTTTTTAAACTATTTTTTTAGGTTGTACAAATTACGGTCTATAACTATATATTTAAAATATCTTCTATCCTTAGAGTTAGAGGTTAGTATACTAAAATATTACTAAGAATAAGAAAGTAAACGACTTTTTTAAGCTATATTTTTAGGTTATAGAAATTACGGTCTTAATCTATATCTTTAAAATATTTTCTATTCTTTAAGGGTAGGAAACGTTATTAAGGTAAAGAAAGTAAATAACTTCTTTAAGCCCTATTTTTATATAGTATAATCTATAGTCCGCGCCTATATCTTATAACTATTTTCTTTTACTTAAGTTCTAAGGATAGTAAACTATACTAAGTATATATAGACTATAGAGAGACAACTTTTAGAAAGGTATCTTTTTAGATTATTTTAAGTTTTCTCTATAATAATATCTTTAAGATATTTACTATTACGTAAGAATAGTAAATATAATTAAAGCTAAAAAAGTTAATAACTTTTATAAGCTTACTACTAGATTATCTTAGCTTAAATCTAGTAATATATTCTATAGTATTTTCTATTCTTTAGAGACGGTTAGTAGTACTAAGAAGAGAAGAAAAAACGACTATAAGAAAATTAATTTCTAGAGTACCTAAATCTTAGTTTAGAATTATTTCTTTTTAATACTATTTTTTCCTCTCTACTTAGTATTACTAACCGTCTATAAAGGGTAGAAAATACTATAGAATATATTAATAGATTTAAGCTAAGATAACCTAGTAGTAAGCTTATAAAAGATTAAAAGTCGTTAACTTTTTTAGCTTTAATTATATTTAGTATTTTCTATTCTTACGTAATAGTAAATATCTTAGCGGTATTATTATAGAGAAAACTTAAAATAATCTAAATAAATACCTTTCTAAAAGTTGTCTCTCTATAGTCTATATATACTTAGTATAGTTTACTATTCTTAAATCTTAAGTAATAGAAAATAGTTCTATATACAATTCTAGAAAGATTCTAAGTATATCTAGACTTATAGTAAGTTTAATCTATCTCTTAACTAACTTATTTATGGAAATAAAATGTTACGTTCTTTTATAAATTTATGAAAGCTATTTATAATTTATAGGTATATCAAGTTTTATTAGACTATAAGAGATTCTATTAAGAACTATAAGAATAGAATTAATATTAAAGATACTCTCTACCGACTACTATTTTTAAGACTACTTAAAGCCGGCTATAAATAGGTATTAAATATATAATCTCTTCTTACCTTAGCTAATCTACTAGACTCTACTAAACCTATAATAAATTCCTAAAAGGCTTTCTACCTTCTAATTACGTCCCTATCTAGATTATATACGCCTCCGGGTTAGGGTTTACTACCTACTTCTAGCGTAAAATATCCGTGCGTCGCGAGTTAGAGAATACTAAAACTCTAATTATTCTAATATTACCTATCTCTATCGTTAGTCGCTCCTTAATATAGTTTATCCCTACTCTTATTTCTATTATTATCCTTTATCTACTACGACCCTACTTTCTATACTTTACTACGTTTCTAAAGCTCGCGGTTATCTCCCCTAGCTAAGGTCGCTCCTATCCTCGTAAACTAGTTACGAAAGTTCTATACTTATAATATCGTTACCTACTATCGTCTAATACTCTAGTTAGGGTAATATAAATATAATATTCTCTCCTTCCCTTAATATATTATACTCTCTCTAAGTTATTACGTATCTATATTCCCCCCGCGAAATCGTATATTCTTTCGCCTATCCTCGCTAATCTATTACGAAAGTCTAAATACTACTAATACTACTACCCCTTCTTATTAAAGTTAAACTCTCTAGATAATATAAAGTCTATTATAATTCTCTCCTCTCTATTTACTATATATTACGTAAGTTATCGCGTAAAAAAGCCCTCTACTATAAAATATCTTATCCGTCTAGATATCCTCGCCTAGCTATTATAAAACTCGCCTCTAACGCCTTCTCTAGCCCGCCCTTATCCTAATATCCTTACGAAACAACTATTAACTATTTATCGTACCTATTAATAATAGTAGTAATATTATATATATATTAATAGAATATATAACTTTAATATATATCTCGACCCCTTATACCGTCTACTAGATACTTCGCCTATTCTCGTAAATATATTACGAATCCCTCCTAATAATATACGTAGCCTTGTATTTCTATATACCTATAATTAATAATAATTATTCTTACCCCCCTTAATACTAGATCTCGTTATAAAAGCTTTATTATACGCGACGTATAAAGCCTATTATAAAAAAAATCCTTACTACTACCGTTCTTATAAACTAGTTACGAAAATCCCCTCTCCTCGTAAAATAACTTCTATCTATACTTTAGATACCTATAAATCCGTAGACGTAAGTAAACTATTACCTATAATATTACGTATAAATAGCTTAAATTAGTCCTCTTTTACTATTATTCTTACTAAGATATTACGAAAGCCTAAAAACTAGTATTAAGTCGTATCCGTCCTCCCTACTTCGCGCTTATATCCCGTATCTAGGTTTTCCCTTC
Organism: Venturia effusa; assembly: GCA_007735645.1. NCBI lineage: Eukaryota > Fungi > Ascomycota > Dothideomycetes > Venturiales > Venturiaceae > Venturia > Venturia effusa. Next base: position 109,908 of record CP042201.1, on the reverse strand, counting down.
TATACTTATAATTTTACCCTCTCTAACCCTACGTACCTTTTTCTATAAGTAATACGAGGGAGTCTCCCTCGTAACCTCCTCTACCTCTAATAGCTCGAATAGATAGACCTTCTACTAACCTAGATAGGGGAGCTCTTTCCCCTAAGTCTCGATAATAAAAATACTATACGAGGAAATAAAGTTAGCTTCTACTACCCCTATCTTCTACTACCTAGGTACGTATCGATCTCGAAAAGGCGAACGCGAAAAGAGAACGAAATACTTTCCTATAAGCGGCGAGCCGTAAACGGAAGAAAGAATAGTAAGCGGCTATTAACGTAGTAACTAATATCCTTAACGAAGAGATTACTCCTCTCTAGTTATCTACGTAAATCTATCTAGTTACTATAGCTCTATACCTAGATAGCTCGTACCTAGCTATAGAATAGTCTACTCCTACTCTATCTATATCTCTACTAGAAACCGCTTATCCGTATAATTCTAAACTATCCGCGTTATTAGTAGGTCGCGATAAAGATATTAACTCTAGACTTACTCTTACTAATTCTACCCTAGTAAAGCTACTAACTCTAGCTTCTATAGCTCCGAACAATACCTATCTACCGCTTATTCTATTAATATTAGCTATCTCTCTAATACCTAGCTAAAGTATAACTATCTACTCGCTATTATTATATAGGGATTTAGTATAATTATTACTATAGCTATCCCCTACGTCCTCTACGCCTTTATATCTAAGTATTACTCTCCCGCCGTACGACCGATAAAGGTTAGCTACCCCTACTACTATTATTTATTCTATCGACGAACTATTATTTAGTCTTAAAGACTATAATATATCTAAGCCGCGCTCGATAATAGTTAACAATATTACTAAAACCTCTCTATATCGTAATAGAGTAACCCCCGCCCTTACTTCTCTTTAATATAGAGTAATTCTATCCGAAGGTCTCTAAGACTATTCCCCCCCCTTACTAACGCCTTCTTTCTATATTTTAGCTCCTCGTCTACTCTCTAGTTACTATATACTATCTATCTAGAGACCCTTAGCTTCCTCTCGCTAGCCGCCGGATTCTAAAGTAGAGTAAGTAATATAAGAACGACCCAATAATAATAATATTAAAGTTAAAAAAATACTATAACTCTAGGTAGTTCGCGTAATAGATTCTTATAGGAACCCGCTTCTCGATAAAGTCGTTATTAATCTAATTCTCTAAGTAATACGGAGGCGATACGCTTATAGTAAGTTCGCCTATAGAAAGTTACTAAGAAGTCTCCCTCGTAACCCCCCTATAACTCTACCTCGACTAATACTAATAATATAGTATAATACCGCCTATACTCGCCTAGAGTACCTATATCTTTTCTTACGAACTAAATTAATACTACTCTTTATACTTCCTTATAAGACGAGTATACCTCTAATACTTCTTATAGTACCCGCTAACTTCTTAGCCGTAGTAGATAGGGAGGTCTATACGATATTAACTAGGTAATACTTCTTCGTAAAAAGCTAGTATACGAACGAATCGATTTTTACTAGAGTAACCTTCTTAACGTAGAATCGCCCGTCTATACTTTACCTAACTAATACGCGTATAAAATATCCTATCGTTTTCCTTACGACGTAGATAGTTTTATAGTACGTCTTACCTTACTAGCCGGACTTAAAGGGGGTATAACTATTATCTATACGCCCTTATTTTTTACTACGTAGAAAGAGGACGCTAAGGCTACCTTTAGAGGTATTAAGATATAGGACTATAAATATTTCCGATTCGGCTATAGTACTACCTCTAGAGGCTACGGCTTTAACGTCTACCTAATTTTTCCTAATCTACTAGTCTATAATAATATTCTCTCTACTAATACCGAGTTTATATAATAGCTAGACGCTATTCTTATCTCTACTCTTACTATCGCTATCTTAGACGATATTATATAGTACTATCTAGATAACGGGTAAAATATATTCGCCTATACTAAAGTTATAAAAGAGGCGTTTACGAAGTTACGATAACCGCGCGCTAAATATAAGATATCTATATCTAAGAACTATCTTACTAACCTCTAGTCCGAAATTCTTAAGCGCGTATAGAATTACGGCCGCGGATTTAAAGAACCTATTCTTATTATTATAGTCTATAATATTAAGCTTCTTAATAAGTCGTCTACTTAGCTACTTACGCCGTAGAGGGCCGCGCGAAACTTTATATACTAACTTACTACCTACTTTAACTACGAGTACTTTAATAAATACGATACCTAGGTTAACTTAGTATACGAATATATTACTATATAAGAAACGTCTAACTCCTAGCCGATTACGCTACTATATAAGAAAGAATATTTAATAGCCTAGGCTACGACCTTTAACGTTAACGTTAACCCGAAAGTATTAGAAGGGTCGCTTAAAATAGATCTATACTATATCGCGGGCGCCGCTAATCTAGAAAATATTATATTTACTACTAAGGCAAGTAACCTCTATAAGCGGAAACTTGCCTATAGAAAGGCGTATAATATTATTAAAGAAGTATTCTCGTCTTCTATATTAAAGAACTATCTTCTATTCGCTAACCTCGACCTTCTCGCCGCCGGATTAAGTAATACTCTTATTAAATAGTTCTATAAGCTTAGTAGTAAATTTTCTATATCCCTAATCGAATTCTATAAGCGTTAATTCGAAATTATAATAAATACTAAATACTATATTTAGACTAGAGTTAGGCCGAAAATATATACTACCTAGATAGAGTTTTATATAATACTAGCCCTACTTAAAAAGCTCGCCGACCTTCTATATAATATCTCCCTACTCTACTCCTATATCCCGTACTAATCTATATACTAGACTATAGCCTATTTAAGCTAAATCGTATCTATTCTATAATATCCTAAACCCTATATCTATACTAGACGATATAATCTATTAGAGCTACTTTATACTTAAGTCTAAGGACTTTATAGACTTCTACTACGCCTAGATTAATAAGATTCTTATACTTCTAGAGATCCTCGTTACCTCTACGTATAATAATAAGAAGAACAAAAAAGAGAAGAAAGCTAATTATTAAAAGCGTCTTAAAACTACTATTAAGTAAATATAAATCGAACTTACCTAAGTATCTATCGTCGCGATCTATATTTATATCCTCTAATTCCTATTTAATAGGGACTCCCGTAAGTATTACCGGCTTTTTCGCCGCTAATAGTAATTAAAATATAAGTACTCCGCTACGAAGAGGTATATCGCGAGGAATTAGATAGTAGACTTATCTAATACCGGGTCTAACGACGACCTTAACGTCGTACTACTATTAGACTAGGACGAATTAAACGATAATTCCGAAATCAAGCTAGACTTAGGCGACGAGGTAGACTATATTAACGCGTTAAAAAGCGACGAGAAAGACGACTAATCTAATAATAGAGTCGTTATTAGTCTCGATATAGAGAGGATTATCTTAAAGAATAGAAGTATATAGCTTCCCGACCGCCTAATATACTAGGATTCTAGTATCTCTTACTTCCGTCGTCCTCTATTTTCTCGTATCGTATTTAACGTTACTAGTAGTTTTAGTAGTACTCTTAAAGATAGTATAGAGACTATATTCTATATAAGCTCGAAGAATAATCTCGACCTTACTATTACTAACCTACTTATATCTTATAGTATATTACTTTTTAAATAGACTCTCTTAGAGAAAGAGTTATATAAGATATATACTAGTATTATAGTTACTAAATACGCCGCCTAGCTCTATACTAATATCTACGAATACTATATTAGCGATAAAGTCTAGGCGAAAAAGAATCTTACCTAGTCGAGAGGAAGACCTCTTACTATTAACTAAATTTAGGATATAAAGTATAAAGCTCTAGATAAATAGTACCGCTAATCGATAAACGATAAACGGGATAGTATATACGGTATCTATCCTTCTCTTATATCTCTTATAATTAGTTACTAGGACGCTAGGGAGTTAATCTACTAATAATCTATATTAGTACGGCCTAACTAAAATAAGGATATATACTATACTAATAGACTCTAGGTTAACCGCGTATTCGGTCTCTTTAATTAGACTAGAGATAGTACCGAGTTTACTAACCTCTTTAAGCGTCGTATTAGTAAACCCCTAACTACGCGATTCTAGAATTCTACTAGTTAGAGGGATTATATAAAGTTACTCTACTAACTTATTAATAAATACCTTAGTCTTAAATACGCGAACTATTTTATTAACTACTCTATCTACTAGCTCGCCCTAAAATATATCCTTATTATACCTAACTATAAAAGAGAAAAACTCTTCGTCTTCGCTAGAGAGTAACTAAATTCCCTAAATAACTAGATTAAGCGAATTAAGTTTCTTACGCCCGTCTTTAAGATAGACTAGTATCTACGATAGTTACTACTAGACCTTACTCCCTACTATATTTACTTTCCTATCGTAGCTATCTTCGCCGATCTAAAATATAGTACTATTTATAGCGACCTCGACTTTAGCGATAAATCCTACGTATATCGTAATACTAAGCTCGTACTAAATACTCTCTATACTACCGCTAGGGTTTATTTCGATTAAACCGCTAATAAAAGTATAGATAATATTTTTACGATTATAACCGGGAAGAACTAGGTTAATAAAATCGTTAATCGAGAGTATCGATTAACGACTATAAAGAAGGTTTACGCGGAAGCTAAATTTTCTCTTAAATAGTAATTCTAGTTATAGAAATTCTAGTCGTACTTATCCCTACTATAGTAATCCTTAACTAGATACTATCTACCTACTAATAAGCGATACGAGGGAGACTCCCTTATAATACTCTTTTACCGAATTCTAAATATTACTCTCTTACTAACCGATTCTCTAGATAGATCCGTTATACGTATAAGAGTAGTATAGGGAGACCTAAAGCGATTAAGATACTTATAACTAACCGTGTAACTATTTATTAGAGGAACCTTAATATAAATAACGAGTACTACTATATAATAAGGCGTAGAGTTAAACGCTAGTCGTATAGCGAAGCCTAATACTCTATAACCTATTTAAAAGTTAGCTCTTAGTAAATATTAGTATTAATAAAGTAAGAAATTAGTTCTCTCTAGCTAAGTAGAGCCTATAACGCGTAAACCCTATCGTATATATTAGTATTAGTACTCGAAGTAATATCTAACTATAACCGTATATTCTTAAGAACTTTACTATCGTTTCTATCGTACTACTATTCCCGTATATATAACTCCTATAATAGGTACGACAAGACCCGTTATCGCGCGAAACCTACGTTATATTATATCTTCTATACTAGCGCTTATATTTCTTTACTATACGAAGTAGAGCTACTAACCCTTATCCTACTAAGGAATCTACTCCTTCCTAATATAACTATCGTCTACCTATACTACTATATATTATTAATTTACTATTACCGCCCCGCGGCCTAATAATATCGTATTATATAAGGCTACTATATACGAACCCGTACTAAAGATTATAATTAAAATAATCCTATTATATATATACTACTATCGTAGAAATCTACCCTTAACTACCGCTATTACTACTATCTAATTATTCGTACCCGGATAAAAATAACGCCGCCTACCTAAGACGTATTAGATTACTATATATTTAAATAATAACCTCCTAACTCTTTACGTTAGATTACTCCTCCTACCTAGGGTCCCTAAAGGGTCGGGTCGGGTCGGGTTTTAGGGGTACCCCCCCGACCCGCCGCGGGGGTAGAAATAGGGGGGGGGGCGGGTTTTCGGGTCGGGGAGCTTTTACCCCCGACCCGCTAATCGGGGGGAAGTCGGGTTTTTTAAGTCATATGTTTTAATACTTAACCTAGGTATTATTAAGATCTAAATAGCTAGAATTATAGAGAAATATCTATTCTATAAGTCTATAAGGTTATATAATATAAAATACCTATAGGTCGTCCGTAATTAATAAAACCGTACGAAAAAGTTAGGTTTTTTAGCTAAGAACCTAACCCTATTAATTGGGGCGGGTTCTATCGGGGGGAGGGTCGGGGCGGGGGGTCCTAGGGACCCCTATACCCGACCCGAATACCCCCCCCGACCCTCTCTACCCCCGAGGGGTCGAGGGATCCCCCGACCCCTTAGGGACCCTACTCCTACCCTTATCCCTCTATATAGTTACTACTCTAAATCGGCTCTCTATAGCGAACCCTAAGCGATTTATAACGCGTCCCCGTACTCCTATAATATCGTCGTATAACGAGTCGCTTATACTATATAGTAGTATAACTATAGATACTATATTATATCGGGTATATATTCTACTAATAGTATCCTTAACTATAAGAAAGAGTCTAAATATATCGTCTACCGTCTATACTATAGTCCCGATCAACCCGCGGCTATCCTATTATAAATAACCTATAAATTATAAGTTATTAATGGATATATTATATCCGCGTATTAATAGACTAGTAGAAAGTATATATTAAAAAATAGTAAGAGTATACTACCGTCGTAAATTTATATAGACTATCTATCTATTTCTATACCCCCTATACCTAAGCTCTTATAAACCGAAAGTTAATATAAATACTAAGAGCGATACAAAACGGACTCCCTATTAATATATTCGTTTTATATAAGAGTATAATATAATAGCTTATTATCTTATTACCCTGGATACTACTATATACGTTATAGCCCCTTTAAGTATTTAATTAATAACCTTTCCTATAGTGTCCCTAAGAGGTCGGGTCGGGTTAGGTTTTAGAGGTACCCCTCCGACCCGCCGCGGGGGGGGTAGAAATAGGGGGGGGGCGGGTTTTCGGATCGGGGGGAGCTTTTCCCCCTAACCCGCTAATTAGGGGGAAGTCGGGTTTTTTAAGTCATATATTTTAATACTTAACCTAGGTATTATTAAGATCTAAATAGCTAGAATTATAGAGAAATACCTATTCTATAAGTCTATAAGGTTATATAATATAAAATACCTATAGGTCGTCCGTAATTAATAAAACTATACGAAAAAGTTGCGTTTTTTAGCTAAGAACCAGCCCCGATTAATCGGGTCGGGTTCTAGTGGGTTTAGGGTTGGGGCGGAGGGTCCTAGGGACCCCTATATCCGACCCGAATACCCCCCCGACCCCTTAGGGACCCTACTTTCCTATATAGTCGTATACTAACGCGTTAACTACTAAGTAACTTATATCTTTATATAATCCTCTATAAACTCGAAGTTACTTTATACTAAGGACGAATCCGGACGACTAACTTAGGTACCTTCTCTATATTACCCGACTTAGATAGTACTCTACCCCCTTCCCCTCCCTACTAGGCGTATAAAGCTATAACCCTCCTATAACTACCGCTTAAACTTAATAATAACCTAAGGTAGCTATACCTTCTACTAGTAAGTCCCCCCCCTCCTCTATAAAGAGAAACCTTACTACGTCGGGAGTTTTAAAGGTATCTATTAAGGCCTAACTCCTCGCTATATATTAAAGTATATTATTCGAATTTTAGCTAATATTATCTATATCTCGCTAATATAAAAGTAGGTAACTCTCTATCTATAATAACTACCTCCTATATCCGCTACGCTTTCGCTGGGCCTAATACTCCCGATCTACTTAAATATAATTAGTTTAGTAGACGCGGCCTTAGGTAGACTAGATTCTTTCTAGTTTTAAAGAATACTAATTAACTTCTTACGCTAGACGACGCTTAGTCCGTATCTTTTTCTACTCTACTAGGAACCGGCGAAACGAATAACGTAAACTTAGAGGCGAAACGCTTCGTAATAAGATAGAGACTAACTCTACCTAAGGTCGTTAAGCGTTATATTTTCGAAAATACTATTACTATTCTAGATCTCCTTAAGTACTAAACTACTAGACTAGATAGTTACTTATACTATCAGTTTTTTATACCCGTTAAGAAATAGATATTCGTCCTAGTCGTACCGGAAGATCTATAGTTTCTAGGTATAACCCCCCCTCTAGAAGTAGGTACCTATAGCTTTATTATCTAAAGGGTAAGGAAATTAGTTATTTACTAGAGACTATTTCGTTACTAGCTCTAGGCGTTTACTAAGAAATAACTCTAAGAAATAGCTATCGACTTTAGCTATATAGATACTATTAAGAGAGGAACTTAGAGTAAGAACGAAATAATATCCTAGCTCTTCCGCGCTTTAAAGGATACCTAAAATCCGACAGAAAGCGAAGATAAATACGTATAATACGCCGCCTAAAGGAAACTAAGTCGTAGAGGATCTTAAACTATATTAGTAGAATATATAGTATAGTAGATATAGAATATTAGTCTAATGGGAGCGGGGGAAGCCGAATTATAGAATAGTCTTAAAAAGAATAGCTAATTAGAGGATACTTATTAATAGACTACGATAAAAATTAGTACGAAATACGCTCGGTATAAAAATAGCGGTATAGTACTTAAGGTAATAGGTTTAGATACTACTTATAGAAATTTAATATTAAGTATAATCTAAGGAAATTAATATAGGAGATATTCTAAGGACTCCTATATAAAATATAGAATTATATACTCTATATAGTAGATATTTATATCTAATAAACTAATATTTCTTTCTCCCTTAAGTCGATATAAGTATATAGTATCCTTAGGTACTTATATATTAGCGCTTACTCTAATAATACGTATTTAGAGTCTAACTTATAAAGTATTCCCGAATTCTCTACCTCGAACCGTTAGGGGAATATATATATATATATACTTCTCGCTAGAGTACCTAGTTTCCGCCGAAATACTCCTAGTTTATTAGACTATAAATTTCTACGCCCTATAAACTTCCTACTATAAATAGGAAGTACCGTACGTCCTAGACTACTCTATACCTAATATTTATAAACGTTATTAAAGGGGCTAGCCGTAGTTATAGGAGAGAAGCCGAGCTATAGAACTAAGTACTAGGTATAAGTAGCCTACGAACTTATTAGAGTAATACGAGGGAGTCTCCCTTATATCTTTCTATACCCTAATATACCGCCGCGTCCTACTAAGTAGTAGATACTACGTTCGAACTATTACGTATAACTCCTTACGTTCTTACGCTATATATCGCTCTCTATATACTCTAAGAGCCGCCTCGAAGTATATTTTCTCTAAAACCCGGGTACCGTAAAGAAGTTTTTAGTATTACTAAAGAAAGATTAGACTCTACTTATATAATCGCCCTTTATCGATAACTTTCGAAATTTAGTCGGATACTACTAGTACTTAACGACCCGCTCGATCGTATATATTCCCTTAATAGAATAACTATACGCCCTACCTACGACGATATATAAACGACTCCTACGATCGTACTATAACGTAACTTTATTCCCGCGATTTCTATATCTTAGGTCCCCTAGCCCTTATATTACTACTATTTAAGTTACGTTATAATACTACTACGTTAAGCGGGTTATAGGACTATACTATACGCTAACGTCTAGGTTATAGTATTAACTTTTACTACCTAAACTAGGTTATAGCCTTACTTTCTATATTAAAGAACCGAGTTAGTACTTCTATAACCTATTAGATAATATACCGCTAGGTATTACGCCCTACTAAAAGGCTACTAATTAGACCTACTTTAGGGCTAAGATCTATATTAATATATAGCCTAGGCGCTATATATATCTATAAGTACCTTACTACCTCGACTATATTACTATATAACTAATTAAATATAATAATAAACCGAGATAGTACTACCTTAAACCGGTAAGTTTATACCTAGGTTAAGAAACCTTTCTAAGTTAGGAGCCTAAATTATACTACCCTAACCTACGCCCCCTCTATATATTAACCTATATTATCCGGATAATATCCCGCTAATACTAAAGTAGCTAATTTCCTACCTACTATAACTAGCCTCCGTATCCGCTACGCCTTCGCTAGGCCGCTTACTCCCGATCTACTTAAATATAAATAGTTTAGCCTACTCGGCTTTAGGCGGACCTAATTCTTTCTAGTTCTTAAGAATACTAACTAACTTATTATACTAGTAGACGCCGAATTCTTATTTCTAGTTACTCTTCTAGGAACTAGTCTATCTAAAGATATAAATAAAGCGGCGGAGTAGTTCGTTAAGAAATAGAGAGAATCTATACCTAAGGTTACTATACGCTACGCTTTCGAAAATACTACTATTCCCGACCTTCTTAACTATCGATCTATTAGAGATCTAGGTACCCCGTCCTAACGAACTTTTATAGTCGTCTAGAAATAGATATTCGTTATCGTTGTACCGGAAGATCTATTATACGCTAGTATAATTCCTCCCCCGGGAGTAGATATATCTAGTATCTACGTCGAAAAGGTAAAGAGATTCGTCGTTTACTAGTTAGGTATTCGTCGTTAACTCTAGTCCTTTACTAAGAAATAGCTCTAAGAGATAAGTATTACCTTTAACTATATAGATACTATTACGGGAGGTATCTAGAGTAAAGACTAAATAATACTATATATTTTCCGTTCTTTAAAGACTACTAGAGATCCTACGTATAGTAAAGAAGAAGCTAAATAATATTACGTATCTTTTAGTATAAAGCGTTAAGGATCTTAAAGTATATAAAGGGAGTATATAGTACGGCGGGTACGGAATATTAGATAAAGGATATTTAGGGGAGTAGTATCGTAGAACGCCTTTAAGACGAAGTATTAAAATAAGGATTATCTTTACTATATAGAGAGAAAAGTTTTAGTACTAAGCCTACTCGGTATAGATATAGCGGTAAAGTAATTAAGACTACGAGGCTCGACGAGACTTAGAGAAGTATATATACTATACCGAGCCTATTATAAAAGCTCTAATTAGATTAGGAGATAGTTAGAAGACTCCTCTATACGATCTAAAACTATATACTATATATAGTAGAGGCGTCTATCTAATAAAATTAATATTTCTCTTATCTTAAGTCGATTATATTACGTAGAAACCTCAGATATTTACTTATACGTAGCTATACTAATAATACGTATTTAAAAATCAATACCTAATATATTTATAATTTCCTAAGATCGAAAAGTTAGACGAATAACTAAATATACTCTCCGGTAAAGTATTAAACTAACGCCGATACTCTACTCGGTTAATTAGATTCTAAATTACTATAATTTATATATATTCCTATACAAAGATAATCTACCTTACGTCCTTATACTCTTCTATACGAGATCTTTAATAATACTAAGATAGAAGCTAGTTATAACTATATAAGACGATACTAGTAATATAACTAAGTACTAAATATAAGTAGGTAACGACCCTCTAGGTAGATATAAGGGAGTCTCCCCCGTAATCCCCCTTCTATACTATAATAATAGCGCCGACCGTCTTATTATAAAAATCGCGTTCGATTTTTATCTATAAATCTTTATTATACCCGTTATCTATAGCTATCTCTATCTTCTTTTAAAAGCCGTCCGAAAGTATATACCGTATAAAATACGTTCGAATTAGGTAGCTACGTATAGCGTACCCTAAAAACGCTAAAGTCGTACTTTAACTACCGTATTCTATCGAAATCTATTTGGATATAACCCGGTACTACTAATTCGCTACTCTTTCGGTATCCCTTTTAATAAAATAATTATATATACCGTCTATAGTACTACGTAAAAGACTTCTACGACCGTAGCGAGATATAACTTTATTCTCGGCCTATTATCGCGTAGTAAATAGCGCGCCCGAACCCTTACGTATAAGATCTTACTTATTTACGTAATTAGTAGCCTTCTATAACCTTATACTAGAGCCGCCTATAATTACGTTCTATCTAAATACGAGCGTACTAGGTAGATAAGTACGGCTTACTTAAAGAAAGGCTAGGCTATACTTTTAATAATCGTATTAAATCGAAATATCCGGATATTAAATCGTATATAACTATATAGATTCGTAATCTCTCTCGTATATTCTATTCTACGAAAGAATATATTATACGATAATTGGGAAAAGGCTCCTATAACTATACCTAGCTATAGCTTTCTTATTAATTTTTATATCTCTTGTTACCCGGCTTCTATATTTTAGCCCTTAGTTCTAGAATCGTATAACCCGGTCGTTTTAGCTGGGTTATAGCTTTATATCTAGTACTAACGGCCGGGTTATAGTACTAACTTCTACTATTATACCTAGATTACTACCTTACTTCTAGCGCTTAAGAACTAGGTTAGTCCTTCTATTTATCTAATAACTCTTAGTAACGTCGTACGCCCTACTATAACCCTACTAACTAGATCTACGCTAGTACTTAGATCTATACTAATATAGAATCCGGGCGCTATATATATCTATAAGTAGACTACTATCTCGGCCCTATTATTATATATCTAATTAAATTCTACTAAACTCTACTCTATAACTTAGAGTAGATATCTACTATTAATACCTCTTAAGTAAGTAATAAGTCGAGAACTAGTTCTAGTTCTAAAGGAGTCTAAATCGTATCTCTCTTATAGTACCCGTAATAACTTCTTTATTACGCGGTAGATAGGACTAATATACTCTCTTCTAAGATATCTTACTAATACTTTATCTATAGATAGTCCCTACTAGATTCTAGTCTAGAATAGCTCTAGAGATAGCTATAGCTCTACGAGTCTTTAAGCAAGTATTAGTAATCTATAATATTATAGGTTACGAGGGAGACTCCCTAGTATCCCTCTTTAGTTCTTCCGTTTATATATCGCCTAATCTAATATATCTTAGCTTTACTACCTTAACTTATACTAAGATCTTCTATACGCGTAACGGCGTAATAGAGGAAGAAGAAGCCCGTACTACTAAAACTAGTTAATATATTATATAAATCGATACTAGTAAAGACGACCCCGTTAGTCCTACTTTTATAAAAGAATCTAGATAGTATATAGCTCTTGCCGCTACTATAATAGAACTATATACTAAGATCGCGCCTACTAAATACCCTAGTATATCTAATACGCCGTACGTAGCGTAGTACTCGCCCGATAAATCCTTATCCCGATCTACTATATAGGCCGTATAATTCTTATCTACTAAATCCTTCTATAGACCTATTACGTAGCCCGTATAATACCCTCCTACCGAATCTTCTAGCCGACCCAATACCTAGCCTATATAATAGATAACTAATATAGGCCCTTCTAGTCTATACTAATAACGGCTCGCTATAGAGGCGGATATACTTACTATAAAAAATTAGAAACTTCGCGCCGCGAACGGCGCGCGCGTATAGACTAGAACTAAGACGTCCCTAATTAAGAACCTAACTATAAATAAGATAAAAGACTTCTTAAATAGATACTCGTAGTTCTTTATAGCGAAAGACGACTACGCCGACCTAATTATTACTATCTATAAGTTTATATTAGCGTATTTAGCTAAATCTTAACTTAGATTCTAAGCCTTAAGCTCTATCGAAGTATTTACTTATCCTAATCCTTCTTTATTTACGTAAGTTATAAGCGCGTATAATAGTATTAGCTACGTCGCTAGTCGTAATAACTCTATTTATTATTTATCTAGAGCGAAGACTAAGAAGCCTAAAATAGAGATAGACTCTAATACCTACTCTCGTAAATCGAATAAGCCTAATAAGCGCTAAGGTAATCTCGTAGGGTATAACTCGGACTAAGCTAAGAAAAATAAACGTCTTAACTAGGCCCGCCCCGTTAAGAGGATAAAGTATATACCCTAGTAGAATAACGTCGTATTTACTAGATATAGCTAGTAGAATTAGTATCGTAATAGTAGATACGTCTAGCGTTAAGACCGTCGTTTAGAATCTATTAATATATCTAAACTAGATTATTATTCTTATTCTAATTAGCTAGACTAGGTTGATATATCCGCTAAGTAGGCCTAATACGGTTCTAAACGCGTTATTCGCGCGACCGGCCTACCTAGAGCCTACTAGTAAAATCGCTATTAGAGAGAGCCTCGACGTCGCTAGACGTAAAGTCTATAATAGATATTTTAGGTATAGCTAGAGCCCTTCTCGATACTTCTCTAGTATCTATATAGATAGTAAGAATATAGATAGACTATAGTCCTAAGAATACTAGAACTATATTAGACCGCTACCTAAGGTAAATAGATACTAACGAGATATTTTTAGATAGCTATAGAGGCTAATACGAAAACCCTTATAAATAGTCTTAATAGTTATATATATCGAGATATATATTGGTAGGGATAGTTTAGATAGTTATATCGGCTAAAATTAAGATTAATAGAAATATATTAAGTCGGCGCATCTACCGAGGTAGAGAAGACCTATATTTTAACTTATATATACTTATATAGACTACTTTTAGAATAGCTTAATATATAGCGATAAATAATTACTATTAAGTTTCTCTACTATACCTTTAGTTATAAGTATTTCGAGGGAGTCTCCCTAGTATTACCCTATCCGTCCTAATAGTATAATATATCTAATTATCCCGGAGGGCTACTTTAACGATACTATAAATACTCTCTTTCTAATATAATAAAAATATAAACTACCTATTCTCTAAGTTTCTTTTTATCTACGGCTATATAGAGTAAAGCGAAAGAGCCTCCTATCGCTCGTCCTATAAGATATATACGGCGTAGAAACCGCGAAATACTAGTAGATAACCCTATATTCCGCCCTATCGGAATCTATTTAACCTCTATATTAGGTATAGGCCGTACCGACTAGACCTACTATATACCTAGTCTATATATATAGACTCTATACCTATTATTATTACTATTACCCCCTCTCTATATTACTCTTCTATTACTACGAGAGTTAATATAACCCGATATTAGAAGACCTTTTCGTAACTCTTAGTACGTTTTATATCCCTCTATATAACCCTAAATACTAACGGCAAATATTAGGGTATCTATAGATAATTAAAATAGTACTAAATAAGGTAGGGCCGGTAGGTTATCTATACTAGAAGTATTTACGCCCTATCTAATATACGTAGGAGTCTCCTCCGTATATCTCTACGTTACTATTATAACCTTTTCTAGTTTACCCTACCTACTAACTATATATAAATTATTGTTAGAAGACGAGGCTAAGGAGTTCTAGACTAATATTAAAAACGAAGTAATAGAAACCTACCTACGTATTAATTAGGATAGCTAGTACGGACCTCTTTCCCGCTTTAATAAAAAATAACTACTTATAATATACGACGTCCTCTATATTTCTATCGACGGAAAACCCCCTAAAGGTCTAATAATAGGCGCTATCTATGCGGATATATATACCCGTAGTCTAGCCTTAGATCTACGCTATAGAAAAGCGCTTAATATTATAAACGCCTATAATATATAATACGCTACTATTAGTAAACCTATCGTCGCTAGAGTCGATAAGTCGTCTAACTACTAGAATTTAAACGACCTAGAAGAGGGGGGGGAGGTACTTTAGCGTTTAGTAATTAGCTAGGGGTTAATCGGTATATATTAACCCTACGAGAATACTATAGAGACTATTCCCGTTATACGAAGGCTCGTTACCTAGAAGCTATCGGTATACTTCTTTCTTTTAAGTCTATATCTATATATAAATCTAAACTAAAATACGGAGTCTATTCCGCGTAAGTATAGAGAGCCGTAAAATCTTACGTATTATAAGTCTAGTCCCGTACGAGCTCTAATAGTCTTCTACTCCGATTACTAATACTAGGCTTTAGGTTTAAAAGAGTCGGAGCCTTATTATCGTAGTTATTATAGAGGGGATAGTAGAACCCGGTTTTATCTAAATAAAGTTTCAATAAATATTTAGGGATATAATCTTTAAGAATATTTAAATACGAAATTACGGGCGTAGCTATAAAACTATATAGAATATACCTAATTAGGAACTCGATTAACGAGACGCTAAAAAAATACGAAAGTATATTCTTATTTATTATTGCATAGCCCTTATATTATATATTTAAATAACGCTCCTATATATTAGTATATATTTATACCCCGTAGATTACTAATAAGTATTACTCTATAACCGCCCTTATAAAATCTAAACGCTTAGTAATATTTATACTTAAGTAATATTATACTACTATATAGACTAAATAATAGAGACCTATATAGCCTTACGACGGAAAATATAACCTATAGATATATATCTATATTTAAATTATATAGAAATTTTTTCCCCGAGTTTATCTAGACCTAAGGTATAGACTTTACTAAGATATTAATCTTAGCTATCTATATTAATTCTTCGCTACAACGATAAATCGATAAACTTACTATTATATTTAATATAGGTCGTCTTTACTCTAACGGAAAGGGTATCTCTTCGTCCTCTATTCTATACGGCCGGTCTATTCCTACGCTATCTCCTAATACGATCTTAGAAACTAATATAACTATAATAGTACTCCCCTAGTATAGTTAAAGACTATACTAGAATAAGTTATTAACTAGATCTATAAGCTCGCGAAGAAGGGCGCTACCCTATTATAGTATATATAATTAGATAATAGAGAAGTAGGGAAGAGAGTAGGAGACTAATAGCTAGTAGTAAAATTAGCGTCGTACTCTATAACTCCTATAGTATTACTTAGGTTAAGGTTATTACTAGTATATATTACTCCTCTAGGTAATAAGATCCTATATATTCTACGTTCGAACGGTATAAGTAGACCCGTCTAAAAAAAAATTCTCGATACGTACTTCTAGTTCGTCTCGAAAGAGTAACTAAGTACTCGCTCGATATACGTAATATACTAATAATTAGTTCTTATAACTAACGCTACGACTCTTCTAGGTCTCGCGCTAGAGATTCTAGAGAACCTTTATATATTAATTAAGAAGATATATATTAGTAGTCTTATTCTATTTCGCTTTATTAAATCTAATATTAAGCGAAGACTATTATAGTCTATAAGTACCTAAAGCGCGGCAACCGTAAGGATAAGGATAGTAAATTCTACTTAATTCTTATTAAATCCCGTATCTACCGTCTCTTCTACTATTATAAGACTATCGGCGCCCTTCTACTAACCTAGAGATATAAGTCCGTTACTACTAGTACTCTCGTTATATAAGTAACCTATTAGCTACTAGAAAGAACGCGGAGAAAGGAAAGTAATAATTAGAAGCTAATCTAGTATTAGACGAGCCAGCGTAGTAAGACTAGATACAATTCTTTAGTCTTTATTTAAACAATAGAATAATACTATATTAAAACTTTTATATATCTAGTCTTACTATACTTAACTATAATATACGATAAGGTTATTATAGTCTCGGTATTCGATAAGCCTCTATTACCTATAAGTTTACTAAATAGACTCTATAGGTTAAGTTTTAAAGTTATTAGTTACGACTTTATAAAGAATAGGCGAAAGACCTAGAATCCCAACGTAATATATAATCTATAAAGTTAAGCTAATATTTATAATCTCGTAGCGACAATAGTCTAATAAGCGTATAAAAATATAGAGACTCTATTAATAACTTTAATACTAAATTACTAATTAAGCCGCCTTTCCCTATTCGTTAACTTCTTATATCTTTATATATAATTAATTATATATTCTACTACTTTAATAAGCTACCGTTACTACTCGCGCTTAATATTACGTATATAGTCCTACTATTCTACTTAACTCGTACTAGCGTTATTAGCTACTATAATATCTCTAATCCTTAATCCTTCCTATTAACCTCTTAATAATATCTATATTAGTATAATAATAGCTAAGCTCTACCGAAAATAACTTTAAACTCTATAGAGTAACTAGTAAAGAAAGAGGTATAGCGCTAATTAAACTACTAGTAATTACTATATAACCTCCGACGTCTTTACCGATTATTACTATAGATATAAGCTAACTATATCGACTAGGCTATATCTAATAATACTTAAGCCCTTAACGAACTAAAGAATCTTCTTACTTCTTATAGTATTATTCCGCTTAGTAAAAAATAGTAAGTCGAGTTCGTAGAAGTACTTTCTCCGTAGCTAAACTAAAATACTAGTAGAGATAAGCTAATACTACGCGTAGCTAAAGAGTCTACTATAGTTATTAACCTTACTAATATTAAGTCCGATAACGATAAGCCCGGTAAGAATAGTATAGTAGATTCTATACGTAGTACGTCTAACGAGTAGCTATAACCTCCTACTAGAAAGAAGCTAGTCGTAATTCTTAAAATAACGAAGGACGAGAAGGGTAACGTAGAGTAAGCGGACCGATCTAGGTAGTAAGCGTAATATAAAGAGCTATAAGTACGCGTATAATAGAAGGTTATCGGGCGTACGGAGACTAGAATAATTAAATAGGTATAGTAAACTATATTACTACGAGAACGGTTATTATAATATTATACTACTTTTATAGTATAGTCGAGATTTCTAAATAGCGACTAAGGATCGTAACGTCTCTCTAGTATACTAGAATAGCGTTCTATAGCGGAAGTATAAAATCTAGATATAAATAGAGACTATAGTATAATTTAAGTACGGAACTCCTTAGTACGATATAAATATTACGTAAGGTATATAGTATTACTACCGTATCTTTTATAGGATACGAGCGAATACTATATAGAAATATAGCGCCTTTATTAACTCGTCTTCCGGTACGCTATTATTATAATCTAACTAAGATATATAGGGCGATACGATAGAGACTCCTTAGTATCGCCTAATAGACATATAATAATCTATACTATATATAACTATACTAACGAAACTACTTTATTATAAAGAGCGACGCTATTAATCGAGACTATATATAGATATTAAGAACTAAATCGGGCTTATTTTAGCCCGATACTAAAAGATAGCGGTATATAATAGTAATTTTTATTTAATCTATACGCCTAATTAGGCTTAGGATTAGACGAAATCTTTATATATCTTAGATATACGAGTGGGAATAGACTATAATAGCTCCTACTAGTTCGCTAGAGAAGTATTAGAACGGACCTCACCGTCGTTAAGAAGATAGTATTTTTAAGAATCTTTAGATAATAAAGTATACTCCTTATTTCTACTTCTATATATAAGTATAAATCGGGAGCCGGCTTTCTTACCCGTATTTCCTCCCCTATCTATAAGTGCAAATCGGAAGCCGATATTTCTTACCTATATTTCCTCCCTAACTTATAAGTATAAATCGGAAGCCGCCCTTTCTTACCCGTATTTCCTCCCCTATCTATAAGTATAAATCGGGAGCCGACCTTTCTTACCCGTATTTCCTCCCCTATATCTGGTATAAATCGGGAGCCGAGCTTTCTCTCCCGTATTTCCTCCCCTACTTATAAGTATAAATTAGAAGCCGAGTCTTCTCACCCGTATTTCCTCTTCTATCTATAAGTATAAATCGGAAGCCGAGTCTTCTCTCCTATATTTCCTCCCGTATTTCCTCCCGTATTTCCTCCCCTACTTATAAGTATAAATCGGAAGCCGAGCTTTTTACCCGTATTTCCTCCCCTATCTATAAATATAAATCGGAAGCCGACCTTCTTCTCCCGTACTTCCTCTCCTATCCGTAAGTATAAATCGGAAGCCGACCTTTCTCTCCCGTATTTCCTCCCCTATCCGTAAGTATAAATCGGAAGCCGACCTTCTTCTCCTCTATTTCCTCCCCTATCTATAAGTATAAATCGGAAGCCGAGTCTTCTTACCCGTATTTCCTCTCCTATCCGTAAGTATAAATTGGAAGCCGACCTTCCTCTCCCGTATTTCCTCCCCTACTTATAAGTATAAATCGGAAGCCGAGTCTTCTTACCCGTATTTCCCCTCCTATCTATAAGTATAAATCGGATACCGGGTTTTCCCTCCTATATTTCCTCCCGTATTTCCTTACCTACTTATAAGTATAAATCGGAAGCTAAGCTCTTTTACCCGTATTTCCTCCCCTATCCGTAAGTATAAATCGGAAGCCGACCTTCTTTACCCGTACTTCCTCTTCTATCCGTAAGTATAAATTAGAAGCCGACCTTTCTCTCCCGTATTTCCTCCCCTATCTATAAGTATAAATTGGAAGCCGAGTTTTCTTTCCCGTATTTCCTCCCCTATCTATAAGTATAAATCGGAAGTTAAGTCTTCTCGCTTATATCTCCTACCCTATCTAGAGGCTTAAACCTAAAAACGAGATTTTTATCCTCTATTTTCTCGTATTACTATAAACTTTAATTAGGAGATAGGATTTATCGCCTCCTATCCCCTCTACTCTATATAGTATTTATATAGAAAGCTTATTTTCTATCGATTATATTCTTCCTTTATTATAAGCTTAGGTATAACAACGAGCTTAATAGCTTTTATAAAATTTCTTATTTATAAAGAGTAGTACTAGAACGGGCCTTTATCTAAGTAGACTATAGGTATATACTTCGAATTAGCCTTTTATTTTTGTCGCAAAACTACCTATAATCTTAGATTCCGTATATATATAAAAAGCTAGCTAAGGCGAATTGTCCTAATAATAGCGCGCGGATTTATCTTAATATATATATATAAGTAAATATCTTCGCGTACTAAAAGTTCTCCTATAGTATTTCTTCCTATTTAGAATATTATAAATAGCGTAAGGCTCTACTATATAAGTCGCGATCCGAAAGAACTATCCCTTAAGTTTAACTCCTTAAAATAGTTTACCTCTAAAAACTACTATTTAGAGTACCAACTATATATAGCTCTTATTACCCTAGATTCTAAAGCGTAGTATTAGAGCGTAACTCTACTTTAATATATTATAAATCTATTAACTAGTATTCTATTAGGTATAACAACGAGCTTAATAGCTTTTATAAAATTTCTTATTTATAAAGAGTAGTACTAGAACGGGCCTTTATCTAAGTAGACTATAGGTATATACTTCGAATTAGCCTTTTATTTTTGTCGCAAAACTACCTATAATCTTAGATTCCGTATATATATAAAAAGCTAGCTAAGGCGAATTGTCCTAATAATAGCGCGCGGATTTATCTTAATATATATATATAAGTAAATATCTTCGCGTACTAAAAGTTCTCCTATAGTATTTCTTCCTATTTAGAATATTATAAATAGCGTAAGGCTCTACTATATAAGTCGCGATCTAAAAGAACTATCCCTTAAGTTTAACTCCTTAAAATAGTTTACCTCTAAAAACTACTATTTAGAGTACTAACTATATATAGCTCTTATTACCCTAGATTCTAAAGCGTAGTATTAGAGCGTAACTCTACTTTAATATATTATAAATCTATTAACTAGTATTCTATTAGTATATAATAGTACTATACCGCGCGATCTTTACCTTTACGAGACGGCCTATTACTCGAAGGGTAATAATTATAGTACGTAAGTTTATCTTAATATATTTATATAAGGAAACCTTCTTAACTCCTATTTAGTTATATAGATTATAATGAATATAGAGTACGGCCCTATTATAAGAGTCGTAATAAGATATAAGTACTACTTAAACTTAACTCCCTAAAAAGATATACCTTAAACCTTCCTACCCTAGATATTAAACTCCCCTACCCCTTGCTTTCTAACCAACCTAATCTAATAGTATATTATAAGATATCTCCCTATTATAGTACTATACGTCTAAACCTAATCTAATATAGTCTTCGAACTCCTTATTATTAATATATAGAAAATCTAGGTAAGATAGTAGGTAACCCTTTCGTACGTCCTTCCTAAGCACCTTCTAAGTCCCCCCTAACTTCCTAACCGTAATCTATTTTCTTATACCTTATCCCCCTCTAGGGGTTCCCTCGTATTATTTTAATACCTTCGTTACCGTCGAAAGTAGGGTTCCGTTAATAATTAGATAGAGGAGTAACGTTTACTAGGTAAATAAGACGTCCTTAAATATTTCCTTAAACCGCCCTATATCTAAGTACGTCGCGTTGTTTACTAAATAACTTATAATAATATCTAGATATATCCTACGAAAATAATTATTCTCGAAAGACGTCCTTACTATTTTCCCCTTATCGAAAATCGAACGGTCCGACGTACCGAAGTACTAGTCTAATAGATACTCCGGGCTCTTTACCCGTACTCTATTACTATCGATAAGGTATATACTTTTAGTAAAAGCTCTAGTAACGCTAGAGTAGTAGAATACGATTTCGTTATATACTAGTATACTATCTTCGAGTCTCCGTCTCTTACCGGATAGCGACTTAGCCTAATCGCGCCGAAGTTAATAGTAGATAAGGTATAATATAATATTAAATACCTTTTTCTTTTCCCCTCTATTACTCTCCCTACTCTTTACTAATTATTATAGCTACTTAATATATACCTCTAGCCTCGCGTCGAGGTTATAGATAATACTACTCTTCTTTAGCTAGCCTAGGAGGTTCTTTACTCTCTTAATCTACTTAAGCTAATCGGTTGGAACTTTTAACTTAAATTTTTCCTAATCCGTCTTAACCTTATTCTACCCGAATCCCTATTTTTAGACCGAATTTATTACGCTAATCCCTATACTCTTTAGTAGTTTATCCTCTTCCCTTAGTATCCCGGTATTACTATATACTTCGTTCCTACTTATATTACTATCCGAATTACTATCTAAGTCGTCTTCTACCGCGTTAATACTCCTATCTACTTCCGTATTCTATATTATAGTAATACTACTATTAAACGCACGGGATAGTACCGAATATCTATACGGGTCTACGTTCGAGAAAACCTTAATCTTAAGGATATTTATTACTATAAATACCGAACGCTTCTACGGAATTCCCTACTTACTACTAGTAATAGTAGTAGTCTCGACGATCGTAATATACTTATTATAGTTATTAATTATATACTCGGCCTAGACATCTGTAGGAATCGACTATATAGAAGATAGTATTATAGTTTCTTCGCTCTAGCTATCTATACTAGACTCTACTACGTCGTCGTTCTCTACTACTTCGTTATACTCTACTATCGAGTCTATACGTTTCTCTAGTTCGTCTAAATATGCGATAAAGAGCTCTTAAGTTATTCTCGCCTCTAAACGCGTACTATATAACCGAATAGCCGCCTCTCCTCTCTATATAGATAGTACTCTTTCTTTCGTACTACTCTATTACTCGATTAAAGCCGCGAAGGTTTATATATTAGAGATACCCGCCCCTCTTCGACTCGTATTCTACGTCGCTATATCTATAGTAAGCTATACGAGCGAGTCTTCTCCGAAATAAAAGATAGTCGCCGTATCACCTATAGTCTTATATATATAGTAAAGTTATAAGTACCGTAAGCCCGCCTTCTAGATCTACGATCTCTTCGGTAGGATTAGCCCTATATATCCCGCGTCCCGGAGAAGCCCGATAATATACCTAATTAATTTCCCCTTCGTTAGTAGGCTACTATTTTCGCTACTAAAATATTTATCTACTAACTACGAGTAGATCTTTTCGAGGTAGTAAGTTTTCTAAAGGAATACCCTCGCCTAACCGTCCTTATAAGTCCCCGTTCTCTTCTAGTACCTACTATAGGGGTCTTTTTAGATTATCTCCCGACCGATATCGACCGTAGCGTTAATTATATTCGTAATATCTAAGGTCGACTCTAGCTTCGACTTTATCTTTCTTATCGCCTCTAATAAAGACCTATTAGTCTTCTATTTAGACTTCGTATTCTTACTATTAATTATCTAGAAACTACTCCTAAACTTTGCGAGCCTAGAGTTTTTTATAATCGCCCTATTAACCTTAGAGAAGAATTATACTATAGCCGTAGGTTATACCGTATAGGTTAAACTCTATTTATAACTAATACTATACGTCCCCTTACCCGTCTCCTTCCTCTTTACCCTAGTATCTAACTCCGCTATATCCTACTATCTAGGTATATACTACCTATTCCTAGACGATATCGTAATACGATAAGCGGGTAGTATTACCTCGTTATAGAATAACGATATATCCTCGTTATTCTAGTAGTTATTACTCCGGATCTTAAAGTATATCGAAGGCGCGACGTAGTATATCTAATATTCTAGAAAATCTACGAATTTACCTACCTAAAGGTAAGGAAGATCCCGAAGCTCGATATTCTTCTAAACTATCCTATACTTACCTTCTACCTATATACGTAAGGGATTCTTTAAAGAGCTCTAGATATTCCTTCCCTCGTACCGTATAGGTACCTATTTCTAAAGGGATTTATACCTACGTAGGGACTTATACTAGATATAAAGACTATCTAAGTCTACTTATACCTAGAGACCTATACTATCCTTATAGCTTTTATAGATATATATATTACGCTTCCCCTCTTCGTTAGGGGCTGTTCCCTTTTCTATCTACCGTAGCTTATTTGTATCTATAAACTGGTTACGGTCCTTACCGTTATTAATCGGGAATCCCTTTACCGCTAACTCTATACGTTCGCCCTTAGCTCTAGTAGTTTCTAGGAGCTTATCGTAAGTTGTCGAGATTAGGAAGTAAGCCTAAATACTTCGATAGTAATTATTCTCTTTAATCGTATACTCCGCCTTAGAATAGCTATTAAAGCTCGTCCTACTTAGAAGACTAACTAACTTCTTAGTAGCTTTCTTTAATACTCGTTTTAAAATTCGATCTCGCCTTCGATCGATATCTAAGCTATTATTACTTCCTAAGACCTTATTATCGTTATTATCGTCCGCGTTATCCGAGTCTCTAGAATTATCTAACTTAATATTATTATTTATTTCGCTATTAGAGCGCTCCCGAGTCGGAGAACCTCTATTACTATCCGCCTATCTATTCGTCCCTTCTATAACGTTACTTAGCTCTTCGAAGGATTTAGGTAAATTACTAGCGTTCGGACTCTATATCTCTATTAGACTTCTTCTCCTCTCTTTTTCTTAACCCGTCTCCCTATATCCGTATAATCATTATCTCTTCCTAGACGAGCCTTAATTAAAGTCCTTTCCTACGAAGGAGCTATATAGCGTCTTATTAATATCTTCTTCGGAAAGTTCCCTAACTAGGTCCTAGGATAAATCTATTAATTCTATATAATTATTTATAAACTTAATATAACGTATACGCCGCTACCTTCCCTCCGGGATAGTACTAGGTAAAAGGGCTTATTAATTAACTAATTACTACTAAGATAGGGATAGACTTAAAGTAGAAATAGTCGACCGTATTAGTAAGGTAGTTTGACCTCTCTTTAGCGCTATTCTTATACTATATATAAGAGACGATTTCTTGCGATAGTATACGGTAATAGAGAGAAAACTTTCTATCTACGATTTTCGACGTTATGGGTTTCGCTTAGGACTAGGGTTAGACTAACTATAATTATCTACTTAGAGTATACTATATAATAGTAGTTTTAAGAGATATACCCCGTAATACCCTACCTATTAATAACTTTCTTTATATAGAGTAGGATGCGTATATGTTCGTCTTATATCTAATCGCGCCTACCAGCCTCCTTTATTCGAAAAAACCGAACTTTCTAAATATATTATATATACTATTAGCGTAGATACTCTCGCTACTAGTAGAATAAGTTACGTAAGTAGTAGAATATAACGTCTACCTCGTATCCCTAAGTAAGAGACTATACTTAGAACGACGAGACCTTAAGAGATACCCGTAGTTCGATATATAAAGCTATATCTCCTATCTTACTAACCTCGAGGCCGGATTATACGCCCGTCCCCCCCTTATATATATACTAAGTTAATATCTATCTACTCCTAGTACTAACTAGCTATTTTTAGGATTTCAGATTCCCTCTAATCTAGTTATATTTCGAATCTACTCCCTCTTCTAAAAGACTTAGGTTATACCTAAAAACTAGATATATCGATACTTACTATATTACGAATATCCCTACTCTACTATTTAACGGCCCCCGGGGCAAGAGTTTTAGATATAGTCTAAAGTATTAATTTATTCTAGGTATAAACTCTAGATAGCGCTTAGTTAGTAAAGGAATAAAGAAGAGGCGGTAGGAATATAATATCCGTATACCCGCCTTAGGATACGCGTCTTATAGAGATAACGTTTAGTAAGGTATAAAAGGAATTAAATTAGCGAGATTTATATAGATAAGGACTATCTAAGATCTATTAGACTCGAGCCGGAGTTATAGATACGGGGGCTACGTTAGAGAATCTTAAGATATACGCTAGAATAGATATTATTTAGCTAATATCGCAGCTCTACTATTACTAGGATATATATAAGTATATTCTTTCGTAAGAAGAGAGGAAGACCCTCCTATAGATACGAGTTATATACGAAGAATAATAGAAAGAGCGTTGGCTTAGCTAGAATATCTTAAATAATATAGAATTTTAATCTTAGTCCTATAACTATATAAAATTCTAAATTAGAAAGGTACCCGTTAATATACTAGCCCTAATTATAAAGTATATAGAAGTACGAGACGCTAATATAGGGCCGACCTCTAATAATCGTAGATTCTAGAAACTACTTTATCTCGTTCCCTATACGTTATATATCCGATTACTACTTTTACTAATTCCTATCTTAGGTCTATCGTTATTATCTATTTTTACCTACTATTATAGCGAGTATAAATATAATATATATAAATATATATTAATACTATAAACCTCTTCTATTATACCTCTTTAGCGTCTTAGCCGTTTCTCTACCCTACCTAGCTCGGTTATTATCTATAAAGATAAGAACGTATACCGAACTTACCTTAGCCTATAATCGTACTATATAGCGACTTGCAGCCTCCTTTAGGGAGAATAGCTTAAGTATAACGCCGAAACTTAATAACTATCCTAATCGGAGCGATAACTATACTATACTATTAACGGTACTCTAAATAGGTACTTATATAGTATTAATTAACGACCGCGTCGTTAAATACTACTCCTATATAACCGATTTATTAAACCTACCTCCTCTATAAACTTCGTATATAACGATACCTTATAGCGCTCTAGAAGCGTCTTTATTCTATAACCGTAACGTTAACCGCTACTCCTATAGAATCCGTCCTATAAGTATATCTTCTCTCCGTACCTAGCCGATAAGCTTAGTACCTAGTAACCCCTTAAACCGCTCTAGATACGTCCTTAATATTCGACCGCGACGCTAAACGCTAAACCTACGAAACTAATTCTATATTACTACCTTTCCTACTAATATAGCTAATAAACTTCGTACCTAATAATACCTCGAAGCGCTCTAGACCCGTTATATCGGTACTAGCTACGCTAATACAATTAAATTCGAATAGACCTCTATTATACGGGATACCTATACTTTATATACTAGCTATTCTTAACTACTAAGTTATATAGCGCTAAGTATAGGAGATAGTAGAGAGAGGGTTAGGGTTAAGATTATTAAGAAGATAGTATTACTAGTTAGACCGCCGCGAGAGAGGGAGGAATAATACCCTAAATTAGGGAAGATAGTAATAGAATAAAGGTCTAATCGTTTATATAAAGTACGAAGCTATAATAAAGAACGGCTAGTAATCCTAGAATAGTCTAATAGATAGTAAGGAAACTTAGGTATTTTCGTTAATTCTACGTATAGCTCTAGTTACGGATATATCTATAGGACTTAGGAACGTAAATTAAAAGTACTACAATACGGAGTTTTAAGCGTATATATAGGCGAGAAGTATATAATCTCTAATTTCTTATTAGGCGCGTATACTTTTAGCTACGTATCTCGAAAGTCTAGAAACTAACTTACTAGACTCTAGAAAATATCTCCCGGAATAACTTATAAGCGTCTTATAACCCGGTTACTTTTACTACTACTCCCTAGCCCCTTTATATTATATTCGAGCTTACTATACTTACCTACTATAGTATTACTCTTAAGTCCTCTTAATAAGGCCCGCCTTTCTAAATCTATATATAGACGTTCCTTAAAAAGTTTATTTATAGGGTTACCGATATCTTAATAAATAGCTACTATATATAGTACGTAGTAGAATAAGTATTTAGATTAGTTAGTAGGCTATAAAAGCCGAAGTTTAGCCGGTTCTATTCGTAAAGATTCTATTACTAGTAATATTTCGTAAGGAAATAAATAATACCGCTATAACCCGACTTATTAACTCCCCACCGACCTATAGTTATTAAAAATAGAATAGAAATCTATAGGGTATATAATGCTATAAACTAAGACGATATATATTAATTTAGAATAGTAACCCCTAGACTACCGAATATAAGTCTAAGAAACGTAAAGCCGACGTAGAGTTACCTACCTACCTATCCTACGTAGAACAACGAGATAAGAAGAAGCGTAAAGTTAAAGAAGAGTTATATAATAGTCCCTTAGACGTAGAACAATAAAACGAGAAGTATAAAGCCGATATAGAACTACCTACTAGCTCCGTTAACGCCTAATAATAGACGTACCGACGTAGATATAACCTAGCGCTACCTACCTCCCTAAATATTATTTACGAGTAGTCCGATAAATACGACCCTAATATATAACCGCCTATTATTTACCTCGAAGATCTTGATATTCCTAGTAAAATATATAATAAGCTAACTAGCGACCCCGACGGGGAGGCGATTATATTAGAGATAATTAGGGACGAAGAGGATACTATAGTAGATCGAGCGTAATATATTTAGGAGTAGATATATATATATAACGACTAGTACGAGGGCTCTATATACGATAAGAAGTACTAATATATAAGGGACGTAAAGGCCTAAGTACCTTTTAAAGTAAGATAGAAAATATTGTTCGTACCTAATTATTTTTAGAAAGCCTATCCGGCCTATATTAGCCCTACTCGCGTTATAACTACCCTTTAGTTATATAGGTAGAGTAAGGGCTTCTAACTTACTCTTTAGTATTAATATAAAGGACTAATCGTGATTTTGACCTTCTATTATTTAGTATAAGATAATCGAATAGGGTACCTTACTCGACGCGTTTTCGTATATAAATAGGCTAATATACTAGATAAAATATTCTAATTTGATTACCTTATATTAATATAAGAAGAGTTGTTTAAGCTCGTAACTATCGAATTAGCTTATAAATACGTCGGCGTATAACGTAAAATATTTTATATCTATATACTTTATATAGATATAGGAAAAGACTAGATAAGGTTTTCTAAGTTCGATTATCTTATATTAATATAAGAAGACCTAGTAAACCTCTTAATCGTCGAATAGACTCGTAGATATATCGGCCTACGAAGTAAAATATTTATATATCTATATCTTATATTGGTATAAGAAGAGTTGTTAAAGTTTTATTATTAAAATAGCTCGTAAATACGTTAGTATAAGACGTAGAATATTTTATATTTATATATCTTATATTAATATAAGAAGATCCTAGTTAAAATATTCTAAGTTAACGATATAAGTTCGATTATAATATTTTTTATATAAGAATCGTAATCGGAGTCGTAAAACAACGGAATAGCTAATAATTGCGTCGGCGTAAGAGGTAGAATATTTTATATTTAAGTATCCTATCTTAATATAAGAAGAGTTTAGATAAAATATTCTAAAGTTAATTATCTTATATTAATATAAGAATAGTAATCGTAGTTCCGAACTAATAAAATAGCTCGTTAATAATCCGGTATAAGAGGTAAAATATTTTATATTTATATAGCTTATATTACTACGAGAGGATCTTAGATAATATATTCTAAGTTTAATTATCTTATATTGATATAAGAATCGTTACGAAATTCTAAAACAACGGAATAGCTTATTAACGTATCGGCCTACGAGGTAAAATATTTTACGTCTATTTCTTCTATATTAATATAAAAATATAGGCCTACTATTTTTAAGGGAAAGCGACGCACCTTATTCGTTAATACGACCCTAGAAGTTATTTTATAATTATATCTTCTAAATTACCTACACAATAGATTAAATAGTAACTTTTATTAGTAGCGATTTAGAAATATATATAGGCTAGCGGTAATATTGTTACCTTTATAAATATCTTTAATATAAGAAGTTTAAAAACAACTAGATACGAACCGTAGTTACGGCTACGAACTATTTTTAATTATATACCTCTTCGAATAAATTACAACAATCGCCCTAGTAGAGTAACTTAATATAAGAACTTATCGACGCGACCGAAGAATCTATTTCGACCCTATTCCTTTTATATACCCGTCTCGATATATCGTACGAGTATTATACGATAATACTATCTAATATACGTATTTATTAGCGCGTTAGATAACTATATACCGTTATAATATCTTTCTTTATACTAATATAATAAAACCCGACCCCTCTTCTAATTACGCGCTTAGAAGAGAAGTAATATCTAAGGTAGCGTAGTCGTAGCTAAGTTAACTATTTAAATATACTAACCCTTTTATTATTATATCAAAGACTCGGTATTAACTAACGACGAGAACTTTCCCTACTTATCCTACTTCTATAGAATAGACTATAATCGCGATATATCTTTACCTTTATAGTACTCTATTAACCGCTAGTACTATATCCGAAACTCTATTCTAATATTCCGATACTACGTACTATCGACTACTATACTCTATATATCCTTCTAGAGTCGTTGCGCCTTATCTATAAATCGGAAGTAGAGAAACCGTACCCGTCTCTAAATCGTAGATAAGGCTTTACCTACGGAAGCTAGGGTTTGTTTAGTATCTAAGGTTTACGATCCGCCGCGAGATTAATCCTTCGCGTATAGTTTAGTAATAATAGCGGCGCTCTCGGCCTACGGTATAGCGCGGAAGTTAGGTAGACTATTCGTTATATTCTCTCCGTTACGCTATAGGTCCCGATACGCTCTTTATAGCGTATCTATCTTAGGCTAATCTATCTTAGGTATAGTAAGACCGCCCTAGATAACCTAATCTTTAGTTACCTTTCCCCTATACCTAAATATTAACTATACCGTATTCAGATTATCTACCGGGCGACTATTTAGTCTAAGTACCGTCGTAGCTTCGTAGTAAAGCGGCTACGTAGTCGACTTTCGTATACCGGCGAGAACTATAAGATAGTATATATAGATTATAAGAAAAGTAGCCTTATTACGCCCTAATATCTCGCGACTAAAACTCTCTAGTTCTAAGAGTATTTATAATACTACGGTCGGTAACAACGTCGGCGTATAATACTATTATCGTTTATAAGCTTAGAGAGACTATTCCTCTAGTTCTTAACTATTATTAGGCCGTTTATATCGTATATAGTACTACCGCCCTCTCTCGACTATCGCTTTCGCTAGTCTATCGCCGTATTACTACTCTACCTCCTCTACTAGCTCCGCTAGAAATTTAGATATCTCGCGGATCTTCCGAGGTCCTCCTTTAGTAGATATATTATTAGAATTACCTAGGGATATATACGGGTCGCGTATTTTCGTAAATAAGGCTATACTTTCCGGAGTCTATATACCTAAGAAGTCTATATAGTCGGCTAGACGTCGCGTACTAATCTAGATCCGTATCCCTACTCTAGGCTATTATATAATTTTCTAGTATTTATACTACTCCGTTACTATATCGTATATATACCTAGACTCTTCTATTAGATACTCTAATACCTTCTCTCTACAACGCCTCGCCTCTTCTATTAGGAGGGCTATACGGTTTATAGCTCCTAAAGTAGCTAATCGAGTATAGAAATTAGCGGTAACTACCTAAGAAGGAGTAAGTCCGAACCGAACTCTATAGTAGAGAAAGTTAGTTAGTTTATCGACCCCGAAGTCCTTATACTTCTAATAGAAACGTAAACTTCTACGATTTAGGTATTTACTTAAAGTATAGATACTAGGAATATTATCGAGATACTCGCCTATATTATAGCGACTAGCGTTAGATAGCGTAGAAGGATAGTAAAATCTATCGACTTCGTTAGTATATTTCTATTCTAATACGCTTAAGACTTACCTAGTAGCGGGCTAGCCTATCTCTTTATAACGCCTATTTACTAGTATAGTCGCGATATACGTATAGATTAGATTTTTTACTTAGTTTTACCCGATAAATTTACTTAAATACTAGGAACTCTATAACTATCGCTTAGCTTCTCGGCGCCGAGATCGATAAGATTAAGTATAGGCTAATAACTAGACTATCGTTCTACTAGGACGTTTAGATATATAGTCGTTTAATACTCTATATTTACTATTATTCCTATTAGCTAATTCGTTTTAATAACTACGGTTAGTATATCTATCTTCTTCTCTATTACTAATAGCTAATCTTTATAAACGGTATTAACTAGCTTCTATAAAGATATAAAGAGCTTAATTATCGAAAATATATCTTCCGAGGACCCCGTACTCCGAATCTCTTTATCGTCTACGACTACGCTTTAATCGAGTATCTATTCGCCGTCTATATCGTCTTCGATACTAGTATTAAAATCTATAAACTTTTTATTCTCCTCCTCTTTAGTATTAATTAATACGTCGTAGATATTTCTCTCTATAGGTAGGTTTATAGGTAAAGAACTAGATTATCTTATTTCCGAGAGTACCTTTAAGGGTAGCTAGATCCTCCGAAGGAAATAGATAAAGGTAAGGTATCTCTCGTCGCTAGCCCTATTACTATCTACTTATCGGATATACTATTACTAATATTTAATTCGGGTACGAATAGTATTAGATAGAGAGCGTACGACCTAGTCGGGGACGGGTAAGCGTTTTACTAAATCGCAAAAACTTAGTCCTCTATTTCCTCTAGAATATAGTATTTACTTACGGTCCCGCGCTAATAACTCTATCCCTACTACGTATTATACTAGTGGCTACGTTTAGCTATATTAGAACTCGTTTAAAGTCCGACTTATAGGACGTAACGACGTAAGGTATATCTATTATAGCGAGGAGGACTTCGTTAGTCGTTATAATAATAGTTCTTAAAGTATAAGTATTTTATTTTATTACTATCGAATGCCGCGATTAAGTTCCTCTATCTCTATAGTAATAACTAGAATAGCTTTAGTATATTTTTAGTTCCCGAAATTAGTACTCGAGTTTAGTACTTATATTAGTAAAGTATCTTATAAATCCTAGCAATATAACTATAATAGTCGAGAAAGAATCGAGCTAGTTAAAACGACTCGGCTCGTATCTTATAACGCTATATATATTATATTTATTATAATATATCTTTAATATATATATATAATTTCCTAGTATCCGAATCGACCCGTTATTCGGATTTAGCGTAGATAACTAGGAGGTAGCCTATAAAATAAGTTACGTTCGTCCTAATTCAGCGCTATTATTCCGGTATATATCCTCCCCTTTAATTAATACAAAATACTATCCTAATAATTACCGTACGAGAAGATTACGCTACTATTTCTCTAGTTTATACCTACGTCTCTAACCCTTCGTAACTTTAGACTTTAATTAGCGGAGGCCAATATCCTATATTACCTATATAGCTTTTATATTAATTTATAAACCCCCTCCTACTAGAACGTCGCCCTTACCCTAGCCGATAGGCGATATATTTATTTAATCCTCTAAGCTATCCGGTATAGAATCTAGTATAAGAGATATTATATATAAATTATAATACGCTCGTCTCGACTCGTTAGTATATACCTTAGTCTTTATAAGTAATATTCGTATACTATCTAACTATACTACTAAGCCCCTCTACCTCGCGATACGATATAGGTTATCGATCGTACTAATTTCTCTAAATAATTTCTTAAAGTATACTACTACTCTAAATACGTTAATCTATAGATAGGTAATAATGTCGCTCCGATTAATACTACTTTCTACTATAACCTCGCTAGTAAACTTACTACGCGATAGAGCTCTTTCTATATTACTAAGTATCTTTCTCCGTAGTACTATACCTAATTCTAAGGGTATTTCCCGAACGCGTAACCGAATATAGGCGATTACGTTTCGCGTTATCTAGCTTCGAGAAGAAGCTCGTAAGTTACTATAGATAGCTCTTCTTTAGCTCTCTATCGTTATAGTATCGGGTTTTAGATAGTTAAGGTTTTTAACTCTTTTAAAGATCTTGAAGTCTAACTCTCTTTCTATTTCTCTACGCGGTAGCGTCGAAACTAATATCTAAGTCCCGGCTACCTAGTCCGTTCGATATAATTATATTCTAGTAAAGAGCCTATTTAACCGGAGAAGTAATATCTAGTCGTTTTCTATCTCGAACCCCGTCGAGTAGCCGTTCTAGGCGCTATCTCCTTAAATTAGCTACGACGGATTCGTCTAAGGCTATTAACGCGTCCGATCCTAACGATTCGTCGGAATCTACGTAAATTCCTTCGCCTCTATATAGAATAGAGGAAGAGGATACGTATCGAATAGAAGAGGAGGTTAGGTATTGGATAGGGGAGCTATAGCGGAGGTTTTCTAAGTAGATAGGATCTATATAATAATTAGAACTACCGACGCGATACGCGAAACTCTAACTTATAGACTTCTTCTTATAGACTATAATATCGTTAGAGGCGTATATATAATCCTCGCTTAGTAGATAAGCTATTACTCCTAGCTCTATAGTAACGCTAATATCCTAAAATAGAATATTTTATCGTTTAACGCGTACGCGAGGAAATCGTTAATTTTATATCCGCTTAGTAGCGGGGGCTAGGAACTAGATATACTAAGGTAGGGTCGCGACGCGACGCGACTTCTACCCTAGATTTAGAATCCTCGTTATCTTAATATATCTATATATAATAATAATTACCCCGCGTACTAACCCGCCTATATATACCTCTAATTTTATTATATAAATATAAGAAAATAACTTAATACTTAGAATTATATAATGGAAATACCTCGATAGGATCTACCTTATTCTACGATATTTACTCTATATTAATAAAGATAATAATATTATACTCTCTATAATAATATTATCTTCTCTACTAAGTACTATTAACCGGCGACGAAGATTTATACGGGAATATATATAGCGATAACTAGAAGATTCTAGCCGTAAATTAGAAAATTTTCGTCGCGACTACGGACTACTACGAATACTATTACCCGACGACCTTAATTAGGGTAGTAACGATCGACCTATCTAACTACGCGACTTCCTCTAGCTCTAACTTCTACTCTAGAACTAGCCTCTACGACCTAAGCCTCTACTCTACTATAAGTACTATTACGCGACGAATCTAATCGCCGCTACGACCGAGCTTCCTAATCTATTAATTTCCTATAGCTCTAAATACTACCCTAGGACTAGCCTCTATAACCTAAGCCTCTACTCTACTACGAGTACTATTACGCGACGAATCTAATCGCCGCTATAACCGAGCTCCCTAACCTATTAATTTCTCTATAGCTCTAAATACTACCCTAGGACTAGCCTCTATAACCTAAGCCTACTCTCTACTACGAGTACTATTACGCGTCGTATCTAATCGCTACTACGGCCGAGCTCCCTAACTAATTAATTTCCCTATAGCTCTAAATTCTACCCTAGGAATAGCTACTATACCTATAACCTAAGCCTACCCTCTACTACGAGAGACCGGGTTCGACCTACTTCTAGATACGAAAGGATTTAGGTATTATCGACGTAATAATCTACGTCCGCTACTAAATCCGCTACCTACTATACCTATAATCCCTTAATCGAGGAAGAGAAGGTAAATAGTTATTAACCTAACTAGCTCCTCTCCTTAACGCCCCGAGCTAACTACTTCCTAACTATCTAAGAAGATAAAGATAAGGGTAGTTAACCTAATAGACCTCTCTTCTACCCTCCCTAATTAGATAACCCCTTAAGATAAAACCTTAGACGTTACCCTCCTCGGTATAGTAATATTCTATTTACTTCGACGATATAACTAATACTATAGCTCTTAAATATAGTATGTCTCCGGCTGTCTAATTTTCCTATAGTATCGG
The DNA here is from genome assembly GCA_007735645.1 of Venturia effusa. Taxonomy (NCBI): domain Eukaryota; kingdom Fungi; phylum Ascomycota; class Dothideomycetes; order Venturiales; family Venturiaceae; genus Venturia; species Venturia effusa. The sequence goes on along the minus strand of CP042201.1, from coordinate 74,086 downwards.
CTAATATACTATATAGGATACGTCTTTTATTTCGAATACTTATAATAAGCTCTCGACTATTCTAGAGAAGTTATCGAAAATAACTAGAGAGATATAGATAAAAGGCTAAAATATCTATTATATAGAGCCTCCGTAACCGAATCTTAAGATATTACCCGCCTTTAGCTCTTATAATAGGTAGAAGTAGCCTACGGCTACGTTAGGTATAGGATTAGGGTATACTAGTTTAGCCTTTTAATACTAACTCGACTAAATAGACGTTAGGTACTAATTCTTAGTATTTAGCTAGCTATACCGATTATACCTATATAATTTTTAGGTATATAATTTTTATAGAGAATTAAGAGTATAATCCCGAGTATAGTACCCTTATATTATATAGTAAGTAATAGCGTAGCTATACTTAATACTTATTACTAAAGCTATACCTACTCGTACGTAGGCGTAACCGTACGAACTAATAAGCTATCTCTATTATCTACTAATAGCTATAATCGCGTAACTCTCTATTCCCTTTAAATATAAGTAGGAAAGAATTTAATAATAAGAAACCTTATCTATTATATTATTCTAGCGAGCTTACGAGCTAGTACGCGGGTAATAAAATAAGCGAGACTATATAGCTAGAGCTATTCTCTTACTAAAATTAATTATTTCTAGGTATAATTATACTATTACTAATAGGTACTTATTTCTAAGTCTTTAAGAAGATATTAGAGTAAGTAATCTAAAGAGATCTATCTCTTTAGATTTTTATTTCGGCCGTAGTTAAGTAGCTAGTATTTCTCGTATTTATTAAATTAGTTAGGAAAGTAGCTCGATAGTCTCGCTTATTCTATTACCCGCGTAGCTAGTTAGATACCTAAGGTACCCCTATAACCTTTTCTTAGCTTTTACTTCCTATTAATTATATTCGAGGCGGGAGCTAGACCTCTAGCGGCGGGTAGAACGTTACGTATTAGCTTATAATTACTATTAGTACTCTATCGCTATAGATCTAATTATTATTAGCTAAGGCGGCCTATTAGCGTTATTACCCCTATTACCCTATTAAAACCTCGAATAGAAACGCCTCGAAAAGAGACGCCTCGAAAAGAGACGCCTCGAAAAGAGACGCCTCGAAAAGAGACGCTTCGAAAAGAGACGCTTAGAAAAAAAGGAGAGTATATATATATATATAAGTTACGGCTTAAATTACGGCTTTAACTACGGCCGAAACTACGGCTTTAATATAGGTCTAAACTTAGGACCGAACTCGAGGCTATCTCGAGAGTATTCCCTCTATAACTATAATACTAAACTTACGATTTAACCTAGGGGTATCTTAAGAATTTAACCTACTTACGAGCCTACTAGACCCTTTCTCGTCTTAGAGCTTACGACTTTAATATACTATACCTTAAGAGGCTTCTAATATAGATATAATAAGCTCTCCTACGATTCTTACGGGCGGTAGCTCCTACCTAGTATAAATAGCTATTATCGTTAGCGTAGACAGCGGTTTAATATAGTAGTATCTATATTTATTCTATTAATAGAGAGCGTAAGCTAAGATATAGAAACGCGCGACTTAAAAGTACTACTAGTAGTAAGTACCTACTAGGTAGTTATATAATATACGTACCTATAACCTACGTAGGCCTACCTAAGATTAAGTACTCCGAACTCTATCTTTATAATAATATCGGCCTCTCCGAGCTACTAGCTCTAGCTACCTACTAGGAAATATCTAGTATCTCCTTATCACTTTTACCTTCCTTACTTCGATCCCTATTACTTAGCTCGATAGGAGCGATATCGATTTTATTATCTATAACCTTAGCTATAGGCTCGGATCTATTACTACTATCGCTTATCGCGGTAATAGTACTATTATCCCTATACTCTAACTAAAAATCGTCCTCCTAGCTACCGTTCTTTTAATACCGTTCTTCTTAACGCCGTCCTTCTTAACGCCGTCCTCCTTAACGCCGTCCTCCTTAATACTATCCTCCTTAACGCCGTTCTCGTTATTAGTATTATAGCTTACGCCCGCGACTATAATTATATTCTATAAGTCTACTATCCCCTAGCCTTCCGTAAGTAGCTCCTTAGTATTATTAGGTACTAGTACTTTAGCCTCTAGCTACGTAAGTTAGCTCGACGCTAAGAGGAAGAGGATTTTATCTAAGGTATTAACTCTAAGCGGCGATTCTCCTTTATTAGTATAAGGATACGTATTTCGAGAACTTCCGTAATAGCCTCTAGGGTACCGGAATACTCGGCCTCTTATAGAGCCTCTATAATAGCTTCTATCTTCTATACGCTAAAAGTTTAAAGCCTAATAGAATTATTAGTAGCGCTTTAATAAGTATTAGGTCGAGACTTACTATCGGATATCCGCCTTCTTTATTAGTATTAGTATTCCCTTACTAAGGCTATACGGACCTAAGATTATAGGTCGTACTATAGCTACGTAAGCTATTAGATTATTCTATTTAGTAAGAGTATACCTAAAAGTCTTAGCTATTAATACCTTAGCCGCGCTCTCGTAACGATATCCTTAATCTATTATAGGTAACTCGACCGTATTCTAACCCTTTTAGCCCTTTATTCTACGCTTCGATAGTCGACTCTATAGCGATTTATTCCTTAATTTAGTACTTTATAACGCTATATTAGATATAATACGCGTCGTCTCTAGGAATCCTAGCTATCTATTTCTCGATTAGAGTAGGTTAATAATCTCTCTATTATTAACCCTAGCTATTCTAATAATATTCTACGTCTACTCGTATATACTTAATATCTTAAAGATATAGTCGAGCTCTAGCTTTCGTAATTCGTTAGATTTTATCTTCTCTACTACTACTAAGCGTAGTATTACGCTCGCTAAACCTCTTACGACTAGATATATATTTAGCTCGTTAAGCGCCCTCTATACCTTATTTATCTTATCTTAACGTTCGAAGACCTTAGAATTATTATAGCTTATTTCGAGATTTCTAATACGAGAGAGTATATTTAAGCCGAACTAGTTAACGAAAATCTTCTACGTAATCCTTACGACGTTATCTCTAGAGAAGGAGATCTTCTTACTCTATCCGCGGCTACTCTTTCCCTAACTACCTTATTCTTAAGAAGCTTAGTAAATCGGATTATTAAGTCGTATACCTCTAGTATACGTAACGCCTTACTAAAAGGGCTTACCTTAACTTTCGTTAACTAGATCTAGCTCTTCTTTATTATACTAAATACCTTCTCTACTTTCTTAAGTCCTATCTCTCTTATCTCCTCTTCCTCTCCGCTACTATTATCTAGAATAATAAAATTATTATCCTTCTCTTTCTCTTTCGCCTTACGCGTAACCCTCTTAGAGTTATCTATATTATCTAGGTTAAACCTAAACTCGGCTTTAGCCTATTTAGACTTACCTATCGATTTCTTATCCTTATCCTCTTTCGAGAGTTTTAGATAAGTAGGTACTAATAAACGGCCTTTAGAAGATAGAGACCGGCTTCTATTACTAGTATAAGGAACGGGTATATTTACTTAGATCGTCTTATAGACTAACTACGGCGAGCCTAAGTTATCTATCTCTTATACTAGATTATAGACGTCGTTAAACCCTCGTAGCGGTACCTTTAACGCTTTACTAGTAGCCTTTAATAGGCCGCCTTATACGCCCTTCTTCGGGCTCTCTCGAATCTTATAGGCGACTTTAGGATAAAGTATTATAGCCTCTAAGTAGATAAGCTCTTCTACCCTCTAAATTACCTTAACGCTATCTAGAAGGGCTCTAGGCTCTAACTACTACTAGACCGCGCGGCGCTAAATCGCGGTACTAGAAGAAGTTAGTTATTAGTCTCTTCGCGCTATAGAATATAGGTACTTACCTCTTCTATTAGAGTAAGCTAGTACTACGACCGCGGTACTAAATCTTTATCTATCTAGTCTTTCTTCTTTAGCGTCTTTAGATTCGCTATAGTACGACGATATCTTATTAGTATTAAGTATATAATTATTATTAGCTACTTTATATATCGGCTAATATTATAAGGTATAGGAGTTTAGAGTTATAGAAGCGCGACGTATAAAGAAGACGGATTTACCTATTACTACGGAGAGTAGATAAGTATAGATAAATAACGAGTTATTTTAAGGAGTAATTAGTTTCTAAATAAGCCCTATTCCTAGAGTACCCTTAACAAAAGTACTAGGATATAGTAAGTAGTATCCTAGTAATAAAGTTCGTTCTTCGCTACTAGTCTATAGATATCGGGCGAATAGTAACCCCTACTCCGCTATATTATAATTAATAATTTATAGTTAATCGGTAAAATATATTAGCGGTAATATATTATATATAAGTCACCGCTATAGATATATACTTCGTTGTATCCTATATTCCGAAGTACTAAGGAAAGGTACTAAATTATATTTTTAAGCTATAGCTTAATATATTTATATATTAAAATAATCCGTCTTAAACTAGACGGGCTTATATTTGAATACGTCGAGTTAATCGATACTATCTAATTATTATAACCTATAGTTTACTATATCTTTAGGATGAAATATATCGGCGCCTAGATATAGACGGACTTTTGTATTAATATATTAAAATAATTATATTTAGTAAAATCTATACGAGTAACCTCCTTATAGGAGTATAGCTAGCTAGGACTACTTTATAGGTAGTATAAGGGGCTACGCTTTACGCGAATTAGTTCGTCTATCTATAATACCGAATAGGAAATTAGAAAGGTAATAAGTATTTACCTTAAGCGTCTAAATAAAAACCTCGTTATTTCTTTAGACCTATATCTAGGGAATAGGCTTATAGTCTTCTTATATTAATACAATAAGTTCGGTAGTTCTTAACTAGATATAATAGCTCGGTAAACTATAAGAACTTATTTCCTATAGTAAGCGTTTATCTAAATTATTAACTACGTATTAGACCTAATATCCGATACTAGAGCCGAGAAACCTAACTAACTTTATTATCTACGCTAGTAATCCTCTACGATAGTCTTTATGAAACGCTAGTCGTCGTATCCTATCCGATATTAGTATATCTTATTCTATTAGGGATCCTACCTAAGACGAACTAATTCTAGCCTAGCCGTCTTTACTAGCTAATATATACGCCTATCGAATAATCTAATAGACGTATTCTTCGACGGCGTAGTATAGTAGTTCGATTACCGACCTTTAGAACCTAAACTCTATATCTATTATATCTATTTCTCTAACGATTTCTAAGGCGATCTTCTTAATTAGTCTTTCTCTTATTATTAGGCCTATAGAGGACTTAAGTCTTAGTATTTACTACTCTATCGTCGCGGTATATTATTAGCCCGGCTAAACGTAGCCTTAATATACTACATATTCGGGTTAGAAAAGACTTACTCTAACTCTATAAGATTCTCTAAGTTATCTTTTAAATACGGCGTCTCGTATATACTACTATAATACCGTTAGTAACTAAGAGTACTTCTCTCTAGTTATATATAAGTAGACTTACTAGCTACGCGCGTCTACGTAAGCCGTATAACTATTTTCGAAAGCGTCGAAAGGGAATACTATAGATATAGTAGTATAAGTACCTTACTATTTAGATACTAGATTATTTATAAATAGAATCGTATAGAACCTTCCCCGGACGGCGAGTTACGAAATACTCTAATCTTATAACTAATACCCTTTAATAAGCTATTTATAACCCTATTTACGCCTATACCCTATTAAGCCTACCCTCTAACTAGCGATTTATACTAGTCTTATTAATCTACTTACCCTCCTCTTCCCTTTAGCTCGAGAGCGGACGTTCGGCGTATCTCCTTATATCTATATAATAAAAGATAGACGGTAGTATAGTCTATATTAATACTACTATAACCCCAACTATATCCTCGATAAGATAAATATACCGAAATATTACGTACGTAAGAAAAGTATACTATAGGGGCGAGTCTATATTAAGTAGCTATATTATAATATTAATTTATAAATACTATTTACGTCGTTATCTTCTCCGCTAGTATCGCTATTACTACCTCCTAAGTATTACTATCGCTATTGTATTCGTTATCTTCGTTACTCTCTTTCTCTTCCTTAACTAATATTAGCTTATTAGCGAGCCTAGCCGTCTTAATAGTAGATACGAGATCGGGTTCGTCTATATCCTCTACCTCGTTATCTCCTCCGCCCCCTCCTCCTATAATATAACCGTCTAATTTACCTTTAGTAGACTTATCTCTATCCTTTACCTAGGGTCCCTAAGGGGTCGGGTCGGGTCGGGTTTGGGGTACCCCCGACCCACCGGGGTAGAAATAGGGGGCGGGTCGGGGAGCTTTTACCCCGACCCGCTAATCGGGAAGTCGGGTTTTTAAGTCACATATTTTAATACTTAACCTAGGTATTATTAAGATCTAAATAGCTAGAATTATAGAGAAATACCTATTCTATAAGTCTATAAGATTATATAATATAAAATACCTATAGGTCGTCCGTAATAAATAAAACCGTACGAAAAGTTACGTTTTTAGCTAAGAACCCGACCCTATTAATCGGGCGGGTTCTATCGGGGAGGTCGGGGCGGGGTCCTAGGGACCCTATACCCGACCCCTTAGGGACCCTACCTTTACCCCGCTATCTCCTTCGCCCCTCCTCCTATAATATAATCGTCTAGCTTATCTTTAGTAGAATTATCTCTACCTCGGTATTACCTTAATACTTGGTCTTAGACTTAATATCGCCCTCCCTAGTACCTCCTGCTATCTAGTTACCGCTACTCTTAGTACGACCCTCGTCTATATCTACCTTATCCCTACTCCTATTACTAGCCTCTACTATCGGTACGTTACTCCCTACGATAGAGTTATCCTCTACTAACGCTTCGGTATCCCTACCCGTAACTATTTCGTCTCCGCTATTACTCTCGTTATTACTACTACTACTATTACTCTTATCCTCGCTTTCCGTAGTACCTTTAGTACCTAGACCGGTATCTCCTCTACTTATATCCTTTAAGTACTATAATAAAGGCTTTTCTAGCCCGCCTTCTCCCGTAAACTCGATACTCGCTAACGTTCCTATTTCTACCCCCTCTCTCTACCTTTCCTTAACTCTAATATAAGGATAGATTTTTCTCTTAAGGTACCTATAGATAGTACGTAGGATACTACTACTATACTTTTCTAGAATTTTAAATACTTACCGTATTAACTACGATCTCTAGCGGTATAGTCTACGAAATATTAGCTTAAGTATTAAGGTCCGAATAGAGACTTACTTTACTATTACTTTTAGAGGTAATATATATAATATCTCTTCGCTAAATATCTTTATAAGGTCCCTTACTACCCTAGCTTTATAATACGTTTTCTAGAATTTCGACTTTCCCTTTATCTTTAGACTCTACGTAAAATATTTAGCTAGCGGCGTCCTCTAGTCCTTACCCTTTCTACTAGGCTTAAGTATCTTCGATTTATAGAATCCTACTAACTTAGTATCCTCCCCTAGACGGTAACCTTATAACGCTCTCTTATATCTAGAGAGGAGAGTAAGATAGCTCTTTACCTTAATAACCCTATATATAATTAGTAAAGTTAGCTTCGAGAGCTAGGCGTCCGTATATAATATATATATACGTTAAAAGAGCTTAGGTATACTAGTATTCTATAATAGTTCGTACGCTATAGCGGCGATCTAGGTATCGCTAACTCTCTTATTATATAATAGATAGTATTCGCCTAAGTCTCGTAGCCTCTTAACTACGCCCCGTCCTATTATATCGCTAAAAAGAAATTAGTAATATTAACTACTAATTTCGGGTCTAGTTTTAGCCCTTTACTCTCCGTCGTTAGATTACTAATATCTCGATAAAAGTTATCCCGTATAAGTTATTACTAGTCCTATTCGAGCGAGCTACGTAGGAAGAAATCTACGTTCTATAGCTTCTTTAGTCTTCCTAGTCGCCCTCGTACCTCGCTACTACTATTCTTATAGGGTATTTCTCGGTAAATAATCCTTACTATATATAACGACGCCGTACCTCTAGTCGGTCGTCTTCTAATTAGAAGTTTATTATTCTTAGCGCCTCTTCCTTATTATCTACTTCCTTATCGCCTCCTACGTAATCGTTACTATCGATAATATCCCTACCTCTATTATTACTACCGGCCTCCTCCTCCTTAAGGCCGCTTATCTCGCCTAGTTCGTTATATATACTAGATCTATTCTATTATAAGCTCGTTCTTTACGATTTTCGTAATTTATTATCGTCCTCTTAGAAATTTATACGGCCGCGGGCGGAAATTAGGATTAACGTAGATACTACTTTCTCTTTAACTTCCTTCTCTAGTATAGTCTAGCTCCGGTATATATCTTCTATAGATATAAATTATCTCTACCTTCTTAAATAGACCTATTATCGAAATCTCTATCGTTTATTCTATATTCTAAACTATCGTCGTTTTATCTCTTATCCCTATCTCTACTCTTATCCTAGGCTCGGACGCTATCCGTATAGACCTCTCCTCTTTCCGTTATAGGGCCTCTAGTTATATTTCCTCTCCCTATCAACGCTAGAGTCGGGGTAAAGAGAGAGAAGTAGTAGGGCCGTCTTTTTAATAGATAGATATCCGTAAAGGTATAGAAGAGTCTAGTAGTATTCTACTAGTTATAATCGACAGCCTTATAGTCCTTAAGAAATCGCTCCGTATATACTATTAATTACTATATCTATATATATTAGTCGGATTTATATAGAAGATACTATAAGTTCTTACGAATCGGCCCTATACCTCGTATTAGACGTTTCCCTAGTATAGTATCCGTAAAGCCTAGTAGCTACTATTAAGACGGGGTAGGTTCTTATTATACCCTAGTAGTATTATCGACCTTCGCTTTTTAGGAGGGACTAATAGTTATAAACTCGATATCTTCCGCTTAATACTCTATCGTACTAATATAGGAGGTAGTACGAAAGTATCCGTATCTATCTCTATAACCGTATTATCTAAAGGATAATATTTATATATAGTTAAGCCGAAGAGGGTAGGTAAACGTATCGATATCTAGGCTAACTAATTATTTAGCGTAGGTAGCTATAGGTAGACGTATAACTTTCTAACTGAGGCGCTACTATACCTACCTATATATAGAATTAGCTCGTAACTACTATAGTATATCTCCTATTTATACTAAACAATTTAATAGCCGCGATCTAACTTAATTCTATATATAATATATTAGAGAAAAGACGCGGCGGAATTACTAGTATAGCGTATAACTCTAAGCCTATATCGTATATTAACGTACGCCTTATTATAACAACTCTACTATTCGGTATAACTAAAAGTCGTCGTAGGAATTAAAGACTCTACTTATAGAATTATTCTAGTTTCTCGATCTAGATCCTATTATTTATCGTATCCTCTATAATACGTTGTTCTCGAGTATCGTATAGTAGTTAAGGACGATCGTAATATTAGTTTATAACCCCTTAATATATCTACTTATATCGACTTCTCGACTAAGTATTAATAGTAGAAAATAGATAATATACGACTTCGAGATCTTCGACTCTAAACCCTAATCTCTAACTATATAGTAGCCGGTAATAGAGGACTAGTATCTTCTATAATATATACCTATACGTAGTATATACCTTCCGTAGCCTTAAATAAACTTATATTACTTAGATATATTCCTACTACTAGACCTATTCTCGGATAATATATCTAACTTTATATCCTAACTCCTATTCGATACGAACTACCTAGCTATTTACCCTATACCCGATTTCAATATATATAATATAGACCTATAAGATACTCCTATCCCTATTAAGTAGCCTAGTACTAAAATTATACTAAAACCGATACTAATCCTAGTACAAAGAAGAGGAAACGGGTCTCTACCGCCGTAGCGCCCGCTAATAAGAAATATAAGAGCTAAGGTATACTATATCTAGTACTCGATATAGAGTAAAGTAATATTCCGATTATTAACCCGCCTAACCGTCCTACGTCCGCTATAATTCCTCTTAAACTACCCGATTCTAGTATTCCTCTATAGACCTATTCTTAAACCGAAAGAAAGTAGACCCCTTACGGACGAGCTCTAAGACCTTACTCGTACTAGAGATAGCGTATCTTAAGTCTAACGTATAATAGATACCTACCTAGTATAAAAGTAAGGATCGTAATATACTACTAGTAGAGAATAGTATACTAGTAAAGATACGTACTAGCGACAATATAGTTATTAAGAAGGAGAAGATTTATAATTACCGTAGTAAAACCTAAATACTAGAACGTAGCTAGAAGATACTACTCCTAAATTATCCTAGTCGTATAAGGCGTTATTAAATTATTACTTAGAGAGTACTATTAAAAGTATATTATTAGTAGGAATAGAAAGCTACTAAAATAACTACTAGCGCCCTCTATCTATACTCGGACTCTAATAGCTTAAATATAATTCTAGCCGTAAAGCTATAGTCGAAGCTAAAGTTAAAGTTAAAGCCTAAGGCGAGTACGGGTTACGCTATTCTAATATAATATAGTAGCTCCTAAGCTCTACGGAATCCTAAGTACGTCTAGCTCTACGCCGATAGCCTATTAACGGGACTAGAAGTCTAAAAGGATAAACCGCCTAATAGAAAGGTACCTATAATAACTACCCCTACGTTAGTATATAGAAGAAAGTTGTATTCTATAACCAATATCTACTATAACTACGAACAACTATAGTGTAGCCGATTTATATAATAGGGGAGAAACTATAGAGTATCGACTAAACTTATCGTACTACTCCCTAACTAGCCTCTAGATATACGGAAATCTAAGCGATTAGGAGCCGAGATAGATATATTAGTATAAGATTAAGCCTAAATAGACCCGGGTTAACTAATATACGAGAAATAGAATTATAAAGAGAGTAAAGTAGAGTTTAAGGATAGACTCTCTAATATACTCGACGATATATAAATATAGATTACGAAGAAGGATAACTATTATCGTACTATCGTAATATTTAGGAAAGTACTAAAGACTCGCCCCTAAGAGGTAGTAGTCTATATTTATTATAACGAGGCTACGAGCTTAGGCCCGAAATACGTATCGACTAGAAAGACCGGCGTAGTCGAGTAGGAGTAGTTACTACCATTACCCTCTATACGTATACGTATAGGATAGAAGACGCAACTAAAGAAATAACCGAGAGAGTAGATAATTTTAATATCTTATATTAATAGCGAAAGATATCTAACGAATATTTACTATACTCTAACTTCTATAAGTATTTCGCCCTATAGTCTAGCTTTATATATTTATATAAGGAAAGGTATTATATATATAGATAATAGTTATAAGTATCGGTCCGTTAAAATTATTTCTAAAATTAAGGTAGCTATTATATAACTATATCGTACTACTTATAACCTACGCCTATATTACCGTACGAGACTTTTTACGTAAATATACTATAGGTATATAGAGCGGAGTTAGTTTATTACTCGATACCGATATATATTACTCTTCTTATATTAATATTAAAAGATATATATTTTAAGTTATTACGAATTTCTACGCTAATTATAATCTATATAGGTATAAAATAAACGTTTAGTACTCTTAATTTTCTTAAGCGTATCTTTCCTTATATTAATATTAGAAGCTAATTACGTATTACCCGGTTCTACCGTACTACTTATATCTACTTAGATATACTAGAAGAGGTGGTATAATTTAGATACTATTCTAGAGTAGTACTCTTTATATATTACTACTAGAAGATTCGCGTTTACTTAGAAGCTATATCGTACTACTTACTATACGTAAAACTACGTACTAGGATATTTAAGCTTAAGTACCTATACGCCGGTAGTTATTAAGGGTACGATATATCTACTATATATAGTATTCTCGACTTTATAAAGTATATAAAATATATAGTTAAGGTATTCTAGTTTACGATATCAATTTTAGGGTATTAATATTTAAGGCGTTAAGTTTAGGATATTAGTTCTTAGGTCGCCGATACTACCTTAGGTTCCCTAGTAATTGATATTCGTAGATAATATAGTATAGTTATAGAGCGGTATTAATCCCGAATTATAATACTATATTTTTAGGCTATAATTTTAATTAGGTACGGTACTATAACGTTCTAAAACTATCTATATAATTCGTAGTACGCGGCTTAGTAGAGACCGCGACTACCTCTACCTAGAACCTAATCTTATAAGTTATTACCTAGAATACGGCGTATCTAGAAGTACTAGTACCTTTACTATTACGTCCTAGAAGCCCTTAAAACGTCGCCGCCTAAGCGTCTATCTAATTATTAGATATATTCGCTTACCTTAGTTAACTCCTAAATTCGGGCTTAGAGTCTCCTCCCTAGTTTTAGCCGCGGCCTTTTATAAGTAGGCTTAGAATCTCGCCTTATTAAATAGGGAAGAGGCGCCCTTAATCGCTATCTTCGGTTAGAATTCGGTTTTACTAGTACGCTTAGCTTCGAGAGACTAGATCTCCTCTTCTATACTTAAGTCTCCCTCTCTCTTTCTAGCCTAAGTACGCTTCTACTTAGAAGCGACCTTCTAGTTTTCCGTCTTTCTAACTCTAGTATCTTTATCCTTCTTCTTCGTATCGGAACCCTTATTCTTTACCTTAGAACCCTTCTCGGCTAATATAGATAAGATCCTTCGGTTACTAGTAAGTATACTCGTACTCGAGACCCTTCGTTTACTAGACTTAACGCCGCCTGATATTCTCTAAGTACTAGTAACAACGCCTAAGCCGGAGACCCTACGAGTACCTAACTTCGTATTCTTCGTTAGCTTACTATTCGATATAGTCTAGTTACTCTAGGCCTTCTCGTTAGACTTCTTCGTCGAGGTAGAAGATAAGTATCTTCCCTCCTTCTTCTTACTACTCTCGTCTATATCCTTCTACTATTTAATTCACTTTCTATTAGGTATTACTACCGGGGTATTATATTCTAGTACTATATATTTCTTAGAGTCTATATTCTTACTTTTCTTCTCCTTCTCTACGCGGATAGCCTTAAGCCTTAATATCTCGTCTACGTCTAATATCTTCGTATATTACGCCTAAAGAAAGCTCTCCTCCGTAGCGAAACGCGTAGAGCGTACTAGCGTTATATATTTCGTATCTTTATATACGACTTTTAACTAATTAGACCGGTTCTAGTATCGAGAAATAATATTATAGGTACTTACTCTTATAGATATCCTAATAAAGCGCCTCCCTACCGCTAGAAAGGGCGAGAATACGATCGATAACGTTGGTAAACTATATAGTATATTAGTCTTAAAACTATAAATCGATATTTAGAAGTCTTACCTCTCCTATCGCTAGAAGCTCGTCTTCGTATTCGCGCTCTATACGACGACCGACTTCCTTATCGTCTTTAGCGACCGTATAGCGAAGGTAGTATATCGAAGCTATAATAGGTAGCCGCTATAAGGTATATACGCGAAGGTATTATATACTATTTATAGAATAGGTAGAGGAATAAGAGGATAAGAATAAATAATAAACTTTAAGGCGCTATAAATTAGACCCTTAATAACGTTAATAATATTATATTAATACTACGTTACCTAGGTAGTATATATATATAGAATTTAGGAGACCCTCTTTATTATCTAGAGTATAGATTATTATATAAGAAGATAACGATATTTAGGGATTAGATAAGGGCTATTATAAAGACTACTAATTCTATAGACGTCTAGCTCTATAGTCCGCCGATATATCCTAACTACCTATAAAGGTATCTTTCCGGTATATAGTAAAATAGATAACCGAACTACGTATCTAACTCGGTATAATACCTACGTTATTACTATAATTCTATGTCCGTATCCGAGCTCTAGGCGGTACTATTATCGATAGCCGACTCTATACTCGTAGTATATTTCGAACGTAGCGTTCTAGTACTAGGCTCGGCCAATTCCTTCTTAACCGCTATCTTCCTCTTCTTAGTTATCTTTAGTACCGCTATACGTTATTAGTTATAATCGTCTACGACTTATATTCTAACTTACGGGCCGTATCTAAAGCGCTTATAGTAATAGTATTAGTAGTAGGCGATCGCTCCCGTTCCGGTTCTAGTAACTCTCTCTAAACCTTACTACTTAGATCTAAGAGATTATCTTCGATATTAGATACTCGGATAGAGGCTTCCTCTAACTCCTCTATCTATAACTCTATATATAGAGCGGGTAATCTACTAATACCGGCTTCTCTAGTACTATAGAGACCGGAGGCTTAGTTATCGTTACCGCTCTTAGCTTATTCTACGCTTAATATAATTTTATCCTCTTCTTAACGAGGCTAGGACGAGAGCGGGATAGTAAGAGTAGATTAATAGTTAGGGAGCGCTTTACCTAGGTTATAGGGTATAGTATTTATCGAATCTCTACGGGTAGCGCGTTACTACTCGTTAATCGAGTCTTTAATATCCGCTATAATAGAATCGTAGGGGTAGGGTAATATAGCGCTACTACTACCACTTAAAGATAGAGGCTATTCGCTAGTAATCGCGTTAGTTAATATATCTTTAAAGGCGCGGCTAGTAGAAATAGCGAGTAGGAATAAGACTAGGTCGATACGTCTAGAATACCGTCCCGTTCCGGTAGTAGAGGAAATTCTAGAGAGTATACTAGTAGTAGCTGGGGTTAGGGTACGTCGGAACGGCTTTAGACCTTAGAGAGACTATCCCGTTTCGGTTATAGAGGAACTTCTAAAGAGACCGTTAGGAGGTCCTAGGGTTAGTATATCTTAGAAGAGGGTATTCGCGGCGGTTATAGAGGGCGGAGGAAGGTCTATTCTTCTTTATATAGTACGAGGGTTAGATTAGCGTTACGTATAACGCGATTACTCTTCTTCGCGGTCGTATTAACTTTAGTATTATAGGCTAGTCCTAGTAGCGCTATTAGTTATAAGCTATCGGATCTCTACTTAGGGTTACGTATATCTACTAAGAATAAATATAGTAGCTATACCGTCCCGACTATATCGATTTAGTCTAGCCTTCTTCGTCTTATACTACGTACGATATTAGTTTAGAGGAAGGAAAGAGGAGTCGCGCGGAATATCTATCTTAATAGTATAGTTAATTCCTTACTCTTCTTTATTCTATCTACTATTCTTATCTAGTAGATACTTAGAAATAGAAGAGAAATTATAGGTATAAAATAAAAGTCGACGCGAGGTTTTCCTTATATTAATAAACTTCGACGCCTTAGGTATCTAATAATCTAACCTACCTAATACTAGAATATACTTCTATTTCTAGGCCTTTACTACTAGGCCCGTTAAGGGGATAGTCTACTACTATATATACTTAGTAATACCGTCTTAGGGTCGTAACTGCCGTCCCTTCTACTAAAGATATTAACCTATATATTAGATTAAGGCGGCTTCTTAACGATCTCCCTATACCGTATATATATATAAGATATACTCTATATATTCGATTACTATACTAGGTTAGTTTTCTATATCCGTATAAGCTATACTCTCCACTAATAGTATATAATATTTATTTTACTACATTGAACTTAATATATTTATACGAGGAATATTACTATCCGGCTTAGCTACTAAATATTATCTTTATATAAGTATAAGGTATACGCCCTATATAATTCGTTATTAATTAGAAGTAAGCCTCTATATCTAGTTATCTTCCTAATTAACGACAAACGACTATCTTTTTATTATATTAATCTTGATATATCTATATAAGAAACGTTCTATATTTATTAAGTTATATACCTAACTAAAAATACTTAATAGTTCTTCGTCTTATTGATCGTAACATATTTATACGAATAAAATTATATATTCGTATACGTTATATAAACGATAATTTTACTATCATGTTAATCTTAATATATAGATATAAGAAGGGTTACTATCTAGTTCGGTTATTACCTTCCTAACCGATATAAGATATATACTCTATAATTTATTATAGCGCGGAAGTAAGGTTCGATACTCTTACGCCCCGTATTCTATATTAAGAATATACGATAATTCTATAGTTATATTAATCTTAATATATTTATATAAGGAATATTATTTCTATTAGAATACGATTAAACTTCGTCTATCTAAAATCGAACCAAAACCGGGCAAGGGTAGATAATCGTATTTATATCGTATACGTATAAATAAATACCGTATATATATTAGAAGACCTATACGAATACGATAGATTAATACTCGAAATACTATACTTAAATCTTTAAGTCCTTAGTCCCCGATTTAGCCCGATACTAGATTAACCTCCCTAATATCTAAGAGCGACGTTATCCGCCTCGCTATTTCTAAGAAAGCTAGCGCTATATAAGCTATATCGTTACCGCCGTTATATAGCCCGTAGGTTATTATACTATAGTCGCTAGTAATAGCCGCTAAGCTTTAATTATTATACGTACTATAAATCGCGTTATCGACGAGCGAAATATTAATTACTTCTAGACCCTCGAAGTAAATACTAACCTCCTCGTACTATTAGAAGTTATTATTTACTATATATCCGACTACGATTATCTTACCTAGACTCTTCTAACTATCGAGTAGCGTAACGATAGTTCCGCGTAACGATTATAAGGATATTATCTCTATTAACCCGAATTCGAACTAATTAGGAAGACGATTATAGATACTAATATTCTCCTCTACTATAAAGTACCTATACGTTAGCTCGGACGAGTAGGCCGGTATCTATAAAGTCTTAAGCGGAATATAGCTTAGACCGAGTTCTAGAAAGAGTAATCTACCGTTAAGTATCTTAACGTCTAGCGCGATAAGCGTAACCTTCTACGCTACCTCGATCGTACTCTTTATATAGGCCGTTATACGATAGAGGTAATTATATATAATATCGAGTCTCGCCTTTTATTTTTTAGTAAGGGGAATAATCTCTAAGTTCTAACCTAGCGATAAAGATAATATATCTAATATAAGGAGGTTATCGTTAAAATAATAATCGCTAATACTAGTTATAGACGAAGACCGGTAGTATCCTATTATCTAGTAAGTAAGACTATCTAATAACGAGGCGGACGAGCGGCGTAAGTCTAAGAAGAATAATAAGATAGAGGAATAGATTAAGAGGTAATTTTTATCTAGATAAACGTTAGTAGTTCCGATATCCTACGTAGCTACCTCGATAAAACGCTTTATAACTAAGTTATTAGCGGTACTTATCGTAGCGACTCGATCTCGTACCGCTCTCTATCGCGCGAGTATTATTCGTTTATTCGGCCTTATATTCTAGGGAACTATACCTAGACCCTTATTATAGGTTAGTATAGTATATAAATTATTACTATCGCGTAAAGTATAATATACTCTCGTTATTAATTATCGCGCGGAGTAGTATTACTATATCCTTATCGGCTAATACCTTTATCCGACCGTATCTATAGATACTCCGTTCCGTAATATTCTATCGTAAGCTATAGGTCTTTAGCTAGACGGCCTAAAGCCTCTTCCCGTCTATATACTATTCGTTTCGTTCTAGAAGATCTAAGGCGTCCGTTAATACCTAATTACGAACCTAAGTATACGTAGTCGGTAGTATAATAGAATCGGGTAGTAATAATACTAATAAAATAATATAACTATTAGACGAGGTAAGACTATAGCGGAATATCTATTTATTATAGAAAGTAGAAAGGAGGTCTTTAGGTTAGTATTTATTTACGCGTTTTTAATATAATTTAAATTAGTCCGTATATAGTATTTACTCGTACTACGGGGTAGTAAATTAAGATATATACGTAGGTAATAAATATATACCTTAGCGAGACCTAACTTAGATAGCTTTCTCGACGCCTACTAGAAATAGTAATACTTTAGAATATACTAGCTACCTTCTAGATACTAAACCGAAGGTTAAAGATAGAGATTTATTTAAGTACTTTTATAGATATATATATATATATTACGCCCTACTTTATATCAAGTATTCTATAGATTTATTAGTATAGTATAGTTAGGAAAGTTAGTTACGTTTATAAACGAGGCGAATACTTACTATTAGCGTAGTAGCTAATATTATACGAGAAACTTATCCCCTAATTACTCCTCCTAATACAATACCTCCTACCTTAAGACCTTCTATATTAAAGTATTACTATATATTATAAGGACCTTAGTAACTATATACGTATTACGGTAGCTAGATAAATATATAACTAAGTATTCTCCCCCTTATAACCCTACCTTTTACCTTCGATCCTATACTAATAGCCTATACTAGGGACATTCGAAAAATACTTCCCTTACTATACTTAGATATTAACGAGTTTATACTCGACTCTAAATCGTTATACTCTTTAGCTCCTAGACCTAGCGAACGCGCTATAGAATACCTATTAAATAAATTTAGAGAAAACTTTCTTTAACGTTATAAAGATAATATTAAAGAGAGAGGGTTCGTAAAGTATACCGTACTAATATAGGAAGATTAAGATAATATTCGGATATACCAATTCTATCTACTCGACTCTATATAGTATCGCCTTAATAAATCTATTATCTTTAGTATAAAGAACGAAGCCGTAAGATATTCTATATTTATACTTTATAAACTAAAAACGTCTAATACTATCGATATATAGCTCTTCGTCGGTATATAGCTATAGGCGGCCTAGTAGTAGGTAGATATAATTACCGTACCTAAGATCTAGGCTATAGGAAAAATAGCGTCTATAGTCCGCCTCGCTCTACGCTCTCTATAGGGGTTATAGTCGGAGTACTATAGAGACTACTTATAAGATACTATCTATACCCTTATACTCAGCGAATATAGAGATTTCTTTAGTAAGAATAAACCGTTCTACGTCCTTAATACCTTTCTAGCTATATTTAAGCGCCTACCTTAGATAATATTTACGATATACTAGGTAACGAAATACTATAAGTATATATAGCTATTAGATAATCCTAGCCTCCGACCGAGTACGGATCCTAACGCTATTATTCGATACTATAATTACGTCTAGGTATAGGTTAGGATACCGTCTAACCTATACGCCTAAAATTTAGAATCTATCGCTAAATCCTATAAAACTCTATAATACGCTATAGATAAGTTCCTTTTATAGAAGCCTATTAAAGAGGACCTCGGTACGAAGCGTTTTATAATAAGAAAACGTATATAAAAGCGCCGGTAATAGGGATTATAATAAGAGATCGGCTACCTCTAATATTAATTATATTCTTACCTAATCTAGTTAGTATAGACGAAGCTATAAAACTTTAATATTTCCGCGAAATAGTAGTAGAGGCTCTTCGGGAAGATAACCCTAAAGAAAAGAAGGTTTATACGTTAATAGGTTATATAGGGAGGTTCCGTTAACTAATCGTACTTATATAGTAAGGTACCTCTATCCTACCTATAGATTACTAGAATACAACGCTAGGAAACGTACCCTAGACTATATTATACGCGAGAGTAGCTCCTAAGTCGTTCCCTAGGACCGAAAATAGCTATACTGTAAGCGAGTCAATATATACGTTTTAGTATAGCGAATAGAAGATAATAAATAAACTCTATAGTCTCTATTAGTTTCGGCTTCTATTATATTAGAATCTAATACCTCGTCGTTAAGATATATATTAATTAGCGTAACCTAATAGTATAATAAACTAAATCTATCGGATATATTATATCCCTATATACTAATAACTCTAGGTAGATCTTATTATTCTCGAATCCCAGCCTAATATTTTCTATAATCGTATATCCGCGTAGACTCCCTTCTAACTTAATTATCGTATACTAACTCTCTATATATATTAAAAGAAAAAGGTTATATAGCCTAAAGCTTTCGTTTAATATCTACTATAGTAACGCTAAAGTCCGTATATATATATCTTATTCTAATACCGATACTAATACGAATATATAGCTACCGCTTTTATTATAGTCCTACTAACGGGTTATAAAACTAAGCTTAAGATATATAGACTATCTTATATATATATTAAAAGTTAACTAGTTAAATCTTTCCTTATATTTATATAATAAGCTCGGTAATATTATATATATATTAAAAGTTAGTTAGTTAAATCTTTCCTTATACTTATACGATAAGCTCGGTATATATATCTCTAGTCCTACGTATAATCTTTTATATATACTAGTAAACTCTTTACTATAGTCTATCTCCTACCTATACTATAAGAGTACTAGCGAAAGACGGGGCTTTATACCTAGTCTTACGTCTATATAAACGAGCTATCTTCTTATTCTAATATTAAAAGCTTATTAGGAACTAGATAAACCCTCTTACTCCCTTACTATTAAAGTTATATAGGTATTTTTAAAAATAAGTATTATATATAATACTATAGTACTAACTTATACGCCTTACACGACGTCCCTAGTAGGTACTATCTTACTATTTATAGTAGCGTACGTACGAGGTACGAATATAATATCGTAGGTAGTCGGGTAGATATTCTACCGCGATTAGTTCTAATAATATATTAATATATACTATTATTATAGCCCTCTACTAACCTAGTATTACTTTATCTTAGTAAATAAGTAATACTACCTTAGTTACCTAGCGTAATAAAGAATATTTATTCCGTCCTCTTATTACCTAAATAAAAGCCCTTCCTCGCCTCGCCCTTACCCTTAGTATTAACTATTATATAGTAATTAACCTATAATAACGAAATAGTTATACCGAGTAGTTAGTCCGTAATACCGCGTAATCTCTTTATAATAGGCGCGATAGCGTTCTAGGAGAAGGTAGAGGTACGAAAATATAAACGAAATCTACGCCTTCTCTACCTATTAATATTACTAATTCTATCCCTAGCCTTCGCGAAAGCGGGTATACTCCCTTCGACTTTAATAAGCTAACCTCTATAGTAACCTAGAAGGAGATTACTAGTTTATTAACCTAGGTAACGGTAGTTCGTAATATTCTCGAAGAGTAGGTTATCTAAGTTCTATAATACTTTACGTAGATTAGCTAGTAGTATCTTTAGTAAGAAGGTATCGCTTTACGGATACGCGTATTCCTAACCGATACTATATTAAAGATAATTATCGTATAGTATACTATTATTACTATATATCTAGATTTATCTACTAACTAGTCTACCGTCGACCCTTTACTTATATATAACCGCCTAGAGGAAATTAATCGCCTTAACGTATTACTAGATTAGAGAGGTAATAGCTATACTCTTAATCTTTAGATCTAGATATAGCTTAATAATAAGACGTAGGCTCTCTCTATAGATATACTTACGGAGACGCGAATCTAGTCCCTCGGTATAAAGCGTTATAAACTATTCGCTAGAGAGCTTCTTAGAGGTTAATAGATAGGTATATAAGGCGACTAACGTAATAACTTCCGCGATTATCTATAAAGAGAAATATATACCGACGAGATACGAGATACGCGCCCGTAGCCTAAATCGGCCCCTATAATTTCTAGTCGTAGGTCCTATAGTATATCCCGAGCTCTTCGTCTTTTTATCTATAAATATCCCCTCTTAGACTACTACTATCGTTCTTAGAGTACTCTTCTACTATAACGGTATCGCCTATTTCGATACCGCCGATATTACTACTAAGTCTATAATTAAGTTCGAGAATAATAGTACTAAGAACTTCGTAGAATAGCTTAAGAGACTCTTTAGATACCCGCCCCTAATAACTCGTCCTAGATAAATAGCGGTAGCGGTAATATACGAGAGGAGAAATATATAGGTATTAGTAGAAGTATTATCGCGTTTTCCTAAATAGTATACCCGTAATACTTAATCTTAGATTCTATACGGAAGTAACGATATAAGTAGCCGTTAGTCTAATAGATATACTCGTACTACTTTAGCTAATAGTATTTTACTATCTATAAGCCGAATAGAATAATAGTACTAGGCCGTACTATATATCTAGTTACGAGGCCGTATTCTACGTACGTAATCTTAGCCTTATACGCGGCGAATCGGGCTAAGATAAGTACTTTTAGGTCGATATTATAATCTAGTAGATAAGTATATTATAGAGATTAACGATTATATACCTAATCTATAAGGAGGCGATATACTAGATCTAGTAGTAGGTCGGCGCGAGGTAATAATAGGATAGACCTTTAATAAGGAAGAATATAATACCTAAGTAATAGGCGTTACCCTACGTTAATATAACCCCGTTTAGAACTAAATACGATAGAAGAGTATACGGGCGAAACCGTACTAGGGGCGTTAGTAGTCGGCGGAGTAGTAGCCGAGTACTTTAAGAACTAGCGTTTCTATTCCTATAGCGGTTATCTTTACTAGTTTCTTTAATTTAGTATATTAAAATAGGATTCTAGACTATACCCGGTATAACGGATAGTCCTTATAGCTAGCGTTTTAATTTATACGGTAATTATCCTTACTAGTTCCTTTAATATAGTATATTAGAATAGAATTCTAGTATATCTATATCCGCTATAGCCCGATAGTCTCGCTCTTATCGTCGTCCTTACCTTACTACGAACTACTTCTAATTTTCGAACTAGACTCTTCTAGATCTTTAATTTTTCTTTCTAAATACTAGCTAACCTTTTCGCTCTCGCTAAGAAGATAACTACTTAAGCTACCGTCTTTAAGGTTAGTTTACGTTCGCGGATAGTCCGATCTAGTATAATTCCTATATCCGTAATAAGGTTAAGGTTAGCTCGATTACTATAGGTCTATTAGCGAAGCTTATATAGAAGGGAAACTTAGAAGCGTAAAAAAGAACGGAGAGTATAGATATATAGACGTATCGATATACTAAGTACTATATATATCTACCTATATTAAGAACTACTTCTTTTACTATATAAGCTACTCTCTAAAGCGCCCTTCTCTACTAATTATACTTCTTAAATATTAGATCTACTTCGATAGTCCTTAGAGCTTACTCGTATATCTCTTTTCTTTATCTATAATATTAACTTATAGAATACTAATCTCTTCTTAGGCCTCTTATTCTTTAGTATAAATCTATTTAGTACTATCCGACTATATATCGCGAAGTTAGCCCTTAGTAGAACGTAGCTTTTTCTATAGAGTAGATAGAGATAAAAGCTCTCGTTTGGTACTCGAGAGACGATATCGGAGGACTCGACCTCTAGAGTAGACGTCTTAAGAATATTATATAGCTCTTCTAACTTAGTAGAGTACTTACGAGTCTTCTTCTAGATAGTCTAGTAATATCTCGCTTTAGCTTTTCTAGAGCTAATATAAAGATAGCTTCTTTTTCCTCGCGCTAGAAATAAAGATTTTCGGTATCTATAGAGAAGGCGCGGTCCTACTTAGACTTAAGGTCTCTATAGAGTTTCTTAATAGTAGACTAAAGAGATATTTATTCCTCGTCCGCGCTATTATAGTTATATTCTAGTAAGTTAGTCTATTTCTTAAGTCTTATCTTACGCCGTACTATTCGAAGATCTTTCTCGATTAGCCTAAATTTAGTCTATAGAATAAAGAAGTCCTTAATCTTTTCTCTATAGTCTTAATTCTCGATTCGAGATTCTATTTCTTACTATCTACCTCGTCGAGACTACCCTCTAAAACTATAATCTTATCTTTAAGATTTTATTAATTCTATTTCGATTTAAGTATCTCGGCTTAAAGACTTTATAGATTACGGAACTATTCTTTAGCCGTACGCTATACGTTATAGAGGTTACGTAGTCGCTCGTTAGTAGTATACTATAAAGTCTTAAGTTTAGACTCTTAGTTACTAACGGTTTCCGAAGCTCTTAAAGGTCCCGATCTCGATAATATATAATTAATTAGAGCTCTTTAAGCTAAGTATATAGCTCTTTATTTACTTATCGAAGAATCTCTAGCTTACTATTACGATTCTTGAGAGCCTTACGAAGAGTATCTAATTAACGATTACGTTTACTTAGAGAAGACTTCGTCTACTAAATCTTCTCGCTAGTAGATATATATTAGCGTTCCCGCTCTACTATATTAGTACGAACTTAACCGAACTTCTATAATAAGGCCGCTTAGGCGTTAATAGTCTCTTTTAGAATATTTAGCTTACGGTCGCGTTTATTAATCTAAGTACGTAGCTTCTCTAGTTACTTAATTATATAACTACGATCTTAGCTAGTATTCTTTAGCGTTCGGATTTCTCGCTTCTTTTTAGTAAGCGACTTCCGTAATTAAGATATAGCTTCTTCCTAGTAGCTCTCTTCTACGTATTACTTTCTAATATCCTCCGCGTAATCTTAAAGCTATTTTTAGTAGTTCTCGAGCTTATCCCGAATATCTTCGAACGAGGTAATTTAGATACGTAGCGTCTCTAGATTATTATCTTTCTTCTATATAACTCTTTTTAACTAATCGTAAGCGTCCTAGGCAGCTTACTATATAAGCTATAATTAATTATCGCCTTTTAACTCTACTAATTTTAGACGTAGCTTAAAGAACTCTAGCTTATTAACTCTCTCTTTCTCTAGGGTCTATAATCTACGTTATAATACCTCTAGCTCCGTATTCTTTTCGCGCGTATAGATTATAGTCGTAATTTAAATTATCGAAGCTAATTACGCTTATCTCGCTCTATATTATCGGCTTAAGTACGGAGCTCTTCTAGTTTAGCGGTATACTTACAGGTTAACTCGTCGAGCTCCTTCTATAGACTATTAGTATTCTTTAGTTATCTTAATAGCCTCTATAGTTTAGCTTCTAGCTCTTCGATACGATCCGTCTATTACTTAATCTTTTAGTCTTTATCTTTAGAGTTATTATCTAAACTATTTTCGGCGGCGCGTAATTTAGAGATTAGATCTTTAATCTCTTCGTCCTACGTATCGAGTTCTTAGTCCTTCTCTTTTAGCTCCTAACTAAGCTCGTCTAGCTTATCCCTTAATTTTTCTATCTCGGTATTATTCTTTTATTACTTCTCTACTAAATCTAGCTAAGTCTAAAGCTCTTCTATCTAGCGGACCCTCTCGTCTACGAGCTTTTATAAACGATCTAGCTTTTTCTTTTAACCTTCGTCTATATATCGCCGTCTTATCTTATTCGCGTAGTCGTACTATTACTATATATATTAGTCTAGTTCTTGTTCGGCCCTTTAAAGCTACTTATAATACCTTTTAAGTCGCGTTCTATAATAACTATACTCGTCTTAAGGTCTATATTTTCGCGAATTATTTATTAATTCTATTTACTACTAGTCCGTTTAAGATTCTTCTTAAGAAAGTAAATCTTAAGCTTTAAGCCGAAGTTTTCTTTATTAATTCGCTCTAGTTTCTAGAAGTATTATTAGTATAGTAACGATAAGAGGCGTTAGTCTACCTATAGCTTCTTATTCTCTTAGTATTAGAACGTTACTATCTCCTATTTCTCCCCGATTATTTAGGAGAGCTATAGGTATATTATCTATACTACTACTATCTATAGGTACTATAGGCGTATACTCCGAAATAACGGAACTATTAATAATTATTACGTCGGGTACTATTAGGCTTAAGAATTTATAACTAGCTTTAAGCGTAGTAGAAGCGGTTAGTCCTCTATTTTTATTAGACTCTCCGTAGCGTATACCTCTACGATTCTACGTTACGCTTTCGAGTAGATATATAATTTCGTTTCCTATTTATACGTTTCGGTCGCGGCCTACTAATAGCGGACGCGGAGTCGTAAACCGGCGATATAAATAAATAGTCGGACTAAGCCTCTTATATTAATATATTAAAATATTAGAGCTAGACGAGAAAGACGAATATAATAGAATTAATATCGAGACTAGACTTTTATAAAGATATATTATAAGATAGTATATAAAAGGGTAGTATAAATACGATAATATTATAGTAACGTAAATAACTATAGAGACTAGACTTTTTATATTAATAGGAGATAATCTAATAGGTAGACGAGTATAATAAATATATAAATATAGTAGTAATATAAAGTAATCCGAGATCGGGCTTCCTATCCAGAAATATTATAATATAATTAGTAGACGGATAAGACTAGGATTAAAATATAGCCGTAATAAGAGTAGATATAGATCCTACCCCTTCGTAGTAGTATACGAGGTTAAGAAGGGATATTAAAGGGGTACTAAGTAGATTAATAGAGATAGAAGCCGAATCTTTAGTAGCGGGCGAGCTAACTTACTACTAAAGGAATTATACTAAGCGAAGCTTATTATAAAATCGAAGAATAGAATAAGTTATATTATAGATATAACTATATATAATTAAATTTAGACTAATTCATTAATTTATATCCGGACTAATATATAGAATACGCTAATAGTATATTATAGAGTCGTCGAACCTATCTCGTTTCGTCCTAAAAGAAAAGAAGAGAAAGTAATAATTAAGGGACTAAAAAGAAAAGATAATAAGTACTAAGCGTATATATATACTACTAGCCGCACGACCTAAAAAGATACGTAGGGCGTCCTAATAACTAAGTATACTAGAAGTAGGAAAATACTAGCCTACTAGATTATTAAACCTATATTATAAGCGTCTACCCGGTTAGCCGGCTTAATAACCCTTAAAAGGTACTTATATATCTCTACGGCCTTAAGACTACGTCTATAGATATTCGGCGTAGGGCGCTAAGTATAGAGGGCGTCGAGTATCGCGGGCTAGATTATTATAACCTTTATAGAATAGTTAGGACGATTAGTATTATAGAAGGATACTATAACGGCTTCGTCCTATTTCTATCGAATATATTATTAGTAGTATATTAGAGTAATATAGTAAGTTAGATAGTATAAACCTCTAGACGATCGCTTACGGGCTATAAGTCCTAGACCGCTATAATAAAGACTTCTCGTAACTCCTCCTTCTTTAGAATAGGATTTTCGAAGACGTTAGCTAGTAGTAGTACTCCTTCTTAGAATATAAAGATCTATATCTTTTCCGCGCGTAGAGTATCCTTACCCTTAACTAATTCTAGTTCTAGGCGGCGGAGTCTAAGCCGTTTATCCTTACTAGATTACTTACTACCCTACTTTCGCTCGACTCCGCGATTTAGTAACTTTAAGCCTAGCCTAAGGAGAAAGATAATAGACGCCGCGTCTATATTTATAAGTACCTATTTAAAGTCGAGAGCCTTTAACTTAGGTAGGGATATAACGGTAGAGAGGTAGACTACTAGCTTAAATTTAACGTATAGGCTTAGAATATTCTTTAAAACTTTAAACTCGAAGTTGTAAGCTATAACCTTTATAGTATTTCGCGACTAGAGCGTAACTAATAGCTCGCTAGCGATTTATAGACTAAGTAAGATAAGCCTAGCTATATCGTAATACGTATTATTAAAGTCGTATACCGTTATCTTTTCTACCTCTATTACTACTAACCGACTCGATCGAAGTACGAGTATAGGATTTACTATAAGCTCTACTACCTCTGGGCGATATATTTATATATCTTTCGTTATAGTTTAAGTAGTAGATCTAAAAACCTAGTAGCTCGGGCGAGCGTTCCTATATCGATATATCGGTCGATTTAAGAATATAAGAGTAATAAAGTTAATATCGGACTAGAGGGTAATAAGGTCGATTAACGGAGAGTAGTAGTAGTAAAAGATAGAGAGTCGAATATAACTAGTCGACTTAGACCCGCGCCTACTCTATACGATATAGGAGTAATAGAGCTAATATTTAGATAGAGGGGGTTAAGGTCGATTAGAGGAGAGCTATAGTAGTAGAAAGGAAAGAGATATTTAGGACGCGTCTTTAATAATAATAAACTAACGGGACTATAGATAGCTAACTTAGACCCGCGCCTAGGCTTACCGCGCGCCGTCTCGAACTAATAATATAATACTTAATCCCTTATCTAGCCGGATTAATAAGATAATAGTATAAAGTTATAAGTAAGGCGAGATAACGGTAGCGCGAAGGAGCTTAGAGACTAAATCTAGTATATCGATACGTAAATTCTAAGAGATAGACGAGTAGGATAAAGATAAAAACTCTATAATAATAAAACTAATTTCGATATTTAGCTTCTAATATAGATATATTAAAATATAATAGATAGACGAGTATAACGAGTACGATAATCTACGATAAGAAGTATTATAGTCGGAACGGGCTTCTTATATTAATATAATATAATAGGACGGGTAGATAGGTAAGAAGAAGACTAAAATAGAGTAATAATAGAAATAAACTCGGGAACTAAGTATCTCGTCTTAATACGTAAAAATTAGATAGTAGAATTAATAGGGTCGTAGAAAGACTAAGGAAAATAGAAGGTAAATATCTAGTAACGGGCGTACTAAAGTTAGCCGATTTCCTAAGTACCTACCTAATCTATCTTAACTTATAGAATTCTTAATCTTTTAAAGAGATAGATAACTTCCGTACTATTAAGTCTATCTATAGCTATATACTCTCTACGCTTTAATATATATAGATCGGCTTAACGGATACTACGTTAGACGTATAATTATATACTAGAGGGTTTCCTTCGGAATATAGTAGTTAATATAAGTAAAGTAAAAATATAGAACGTCGTAGAGTAAAACCGTCGTATAGCTCTAGAAAGAACGTCGTCGTTTACTATATAGTAGTAAATACGACCGGCCGACGTTAGACCGCCGCTTTATATCTAAGAGGTAATACCGAATCGAACGTTACCCTAAAGTATCTATCTCCTCTCTCCTACCTATAATCTACTATAACGTATAACGTAGAAGGTCCCTCTCCTCCTCGCGATTATAATATATTCTATATAAAAGTACCTATTAGCTATAGCTAACGATTAAGCTATTATAACTATACCTCCGTAAGTTTATAGGCCGAATAGCGGTCTATTACGTAGCCTTCTACTAGTATCGACTAGCTCGTATACGCTAGAATCGGGTATTCTTTCTATCGCGAGTATTACTTTATACCGAAGAATATAGTAGGAAGTTCCTTCGTCTACTGGTCGATACGTATTAGTAACGCCTTTTATAAAGAGAAGATAAGACCCTTAGAGGACTATAGTTAGAAACCTTCTAATATAGATATTAGAAAGTTAGTAGAAATAGTAACGAGCTAAATTAAGCTCTATCGTTATATTTATACGAAAGCTTTTACTAGATTATATTATATAGAAATATTAAAGAATAGGCGTAAGTTATAGATTATCTACTATCGAATAACCGACGATTATTATACGTCGAAGTACTTATTATATTAATACGATAAAATAAGTAAAACTAAGTATTACGCGTACTTATTAAAGCGACGTACGTTAAAGTCGAGCGAGTATATAATTAGCTCCTATATATATATTAAGCTAATAATATTTAGAGTAGAGTAAACTACTAGTTATATTTTAACGAGTATAAAATAATACGAATAAGTAAGACCGGATCGAAGAACGGTAGATTACTTTAAGGTAAAGATATAAAATACCGAAAAGTTAATACCCTAATATCGATCCTAAAAGGCCGCTCCCAAAAATATACTCTCTAGAAATTTACCTCAAAACCGCCCCTAAAAATTATAAGAATTAATAAGATATATACTCCGATAAGATAATACTAAAACGAATATCGTATATATAAAAGTCGAAATATTGTACTATACTAAAGAAGGAACTATATATTAATATAAGAGTCTTAACTAATCGAGCTCGCTACCTCCGCTATACTTAACTTATCTAAAATACGTCCGTAGTATTATCGCGATCGATCTTTATAACTACCTTAGCCGAAGTATTCCGCGTTAAGTAAATAGAATTATATTTCTACTACTATACTAGTACGCGGCCGAGGCGTTATAGCTCGTATACGCCCTTATTAGATCTATAACCGCGGATATACCAAAGATCCTACCGCTATTCGGCGTTCCGATCTATAATTCTATAGTTATCTCTAACTACTACTATTATTATTATAACATCCTAGTAGTCGACCTCTAGTATCTTAGTTTTAAATCTCCTATAGCTAATAACGTAGGTAGCTAAGCTTTAGGCCGGTAAGTAGACTAAACTAGAATAGGTTAGTATAGTTTCTATAATTAATACGGTTTAGAAGTCGTAACTTACTATATATATACTAGGTATATACTTCTAATATCGTACGCTAGTACCTCTCTTACTTAAATAGTAGTCGGTATAGTTTTTATATACTTAGATCCGGGTAATTCTATATCCTTTACTGTACGTACGTACTAGTAATACTTATATAGTTTAAGAAACTATAACTAATTTCCTCCTACTTAGATAATATTAACGTCGCGAAGACGGGGAATATAGCCGATATTACGGGTATACTACGTCTACGCTAATAGCTAATAGTAGCTATTTAACTTACCTACTATAATATCTAGACTCTATAGATAGTTAGTAATATTCGCGTTAACGTAGAGAAGAGTCTCGTATTTCGTAACTCGCTATTATATTATAGCGACTCTAGCGCCGGTAATAAAATCGCGACCGCTTAAACGTAGAAACTTAATTAAACGGAATAAGATAAACGATAAATCTTCGAATATATCTCTACTTATATAGAGCTATAGTACGATCTTATTAAAGTACTTTAATTCCTCCTCTTTAGTACCGTAAGGCCTAACTACTCTATTCTCCTAAACGCCTCTAGTATTAGTATCCTTCTTCTCTATCTTCGACTCTCTTAACTCTAACGCGGTCTATATATATAACGCCGTATTCGCCGCGACTATTAGTACTTTCGACGAAATTAACTATAACTACCGATCCTAGGCTAACGATAAAATATAAGATATACTAGCGTAGCTCCTGTAAGAGTTTTATCTATAGGAATACGCTATAACGACGATCGTCTATATTCGATATATACGGAGAAGTATTACGGGTAGATAGGTTACGAAGCTCTTTATAAGAGCTATAAGATATACGATTAATTATTATCGGGGTTTATAAGAAGAGGCGGACGCGTATAAGGAAGAGAGGGAAGTTATACGAATATATTATTATAGTAAAATAAAAATACGAAATTAATATTTATTTTATATTTCGTCTAAGCTAAAATTAGCGTAGGAACCGAAAATATATAACTATAATTTTGATCCGAATATTATATCTTTCGCTTTTATATTCCTACTAAATAAAGACTACTCTATTTCTCCTATATAGTTTCCCGTACTTATCCTCGTACTAGTAGATATAACGTTATAAGAAATATACCGCTTTATAAGTATATTTCTCTCCCTACTTCGCCGTATCTCTTTAATATTATAATAGATAGGACGGTCTAGGTTAACGGCTCCTAAGAAGACTTAGTTAATAGTATTATATACGTTTAGTAGTATATTAGTCGTTATAGTTAATAGCTAGATCTAACGCCCTTTATTAAGACCGGAGGTAATCTCTAGAGAACTTAAAGTATTCTTAGTATAGTACGGAATAGAGAAAGTATCGAATTCTATCTAGATAGACGAAGATAGGTACTACTACTATCCTACGACTAGTTCGACGTAAGTATTATAATTAGTACTTAGTAGATAGAGGATAAAAGCTTACTTTTTATTTTCTTAATTATTATAGGGTACTACGAGTCTATCGCTATATCTATTTCCGGTATACCCCTAATATAAATATTAAAGAGAGATATTCCGAAACCTTTACTCGTCTAAACTATTTAAGAGTATTCTTAAACGTATTTAGTCGAGTACGTAGCTTATAGCCTCTAATATTACCTAGAAAGAGCTCGAGGTAAAGACTAAATATTTATAGAAGATAGTTTAGTCCTAAAGCGTCTAAGAGGCCTAGAGCGAAATAAATTATTATACCGTACTCGTAAGTACTTTATATAAGCTAATATTAGAGAGTAAGGCGGTACCTAGCTAGATAATACCTAGTAATCGGATCGGATATTTAATACTTTAATAGTAAACTCGTTATAGGTAGTAAAAAGACTATTAGTCTCTTTATAGAACTAGTAGTAGGTCCGTAGAAGACCGAGAGTAAGGTTATTCTCGTAACTTATAATATAAGTAAGAACTATCTCCTCGCGCTTCGTAACCGACTTTCTCTTCGTATTCGCTTTACGGACGTCCTTACTACCGTTATTATAATATAGCCTAGACGACTACGAGCTTATTAGAGAAGAATACTATAGATCTAGTATAGCGTCTAGCTACCGCGGTATCTAATATACTATAGAGAAACCGCCCGATACCCTTAGCGAATTACCTTTAGCGTACGTCGACGACTAGCTTTACGCGACTTAAATAGAAAACGATAACTAGTCCTATAACTAAGATATAATTTATAGATCTTATCGCGTAGTTCTCGAGGTAGGGAAAGGAATCTAACCCCGTAACTATCTAAGTTAGGAAAGGAGTTAATTACGAGAGGGTATAGTAGTACTTAGTATCGGATATCTAGGTAACGGATATTATAAGCTATAGAGGTAGGACCTATATCGCGGTCGAGTTAACGGATAATAGCTTAGTACCTATCGTATTCGCGCCTCGACGGGTCGTAGTGCGTAGTAGCTATAGTAGCTATAAGAAAGTAGGTTAATATAAGGATATAGTAGTAGGCTAGGAGAACTAGGTAGACCTCGAGTAGTTAGTATTTAAAGATAGTATTAAGAACGGTAATATAGTACTTAGAATATAGAGATAGGAGGGCGACTACGCGATAACCTACGTAACTTATAGATATAGAAAATAAAGTATAGAGAACCTCCCTAATATTAGAGCTTATATTTAGTCTATTACCTAAGCGATAAGCTAGTTCTCTTTAAGATAAGGGATTATTTCTTATAAGTATCCTACTCTTATAATCTATAATAGCGCTATATAGCGATAAGCGAGGAGAAAAACGAAAAACTATAGTAGGTAAAAAATACGACGAAATAATATTTTTATATTTAAAAGTATAAAACGTAAATACGATACTAGACGACGTATAGAATAATACTAAGGTAAGAGAATATAGACGTAAAGATTATATATCGCGTTAAATAGGTTATTATTTAAAGTACTACGATACTATAGGTATACGGTCTACCTCTATACGGGTATTAAAGACGCCAGCTACGTAAGGGAACTTTAAAATCTTAAACTACCTTTAGTAGACCTACGTACCGAAGCGATAGCTATAGTAACGTAGTTATTTAATTACTATATATATAATTTATTCTTCTTCTACTTAACGCGCTAATTAGAATCTATTATACCGGTACCCTAAAGTATTAATAGGTAACTATAATAGTAGATCTATTTACTACTTACGAGCTATATAAGTACGGGATATAGGGTTACGAAAGTATAGTATATATATTCTTACGAGTAAACGAATACCGATCTATACGTATATATACCTACAAAAGTAGGGTAGATATAAAGATCTAAAGACGGGCTATATACTAATAGGACTATTAAAGTCTATCTTCTAGAACCTTACTATAAAAATATAAACTCGGAAATAAGAAATCTAAAGACTAAGCTGCCGGAAATAATAAGGCCGAAATATATCTCTATAATTAAATAGTTTAAAAGTAGTAAGTCCGAGCTATAAATATAGGCTATAGATAGATCGTAGGCGTAAACTAGTAGATACTAAGTTAAAAAGGAGTAAAATTAAGGTATAAGTTTAAATATACTAAAGAGAAAGACCTTTCTTTCTATAATAGATATCTAACGTAGAGCGTACCTCGCGTCTTAGTTCTTAGAGAGTATATAGTATATCTAGATAGTATAGATATTATAGATTACGGAACGACTCTCGCCCCGTACCCTCTAGACCGCCTTAAATTTAGCCTAAGAGGTCTATATCTACTTCTTAAGAGTATCTCCGTTAATATCGAAGAGGTTCTAGTAGATCTAGTCGTTAGTACGACGATTAGTAGAGAGCGGAATAGTTAGAGGTAAGGTATAGTTATTCTAAATATAGTAGTTAAGGGCCTCGATCTACGTATAGGTACTATTACTAGACGGATCGTAAATAGTAAAGAGATAGGTAACCTAGTCTATAAGGGCCCCTCGTAGAACGGTTATAGCGATAGAGAGGCTAGTAGATTTACGAATAGTAACGATACTAAAACTATATATATTAGTAGCTATAGCTTAGGTATTACGCTTAATAGTAGTAAGTACGAAGTTAGGTACGATATACTCGACCGAGAACTAATTTAGTTATAGAGTAAGTATAGTAGGTAGCTAGATACGACTAATAGAACTAAAGTAAGATAGATTACTATCCGCGGTAAAGACGAGCCGGCCTCTACCTAGACGAACTATCTTACTAAAGTAATTTAATACCTCGGCCTTAAGACTAGCGAAATATACTAGGACGTAGGAATAGGTAACGATATTAAAGTACTCGTCTAGACCTAAATTAATATAAGAGCGGAGGGCTAGAAGGGGTAAGGTTAGAAGTTCTATAATATCTACTATTTTCTATACTACGTTAGGTATAATACTAAAAGTAGCCTCAGAGTATACCGATAGTATTATTAAGACTAATAAGCTAACTAGTAGTACGCTATACCGCGACCTTAAGAAAATAACTAGTACTATATCTAATATTAAGGATAGAGAGGCTACTATTACCGCTAGCGTCTAGACTAAGTAGCGTTAAGAGACTATTAGCCTCTAGGCTATAATAGAATATCTTAGTAGAGTATTCTCCGGTAGTATTAGAGTAGTATTTAGTAAGTTAGGGAGGTCTACGGTACTATAATACCTATTACTATTAATAGGAGCTATAAGAGAGTATATAATCCTAACTAGATAAGATTAATAAGAACGTACGAGGGTATAGCGGAGGAATAATACTAGAGATTAAGATAGTAGGGAAGTATATAAAGGTAGTTAGTAAGATAGGCCCGGTAGAGAGGAAAACCTAGAAAAGAGAGTAAAGAAGTAGAAATATTTTTAATCGTCTTAGAATACTATTACTAGGTAACTATAGTAATAGGTAGTTAATAGCTATTAGGTAAGTATCGAGTAGCTATAGACTCTAATATATAAATATTACTAGCTATCGCGGATATATACGTCTATTTTCTTATATAAATATAAGAAGATAACCGAGTACTATTACTAACTAGATTCTTATATACTAATATAAGAAGGGAGGTTACGATACCCCCTCCTTATAATTTACTACGCCGAGTAGTCTCTACTTATATCTAGTTATAGCCCTATATATATAGACGAGGGCCCCTTTAGGCGTCGTTCTTTTCGATAATACGTTTAAGGCGTAAGACGTACCCGAGGAAGTAGTATATCTAATCTTAATAAGGATATTACCGGGCGCGGCGACTTATATTTAAAGAGCTAGGAAATTATAATAGTCGTTAAAAGATAGGCGTAGAGTCTATACCTAAGGCAAGACGACTAGGATTTTCGAAAACTAGGCCGATACTAGACTATATCGCGTATTACTTAGATTTCGACTCCCTAAATTCTATCGTCCTAATTTATTTACTCTAACCTAACTCTAAATACCTCGATATACTCTAACCCTATTAGTTTCTACTTTATCTATAGCCCGTACTACTACTAATTTAATACTACTAGGCGGCCTATAAATCCTCGAGCGTACCCGAGAAGTCTAATATATAGTAGAATAGAAATTAACGATATACCCGATAATAATAGAGGATATAACTCCTATACGTCTTATCGCTAATAAGACTATAGTTATAGCGAGAGCTACGGAACCCTAATACGGGATAGTAATACGAAAGAGATAGAGTAGTATACGTCTTCTAACTTCGGATATAGTAATTACGGCGACGAGGGTAACGAAGGCTAAGCTTACCGCCTATATATAAATAAGAGAAGCCTATAAATACGAATATTATATATAGTACCGAAGAAGGCGGAAACGGAAGAGGCCGCCGGTAGAGTCTTTAAAGACTAGATTAAATATCTAGTTTCTAAAATAAATAAATAGAAAAGTCTACTACTAAAATATATCGTCGTATAGAGCGTAGTATAAATCGCGCGAATTAGATATCTGATTTATAGCCGGTAAGTTACTAGAAGAAGTATTAGGTAGAAAGGCCGAGACGTAATAGTACCGTTTAGACGTAGGCGTATTTATAAGTCTAATATTCCGATATATTAGTATTAATATCTAGTTAGTACTTATCTACTTATACGAATAGTCTACTATTATAAAGTTCCCTAGACTAGCCTTTATAATAAAATTACTTATTAACCTAAAGGCTTATTTCGCGCGTCGATTATACCCCTATTTCTTACCTATATTCGTACAATATAGTAGTAGATAGAAGGATAAGGCGGATCCTTAAAACGCGCGTACGTCTATTATAGATCGAATTACTACGACGCTACTAATCCGGCTATTAGAATACGCGTCCTTATCCGCTATTCCTATAGATTATACTAAGGCGACGAAAGATAATAGTAGCTAACGTATAAAGACTTTTCGCTCCCGCGATATTAATTTTAAAGAGAATCTAAGTATAGCTACTCTAGTAAGTAGTAATTAGGTCCTAAACCCTCCGAATTACGAAGTATAGGAGTATTACGGTAAATATAGTTATAATCGTCCTTATATTTCGAACCTACCGTAGGATCGATACTAGGACGTATATCTTACTCTAGCTAAAGTAATAGTATATATAGTATAATATATCTAGCTATATATAAGAATACTATATAGAGTATAGATAAGTAGTTCTAATAACGTATAGTTATACGTCGTAATAAATAGTATCCCGACTAGTAATAGGTACGAAGTATTTCGCGTAATATATACGGTCCTAAACCCTATAGAAGCTACGCTAACGTATAGCTATATTACTAATATACTAGTCCCTTCTCTAGAAGAATTTATACGTATTCCTCCGGAACTCTAGAGCCTTAACTTAGACGAAGAAGGGTATACTCCCTAGATATCCGCTAATCTTATACCTAAAGGCGTTATCTTCGAACATTATATAGGTAACGATAAATCTATATAGTTGTAACTATATTATACTAAGAGATATATAGATACGCTCGGCGGACTTTAAATACTATTTAGGGTAAGAAGATATAGTTTTTAATAGTAGTACGGAGAAGAATAGGATTCGATAATAGATAACCTTAGCTTAAGAGGTAGTCTAGAATATAGTAAGGATAGTATAAAATATAGTATCTATATTATATAAGATATATTATAGATTATATATATCCCGCTAGTATACCCTTATTCTACTATTACGACGGTAGGATTATTATTAGGAGGTATCTAGAGGTTCTATATCGAGACGTTATCTACGAGTATTACCTAGATATAGTATAAGGTAGAGTATACCGAGTAGAGCTACGGCTAGGATAGACTAGAGGCTAGGTAGAATAGTATACCGCTAAGCTTAAGGACGTCGAAGAGACCTAAAATCCTTATTAGATAGAGGAATATTATTATACGTAGATAGGAGTAGAGAGAATACTTAGAGTATACGATCTTCTAACCGTAAGATAGATAAAGCTAGTAGTAAATAGGTAGAAGCGGATAGTTCTCTGCTAAATCGTAGGAAGAAAACGACGGATAGAAGCTAGATATTTATCGTATCGGATATTAAGATAGTCCGTCGTTATAATAAGAAGAAAGATAAGCTATAATCGAATTCGATTTAGACGCTCGTAAAACGGAATAAACTATATACCGGGTAGTACTAAAAGAGTTAATAAATAGTATCTACCGTACGTCGTTTAGTATCTAATATAATAAAGTAATTAAGCTATTAGTATTAAATATAAATAGGAGATACTAATAAGACTAGTAAGATACTAAATATAATATACGGAAACTCTATTCCTTCTCGTATATATATTAAAATAAGCGGAGATACTATTACCTCTTATATATATATACGTAATACTAGAAATACGGAGCGTCTAAAGAATCTATTACTTCTCGTATAAATATATTAAAATATAGGTAAAAGTATTATTATATCTTATATTTATATATTTAGTACGGGGAATACCGCGTCTATTCTATATTTTACTTTTAATATTAATATAATAAGACTCGGGCGTATTTCAATAATTAAATATAGTAATCGTATATACGGGAATACTAGACTACACTAGTATTAAATAGAGAATATAAAGGTATCTTTATTACGGCGGTATATAAATATAAGAAGAACTTTTCGCCTTATTTACTAAAAGAGACGGACTAAAGATATAAAAGCTAAGATATATTACTACCTAGTATCCGACCCCTCTAAACATAATATATTATAAAGAGGCGGACTAAAAATTAAAACGCTAATATATACTACTATCTAGTATCCGATCCCTCTAACCGTCTTATCTTAAAGGTTACTAATCGAGGGTATATTACCGAGTTACGCCGTAGGCTACTAATAGTACGTTATACCGTCTAACTTACTAACTTAGCTATTAGTTATTAACTCTACTTCGTTAGCTATATCGCGTAAAAGGGTACCTAGCTTTACCGAGTATATACGGTCTATCTTCGTCCCTACGAATAAGTATAGATAAGGGATCTCTCTTAGGAAGCTATAGCTTAATATCTAGATATTAATCGTACGAATATACCGTAACGTCTAATAGGGCTAGCGAGGACTAATCTTACGAGTCGTAAGGCTTACTATATACCGATTAAAATTCTAATAGAAGTCTTTACCTAACGTAGCGGTTCTAAAATAGGTATCTTTAAATAATACGTTATTATTAAACTATATCTATCTAAATATTAGGACCTCTCGAATTCGCTCGTACTTAAAAGCCGCTAGGTAGTCGAGTCTAGGTTTAAGGTATAGGAATTTTAAGACCTAGTCGAAGGCGACCTAAGACTAATCGTTAATAGTAATTTATATAAGATATATAGGACTAGTTCCGAGGAGTAGGAGTCGTAGATAGCTTTGTCGTAGAAGTCTAAACTAATTTACTCTAGAATAGCTATCGAAACTATAAAAGTAAGGGAGGTACTAAAGTCTTCTATAATATAAGTAAATACTTTAACTCCCTATCGCCGAGACATTAAACTAATAAGATTTTTAACGTAATTATTAGAAGAATAGGCCTATAAATCCGAGCGACGCTTATAAGTTACGCGCCGTAATTTCCTAAGTTTTACCGCGTCGATATTCTAGTTAGGTATAAATTTTATACCGTACAGCTTAGCCTAAGCTCGGAGATATATA
Organism: Venturia effusa; assembly: GCA_007735645.1. NCBI lineage: Eukaryota > Fungi > Ascomycota > Dothideomycetes > Venturiales > Venturiaceae > Venturia > Venturia effusa. The sequence goes on along the minus strand of CP042201.1, from coordinate 34,928 downwards.
CGATCTATAACGAACGTAGTAGGAGTTAAGAGATTAATAGCTATACTATTATCTATATTACTAGTAGATATTTATACCGGTATATTATCTATATAGCTCGTAATAGACGTAGGACTAGTATACTTATAGCGAGAGAACTAAAGTAGAGAATCGATAAAGATCTTAGTATCCGCTAGAGAAGTAAGGTAAGAGGTAGCGATTCTAGCGTTAAGAAGCTTAATAAATTTCTATTATTTAGCGGGTATAAAGTAGTAGAGAAAGTAGTAGTTATCTTCTATATATACTGCTGTCTTCGAGTTTAGTAGCTAGTCGCCCTAGCTAGTCCGCTAGGCTAAGAGTAGTAGCGAAATCGATCGGATATATAGAGACTATCTAGTTAAAAGACCTCTTAACTATCTTTTTTCTTTAGGTCTATAGTAGTCGAATAAGAGCTTTATAGTAAGGGAATTTAATATTAAAAGAAATAATATATAGATAGAAAATAAAATAGTATAAAGGGTTGTCTAGGCAATAGAAATAAAGTTAGGATAGATACTTATTATATAGTACTAAAATATATAAAAGGAAGTAATATTTAAGGTAATAGTATATCTAAAGAAGTATTATATAAAATAGTTTCTTATCTCTAAAGTTATCTTATACTCGATTTCTAATACTCTAAGTCCTTTCTATTAAGAATAATTAACTAGCTAATATTTATATTTAATAATAGTTAAATTATATCTAAAGAGCTTTTATATCTAAGGTCTCTATACTTAAACTCTTTCTATAGTAGGTAATAGTACGTCTATAAAAGTACGGTAGAAATCGCGTAGAAATATTATAGAACGTATAGGAATATCCTAGAATATATAGAATTTATAAAATCAATAGATATCGGATGGAAGGTATAGATTTCGGATAGAAGGTATAGATATCGGATAGTAGGTATAGATAGATATAATTTAAATATATTTTTATAAATTTATAACTTTAATATAGCTAAATTTCGTCTCTACCTTAAATTTCTTTAGATATAAGGTCTTTTAAGTTTAGTATAAAAAGCTCTTCTATATAAAAGAAGTTTCTATATATAAGACTTTCTATATTAAAGCGATTTTTATTTAGAAAGATAATTTAATTCTAAGATATATATATATATCTTATCTATATCTAAAAGATTTTTATATCTCGTTTTAGAAATTTTAATATCTGAATTTCTTTTTATATCTTAAGTATTTTATATTATTATCTCTAGTTCTCTTATTTATTAGGTATTTATTATCTAAAGTACTTATATTAAAAAGTCTTTCTATATACAAAGGTATTATATATCAAGAACTATTTTATATATAAAGTCTACGTAATACTTATATTTAAAGACCTATTATATGTTATATATTCTAATATCTAAACTACCTTTATATCGAAAGTCTTTCTATATATAAAGTTCTTCTATATTAAAGATTCTTCTTATATAGAATCTACTTATATCTAAAGTTTTATATTTAAACCTCTCTTATATCTAAACATTTATTATATTAGGCTTCTATTATATCTAAAGTCTTAATAACTATAAAGGCTTCTTATATCTAAAGTCCTATTATATTTAAAGTCCTTTTATATCTAAATTCCTTTATGTATAAAGTCTACTTATATCTAAAGTTCTTTTATATCTTATATACTTTAGTATCTAGAGTATCTTTATATTGAAAATTATATACGCCTCCGGGTTAGGGTTTACTACCTACTTCTAGCGTAAAATAGTGTCGCGAGTTAAAGAATACTAAAACTCTAATTATTCTAAGATTACCTATCTCTATCGTTAGTCGCTCCTTAATATAGTTTATCCCTACTTATCCCTATTATTATCCTTTATCTACTACGACCCTACTTTCCGTACTTTACTACGTTTCTAAAGCTCGCGGTTATCTCCCTAGCTAAGGTCGCTCCTATCCTTATAAACTAGTTACGAAAGTTCTATACTTATAATATTGTTACCTACTATCGTCTAATACTCTAGTTAGGGCAATATAAATATAATATTCCCTCCTCTCCTTAATATATTATACTCTCTCTAAGTTATTACGTATCTATATTCCCCCCGCGAAATCGTATATTCTTTCGCCTATCCTCGCCGATCTATTACGAAAGTCCGAATACTACTAATACTACTACCCCTCCTTATTAAAGTTAAACTCCCTAGATAATATAGAGTCTATTATAATTCTCTCCTCCCTATTTACTATATATTACGTAAGTTATCGCGTAAAAAAGCCCTCTACCGTAAAATACCTTATCCGTCCGGATGTTCTTACCTAGCTATTATAAAACTCGCCTCTAACGCCTTCTTTAGCCCGCTCTTATCCCTAATATTCTTACTAAACAACTATTAACTATTTATCGTACCTATTAATAATAGTAGTAATATTATATATATATTAATAGAATATATAACTTTAATATATATCTCGACCCCTTATACCGTCTACTAGATACTGCCTATCCTCGTAAATATATTACGAATCCCTAATAATATACGTAGCCTTATATTTCTATATACCTATAATCGATAATAATTATTCTTACCCCCTAATACTAGATCTCGTTATAAAAGCTATATTATACGCGACGTATAAAGCCTATTATAAAAAAAATCCTTACTACTACCGTCCTTATAAACCGGTTACGAAAATCCCCTCTCCTCGTAAAATATCTTCTATCTATACTTTAGATATCTATAAATTCGTAGACGTAAGTAAACTATTACCTACGATATTACGTATAAATAGCTTAAATTAGTCCTCTTTCGCCCTTATCCTCGCTAAGGTATTACGAAAGCCTAAAAACTAGTATTAAGTTGTATCCGTCCTCCCCGCTTCGCGCTTATATCCCGTACCTAGGTTTTCCCTTCTATACTTATAATTTTACCCTCTCTAACCCTACGTATCTTTTCTACGAGTAATACGAGGGAGTCTCCCTCGTAACCTCCTCTACCTCTAATAGCTAGAATAGGAGAGACCTCCTACTAACCTAGATAGGAGCTCTTTCCCTAAGTCTCGATAATAAAATACCGTACGAAGAAATAAAGTTAGCTTCTACTACCCCCGTCTCCTACTACCTAGGTACGTATCGATCTCGAAAAGGCGAACGCGAAAAGAGAACGAAATACTCTCCTACGAGCGGCGAGCCGTAAACGGAAGAAAGAATAGTAAGTAGCTATTAACGTAGTAACTAATACTCTTAACGAAGAGATCGCCCGTCTCTAGTTATCTACGTAAACCTATCTAGTTACTATAGCTCCGTACCTAGATAGCTCGTACCTAGCTATAGAATAGTCTACTCCTACTCTACCTATATCTCTACTAGAAACCGCTTATCTATATAATTCTAAACTATCCGCGTTATTAGTAGGTCGCGATAAAGATATTAACCCTAGACTTATTCTTACTAATTCTACCCTAGTAAAGCTACTAACTCTAGCTTCTACAGCCCCGAATAATACCTATCTACCGCTTACCCTATTAATATCGGCTACCTCCCTAATACCTAGCCGAAGTACAACTATCTACTCGCCGTTATTATATAGGATTTAGTATAATTATTACTATAGCTATCCCCACGTCCCCTACGCCCTTATATCTAAGTATTACCTCCTACTATACGACTAATAAAGATTAGCTACCCCTACTACTATTATCTATCCCGTCGACGAACTATTATTTAGCCTTAAAGACTATAATATACCTGAGCCGCGCTCGATAATAGTCGACGGTATTACTAAAACCCCTCTATATTATAACGGAGTATTCCCTGCCCTTACCTCCCCGACGTAGAGCGATTCTATCTAAAGGTCTCTAAGACTATTCCCCCTTACTAACGCCCTCTCTTTCGTATTTTAGCTCCTCGTCTACCCTCTAGTTACTATACGCTATCTATCTAGAGACCTTTAGCTTCCTCTCGCTAGCTACTAGATTCTAAAGTAGAGTAAGTAATATAAGAACGACCTGATAATAATAATATCGAAGTTAAAAGAATACTATAACCCTAGACGGTTCGCGTAATAGATTCTCGTAAGGACCCGCTCCTCAACGAAGTCGTTATTAATCTAATCCTCTAAGTAATATAGGGCGATACGCTTATAGTAAGTTCGGCTATAGAAAGTTACTAAGGAGTCTCCTCGTAACCCCCTATAACTCTACCTCGACTAATACTAATAATATAGTATAATACCGCCTATACCCGCCTAGAGTACCTATATCTTCTCTTACGAACTAAATTAATACTACTCTTCGTACTTCCTTATAAGACGAGTATACCCCTAATACTCCTTATAGTACCCGCTAACTCCTTAGCCGTAGTAGACAGAGAGGCCTATACGATATCGACTAGGTAATACTTCTTTATAAAAAGCTAGTATACGAACGAATCGATTTTACTAGAGCGACCTCCTTAACGCGGAATCGCCTATCTATACTTTACCTAACTAATACGCGTATAAAATATCCTATCGTTTCCCTTATAACGTAGATAGTTTTATAGTACGTCTTATCTTACTAGCCGGACTTAAAGGGGTATAACTATTACCTATACGCCCTTATTTTTCGCTACGTAAAGAGGACGCTAAGGCTACCTTCGGAGGTATTAAGATATAGAACTATAAATATTTCCGGTTCGGCTACGGCGCCGCCTCTAGAGGCTACGGCTTTAATATCTACCTAATTTTTCCTAATCTACTAGTCTATAATAATGTTCTCCCTACTAATACTGAGTTTATATAATAGCTAGACGCTATCCTTATCCCCGCTCTTACTATCGCTACCTTAGATAATATTATATAGTACTACCTAGATAACGGGTAAAATATATTCGCCTACGCTAAAGTTATAAAAGAGGCGTTTACGAAGTTACGATAACCGCGCGCTAAATATAAGATATCTATACCTAAGAACTATCTTACTAACCTCTAGTCTAAAATCCTTAAGCGTATAGAATTACGGCCGTAGGTTTAAAGAACCTATCCTTATCGTTATAGTCTATAGTATTAAGCTCCTTAATAAGTCGTCTACTTAGCTACTTACGCCGTAGAGGCCGCGCGAAACTTTATATACTAACTTACTACCTACTTTAACTACGAGTACTTCGATAAATACGATACCTAGGTTAACTTAGTATATAAATATATTACTATATAAGAAACGTCTAACTCTAGCCGATTACGCTACTATATAAGAAAGAATATTTAATAGCCTAGGCCGCGACCTTCGACGTTAACGTTAACCCGAAAGTATTAGAAGGCCCTTAAAATAGACCTATACTATATCGCGGGCGCCGCCGACCTAGGGAATATCGTATTTACTACTAAGGTAAGTAACCTCTATAAGTAGAAACTCGCCTATAGAAAGGCGTATAATATTATTAAAGAGGTATTCTCGTCTTCTATATTAAAGAACTACCTTCTATTCGCTAACTCCGACCTTCTCGCCGCTAGATTAAGCGATACTCTTATTAAATAGTTCTATAAGCTTAGTAGTAAATTTTCTATATCCCCGATCGAATTCTATAAGCGTTAACTCGAAATTATAATAAATACTAAATACTATATTTAGACTAGAGTTAGGCCGAAAATATACGCTACTCGGATAGAGTTTCGTATAATACTAGCCCTACTCGAAAAGCTCGCTAACCTCCCGTATAATATTCTTCTACCCCGCTCCTATATCCCGTACTAATCTATATACTAGACTATAGTCTATTTAAGCCGAATCGTATCCGTCCTATAATATCCTAAACCCTATACCTATACCGGACGATATAACCTATTAGAGCTACTTTATACTCGAGTCTAAGAACTTTATAGACTTCTACTACGCCTAGATTAATAAGATCCTCGTACTTCTAGAGATCCTCGTTACCTCTATATATAATAATAAGAAGAACGAAAAAGAGAAGAAAGCTAATTATTAAAAGTATCTTAAAACTACCGCTAAGTAAATATAAATCGAACTTACCTAAGTACCTATTATCGCGACCTATATTTATATCCTCTAATTCCTATTCGATAGAGACTCCCGTAAGTATTACTAGCTTTTTCGCCGCTAATAGCGATTAAAACGTAAGTACTCCGCTACGAAGAGGTATATTGCGAGGAATCGGATAGTAGACTTATCTAATACTAGGTCTAACGACGACCTTAACGTCGTACCGCTATTAGACTAGAACGAATTAAACGACGATTCCGAAACTAAGCTAGACTTAGGTAACGAGTAGACCGTATCGACGCGTTAAAAGCGACGAGGAAGATAACTAATCTAATAATAGAGTCGTTATTAGTCTCGATATAGAGAGGATTATCTTAAAGAACGGAAGTATATAGCTTCCTAACCGTCTAATATACTAGAATTCCGGTATCCCTTACCCGTCGTCCTCTATTTTCTCGTATCGTATTTAACGCTACTAGTAGTTTCGGTAGTACCCTTAAAGATAGTATAGGGACTATATCCCGTATAAGCTCGAAGAATAATCTCGACCTTACTATTACTAACCTACTTATATCCTATAGTATATTACTTTTTAAATAGACTCTCTTAGAGAAAGAGTTATATAAGATATATACTAGTATTACGGTTACTAAATACGCCGCCTAGCTCTATACTAATATCTACGAATACTATATTAGCGATAAAGTCTAGGCGAAAAGGATCTTTACCTAGTCGAGAGGAAGACCCTTACTATCGACTAAATTTAGGATATAAAGTATAAAGCTCTAGATAAATAGTACCGCCAATCGATAGATAATAAACGGAATAGTATATATAGTATCTATTCTTCTCTTATATTTCTTATAATTAGTTACTAGGACGCCGAGGAGTTAATCTACTAATAATCTATATTAGTACGGTCTAACCGAAATAAGGATATATACTATACCGATAGACTCTAGGTTAACCGCGTATTTAGTCTCTTTAATTAGACTAGAGACGGTACCGAGTTTACTAACCTCTTTAAGCGTCGATCGGTAAACCCCTAACTACGCGATCCTAGGATTCTACTAGTTAGAGGATTATATAAAGTTACTCTACTAACTTATTAATAAATACCTTAGTCTCGAATACGCGAACTATTTTATTAACTACTCTATCCGCTAGCTCGCCCTAAAACATATTCTTATTATACCTAACTACGAAAGAGAAAAACTCTTCGTCTTCGCTAGAGAGTAACTAAATTCCCTAAATAACTAGGCTAAGCGAATTAAGTTCCTTATACCCGTCTTTAAGATAGACTAGTACCTACGACGGTTACTACTAGACCTTACTCCCTACTATATTTACTTCTCTATCGTAGCTATCTTCGCCGATCTAAAATATAGTACTACCTATAGCGACCTCGACTTTAGCGATAAATCCTACGTATATCGTAATACTAAGCTCGTACTAAACACCCTCTATACTACCGCTAGGTTCGTTTCGATTAAACCGCTAATAAAAGAATAGATAATATTTTTACGATTATAACTAGGAAGACCTAGGTTAATAAAATCGTTAATCGAGAGTACCGATTAACGACTATAAAGAAGGTTTACGCGGAAGCTAAATCTTCCCTTAAATAGTAATTCTAGTTATAGAAATTCTAATCGTAGTTATCCCTACTATAGTAATCCTTAACTAGATACTATCTACCTACTAATAAGCGATACGAGAGAGACTCCTTATAATACCCTTTTACTAAATTCTAAATATTACCCTCTTACTAACCGATTCTCTAGATAGATCCGTTATACGTATAAGAATAGTATGAGACCTAAAGCGATCGAGATACTTATAACCAACCGCGCAACTATTTATTAGAGAAACCTTAATATAAACAATAAGTACCGCTATATAATAAGGCGTAGAGTTAAACGCCGGTCGTATAGCGAAGCCTAATACCCTATAATCTATTTAAAAGTTAGCCCTCGGTAAATATTAGTATTAATAAAGTAAGAAATTAGTCCTCTAGCTAAGTAGAGCCTATAACGCGTAAACCCTATCGTATATATTAGTATTAGTACTGAAGTAATATCTAACTATAACTATACATTCTTAAGAACTTTACTATCGTTTCTATAGTACTACTATTCCCGTATATATAACTCCTACAATAGGTACGACGAGACCTATTATCGCGCGAAACCTACGTCGTATTATATCTCCTATACTAGCGCTTATATTTCTTCGCTATACGAAGTAGAGCTACTAACTCTTATTCTACTAAGGAATCTATCCCTTCCTAATATAACTATCGTCTACCTATACTACTATATATTATTAATTTACTATTACCGCCCCGCGGCCTAATAATATCGTATTATATAAGGCTACTATATACGAACCCGCGTTAAAGATTATAATTAAAATAATCCGTTATACGTATACTACTATCGTAGAAATCCACCCTTAACTACCGCTATTACTACTATCTAACTATTCGTACCGACAAAACAACGCCGCCTACCTAAGACGTATTAGATTACTATATATTTAGATAATAACCTCCTAACCCTTTACGTCGGATTACTCCTCCTACCCTTATTCCTCTATATAGTTACTACTCTAAATCGGCTCTCTATAGCGAACCCTAAGCGATTTATAACGCGTCCCCGTACTCCTATAATATCGTCGTATAACGAGTCGCTTATACTATATAGTAGTATAACTATAGATACTATATTATATCGGGTATATATCCTACTAATAGTATCCTTAATTACGAGAAAGAGTCTAAATATATCGTCTACCGCCTATACTATAGTCCCGATTAACCCGCGGCTATCCTATTATAAATAACCTATAAATTATAAGTTATTAATAGATATTCTATATCCGCGTATTAATAGACTAGTAGAAAGTATATATTAAAAATAGTAAGAGTATACTACCGTCGCAAATTTATATAGACTATCTACCTATTTCTATACCCTCTATACTGGAGCCCTTATAAACCGAAAGTTAATATAAATACTAAGAGCGATACGAAACGGACTCCTATTAATATATTTACTTTATATAAGAGTATAATATAATAGCTTATTATCTTATTACCCCGGATACTACTATATACGTTATAGCCCCTTTAAGTATTTAATTAATAATCTTTTCTATATAGTCGTATACTAACGCGTTAACTACTAAGTAACTCGTATCTTTATATAATCCTCTATAAACTTAAAGTTACTTTATACTAAGAACTAACCTAGACGACTAACTTAGATACCTTCTCTATATTACCCGACTTAGATAGTACCCTACCCCCCTACTAGGCGTATAAAGCTATAACCCTTCTATAACTACCGCTTAAACTTAATAATAACCTAAGGTAGCTATACCTCCTACTAGTAAGTCCCCCTTATAAAGAGAAACCTTACTACGTTGGGAGTTTTAAACGTATCTATTAAGGCCTAACTCGCTATATATTAAAGTATATTATCTAGACCTTAGCTAATATTACCTATATCTCGCTAATACGAAAGTAGATAACTCCCTACCTATAATAACTACCCCCGATCTACTACGCTTTCTGCTAGGCCTAATACTCCCGATCTACTCGAATATAATTAGTTCGGTAGACGCGGCCTTAGGTAGACCGGATTCTTCCTAGTTCTAAAGAATACTAATTAACTTCTTACGCCCGACGACGCTTAGTCCGTATCTCTTTCTACTCTACTAGGAACCGGCGAAACGAATAACGTAAACTTAGAGGCGAAATACTTCGTAATAAGATAGGGACTAACTCTACCTAAGGTCGTTAAGCGTTATATTTTCGAAAATACTATTACTATCCTAGATCTCCTTAAGTACTAAACTACTAGACTAGATAGTTACTTATACTACTAGTTTTTATACCTATTAAGAAATAGATATTCGTCCTAGTCACCGGAAGATCTATAGTTTCTAGGTATAACCCCCTCTAGAAGTAGGTATCTATAGCTTTATTATCTAAAGAGTAAGGAATTAGTTATTTACTAGGGGCTATTTCGTCGCTAGCTCTAGGCGTTTACTAAGAAATAACTCTAAGAAATAGCCGTCGACTTCGGCTACGTAGATACCGTTAAGGGAGGAACTTAGAGTAAGAACGAAATAATATTCTAGCTCTTCCGCGCTTTAAAGGATACCCGAGATCTAATAGAAAGCGAAGATAAATACGTACGATACGCCGCCTAAAGGAAACTAAGTCGTAGAGGATCTTAAACTATATTAGTAGAATATATAGTACGGCGGATATAGGATATTAGTCTAACGGGAGCGGGGAAGCCGAATTATAGAATAGTCTTAAAAAGAATAGCTAATTAGAGAATACTTATTAATAGACTACGATAAAATTAGTACGAAATACGCTCGGTATAAAAATAGCGGTACGGTACTTAAGGTAATAGGTTTAGATACTACTTATAGAAATTTAATATTAAGTATAATCTAAGAAAATTAATATAGGAGATATTCCGAGGACTCCTATATAAAATATAGAATTATATACTCTATATAGTAGATATTTATACCTAATAAACTAATATTTCTTTCTCCCTTAAGTCGATATAAGTATATAGTATCCTTAGGTACTTATATATTAGCGCTTACTCTAATAATACGTATTTAGAGTCTAACTTATAAAGTATTCCCGAATTCTCTACCTCGAACCGTTAGGAATATATATATATATATACCTCGCTAGAGTACCTAGTTTCCGCCGAAATACTCCTAGTTTATTAGACTATAAATTTCTACGCCCTATAAACTTCCTGCTACGAATAGAAAGTACCGTACGTCCTAGACTACTCTATACCTAATATTTATAAACGTTATTAAAGAGGCTAGCCGTAGTTATAGAGAGAGAAGCCGAGCTATAGAACCGAGTACTAGATATAAGTAGCCTACGAACTTATTAGAGTAATGAGAGAGTCTCCTCGTATCTTTCTATACCCTAATATACCGCCGCGTCCTACTAAGTAGTAGATACTACGTTCGAACTATTATATATAACTCCTTACGTTCTTACGCTATATACCGCTCTCTATATACTCTAAAAGCCGCCTCGAAGTATATTTCCTCTAAAACCCGGCGCCGCGAAGAAGTTTTTAGTATCGCTAAAGAAAGATTAGGCCCTACTTATATAATCGCCCTTATCGATAACTTTCGAAATTTAGTCGGATACTACTAGTACTTAACGACCTGCTCGATCGTATATATCCCCTTAATAGAATAACTATACGCCCTACCTACGACGATATATAAAGACTCCTACGATCGTACTACGACGTAACTTTATTCCTATAATTTCTATATCTTAGGTCCCCTAGCCCTTATATTACTACTATTTAAGTTACGTTATAATACTACTACGTTAAGCGGGTTATAGGACTATACTATACGCCGACGTCTAGGTTATAGTATTAACTTTTACTACCTAAACCGGGTTATAGCCTCGCTTCCTATATTAAAGAACCGGGTTAGTACTTCTATAACTTATTAAATAATATACCGCCAGGTATTACGCCCTACTAAAAGAGTACTAATTAAATCTACTTTGGGCTAAGATCTATATTAATATATAGCCGGGCGCTATATATATCTATAAGTACCTTACTACCTCGACTATATTACTATATAACTAATTAAATATAATAATAAACTAAGGTAGTACTACCTTTAACCGGTAAGTTTATACCTAAGTTAAGAAACCTTTCTAAGTTAGAAGCCTAAATTATACTACCCTAACCTACGCCCCCTATATATTAACCTATATTATCCGGATAATATCCCGCTAATACTAAAGCAGCTAATTTCCTACCTACTATAACTAGCCTCTATATCCGCTACGCCTTCGCCGGGCCGCTATCCCCGATCTACTTAAATATAAATAGTTTAGCCTACTCGGCTTTAGAGCGGACCTAATTCTTCTTAGTTCTTAAGAATACTAACTAACTTATTATACTAGTAGACGCTAAATCCTTATTCCTAGTTACTCTTCTAGGAACTAGTCTATCCGAAGATATAAATAAGGCGGCGGAGTAGTTCGTTAAGAAATAGGAGAATCTATACCTAAGGTACTATACGCTATACTTTCGAAAATACCGCTATTCCCGACCTTCTTAACTATCGATCTATTAGAGATCTAGGTACCCTGTTCTAACGAACTTTTATAGTCGTCTAGAAATAGATATTCGTTATCGTCGTACCGGAAGATTTATTATACGCCGGTATAATTCCTCCCCGGAAGTAGATATATCTAGTATCTACGTCGAAAAGATAAAGAGATTCGTCGTTTACTAGTTAGGTATTCGTCGTTAACTCTAGTCCTTTACTAAGAAATAGCTCTAAGAGATAAGCGTTATCTTTAACTATATAGATACTATTACGGAGGTATCTAGAGTAAAGACTAAATAATACTATATATTTTCCGTTCGTTAAAGACTACCGGAGATCCTACGTATAGTAAAGAAGAAGTTAAATAATATTACGTATCTTTTAGTACGAAGCGTTAAGGATCTTAAAGTATATAAAGGAGTATATAGTATAGTAGGCACGGAATATCGGATAAAGTATATTTAGGGAGTAGTATCGTAGAACGCCTTTAAGACGAAGTATTAAAACAAGGATTATCTTCTATATAGAGAGAAAAGTTTTAGTATTAAGCCTACTTAATATAGACGTAGTAGTAAAGTAATTAAGGCTACGAGACTCGACGAGGCTTAGAGAAGTATATATACTATACCGAGCCTATTATAAAAGCTCTAATTAGATTAGGAAATAGTTAGAAGACTTCTATACGATCTAAAACTATATACTATATATAGTAGAGGCTTCTACCTAATAAAATTAATGTTTCTCTTATCTTAAGTCGATCGCATTACGTAGAAACCTCGGATATTTACCTATACGTAGCTATACTAATAATACGTATCTAAAAATCAATACCTAATATATTTATAATTTCCTAAGATCGAAAAGTTAGACGGATAACTAAATATACTCTAGTAAAGTATTAAACTAACGCCGATATTCTACTTAGTTAATTAGATCCTAAATTACTATAATTTATATATATCCCCGTACGAAGACAATCTACCTTACGTCCTTACACCCTTCTATACGAGATCTTTAATAATACTAAGATAGAAGCTAGTTATAACTATAGAAGACGATACTAGTAATATAACTAAGTACTAAATATAAGTAGGTAACGATCCTCTAGGTAGATATAAGGGAGTCTCCCCTATAACCCCCCTTCTATACTATAATAATAGCGCCGACCGTCTTATTATAAAAATCGCGTTCGATTTTCATCTATAAATCTTTATTATACCCGTTATCTATAGCTATCTACATCTTCTTTTAAAAGCCGTTCGAAAGTATATACCGTATAAAATACGTTCGAATTAGGTAGCTACGTATAGCGTACCCTAAAACGCTAAAGTCGTACTTTAACTACCGTATCCTATCGAAATCTATCCGGATATAACCCGGTACTACCGATCTACTACTCTTTCTATATCCCTTTTAATAAAACAATTATACGTACCGTCTATAGTACTACGTAAAAGACTTCTACGACCGTAGCGAGATATAACTTTATTCTCGGCCTATTATCGCGTAGTAAATAGCGCGCCCGAACCCTACGTATAAGATCTTACTTATTTACGTAATTAGTAGTATTCTATAACCTTATACTAGAGCCGCCTATAATTACGTCCTATCTAAATACGAGCGTACGTAGATAAGTATAGCTTACCTAAAGAAAGGCTAGGCTATACTTTTAATAATTATATTAGATCGAAATATCTAGATATTAAATCGTATATAACTATATAGATTCGTAATCTCTCCCGTATATTCTATTCTACGAAAGAATATATTATACGATAATTATAAAAGGCCCTATAACCGTACCTAGCTATAGCTTCCTTTATTAATTTTATATCCCTTATTACCCCGCTTCTATATTTTGGCCCCTAGTTCTAGAATCGTATAACCTAGTCGTTTTAGCTGGGTTATAGCTTTATATCTAGTACCGACGGCCGGTTATAGTACTAACTCCTACTATTATACCTAGGTTACCGCCTTACTTCTAGCGCTTAAGAACTAGGTTAGTTCTTCTACCTATCTAATAACCCTTAGTAACGTCGTACGCCCTACTATAACCCTACCGACTAGATCTACGCTTAGTACTTAGATCTATACTAATATATGTCCGGCGCTATATATCTATAAGTAGACTACTACCTCGGCCCTATTATTATATATCTAATTAAATTCTACTAAACTCTACCCTATAACTTAGAGTAGATATCTACTATCGATACCTCTTAAGTAAGTAATAAGTTAAGAACTAGTTCTAGTTCTAAGGGAGTCTAAATCGTATCTCTTTTATAGTACCCGTAATAACTCCTTTATCGCGCGGTAGATAGGACCGATATACTCTCTTCTAAGATATCTTACTAATACTTTATCTATAGATAGTCCCTACTAGATCCTAGTCTAGAATAGCTCTAGAGATAGCTATAGCTCTACGAGTCTTTAAGCGAGTATTAGTAATCTATAATATTATAGGTTACGAGGAGACTCCCGGTATCCCCTTTAGTTCTTCCGTTTATATACCGCCTAATCTAATATATCTTAGCTTTACTACCTTAACTTATACCGAGATCTTCTATACGCGTAACGGCGTAATAGAGGAAGAAGAAGCCCGTACTACTAAAACTAGTTAATATATTATATAAATCGATACTAGTAAAGACGACCCCGTTAGTCCTACTTTTATAAAAGAATCTAGATAGTATATAGCTCTCGCTACTACTATAATAGAACTATATACTAAGATCGCGCCCGCCGAATACCCTAGTATATCTAATACGCCGTACGTAGCGTAGTACTCGCCCGATAAATTCTTATCCCGATCTACTATATAGGCCGTATAATCCTTATCTACTAAATCCTCCTATAAACCTACTACGTAGCCCGTATAATACCCTCCCGCCGAATCTTCCAGCCGACCTAATACCTAGCCTATATAATAGACGACTAATATAGGCCCTTCTAGTCTATACTAATAATAGCTCGCTATAGAGGCGGATATACTTACTATAAAAATTAGAAACTTCGCGCCGCGACCGACGCGCGCGTATAGACTAGAACTAAGACGTCTCTAATTAAGAACCTAACTATAAACGAGATAAAAGACTTCTTAAATAGATACTCGTAGTTCTTTATAGCGAAAGACGACTACGCCGACCTAATCGTTACTATCTATAAGTTTATATTAGCGTATCTAGCTAAATCTCGACTTAGATTCCAAGCCTTAAACTCTACTAAAGTATTTACTCGTCCTAATTCTTCTTTAGTTACGTAAGTTATAAGCGCGTATAATAGTATTAGCTACGTAGCCGGCCGTAATAACTCTACTTATTATTCGTCTAGAGCGAAGACTAAGAAGCCTAAAATAGAGATAGACTCTAATACCCGCCCTTATAAATCGAATAAGCCTAATAAGCGCCGAGGTAATCTCGTAGGGTATAACTCGGACTAAGCTAAGAAAAACGAATATCTTAACTAGGCCCGCCCTATTAAGAGGATAAAGTATATACTCTAGTAGAATAACGTCGTATTTACTAGATATAGCTAGTAGAATTAGTATTATAACGGTAGATACGTCTAGCGTTAAGACTATCGTTTAGAATCCATTAATATATCCGAACCGAATTATTATTCTTATCCTAATTAGCTAGACTAGGTCGATATATCCGCTAAGTAGGCTTAATACGGTTCTAAACGCGTTATTCGCGCGACCGGCCTACCTAGAGCCTACTAGTAAAATCGCTATTAGAGAGAGCCTCGACGTCGCTAGACGTAAAGTCTATAATAGGTATTTTAGATATAGCTAGAGCCCTTCTCGATACTTACCTAGTATCTATATAGATAGTAAGAATATAGATAGACTATAGTCCTAAGAATACTAGAACTATATTAGACCGCTATCTAAGGTAAATAGATACTAACGAGATATTTTTAGATAGTTATAGAGGCTAATACGAAAACCCTTATAAATAGTCTTAATAGTTATATATGTCGAGATATATATTAGTAGGGATAGTTTAGATAGTTATATCGGCTAAAATTAAGATCGATAGAAATATATTAAGCCGGCGTATCTACCGAGGTAGAGAGACCTATATTATAACTTATATAGAGGTACGTCTAATATAAATTATTATACCGGCGACTACTTTTTAGAATAGCTTAATATATAGCGATAAATAATTTCTATTAAGTTTCTCTACTATACCTTTAGTTATAAGTATTTCGAGGAGTCTCCTAGTATTACCCTATCCGTCCTAAAAGTATAATATATCTAATTATCCCGGAAGGCTACTTTAACGATACTATAAATACTCTCTTTCTAATATAATAAAAATATAAACTACCTATTCCCTAAGTTTCTTTTTATCTACGGCTATATAGAGTAAAGCGAAAGAGCCTCCTATCGCTCGTCCTATAAGGTATATACGGCGTAGGAACCGCGGAATACTAGCGTACAACCCTATATTCCGCCCTATCGAAACCTATTTAACCTCTATATTAGATACGGGCCGTACCGACTAGACCTACTATATACCTAGTCCGTATATATAGACTCTATACCTATTATTATTACTATCGCCCCTCTCTATATTACTCTTCCCTTACTATAAGAGTCAATATAACCCGATATTAGGAGACCTTTTCGTAACCCTTAGTACGTTTTATATACCTCTATATAACCCTAAATACTAGAGGCAAATATTAGGGTATCTATAGATAATTAAGATACTACTAAATAAGGTAGGGCTAGTAGGTTATCCGTACTAGAAGTATTTACGCCCTATCTAATATACGTAGGAGTCTCCTCCGTATATCTCTACGTTACTATTATAACCCTTTCTAGTTTACCCTACCTACCGACTATATACGAATTATCGTTAGAAGATAAGGCTAAGGAGTTCTAGACTAATATTAAAAACGAAGTAATAGAAACCTACCTACGTATCGATTAGAATAGCTAGCGCGGACCTCTTTCCCGCTTTAATAAAAATAACTACTTATAATATACGACGTCCTCTATATTTCTATCGACGGAAAACCCCTAAAGGTCTAATAATAGGCGCTATCTAGGCGGATATATATACCCGTAGTCTAGCCTTAGATCTACGCTACGGAAAAGCGCTTAATATTATAAACGCCTATAATATATAATACGCTATCGTTAGTAAACCCGTCGTCGCTAGAGCCGATAAGTCGTCCGACTACTAGGATTTAAACGACCTAGAAGGGGGTACTTTAGTATTTAGCGATTAGCTAGAGGTTAATCGGTATATATTAACCCTATAAGAATACTATAGAGACTATTCCCGTTATACGAAGGCTCGTTACCTAGAAGCTATCGGTATACTTCTTTATTTTAAGTCTATATCTATATATAAATCTAAATTAAAATACGGAGTCTGTTCCGCGTAAGTATAGAGAGCCGTAAAATCTTACGTATTATAAGTCCGGTTCTATACGAGCTCCGATAGCCTTCTACTCTAATTACTAATACTAGGCTTTAGATTTAAAAGAGTCGGAGCCTTATTATCGTAGTTATTATAGAGGGATAGTAGAACCCGGTTTTATCTAAATAAAGTTTCAATAAATATTTAGAGATATAATCTCTAAGAATACTTAAATACGAAATTACCGGCGTAGCTATAAAACTATATAGAATATACCCGATTAGGAACTCGATTAACGAGACGCTAAAAAATATAAAAGTACGTCCTTATTTATCGTTAAATAGCTCTTATATTATATATTTAAACAACGCTCCTATATATTAGCGTATATTCGTACCCCGTAGATTACTAATAAGTATTACCCTACTACCGTCCTCGTAAAATCTAAACGCTTAGCGATATTTATACTTAAGTAATATTATACTACTATATAGACCGAACGATAGAGACCTATATAGCCTTACGACGGAAAATATAACCTATAGATATATATCTATATTTAAATTATATAGAAATTTTTCCCCGAGTTTATCTAGACCTAAGGTACGGGCTTTACTAAGATATTAACCTTAGCCGCCTATATTAATTCTTCGCTATAATAATAAATCGATAAACTTACTATTATATTTAATATAGATCGTCTTTACTCTAACGGAAAGGGTATCTCTTCGTCCTCTATTCTATACAGCCGGTCTATCCCTACGCTATCTCCCGATATAATCTTAGAAACTAATATAACTATAATAGTACTCCCTAGTATAGTTAAAGACTATACTAGAATAAGTCGTTAACTAGATCTATAAGCTCGCGAAGAAGGGCGCTACCCTATTATAGTATATATAATTAGATAATAGAGGAGTAGGGAAGAGAGTAGGAGACTAATAGCTAGTAGTAGAATCGGCGTCGTACTCCGTAACTCCTACGGTATTACTTAGGTTAAGGTTATTACTAGTATATATAAATCCTTCCGAAAAGATAAAGTAGAAAGACTAATACTCCTCTAGGTAATAAGATCCTACGTATTCTACGTTCGAACGGTATAAGTAGACCCGTCTAAAAAAAATCCTTAATACGTACTTCCGGTTCGTCTCGAAAGAGTAACTAAGTACTCGCTCGATATACGTAATATACTAATAATTAGTTCTTATAACTAACGTTACGACTCTTCTAGGTCTTACGCTAGAGATTCTAGAGGACCTTTATATATTAATTAAGAAAGTATATATTAGTAGTCTTATTCTATTTCGCTTTATTAAATCTAATATTAAGCGAAGGCTATCGTAGTCCGTAAGTACCTAGAGCGCGGTAACCGTAAGAATAAGGATAATAAATTCCGCTTAATTCTTATTAAATCCCGTATCTACCGTCTCTCCCGCTATTATAAGACTATCGGCGCCCTTCTACTAACCTAGAGATATAAGTCCGCTACTACTAGTACTCTCGTCGTATAAGTAACCTATTAGCTACTAGAAAGAACGCGGAGAAAGAGAAGTAATAATTAGAAGCTAACCTAGTATTAGACGAGCCGGCGTAGCGAGACTAGATATAATTCTTTAGTCTTTATTTAAATAATAGAATAATACTATATTAAAACTTTTATATATCTAGTCTTACTATACTTAACTATAATATACGATAAGGTTATTATAGTCTCGGTATTCGATAAGCCCCTATTACCTATAAGTTTACTAAACGGACTCTATAGGTTAAGTTTTAAAGTTATTAGTTACGACTTTATAAAGGATAGGCGAAAGACCTAGAATCCCGACGTAATATATAATCTATAAAGTTAAGCTAATATTTATAACCTCGTAGCGACAACGGTCTAATAAGCGTATAGAAATATAGAGACTCCGTTAATAACTTTAATACTAAATTACCGATTAAGCCGCCTTTCCCTATTCGTTAATTTCTTATATCTTTATATATAATTAATTATATATTCTACTACTTTAATAAGCTACCGTTACTACTCGCGCTTAATATTACGTATATAGTCCTACTACCCTACTTAACTCGTACTAGCGTTATTAGCTACCGTAATATCTCTAATCCTTAATCCTTTCTATTAACCTCTTAATAACCTCTATATTAGTATAATAATAGCTAAGCTTTACTAAAAATAACTTTGAACTCCGTAGAGTAACCGGTAAAGAAAGAGGTATAGCGCTAATTAAACTACTAGTAATTACTATATAATCTCCGCCGTCTTTACTAATTATTACTATAGATATAAGCTAACTATATCGACTAGGCTATATTTAATAATACTTAAGCCCTTAACGAACTAAAGAATCTTCTTACTCCTTACGGTATTATTCTACTTAGCGAAAAATAGTAAGTTAAGTTCGTAGAAGTACTTTCTTCGTAGCTAAATCAAAATACCGGTAGAGATAAGCTAATACTACGTATAGCTAAAGAGTCTACCGTAGTCGTTAACCTTACCAATATTAATTCTAATAACGATAAGCCTAATAAGAATAATATAGTAGATTCTATATATAGTACGTCTAACGAGTAGCTATAACCTCCCGCTAGAAAGAAGCTAGTCGTAATCCTTAATATAACGAAGGACGAGAAGGGTAACGTAGAGTAAGCGGACGGATCTAGATAGTAAGCGTAATATAAAGAGCTATAAGTACGCGTATAATAGAAGATTATCGGGCGTACGGAGACTAGAATAATTAAATAGGTATAGTAAACTACGTTACTACGAGAACAGTTATTATAATATTATACTACTTTTACGGTATAGTCGAGGTTCCTAAATAGCGACTAAGAATCGTAACGTCTCTCTAGTATACTAGAATAGCGTTCTATAGCGGAAGTATAAAATCTAGATACGAATAGAGACTATAGTATAATTTAAGTATAGAACTCCTTAGCACGATATAAATATTACGTAAGGTATATAGTATTACTACCGTATCTTTTATAGGATACGAGCGAATACTATATAGAAATATAGCGCCTTTATTAACTCGTCTTCCGGTACGCTATTATTATAATCTAACTAAGATATATAGGGCGATACGACGGAGACTCCTTAGTATCGCCTAATAGATATATAATAATCTATACTATATATAACTATACTAACGAAACTACTTTATTATAAAGAGCGACGCTATTAATCGGGGCTATATATAAATATTAAGAACTAAATCGGGCTTATTTTAGCCCGGTACTAAAATAGCGGTATATAATAGTAATTTTATTTAATTAGTAAACGGAAATAGATTAAAGTATAAAACAACCGGGTAAATATAGCTACTACCCTACTATAATATCGGCTACTATATATAGGAGATACTAAGAAGACTCCCTAAATAAAGATAGTAACTTTATTATTTAGACTATATATATATAATATTAAAAATAAGCGAAGCTAAGAATATAGTAATCCTTACTAATATAGCTCTTATATTAACTTTAATTTAGCCGGGTAAGTATCGTATAATCGTTACCTACTCTACGCGCGTAGGTTAGGTAAGCTAGTAGCCCTACCTAACTCCTTAATATAGAACCTACTCTAGATCTACGCTAGTATATAGTCCGTACTTAATCTAGGGTATATCCTTATAACCTCTAACTCTATAATAATATTCTTATACTTTATATTATTCCGCGCTACGATCTAGCGTATATCTTTTCTTACGTCTATCGATATCTATATAGTTAATAAGTTAATCTACTAAAACGCTAAATTCTACGCCTCTATTACGGAGTAAACCGTAAAGAGTAAAGTTAAACCTAAAATTACCTACCCTATACTACTAGAAGTCCGATCCGTATTACTCTTAGTATTATACTAGCTCTAAGAATTATCGTTAAAAATATTTACTCTCTCCGAAACTATCGTAGTTTATAGTATATTTATAATAGTACTATACCCTTATAGTTAACCCTTATTACCTTATCTACCCTACCTAACTCCTCCGTATTATACGGGAGACTCCCTAGTATCTCTCTAGTTATCGAACAATATAACTAATACCTAAACTATAGTATTCTACTATAGCTAATCCTAGAGGCCCCTACGCGGGATTTAGCTATACGATATAGCTACTACCCTCTAGTAGTACTACTACGCCGAATATCGACGACGCGTCGCGAAACCTATTATAGATACTATTATCCTATCCGTTAACTCTACTAACGAATACGTATATACTATAGACCGACCTATAAGTTCTATAAGTATTACTATTTAGTTTTACTAAAGAGGTCCTAGACAGGGAGAATTCTAAAACCTAATTATACGTTAACGACCGAGATATAGAGGACCGCCTTCGGGAAGTAGCTCTAGAAGACAAGCTATTATTACTATAGAAGATATAGCTAACCCTTTTAGATAGGAAGATAACTATACTACTAAATTCGACCCTAAAAAGAGGTAGACGTAGGATAGGTATTAGACGTCGCTCTCTAAGCCGCTAAATATAATATACTAATAATAAGCGAGAAGGGTATTTAGACGAAGCCGAAAATACTCGCGCCCTTCTATAGTATTACTTTAGAATACTTCTATATTTTAATAAATTCCTCTCTAATCGTTAAGATAATAACCGAGCTAATCGCGGTTATCGATAGATATCGAAAGCTAGATAAGGTAGCGGAATCCGTTATATATATAAATATCTTAGCTACCTATAATCGGCTCGAGGGCCTAGAAAATTTATCCTAAGTTAAAAGCGCGATAAGTATAAGCGTAGTTACTCTTAGGGTCCGCTAGAGGCCTACGCGGTAGCGATCTAGAACCTATTATAATATACGTTCCGCGAGTCCGGCGGTATCTTCTATAGTAGAAAGTAGTCTAGTTTAATCGTAATAAACCGTATATAGTTCCTTATCTAGCGCGCAAAATATAGTACTATTAGATATAGTATAGGTAATAATAATAAAAAGACCGCGCGTAAAAAGAGTAGAGTAAGCTATAGCCCCCTTCTATAAGCCGCTATACGGGCGTTACGTAGGAGACTCCCCTATATCTCCTAAGATATTATATTATACTACTAACTATTTATAGAAGTCGAAGTACCTATAAGCTAATATAGAACTCGTTACCGTTATAATAACTAACCTAAAGAACCGCCTTACTCGCGAGTAGGAACTAATACTATAAAAGTATAAAAGGTACGCGACCGAGTTAGTCGAGGTCTATATATACGAGCCTATAATAGCGCTAGTACCGTATATAACGATAATAAAGAAGAGGAAGTATTACCTAATAAAATACGTAAACTCCTAGCGGTATACTACGATAGCGAGGAGAAGAGATAGGCTAGCCTTCTTACGGAACTCTAGAACCCTAAGTTCTAAAAGACTATCTCTACTATAAAGGGCGAGAGTAGTAAAATCGCTAAGAATTAATAGAATAGGTTTATTAAAGTCTACTCGAGCGTCGGCGAGAATAACGATAAATTCGACGAACTTCTTAGACGGACCCTTACTAAGTACGTACTAGAACTAAAACCTAGCTTAACTTTTATCTATTATATAATAAAAGAGGACGCCGACTAGTTCCTCTAGAGCTAGCTTATCGTAAATAAAAAGGCGGTAAAAGCTTACGAGAGTAATAACGCGCTAGATAAAGGCCCTCTATTATTACTATACCTAGATTAGACGAAGCTTTTACTATACTTACTAGCGTCTTATATCCTAACTATAGTTTAGAGTAAGTTAAATCTAAGCACCTATATAAGGGGAATATTATAGAAGCTAAGCCGAGATTAGGGCGGTACTCGCGAATAATAATTCGGTCGCGGCGTAAGTAGAGAAGGAAGGTAGATATATCGCTAGAGTAATACTAAATACCTCGGGGGTACTAGAACCTTCTAGTACGTAAGATATAAGATCTATAAATAACGTTAAATTAGTTACTAATATCCTTACTAACTCTACTTAGGAATACTTCTCATTTATTAAGGCTTACTAGATCTTAAATAAGAACTCCGAATAGCCTATTCGATTACTAGGTATACGAACTAGTAGCCCCTATCTATTTTAGTTCTAGGTTTACGCCCTTATCGCTATACGAAAACTCTTAGTATAAGGAATTATTATAGGCGTAATTCTAGCTACTATCGTTAGCTTAGATAAAACTATTACTATACTCGCTACGATACTAACTATAAGTTACCCCTCGCCTTCTATACTATATAATATTAGGAGACTCCTCGTAACTTCTAATAGAGACTACGCGAATACCTCTTACGCCGAGACCTCCCTTATAATAACTAAAACGGAGCCTATATTATAACCCTTATAAATATAACGTTAGCTAACTAGTTATATAGGAACATTACGAAAAGTATCTTAGAATCTAGGCTATCTATAACTAATTCGCCGTAGACGGTAACGCCTATACTAAAATATCCGCTCTATAGAAAGAGGTCCCGCTAAACCGTAGCTAATTAAGATTCTAGGTACCTTAGTAACTTAATAGTATAAAGAGGTCTATAAGCTCTCGGCTAGTTTTAAACTCGTCGTCTATTATACTAATCGTAAGAAGGCGAACGTAATAGTAGCTATAGACGATAAGAATAGTACGCTAGATTTTAAAACGATAGATATTATACGTATTAATACTACCCTTACTCGAAATAGTAAGGATATAAATAATATCGTAAATATAGCGGCTAGAAATTATTCCCGTCTAGTATTAGTTATTATAACGCCTTAGACTTAGATTATATAATACGATCCTAGCGTACTTTAACGCGAACGTTAATCTCGGTATATAAACAAATTAAGTAGTAGTAAAATTAGTAATTTTACGTTTAAGTAGAAGACTAAAGCTAGCGACCTAGATAGACTTAACTACCGTAAGATTAATACTCTATAGGTCCGTAACCTAAGTAGCCTATTTAAAAATCTTATTATCGACAAAGCTTACTCTTACTATAATATATATTTATAGGCCGTTATTACCGCTTAGTAGGTCGGCGTAAAGTATAAATTTCTTATAACTACGACCCCTATATACTATTCGACTCGGGACCTAGAAGGCTACCTTACGTTATACTAGTCGGATAAAGCCCGTAAGTTAAATAATACTACGCGGTTTAGAGATATAAAGATCGTACTAAGCGATAAAGGTTTAGACGTATAGAGCCTATACGACGATAATTACGTTAAAGCGTATACGGTAGATAGAGTATTAGATAGGGAGACTAGGCTTAGACTTACGACGTCGGCCGCGTATAAGAAATACGTACTCGATAAGCTATATATCTTATATATAGAGGCTACTATATCCCTAGTATTTAATAAAATTCTAGTTAGATATAACTATACCTCGTTATACCCGCCTAGTAACCTCGAGTACTCTATCGGTAAGAAATTACTAAAGATAATACGCTCTATAAAGAAAACTAAATTCTATCCTAAGTAGGCTAAAGTCTTCTAAGTTTCGATATACGACGCTTACGAGCGTATTCGGATACCCCTAACGGTAATAGATCGGGAGCTAATTCCGGGGCGATAGACGTAAATTCGACTACTTATCGATATTATACTACTAGTACGATATACCCCCTACTATTACTAGTAGGAGTTCTAAGAACTATCTATACGTCTTTAAAGACGAGAAATTCTTATAGCGTCTAGAGACTAACCGAAATACGTTCTATAAGTAGGCGAGACAGTCGTAGCGGCGAGTAGTAGTTTATATATAGGGATAAAATTAAGTACTTACTAGATTCCCTCGGACTAAAATAGCCTAGTTACCTAAATATAAAAACTACGATTACGATCCCGATATAAATCTCTATCTAGGTAAGTAGCCTATTATTACTCGGGCTATAGGAAGATATAAGAGAGACTCCCTAGTATTACTTAATTACTATATTCTACTCTAATACCCGTTACTAGGGCCTCCCTATATCCCTCTTTACTATAGATTCTATATATACTAATATCGATAGGCCGGAGATATTAATATTAAAGCTATAGTCTAAGTTCGAAACGGAATAGTTCTTTTAGGAGCTCGAAGGTAACGATTTCTTCGATACCCTTAAGAGGACCTATTCTAATTATCTTAAGTAGCTAAAGAAATATTAGATAATATTCTAAATACTCCGCCTAGCGAGCTAATACTACGCTAATACCTAAAGTTAAGGGCGGAAATTTACTAAAGGCGACCCTATAGGTAAATAACTAATCTTATCGCTCCTAAAAGAAGATTCTACGTATATAGAATTAATAGGCTTATAGCTTTTAAAAACCTACCTATACTTATCCCCTTAGTTTAATACTATCTTAGCTTAGACCTTCGACTATTTTCGATAAGGCGAAAAGATATTACTTTAGACCGAGTTCCCTATATATTAGAGAATAGTCTACTATATTCTCTTAATAGCTAAACTAAGATTAGAATTATTCGACGCCTATCTTTCCCGCGCCGATCGCGACGCTCTAGTCGACCGCTTTAACGATATATATATTACAGATAGATATCCTAATTCCTCTCTTATACTTTTAGTATAAGTAGGACGGGGCTTAACCTTTACGTTAGCGGTACGTATATAATAGCTATTATTAACCCTCCGGTAAATTCGTCCTAGAATTAGTAGGCCGTCGGACGTTACTACTACGTTAGATAAATATACAACGTCTATATACGCCGAATTTTTATATAGGGATCCTACGATAACTAGGTTTACAACCGTACTTTCGACCTTTATTTACCCGATCTAAAGACTAACCTAGACGCGAAGTAGTTCTACGAGATAATCCGTATATACCTATAAGCGGGAGAGAGTAACGAGGACGCTACTTAGCGTATTAAGCTTAAAATAGTTAGTATCTACTATAACCCGATAGTAAAAGGCTTCCGTAATTATCTTCGGTATATAACCTCGTTTTCTACTTCTAATTATACCGAGAAAGAGACTCTTAACCTTCGCTCCTAGCTAGTAGAGTAAAGATAGTTACGAAATAATTTAAAGGCGACTTAGAAGGTCCGTAACGCTACTAAAGATAAGTTTTACTAGCTTAGCGACCTACTCGTAGGCGTTATTCTATCTAAATAGAAATTAATTAAGAAGACGAAGATCTATTACCTACTATTTAGCTTTTATTCTAGTATAGGGCCTATCTAGTACGTCGAGGCGAGTAAGGACTTGGTAGAGTTAGAGTTCTTACGCCGCTATAACGAGAATATACTCTCGTACGATTTTAAATAGGAAATCGACGTAACTAAGGCTACTAAAATAGAGGTCGATATAGAGGCGAGACCGGCCTATAAGAAAAAGTAGATAAAGCGGATACCTAAGAAACCTAAGATATCCGGTACGGATAAATCTACGCCGCCTAGTAAGGTATTAGGTAAGAGTACGGCCGCGAAATAAAAGGCGCCCCCCGTAGGTCCTAGTAGGCGAAGTACTAAAATTCTAAAGACTTCCCCTTCGGTAGCGCCTTACCTATTTTATAAGTAGAGCGTTATAATAGCGTACCGTATAGCTAATATTAATAGAAAGCGTAGCTCCTTAGATCCTAAATTCTAAAACCTTACTATTCCGTAGCTTAAGGACTTATACGGGCGATATAGTTATCCTATAGAGGAATTAATAAATCGTATATAGTTACGTAAGTTACTATTAGCGAATTATAGCTTTATTAATAATAATCTAGTAGTACTACTACCGCTATTAAGCGAGGGTTAAGGTAATACCGGCGAGACTATAGAGGAGGATTAAGGATTTAGAGTATACGAATTAGTATAGCGTATAGGTAAGATTAAAAGACCGTTAACGGTATAGAAAAGGAATCCTAGTCTTATAGATAGGTCCGGTCGGCGTTTAAATTCTTATATCTATACTAGATAAAGGCGATATTTAGTCTTCTATAAGCGCTTAAACCTAAATAAAAGAGTAGCTTTAAGTCGGTACGATTAACCTTCTATAAGTAATACGAGGAGACTCCCGTATAACCCTTAAGTATCTAATTCTTCTTATATATATTAACCTTAGCTATAGGCTAGTATATATATACGGGCTATACGTCTATCTATAACGATATTAACTATAGGTTTTCTCGACCGGATACTAGCGCGTAAGACGACTAAATCGTTACTAGCTTATCTTTACTCCTCGTACTCCGCTAGGTAACCTCTAGAATATAGTATAACGGAGCGGTATACTATATCGCTTAGAACGTACTATAAATTATAAGTAATCGTAAATTTATTATCCTTATACCGTCTTAACGTTAGCCGTAAAAGAAGAATTAAATATTCCGCCGTTAAGCTATCTTATACTAACGATATACGTTATATTAGCTTCTTAAATCTTCGGTTACGTATAGATAGCGAGTTACAATAAGTAGGTTACGGTATAGACTCCTATATTCGTAAAATCGTAGGGAAAGATAAGGCTAGAGAGACCGTAATACTAAGTAGACCCTATACTAATAAGTTAGGTAGATATATATCTACTAGAAGATAGGTACGATTATTATACCTACGTCTATATTATTAATTTTTGTACTACTATATATATAGCTATAAATACAGCGGTACGTAAGACCGATACCTATACGGTATAGTATAGATTAGGTATTAATTACTTACGTAAGCGGGAGCAGGAGACCTATATTAAAGGAACGCTAATAAGAGGTCTATATATCGTATATATCTTCCTCTTATATAATATTAACTTCTTTATTAACTTAATAACCCTTATACCCGTATTCCCTCGCGAATATCGCTAGCTTAAATCCGCGTACGGCTATACTACTTAAAAACTTATATAATAATTATACTTACCTTTAAGAACGGTTACTATATAAGTATACCCCAAATATTACTACCTAATATAGGACGGTACGGAAGTCCTTTTTATATCCTTTATATTAGCCTACTAGTACTTAGTCCGT
This sequence comes from Venturia effusa, assembly GCA_007735645.1. Lineage (NCBI taxonomy): Eukaryota > Fungi > Ascomycota > Dothideomycetes > Venturiales > Venturiaceae > Venturia > Venturia effusa. The sequence continues at coordinate 6,514 of CP042201.1, read as the reverse complement.
ATAGTCGGACTTCTAGCCGATTCTACCTACTAGAATATACTATCGATACCGGTACCGTATAGTAATTTTCTTATACTATTTCTTAGTAGCCTAGCCTATCCCTATATACCGAAGTATTTAATACGCTCCCCGTAGATATTTTATAGATTAATCTATAGGAGACTCCCCTATAGCTCTTAAGCCCGCTAGAGAGGTTTACGTAGATTGCTAAGTAGACTCTAATAATAATAATACTCTAACCTAAATTCGTATATTAGGTCTATACGACTCTAGTACTAGCGGACCTAACGGAAACGCTTAGGTAGAGAGAAATCTAGAGCTAGAAAAGACCGGCGTACCCGTATTATTCCTAATACCTAATTTATATACCCTAATATACCGGCGGACGTACCCTTAGAGGCTAGTATACCGACCGCTAGTACGGGACTAGATAAGTATTTTAATATAACTAAATATATATAGTAGTCGTTATAGAAGACTAATTCTAAATATAACGACGACGACGAGGACTTTATAAGGAGGTTAGCGCGAGAGGAAGACGTTCTTATTAAATTATAAGAGTATTAAGACGCTATACTTAAATAGGCTACTAGCTACGCGTCGAATTAGCTCGTCTCGAATACTAGTATTAATAAGGTAGATACGGTAGACGTTACTTTTAGTACGGTAGTTATAGATAGATAACTAATAAGTATAGCTACGTACCCCGAATCTATATAAAGGTAGACGAATTCGCCCGTTATTACTAGTTAGATCGTTACGGCCTTAATATATTTATAAAATCCCCTCTATTAAATTAATCTTCTAGACCTTATTTAGTACTCTAGAGTATCTTAAGGGCCCTAGTAGGGTAAACGAGACTATTAAGTTTCCCGCCGTACTAGTAATATTAAGTCGATTAGAGGACCTAGTAGATTCTACTTAAGTAAGAGGAGGAAGTAGTATATAAAGAATAATATATAGAGTATTAAAGAGGTATACGCCGTAGTAGTCTACGACTTACTATATATCTTCTATTTTAAAGAAGATAGCTAATTCTTTAGGCTCGGCTAGTCGTTAGAAGTTTAGTAAAACTAAATATAGTTTCTAATAAGGCGGGCGAAGTACTTAAATTATAAAACCTAGAGTCGCGAATAGAACGATCCGGATATCCGCGCCTTACGGTATAAGGTAAGTATATTTAGACCTCTAGACCTCTAGAACTCGATACTATAGGGCGTTATAAGGAGACTCCTCGTAACCTACTACGTAGCGGCGTCTATTAGAAACTCTCTAAGTATAAATAATAACGAGCTAGCCTACTCTAATACTATACTCTACTAATACGTTTATAGATTACTAGTATCGTATATACTAAACCTAAAGAATTTATTGCCGCCGCCGAGCGGTTAAAAGCGAATATACTTAATCGAATACCTCGCCGTAGTCGCTATCTTTAAGAGCTTACTAAACGAGAAAATCGACTAGTTAAAGTTAGAAACGCTAAATACTAGAATATACGCTAAAAATCTAATTGGGTAAAAGTAGAAGCGGAGTCGAAGCGAGCTAAGAGGTAATAACGAATCGACGACGGTTAGGACGATATTTTAGATAGTAATAGTAAAAATAGTATATAGATATTCGACCGGGATACCGAGCTAAATATTACGCGTAAAGAGAGGGAATAGAAAGAGGCTAAAGATAAGTATAAGAAGGAACTCCTTACTAAGTTCTAGAATACTACTATATAAACGGTATTTAATAACCTTTTATCTAGACTACTAGTTATATAGAATAGCTAGTATAAGATAGAAGAATTTATCGCGATATTTTAGTAAGCTATAGAAGATAAGCGGGAATTTAACGAACTTTTCGGGTTCCGTCTAGATATATATATACTAGGTAATAGTACCTATTATACCTTTCTTCTACGCTTATCGGGAGACGATACTAATACTATACTAAAGAAACGGTTAGAGGCGAACAAAGCCGCTAAGGATATATACGTAAAATAGAATCCCTCTAAGCGTAGAAAACTATTAATTTCTAATTCTAGAATATAAACGATATTATCTAGGATCTATAAGATTCTATACCTAAATACTTTCGTAACTCTATACGTCGCGGATATTTCTAACTAATAAGTAGTCTTAGTCGAGAAGGCTATTAAAGATATATTCTCTATATAGAGTAAACTACTCGCCTAATAGTAGGCGGAATAGAAAGTAGCTAACTAGTACGAACTAATATCTAAGACTAAGTTCTCCTTAGACGAACTACCTTATAAAGAACTATCGGAATAGTAGATCTAATAACGTCGCGGCTTAAGAAGTTAAAATAGTTACTAGCCTCTTTACTAATACTAAGTAGAAGTATACTCGATTTCTCGAAGTATATAAGAAGCTAAATATTAATCTAGAACGACCTATCCGCGTTTAGGGTATACGGAAAGGTACGCCTTACCTATTCTAGTTTTAGGTATATACTATCGTTACTATATAGGAGAAGTTATAGTAGTCTATTATAGATAGAGTTATATTAGTAGCGGTCGTTAGTCTCGGGAAGACTATTACTATACTTATAATAATTCTCTTAGTAAGTACTTCCCTATATATAGCTATTAAGCGATACGAGGGAGTCTCCTTCGTATCGCCTAGTCGTATATAATACGTCGTCTACTACTAATATACCGGCTTTAGTTCGACGAACTAGTATACTAACTATTATCTAGAAATACGCCAATAAGTACGACCGTATATAAGCTATCTATAAGTAGTTCGCGTAAGACGGGGACGCTACTAAACGTAGAAAGGTACTTAAAAAGATCGGTAAGTTCTATCTATAGCTAGTTAAAGTCCTAGATATTCTCGTTACTTAATAGTATAAGGAAGCTACTAAGCTTTCGCGAATATTTCGACTTATAGTCTACTATACTAATAGAAAGAAGTCGATAATACTAGTAGATCTCGAGAACGCCGATAGAACTATTAGTAGGATAAATATCGAAGTTATCCGCGTTAATAAGGCTATAATAAGGTATTCTTAGAATATAAAGAAAATAATACGCCTCGTAAATAAGAAGTATACCCGGCTAGTTCTCGTTATTACTACTCTATAGACGTAGATTATTCGCTATAGTCCTAGTAACTTTAAGTCTCGTCGTAAGCGATAATACTAGTACGAGCTCGACCGAGACGAAATATCTAAGTATATATATAAGACGAAGATTAAAGAGGTATAGCTAGGCGGCCGTAAGTAGTATATAATCTAGAAGATATAGCCTTAGAATCTAAGTAGCCTCTTCGAAAATCTTATTATAGACGAGGCCTACGCCTATAGGAACTCTAGCTTATAAACCGTTATTTCTACTAACTAGGTAAAGGCGGAGAAGAAGTATCTAATAATAGTAATCTCTATCTACTACTTTTTACGAGATATAGCTAGATATCTCGTATTAATCTAGTCCGATACTACTCGAGCTATAGTAAATAAGCCTTAGTAGAAGGATATTATTATAACTAATAAAAGTATCGCCGTAGAAGTATAGTCGCCGTATAACCTTAAGTACGTTCGAGCCTACTTATAAACTAGAAAACTTAATATAGAGACGCGCCTAAGAATCGCCTTATTAGACTTATATAATAAATACGTACTAGATAAACTATATATTTTAGAATCCTAATATATACTCTCCTAATCTTCGACGAAAATCTAGTTCGGTATAATTATACGTTATTCTATCCGCCTAGCTAAATCGAATATTCTATCGCCCGTAGACTACTAAAACTAGTACGTTCTATAAAGAAGTCTACGCTAATACTATAGTAGTAGATAGTCTTCGATAGTATTACTAAACCTACTTATAAGCGTATTAGAATACCTCTCGAGAGCGATTATTCGGATAGCTAATTAGGCGCTATAGGCGTTAACGGAATAGTATATAGGATATATAGTATAAGAACGACGTTTTCTCTACTCTTACTTATAGAAATACTAATAGCCGATAAGTACGTACTACGTAACTCGAAGGTACTCGAACGCCTCCGCGATAACTAACTAAATTTCCTCGCCTACGCTAAAAATACTTAGGTCTATTAGTAGCGAATAGAGCGCTAGGCTAAGGTAATTAATAGGTATTTAGAGGAATAGAAAAGTTTCCCCGATATAGAGAAATAGATATAGTTACCCCTATAAGAAGACTATCCGAGTAAGTCCCCCTATATTCTCTTATAGATAGATACGAGGAAGACTCCCTATATTACCTACTACCTACCTATAGTAATACCCTTATTTATATATAATTACCGGGTATACTAAGATATAGAAGTTCTTTACGTAACTCCTAATCGTCTCTTATCTATAATTGTATTCCCTAATACTCTATAGCTAACGTAGAATTCTATAAAAAGCTATAGTATAAGTTCGAGACTAAGTAGTTATTCTAAGAACTAGAGGAAATAGATCTTCTATATACTCTCGAGAAGATATATCTCTATAAACTTAGTTAGCTACCCGAGTATTAGATAATATATAAGCTACTTATCTACGCTCGCGCTAATAAGATTTCTATACCTACTATTCGCGATAAGTCGATACTAGATATACTACTTAACTCGCCTACTAAGCCGACAGGATCTACTCTAATTCTAGCGTAGCTCGAACCTACGGCTTATTATACTAAGGCTATTAAGAATAAGCTACTTATTAATATTATAGCCTTATCCCCGTATATATAAAATACTTACGTAGGCTTTCGATTACTTTCGTTAGTCGGAGAAGGGCTCGTTATAGACTAGCTTTCCTATAAATTAACGTCTAGTCTACTATTTACTATCTATAGCTAGTCTAAATTCGAAGCTATTCGACTCCGCGCTATTACGCGCTAATTATAACTTACTTATTAATAGCTTTAATAAAACGAAGATAAATACTACGTACCCGTAACTCCTCTTATATATATACGCCGTTAGCGGGATCGGCCTAAACCTCTACGTTAGCGGTATATATATTATATATCTTATTAACCCGCCTACTAATATATCTTAAGACTAATAAGTAGTAGGACGCTATTATTACGTAGGCTAAATCTATAACGTCTATATTCTACGTCTTTTCTTAGATAACTCGCACGATTTATAGGTATATAATCGGATATTTAAATTATATTTACCTAACCTTTAGGCGAGTTTAAACTACTTATTATTCTTTAAGACTATCGGCGCTAAATATAAACCTAGCGAGAAAAAGAGCTAGGCGGTAATACGCCTAAAGACGGATATATAAGGTATCTATAGACGAGTTAGTTTAACTATCTTTTTAGGTAGTCTCTAATACGTATCCTCGTTCGCGCCTAAAGTCTTCGTAGATACTATAGAATTAGACCGGCTATATACTAAAATTATATCTATATTAGCTACCGCTAGTAACGAAGAACTCTCTAATAGAGTTCGAAACTTAGCTCGTAAACGAGCGTAGATTCTTAAGATATAGCTTAAGTAGAATATACCGAGAATAAATAGGAGTAGATAATAGAGAGGAGGTATACTATCTCCTCTTTAATTTCCGGTCGGGGATAGGCGATATCTAATATATATAAGATACTAGCTCCGAAATAGAATTCTTATAGCGCTACTATATAGAGGAGATAGAGGTAGATAGCGTAGAATATTTAGAAGGCTACGCTCGATAAGTTATAGAATATCGACGAGATACCTCTATCTACGGTAGTAATACCCTAGAAGCGGGAAAGAACTAAAGGGTCTATCGAGAATACTTTAGAAGGCTAAGGCTAAAGATAAGTCTATTCTAATATCTAGTATAAAGCGACTAAAGTCTAGTTTATAGTCTACTCCGACCTAGGGGAGGCGATAATATAGGCTTTAAGTACCCTACTTCGCTATCTAATTAGTAAGTATATCGTACCGCCCCTATTTAGAAAGCTAATAAAGAAGGATTTACTAAGTATTTACTAGAAGGGTAACCTAAAAGTAGATAGAGTAATAAAGAGTATAACTAAGGTAAAACTATAGGATACTTTACTATTAAATCTAGTTTTCGTTATATAATATCTCGACGGTAAGGCCTTTATTAATAAGTTTAAGTCTTCGTTAACGGTTAGTAAGGATAATTTAGATAATAAGGAATCGAATAATAATAAATAGCCGGCGAAGAAGAAGCTACCTAGCTTCAGCGGTAATAGGGACGATATATACCCGGCTATCGACGAGGAAATAGCGGATAATTAAGTATATAGATATAGTCGTATAGTTATAGCTAGTAGACTTTCGTATTATAGTAGTTAGATTCGCTAGTACGATACTTCGGTATTAATAAGTTAGTATATCTACGGGTTATATATTATATATAGCTAAGTAGTTAACTATATAGACGCGGTATAGGGTTAGGGTTAGGGTTAGGGTTAGGGTTAGGGTTAGGGTTAGGGTTAGGGTTAGGGTTAGGGTTAGGGTTAGGGTTAGGGTTAGGGTTAGGGTTAGGGTTAGGGTTAGGGTTAGGGTTAGGGTTAGGGTTAGGGTTA